>CM073508.1:10217500-11467500 GCA_037074495.1 Acacia confusa | reverse complement strand
ATTTTATTTATAGATCTTATTTAAAGAATATATATATGTTATGGGTCTGATTTATTTATTTTTTTAATCAATAAGGTCTATGTACATTTTTTCGTAAAAATATGATTGATAATTTAATCAAATCAAAGAGTGCGCAAGGGAACATAATAGTAAATTATTGAGGCTTTGTATGGATTGTGAAGTACAATAGAAAGTTGGAATGATTGCTTCAATATATATGAGGATGTACCATTGAGTGTTGTCAAAGCCAGAATAATAGAATAGAATACTACTGAGTTATGAGCATGCCTACTACTTTTGGTAAGTGTGGTGACTGTATTTTGAGTACTTCTCTAAAGAACAATAGATTCATGTCCCTCCTACGGAAACATCCCATATTATGAATTCTTCTTCCTCAAAATGTGAAGGCAAATTCTTGAAAATGTATTGATTAAAAATAGAGATTCTTTTTTATTATTCTGACTTAGTTATAACTCAGCTTTTAAATTTTGGTATAACTTAGCCTCTATAATTTTGATTTAAATAAAATTTGGTTTCTAAGTTTTAACTCAGTGTAACCTTGTCTATATATATAGTTTTAACTATGTAGAATTTTAGTATCTAAACTTCATGAAATATATAATTTTATTTTCTAAAATATAGTGACAAATATGTAAATGCTTAAAGTGTAGATAATACATCAATTTAAAGTTTGGGAATTGAGTAATGACTAGGTCAATACTATATAGATTGATTTGCACCAAGTTAAAATTTAAGGATCAAGTTACTGTTGAGTCAAATTATAATGATAAAAAAAATAATTTTTTCCTAAAACTTATGTTGGAAAATGAATTTTTTTCGTTGGATGTAAAGAATCCAATAGAAGCCACAAAAATTGTTTCAAGCGTCACTATTGTTATGAGGATCAGAGTATCCTATGCAACTAAAACTTATTTAGGAAGCTTAAAATGTGAGTTTAAAGATGATTGGCTAATGAATATTTGAGTTTTTATAAATATTAGAATAAAAATGAGAAAAAAAAATATTGGGATTGTAGATGTTGCAATGATGCTACACAAGGGAGGTTATGGGCGCCAAAGTGATTGCCTACCACATGTTATGAACATGACACTTAAAAATATTCAATTGCATTGGGACATTGAGTGCAACAATTGCTGCAACAAACGCCAAACAAATAAAATAAACAAGGCTGGCTTGACATATAAGGCTCTTATTAAGTGGGGTCTGACAGATAATTACGGTTTTATTTCTTTTTTGTTATAAAACTGATAAAAATAATAAGAAGAAGAGCAGAGGTTCTAGAGAGATAAAGTAGAGAGATAGATTCTCATTTCATTCAATCAATGAACAGTTACAGAAAACCTCTATTTATAGAAGAAAAATGGGACTTTAGTGTAATTTCTACCTCTGGGTCATTTGGTGTAGTTTTCCCCAAAAACCTAAACTATTCACTCACGGATTTCCTTCCCGTGAGCGATTGTATAATTGTGTGCGGGTCCCACCAAATAGTAAACTACTATGCGTGGTACTATGCAAATAGTAAATCACTATGCGTGGGTCCCATATCATCTTTTAATATTTGGAAACCGGGAGTCAATGGACATCCACATAATAAGTATATTCATAACACTCCCCCTTGGATGTCCATTTATGAATGTGCCTCGTTAAAAACTTTAACTAGGAAAAACCCAGTGGGATAAAAACCTAGCCAAAGAAAAGAGTACATCATCCATTGATACACTTTCTAGTGCTGCCTCATTAAAAACCTTTCTAGGAAAAACCCAGTGGGATAAAACCCAGATAAGGGAAAAAGAGTACAGCGTGTATCGTCTCCCCCTCTTGATTACATCAGTGTTGCTCCCCCTGATGACTATATTGCTTCAATGTCTTTCTGAGCATATTATACTTTCTGTCATCAAATATTCTGTTAGAAACACCCAATCTGATTGTTCATTATATACCTGCAAGATCTAAATCTGTCAAGTAAAGTCATAATAATCTTTTCATAAATATATATGTGCATATAGAAATTCAATAAATGTTTATTCAGATAATGATGCTATATGCACTATCATCTTGAGTCCTTTTGGGACATACGTGTTTTTGGCGCCTTATGTGCTTCTAGCACATACAAATATATTGTGGCTCATGATCCTCATTATCATTCATTGTAGCATATGCTATCATAGATATTATTAACGTTGACTTCATTTTCAATCCCATCGGATTTCATTCATAATTTATTGAGATCTCATAATGTAAATACCTGGGTCTCTTCTTGGACCACAATACACTTTACTTGTAATATCTCTTCTGGAGATAACATCTCTTCAGGAGATGGCTCTTCTAGAGCTTTTCTTAATTATCCTCAACATGATCATCTATATTCTTATAGCTCCTTTTCTCTTTTGAGGATTTTTATCTTTATAACCGATGGACCAGCAACGCTTCAGGCGTGCTTTATAACAATTCATATAGGAGCATTTACAGTTGGGATATGTGACTTTGTCACTTTCTTTAGGTCAGTAAATGCTTCTAGCATTCGATTAACTAAACTCTGAAATTGAATTATCATTTTGAACTTTTAGTGCACAATTCCTTGTACAATGATCAATATGAGCCAATGATAATACATTCTAGTAAATCTTTACCCAATCTGCTTATTTTTCTCCCTCTCATCAAATCATCAATTTTCTTTGTATATCCATCTTTGTATATCCATCTATGTGCATTGAAGTAGATTAATAATCATTGCACATTTAAAACATTTTAAGATGGAATTATTCTGGCTCCTGACCAAAAGCCAAATTTTACGGGGAGAATTTTGTTGGATTATAAGCTGCAAATATACACGTATGAACAATGTTCTCATAATCATTGATCTATCCATTCATAGATACTCTAATACATGATTTATGGATTATTCAATCTGGAAATTGCGCGCATAATATATTGCAAACATCTGGTTGCAATCATCACTGCAAACTTTGCAGATCAATAATTTCATATGTACTCTTTCAATTTAATATATTTCCAGAGATCCATTTCCAATAATATTTTCATAATCATATCTATTTGAGAACAAGCAGCACATAATATGACTCGGATGATCAAACAAGTCATGCCAACATTCCATATAATTTATCATCAAATCCAATATCAATCTTGGGGGAATCAACACACAAACATTCACAGAAAATTAACACAAAAACACTCACACTTGATATATATCAATCTCCCCCTCAAGTATGAGTCTGTAGAAATTAATTCATGTAATTTCATACAATATTCCATATATGATATCTATTTCTACAGATATCATTAAAATTCCACAAATGCATTATCAATGCATTATTCTGTTATTTCTGGTAACAAAATTTCAATTTTCCAGAAACAACAATCAAATAAATACAAAATCATTGAAATTATCAAAATACTGTGGAATCACAGATGCATTACTGTGGAATCACAGGCGCAACATGTATCACTGTGGAATTGTCGTATGCATATATAGTCAAAAAGTGTCTAAGCTCGTGCTTGACAGGGTGCAGATCTGTAAAGATTCAACAGGACTGCGCATATCTGCAGAGATTCAATAGTATTTAATTCGGCTATAAATAGAAGAAGGCAAACAAACATGCCTCACAAACATTCAAGCATCTGATAACATTCACTACCATATACTAACTTATCATTTTTTCTTCTAATCGCGTATATTATTGCAATGGCAGGTCCAAGTAATTTTATCCCAGTTTCTGATACATCTGACACAGCATTACTTGATGCTTTGTTGTATGATGATCAGACAAACCTGTCATTTACCTCTTTATTATCTCCTAATCCTTTTGAGATGTTTATTCCTCCTTCTACTATTCCTCCTTCTGCTTCAAATATACCTACTTCTCCCCCAAGAACAAATGTTCTTCCTCAATTTAGAAGGAATGAAGGTACAACTGAAGCAGGTTCATCAAGGAGGCCTGTTAAAAGGTGTAGAACTATGGCTGAACTAATGGAGTCTACCAGTCAAATTCAACCAATAGTCACAACAATCAATGAGCCAGCATTCATAAGCCAGCAAACAACCACCAGCCAGCCATCAACCACGATCCAGCTAGCAACAATCAGCCAACCGACAACCATTAGCCAGCCAATAACAATTAGCCAACCAACAACCACTAGCCAGCCATCAACTACAAGTCAATTAGCAACAACTAGCTTATTGGAATGTAGTTGTTGTCATGTTTTACGAGAGATCATACATACCAACGAACTCCAGTACCATAAACTTGAAGTTCACGGAAGAAGAACAGGTATGATTACCCATGCTGTTTTATTTGAAAAAGTACAGGATAAATCTTACAATACTGACAGGCTTCCAATGTTTGATTTCACAAAGAAAAATTTTGAAGAAATCAAACAATTTCTGACACAATATTGTATAGATTTACAAGCATCAGGATATATCTTGATGCGTGATCCTGTATTAGCCTATCATGAGGTTCTCTGTGTTGGTTCGGAATGGGCTATAAATCCAAATGACCTCCATGGAAGTTCATTTCAAACCAATATTGAACACTCATTAGGCAAAGGAAAACAACCTGCAGTAAGTATACCCTATGATACTTCATCCCTTAACCAGGGTGAATTATATAGGTTATCTATGGAGCAACGAGAAAGAATAAAGAAAACAACGCTCCATGATTTAAGAAATTATTTTCACTTAACCCTTGATGAAGCGAGTAAACAATTAAATATGTCTACTCACACCATACAAAAAATCTATCAAAAAGGAGGGTTAACTGAGTGGCCACACAAGAAGCTCAAGAAACTTATGACGCAAATCTCGATATTACGAAGAGCTTTGCCTCATCTGGATCCCATCTCAAGAGAAGCAAAAGAAGAAGACATTAAATATCTTCAGAATGAGATGATTAAAGTTTGTAATGATGTTGAGCCACTCGCAATTAAACTTTGTTGAAATAATATTTCCTTTTGTTTAATTATTTTGTTTATGAATATTTTTTTCTCGTATTTATAAAAATTGTTATGATCATATAAATCACATAACAACCATAATAATATATTTTCTTTATTCACTTCTGGGAATGAAGTTGGATAAAAATTCATGATCCATAACTCACTGATTTGTTTGATCATGGCAAGAAATTAATCCACAATATTGCTACTACAATAGCAAATTGAATATATTTATTTATAATATCAATCATGATCATACAATCCATTGTCTCATAATTTAAGGGAATATTTAATACCAAATATACAATTTTGAGGCCTTTATACAACTGATAACATACAAAATTTATGGATCAAATATTGTTTCATAATTTGTCTCTTGTTATCAGGCTAACTTGCCTCTTGGCTTCAGGCAATCTTGCCTCTGAAATTAAGGCTATCTTACCTCTTAGGCTCAAGCCAATTTATGCCTCATCTCTCAAGCCAATCTATGCTTCATATCTCTATGGCATTTTGATCTCATAATTATATATATGATCTTTTAACAGTTTATCTTCAGGATAAATAAAGTATAAGCATAATAAAACAAATAGATGGAACCCACTAATATGTATATATTAGTGTCGTTGCCATAAATAATAAAAGGGAAGGGGGATTTATATAAAGCAGTAAATAAATAAATAAAAATAAAATAAATGACTGGAAATAAACGTGCTAAATAAATAAAAAGAAGATGAGATAGGAATGGTAGTAAACTCACAGCGAGACCTATCTCATCCAAAGATAAGAAAGAAGATGCATATGCAAATGTAAATATATATATATATATATATATATATATATATATATATATATAATATAGAAAACGGTAAAATAAAAAGGGAAAGGGATTTAAAGCAGTAAATAAATAATAAATAAATGGAGTCCACTATACAAGTGTTACCACTATGAAAAATAAAGCAGTAAATAATAAATGGTGCCCACTATACTAGTGTTGCTACCATGAAAGATAAATAAAGCAGTAAAGAATTAAAATAAAATAAATGGGGCCCACAAAATGTCACCACCATAAAAGATAAATAAACTCTAAATAAAATAAATAAATAGAGCCCACTAATAGATACTAGTGTGCCTCCATGAAGAATAAATAAATGTAAAATAAAATAAATAAATGGAGCTCACTAATAAATAATGTTGCCACCATAAAAGATAAATAAATGTTAAAATAAATAAATAGAACCCACTAGTAAATATACTAATGTGCTATCATAAAAGATAAATAAATGTTAGTAATAATAAAATAAATGTTAGTGACATAAAACTAAATATTAGTAAAGTCAGTATGGAGCTTAGTATAGCCACCATGAGATAAATAAATAAAGCAGTAAGTAAAGAATTACAAATGGAGCTTAATGACGCCACCATGAAATAAATGAATAGGAAGTGGGAAGAATATATAAACATAAATAAATTACTGTAAATAATAAAATATAAATTTACCGTGAATAGTAAAATTACTATTCACTATAAATAGTGAATAAAGTAAAATTACAGAAAGATTAATCTAGACTTCCATGTAGGAGTCAAATGAATAAAATGTAAAAATTACTGAAAAAGGGGTAAATTTACTGTGAATAGTAAATTACTATTTACCATAGTAAAATAGTAAATAATCTCAAATCTTAACCATGGAACCCGATGTTAAAATAATCGGTAAGAATAGATATTTAATTCCATATAATGGTTAAGATCATCCCAGATAAATAAAATGGAAATATGAAATAGATGGTGAGAAAAATCTTACCTTGGTAGAGTCTTCGTGCTGATAACGTGTTATAAAACTGATAAAAATAATAAGAAGAAGAGCAGAGGTTCTAGAGAGATAAAGTAGAGAGATAGATTCTCATTTCATTCAATCAATGAACAGTTACAGAAAACCTCTATTTATAGAAGAAAAATGGGACTTTAGTGTAATTTCTACCTCTGGGTCATTTGGTGTAGTTTTCCCCAAAAACCTAAACTATTCACTCACGGATTTCCTTCCCGTGAGCGATTGTATAATTGTGTGCGGGTCCCACCAAATAGTAAACTACTATGCGTGGTACTATGCAAATAGTAAATCACTATGCGTGGGTCCCATATCATCTTTTAATATTTGGAAACCGGGAGTCAATGGACATCCACATAATAAGTATATTCATAACATTTTTATAGGTTTGTTTATTGTTTTTATCCTGTTTCTTTTCTTCTCATTTTCTGTCCATCTATTATAGGAAATTAGGGGCGGGTCATTTAAAAGAGTTACTTTTGGATTGTGTTGAGACACTTGATGGGTAATTCAGTAAGCACAATTATTAGCCTTCCAAAAAAGCGTGGTCTATAGTAATGGTCCAATTTCTCATAATGATTAAGGCGCCTGATTTTTGTGATGACCGGCCACCTAAAATGTGTCACCTCTTGTTTGTGTCCTGCCAAGATGCATGCGTATAAAGTATAATATGAAGCTTGTGGAACTCACAATTCAGTCTTGACCTAGTTGTGGGATCTAGAACTTGTAAGGATAGCCGGCTCATGGGGAGTATTCAAAATGATATTCCTCCCATCTTAAATATAATAGTTAGTCATTGAGTTTGCTTTAATTTTAAATATACAAGACTTCAATTTAATTTACATTCTAAATTTATATTTTTTCTCCAAATTACCCCTATTAATTGCACTTAAGACGGTTTGCTTGTGAGAACAATTTTAAATACAATTGATTAAAGGGTCATTATGGGAAACCACACAAATTTTTTTTATAAATAACTAAATTAATTTTTATAATATTTACAAGTTAGTTATTTAGCTTGTATTTAGGATTGTAGAAGTATATCATGCAATGCATTTGGAATTCATGATTGGGCATGGTTCCAACTGGAACAAAATACACGTGATTGGCATGGCCAATTTAGTTTTTAACGAGTTAAGCAATCAAAACGTCTACAAAATAATTAATGAAGGTTGAGTCTAGTGGAAGGGGATAATCCCTCAGTGGTGAATCAATGTTTGAATGCCCACGGAGAGATGTGTCCAAATTCAATGTCCGATAGTGCCTTGAACGTGATTTCTTCTAATATTTGTGTTTAGCCCCCACCCCGGGGGGTGGTTTGGGCAGATACAAATAAGCGGCTGGTTGAGGTGGTTAATGGATATGTTGAGAAACAAAAAACCCCTCTGCATAAACTATTGGTTGGTATGTCCATGTTCTTGGAATTTTGGGAAGTATACTTTGAACTACTTAATTAGTAGAGCATTTCTTATTTGTGCATGTAGTCTACATATTAAGTTGAAAAAATTGTTGTGCTTAAGAATTTCGCTCTTAGTTAATGATTTTTTTTAATGTTATATATACCCATGATTTAATATTCTTCAAGAAAAGGTTAGCTAGCTAGTTGAATCAAAGTGTTGAATATTTACATATCTCGAGTGGACATGATATCTTTGACCGAAAAAAAAAAAGCGGACATGCATGATAAGTATTATAACATATTGAATTAACATTTTGAGATAGCAATATATTTATTTATTCACAACCCATTTGTATGTGCCGTATACACCTCAAATTTTAGAATATAAAAATAAAAAAAGAGCAAGTTGGATGATTAATTCGCTAGTTTCTATTAGTCTCTCTGATTAGACTTCCACTTTTGGGTTGAAAATTACGGTTACTCAATTAACGTTCTGTCCTTTGCCATTGAAACTATGAACAAATCATATGGATATAGATTAAAGGAACAAACTCAATTTTCTATGAGTATAATTAAAATTTTAAATTTTGTAAATAAAAAAATTATGTAATGAGAACTATTATTAATTAGCACAAAAACACTCAAATTTAATGGAGGGAGGGGTAATGGGGAGGAGGCACGGCCTCCCACTTTTTATTTTTAAATATTATATAGATGTTATACATTTTTTGTCTCCTACAATTTATCTAGAAATTTGATCATACATGAATTTCAATTTCACCACTTTCAAAATTAAATCATAGCCCTGCTTTCATCAATCAATATGACAGTGTTAAAAATATTCAGCTAATTATAAGGTATATTTTGATATTAAATAAAAAAACATTTGCCTCTTATATATATATATATATATTACAAACTACTGCTATTGGTAACACATATTAGGGATTTTTTATACTTTCAATATAAATGATTAAAGATAATATTTTTCTTGGTAATAGATTAAAGATGATATTTTACTAAATGTAACTCTTTTTTTTCCCTAAAAATAACTAATTCAACTATTTTTTTTTAATTAATAGAAGGAGGATTGAGGAGTATTAGATATGCGATAATAGTTTAAGAATGAATAAATTGAACAGAAAGTTTATCACTTTACTTTTGAATATTTAAATGACACGATTTCATGTGTTTATTTTTATTTTTTTTTATTTTCTTCCTTCATTTTTAAGTTCTTGATCGCCGCCACAATTATCCTGTGACTCAGTCTGTGACGTTGGACTCCAGCACTACCAACAAAAAAGGTGCTTTTTTCTCATTCAGTGAGATCATTTGGATTAGATTAGATTTTGATTTTGATTTTGATTTTGATTAATTTACTTAAATTTTCCAATTGTAATATCTTAATAATACTTTTATAATTATTAAATTTTAGCGGCATGCATTCTTTTTTTTTAAAAAAAAATTCAATCAGAATTCAGAAGAGAGAACAGGGATAGTGTAGATCAATTTCACACATATCCATAATAAGAATGAGAAAACGAATGAGATGACAAATATGTAATTATAAGTCGCAACAATGTTATAGAGGGATTGAAATAATTTTTATCATTAAATTAAATCTTTTAAAAAATAATTCACAATAAGGACTAGAGAAGTTGACTCGATCATTCACACCAAAAAAATCGACTACAATAGTCTATTCTATTTACTCATAATAGAAGTGATGTAACCCATTTATTAGATGTTATTTCACGTATTATTTGAGGATTATATCATAATTTATGGGCTTTATATATTGCAAATGATTATGATTATATTAAGATTATATGCTATTTTATGTTTTTTTTGGAATTTGGATTAATTAAGAAGTGATTTCATGGACTCAAGGCTTTTAAGGGCATTTTTGTCATGATTTCATGATTAACAAGCCATATCCCCTCGTGCAACATGCAACAAACGAGAAGTGTTGCTCTAGATGAGATATACCGGAACATTATTTCATTTATTTGTTTGATTTAGAAGTATAAAAACAAAATTGAGTAAAAACCTCTATTCATTTGGAAAATTATAAATTTATTCTTTAAAAATTAAATCCAATTAGTGGCTTATGAAATTAATTATTATCATTCTTGAAAAGCAAAAGAAAATTTAATTTCAAAGTTATCAATACTACAATTAATATCTAATTATCATCAAAAGTTAAAATAAGAGTTATTGCCGTATTAGTATCCCGATTAATATACTAATTGATAATATCTCATAAACTTCCTTCTATGTATATTTCTAAAAATCTATAATGCCTCTATACTACACCTGAAAAATGATGTATTATCAAAAGTTGTAATAAGAGTTATTGTGATATCGGTATCCTGATTAATATACTAATTAATAATATTCCATCAATTTCCTTTTATATATTTTTAAAAATCTATAATATATATGAAAAATAATGAATTTCTTTTTATGAGGTCTAATTGGTTGCTCATGTGATAATTATTATCATTAATGAAGGTCAAAAGGCAATTCATTTGTAAAGTCAACAATATTATTTTGAAATATTTCTAATTTCTTGATTAATACCTTAATTGTAATTATTGTAGTATTAACATCCCAATTACTAATCAATATTTGAAAACTCCAATCTTCCACCTTTGCGGTATTAATACCTTTGAAGGAGATATGATTTTCGTTCAGTTATAATAAAAAATGAGAATCACTATTTCAAAATCAAATCATTATCATTAGAACATAATTTTTAAAAACTATTACACTAATAGCCTAATTAGTAATATAATTTATGGAGATCCTACAATCAGAAGTTGAAGTTCCTTGGCATGCTTGGATCATAGTTTTATAATTATTAACATAATTATGATTCTTCATTTAATATTTAATTTCAAATTCAAATTGCTTTATTCCTTATAGTCAAACCCCAATAATAACGGATGGACAATTTTGATGATATGATTATATGATCCTTTTGTGAGTTAAACAGGTTACTAAGCAAGTATTAGAAGGTTTCTAGTATAAAGTTGATTGATTGATGGTGATTACTTGATTGCTGAAAATAAATGATGCTATAAACCTTAAATTTCATTATAAGACACTAATGAAAAGGAGCAAAATCAATTTCATTGAAGGACCAACAAAATTACAGAATGACATAAATGTTCATAGAATCTCAAAAATGACATAACAATATCGTAAGTGAAACTATGCGTTTTTGGCTAAGATAACTTCATTCATCTTCTTCACCTCACAGTAGTCAACGATTCCAGCTGTAACTTAAAGCACAAAAGGCTTCCAAAACACGCACAAAGTAGTCCATTCATCATCTTCATCATTCATTCAAACACTTAGCTTTCTTTTAAGGATGTGGAGGCAATGTGGCTTGAGGTCTAAATGCAATAGGGGGGGGGGGGGGGGGTTCTTAGTTCTTATCTATTTTGATATTACTTGTTAAAGTGTCATTATATGGATTAATATTGTGATTTTGGATTGGTTATTTAACGTAATACGTCAATTTTTATAATACATGTAAATTTTAAATTTTAATAAATAACACCTATTACAATAGGTGAATATGTGGTCTCAAAGATTAGCGAAATAATTATCTTATTTCCTAAAGAGATTTTTCATGAAATTAGGAGGAATAAAGAGCAAAAAAATTCTTAAGTGAATCTATGGGTCATAAAATACCCTGGGAATGTTATGATAAACTCTAAAAGGCAACTAAATCTATTAAAATGGAAGAGTATGTTGTCTCTAAATTTATAACTGATGTATTATCATTAGGGAAATTTTCTTTGGATTCTAATAAATCCAACTCCAATTTTCTAAATCTTATTAAGGATCATAAAATATCCTAAGATTATCATAATTTGGTATAATCTTAAATTTAAAATCATCAGAGGATGATAAAATCAATTAAAGGAAATTAGTGACAATTATTGGGCAATTGATATTGCAATAATTGAGATACCCTATTAATGTTTGAAATTAGTTAATGATTAAGTTTTTAAGGTCATAAATTAAGACCAAATGATATTGATTAGCACACAAGGAGTTTTTAATTATCAAAATTAAATTAGAAACTTGTTAAATTTTGATAATTAAGTCTAGTAACCCCTAAAACACTATGTTAGAGTTTAAATTTAGGATTTAACTAATTATTCCTAAATTATCACTAAGGGGCAAAAATTCCTATTTAATGGTGAACAAATTATATTAATCCTAAAATCTAAGTGAACCAATAAGGGATTTTCTTTCTTAAATATGTGAGAACATGAAAAATATAAATTGAATAATTACATATAGGGGAAGGGGGACGAATTTGCTAGTGGATCAAGAAGGAAGAATAATTTTAAAAAAACATAAATCAATTAAGTGGTGTATGGGAGAAGCTTGAACAACTTGGAGAGCAAGTTGTTTGACTTAGTGAGCAAGTTGTCTTGCTTAATGAGCAAGTTGTTGTTAATTAAATAAAATTAGATGAGAACCCATAGAAATTAAATCATAACTTGAAATCTTGAAACTAGATCTTCAAGACAAATACATATTTGGAATCAGGGAATTATGAGCTTCGATTTGACTATTCCCAAAGGTATTTTCGGTTACTTCTTAGATCCATACCTAAGTGTTTTGGGAATTAAAAATCACCATAAATCTAGTCATAAAATTAGGATTTCAAAAGTGAAATTAGATCTTGAATTAAAATTCCAACTTACACCTAACTAAATTAGCATTTGGGAGTAATTTGGAGAAAAAGCAAGAAAATTTAAGAGAGAGAAGGGGGAGAACGAATTGGAGAAGGTGTAGGGCCAAGATTTGTGCTTCTTCTCCAAGCAAAACTCAATGGCCAAGATTAGATTGAATTACTTGGAGGCTACCCAAAGTTTTGCTATAAATAGAGACCTTCCACAACACATTCTCCTCACCAATTCACAAGCCTAGGCCCGAAAATTTAGAGAGGGAGGGAGAGTGTGGAAGAGCTTCAAGAATCAAGAAGCAAGGTTCTACAAGAGGTAAGGGAGTTCTTAGTCCATAGTTCAAGTTCTTAATTTATGAAGTAGAAATGCTAGGAAATGTTATTTTGATCTATAATCTTCCATATACAGTTTTAATTTCATGTTTTTGAGGTTTCCATTGTGTTTATTTCGAAAAATTGATGAAGAATAAGTTATATCAAAAATTTTGGAAGATTAGGATCAAAATAGCGAAGCTCTTGCGAAATCTCCTCAAACAGTGATTTCTGGAGTCAGGGGTAAAAACGTCAGTATTTTATGATGAAGATGATGTTCTAAAATTCTGAGAAAATTCATGGTGAAAGTAGACGTCTAGGGCTTTTCAAATCTATAAAGAGTGTATCATTTTAAGCTCTGTGCAAAAAGATAAAAATCTCAGAAATTAGGCTATGATTTCTATGCGAAAATCTGGACAGCGTTTTGAAAACTGGAAACTGGGAAAATTCCGTGAAATCTGGGTAAATCCCAGTATTTTTCCTCAAAATTATACTTCTCAAGGATTCCGGAACATTTTACGGATCCTCATTTTGATTTTTCTAGAATTAGTTATGATTTTTCAAAGTTACCGAAAAATCTGCCCAGGAAATGCTGCACTACGTTTTTAAGAAATGTAAGGACAAAATTGTAATTATGAAGCTACCAAGGGTAGAAGGGTAAATAGAGGTGAAAATATCTCTTAGGATATTATTCTAAGAAATATGGTGATATGTTAGGATATCCGGGAAGTCCAGGATCGGATTCAAAGGTCGGTCATTTGACGACTATGCGGTAAAAGGTACGGACGCGTATTGTAACCTTAACTCTTATGCTTATGGTTTGGTTATATATGATTGTTGTTTTCACATAATAATACTCTGTTTTGAAATTTACTCATGAGAGTTGAATTGTATACGGGTTATAGTCTTGATAACACCGTTGAGTTTTCCTAGCGCTGAGGACACGATGGGCCGTCGTGGCACTGGTTATGTGCAAACTAGGGTAACATACATATTGCAGTGGCTGTGTTATGTTATTGCCTTACATGTGGATATATGTTTTGAAACTATGATTATGTTGTATATCTGTGATAACTGTCATATACTGTTTACATAAGCATGAGGTTAACCGTTACCTGAGGTCCAATGGACATTGGACCTCAGTCTTAATGAATAATACAGGAAAGAAACCGGGATAGAGAAGATGCCGGTGGATAGAGCCGTGAAGAGGCAGCAGTCAAAGGCAAAGGTCGGTAGAAGTTATTAGGACTTAGTTTCTGACTCGAATTTAACAAAGTTACTTTGAACAGTTTGGTGTCTAAGGCTGGGTTAATCTATGTGGGAAGCCAATCAGTCGCCGTATAAGTCGGTGAGGCCCCCATGATAGACCCCTACCTGGCCAATCTGTTTAATTAACTGATGTTAGGTTCCAGGTCATGGGTTTAGTTTAAAACTTTCTTTATCAGAGGATTGTATTTAACCTCTGTAAATTGTATCACATGAATATTCCTTCGGGATATTTAATATATCAGCTTATGTCGGGCATCATCATATGTCTGGGCATTTTTATATCAGATACTCGTTGTCCGGATCTTAGCGCACGCTATCAATTTCCGCAGTACTCTAAGCTGTAGCATCTCAAACTCTGTTGTTTTTCTTAAAACTAAGTGTCGACCGACACGAATTTCGAACCTGGAATTTGGGGTGTTACAGGTTATTTGTAAAACAATTTCTCCTTTTACACACACACACATGTATATATGTATATATATGTATACGTGTGTGTGTAGTTTCTTTTGTGATTCCATTGTCATCTAATTATTAATTGCATGTTTGTGTTTGGCTAGCTTGATTATAGTGTGATTGTAAAGGAACCAATTTTATTAACTAATTATAACCATACATAAGAGGACTTAATAGTGTCTTAATAGGTGAGTTTTCATTAATTAATTCACTAGACTTCCCATATCCTAATTGAACATTAATCATTGCCATTAATACATTTTTCAAGAGATTTCGTTCATTGCATTTCTTAATTATATTACTTCACATCCACTCATTTTATATTGAAAAAAAAACCAAAAAGAGTAGTTTAGGACCATTTTACATTAATTAATAGTATAGTAATTATTGAAAGAAAACTCAAATTTCCCCCTATCAATTTTATATTTTTATCACTTAGGATTCTAAATAAAAGCCTCTTAAAGTAATATTACCAGAGTTGTGTTATATTACATTGCTTGAATTTGATTGTTGATTATAACTCCTAAGACGCTACAATAAAGGTCTTCATCATCAATAAACCTATATCAGACATAGCATAACAGAAACATCCTATAAGAGAAGGAAAATAGAAAGGAGAGAATTTCATAGGAGCACATTTTATGCTTATCACTGTTCTATATCATTAGATTGATTTTCAACTGTTTATATTTAATTTGATTTATTTTTTATATGTTAAATAATTTTTTATTTTAATATACATAAAATTAAAAATAAAGATAAGTTTATAACTGTTATTTCTCATAAAAATGAATATATATTATTTAAAAAATCACAAATGAAAAATTTTAAATTTAAACTATTCAGATTAAATTTAAACAATTAACATCTCATTATAAAGATGAAAAATTAGTTGCTCATATATCAAATGGAGATCCAGAATTTCACCTAGTATTACCATATTTCATTGTGTGCGCCCGCCAAAGTGCTTAATTAAATAATTCAGGCCATCGAGAGTGGTTAATAAAAAAGGGAATTTAAAATTCAAAAGTTGAATTTACTTTTGTATGCATATAACTTCTCAAACTTTAACTTATATCCAGATACATTTCCTTTTTTTTTTTTTGATAAATTGTAATTTCATTAAAACTAAACAAAGAAAAATATGTACAAAGCCCAACCTAACAAGTTTGCAATGAAAACTCAAACGCATAATAATCTACAAAAGCCGTAGCAAAACCTAACTACCCTAAAAAGAGATTAGAGGGAAGTCACTGCCACCAAGGACATGAATCCTAATCGTCCCTTCATTGAAAACTAGAGGGAAAGAGTGATGAGTATGCCACTATAAAGGGGTGGAGGTTTGAAGAGCCACCTCCAAAGAACCCGCCTTCTTATTATCAAGAATAGAGTCAATCTAGCTAGTTGATAAAGAACCTCTATGAGAAGAGGTCATAGAAGCAAAAACCCCCACAACCACCAACAAAAAGATGAAAAAGGTATCCGGCCTCCTCAAACAATTGGAATAGGGATAGGGATGCATATCCTTTGTATTCGCAATAACCAGTCATAGTCCTATGAAAGATGTAGCAATCAAAATGTAGGACAATAGTTATAAAAATCCAAGGCGCCCTACTAACCTCAGTCGAAGCTATCATTTAGTATCAGTTATTGTTTTTTTGATAATGAAATTTTAAGAAAGGGGTCGGACTCACCCATAATTTAAGGACAAGGCGCTTGAAGTCCAGTATACAGAAGATACTGGTTAGAGAGTACACATGCCTTCACCTCTACCAGCATTATTAGTTTTATTAGTTGTTGTTAAATTCCTTCAATCTATCTATTGTTGGAGAAATCAGCCACATCACCTAAAAAAAAAAAAACCCCCAAAAAGACACTAAGAGAAACGGGAGATCAGATCAAAATATGACCATCTCCTCTTTCAACCAAAGTCGAGGCGGGAGATGCATGCAAGCGTGATTGTCCAATTGACAAGGGAGAACTCTCACCACCACTAAAGTTTTAGGGGTGAAAATCGCCTTCGAGTTACATCTTTTTTAAACTTTAATAAATTGGTTGCAAAAAAATCCCACCATCACTGAAGTTTTAGGGGAGAAAATTTTCTTCTAACAACGTGCTTGTTTGGAAACTACACAAAATCTAGGTTTTGTGTAAGTCGAGACAAAACTATTCTCACATATTTATCTCGCAAATCTTAAAACCTAGGTTTTAAGATGTTTTCAAACAATTACTATAACTTTTAAACTTTAATAAGTGGGTTGTAAATAAATAATAAACATGTACAGAGTTAATAGTATAAGAGTTATCTATTTATTTTTGCTGAGAATGCTATTTACATAGGACCTAAGAGTTTTAGACATTTTGTATAACTTAGCCTAACAAAAATTTTAAAACCCAAACATTAAAAAAGTTATGATGTTTAACAAAAGATTAAATGAGTTTCCTAGGCTCGTTGTTGTTATTTTGCCCAAAATTTTGCTTTCTGGCTAGTGACGGTGGGACCACCAAATAGCTTACATGTCTTATCCATTTGGCAAATTGTTTACACCTGTAAAAGTTTAGCCAATCACGCAACTTTTGCTCAGAGATATCCCATTTCACAAGGTTCATGCACTGGGTCCCACCTTTTATCCATTCCCCACCCCTTCGACGCCCATAAAACTCGCCGTTTCACACTACGTCAGCATTCGTCATTCCCGCCTCCTACCCGCTGACGTGGCTTCCCCCACGCTCTCATTTCCCGACACGTCGCCTGACATGTGTCACTCACCCATTCCTAGAGACAGAGAGAAGCTTTCGTTCTAATTTTGAAGCGCCCGCCATGGCTGGCCACAGTGCTTCCGAAGAAAGCTCTTTATAATTTAGTGTGTTTACTTCCATCCTCGTTATCCAACTTGCTAGTTTTCCACTTTCTTCCCGCTCTTCTCGCTTTGTGTCTCCGAGAATTTCAGCGCAGCTTCATGGTTCAGTTCATGAAATCCAACACCAACTTCCGTGAAAAGCTCAAGTTGGAGGAACTTCACGATTCTGGAGACGAACAACTTGGCTCCCTTCGGAAGCGACCGAAATTAAATTCTTCTCCCGAGGTTCGAATTCTGCTCATTTCTTTTAATTTTCAATTCTGTCCTCATTGTAAACCTACCATTTGAGTTGCAATGGTATTTCTATGAAACTAGCGGGAGATTTATACTGGTTGGACTGTGATTTGATTTCTTTTTCTTTTATATTCATCTGTTTTTTTTCACAGTGGAACTCCAATGATGACTTCTTTCCGATTCCGCTAACTTCTTGCAATTCGCTCGACGAACCAAGCCCTCTGGGTCTGCGCCTCCGGAAGAGCCCGTCGCTTTTGGATTTGATTCAAATGAGACTCTCCAAAGAAGATAATTCCAGAATAGCGGATGCAAACAAGGAAGATCGCAAGGTTATTAAAGCTACCACATGTGCCTTGGATGCTAAGCTCAAGGCGTCGAACTTTCCTGCATCCATTTTAAGAATTGGGACTTGGGAGGTAGGATGAAAACTTCCAGAAACAGTTATAAACAAAAACATAATCAGTAGAATGAAATCTTATGTTTCCAGTTAAAAAGTTCTGTAACCACTTGGTTATTATGTATATGGCTTGCAGTATAAGTCAAGATATGAAGGAGATTTGGTGGTAAAGTGCTACTATGCGAAGCACAAGCTCGTATGGGAAGTTCTTGATGGTGGTCTTAAGAATAAGATTGAAATTCCTTGGTCTGATATCATGGCTCTTAACGATAACTACCCTGAGAATGGACCTGGAACGCTGGAAGTAGTGGTAAAGTTTTATTGCTCTGCTTCTCTTGTTGATATATTTCACCAGTATTATTTATTTAATTTCCCATGCTAAGTTGTTTCCTGATTGTTCTAGCTAGCTAGAAGACCCCTCTTTTTTAAGGAGATCAATCCACAACCTAGGAAGCATACCTTGTGGCAGACGACAACAGACTTTACTGGTGGACAAGCTAGCGTACATAGGTACTAAACGCACTCATCTATTGGTATCTAGGTGGTTTACTTTACTGATCACTGTTAAAATTTCGGTCTGCTAAGTATATTGAAATAGAGTTCATCATATCACTGTCTCGTCAATTTTGACTTTTGACTACCTTCCTGATATGTGACTTGTAAAAGTGGTAATAGGGGTAAATATGTCAGGTTACTAAGTCAAAAAGCCGGAGGGTAGGGGTAGTAAATGCGAATACCTGGTATTAACAGTGTCAGTGTAATGTTCAACTGAAATTTCTCTACTGAAGTTCTGGGTTTTATTGAGAGGATTCAGGAACAAACTTGTAAACTTGTTCATAGCTCATGTAACATACCTTTTTTTCCTTAGGCAACTGATTGAATTTTCCTCCTTGTATCATTTGCTACCACAGTTATTTTTGAATAATTCATACTCAAACTCTATCTACCTTTGCAGAAAACATTTTCTGCAATGCCCGCAAGGATTCTTAAGCAAGCATTTTGAGAAGCTCATTCAGTGTGATCATCGTCTTAACTTTTTAAGTCAACAGCCGAATATGGTGTTGGTTTGTCCATATTTTGAATCCAGAACTGGCGATGGTTTTGACAGAAAAAGTGAAGAGCAGGCCGGTTTCTTTGGCTTGCAGGATTTAGAATCAGCATCTGCAGTCCATTCATCTTCCTCAATATATGAACATAATCTTCTGGGTATAGCTGTTGAACACAAATCCTCAGACACTGCACCTAGCTCAGGTAAGGTGATAATCCTGGCTTGAAGGTTAATGTCACTAGCTGTATCCAGGAAATTACTTCTTCATTTAGATTACAAAGCATTGTTTCTACTAGGAAAATTGTTAGTAAAATAAAGGATAGGTGAAGTAAATGCTTACTGATATGTGAAGTTTAGCTCAAAATCGTACTTTATATCTTAAAGAAATAGTTCATATGTTCTTAATGATACAGAGAATTACGTACTCTTCATTTTTCTTTGCATTATGATACATAGTCCCTTGTGCAACTACACTCAGGTTGCTATACTTCATTTGCAGTTAACAAGGCCATTCATGAAACCAGAGAGGCTAATGCGTCAAGGTTTCTGGGCAATTTGAACCGTATAGGATGGCCTGGACTTCAATCACTATATCCATGACAGAACTAGTAAGCCAGATTGAACATCACATTTCACGACAGATGACATCTAATAACTCCATCTTTCTCAACCAAAATACAAGATCAGTTTTTATGTAAATCTTACAATATGTTTGTTTCATTGACTGTGAACTTACTGAACACCCCCCCCCCCTCAATGAACAGTTTGGTCATGTCAAGGTTCAACTCGTTGTGCACCCTCCTTCAGAGTGATCCTTCACCTACACAAGGCCAATTACCAAACAAGAAAGGTTTTTTTGATGCGCATGGTGATGGGAAAATGATTGATACGAATCCTGCTTTAGTATCAACAAGCAAAAGTAGTTTGTAGAGTGATACTTGTGTCAGTGAGCAGGGAAATGGCTTTCCCAGGAAGGAATCGTCAGTTTGTGAGCTTCTTGATCTTCCCGAAATATCATCTCTGCCTCGGTTTTTGTTGCACGTCTCAGAAGAATCTGGTAACCAAGTGAGATACTAATGAAGATGACGATGATCCACCAAAACAAGCTTACATGCATCCCAAATTAGGATCCTGCTCCTGCCTTGCATATGGCGGGATCTACACATGTTAAATATTGATGATACCTCTGTACGCTAGGCTTTATAATTCAGATGAAGTTAGAAAAACTGTAAAAATTTGTGGTGAAAGGGTAGAGAACAGCAAAACCTTGGACTGTGGAGTTTATATTGTCTGTTTCAAATAACCAATATATATATATATATATATATATATATATATATATATATATAGTGAAATTCAAATATATGCAGGTGTTAATTCACTGCTAATTTTAGAATTTGTGTGTTTGTCTCACTTTTCTTTTCTTTTTAAAATTTTTCCTTGTAGTTTAAAACAAAATTTCAAGTCCACTGGAGGCCCTTCTAGTTTATTACATGAAGGTAAGAAATATATTTATTTGAGATCTCAGTAATTTTTTCTTAAAAATTAATAACCATTGTTTATTTGAAGAATTGAAGTCAATATAATAAGGTGTCTTTGAAACATAAGTCTATATAGTGTGTGCAATAGAGGGTCTATTTGGGATGGCATAAGATGCTGAAAAAAAGCTATAAGATGTTGAAAAAAGTAACGTGGAAGTGAAAACCTGATTTTTGTGTATTTGTTATGGCTTCAATTTCTGATGAGCTTTTAGTTGTGAAGTTACTTCTTGATTGAAGCTAATAAGTGGAGTTTTTGATCTTATCAAAGTGACTTCTCTCATTGGTTGAAGCTAATCTTATGATTCTCTGATGTCTTTTTTGAAAACTCCTTATATTAACTGAAACTAATTTTTTTAATGATAATTTTACTATTTTACTTAACAAATTTATATTTCTTTTTAATTTTTATCTGAAATTATCACATTTTATCCGTTAGACTTCACATTAATTTGAAAATTTCATAGGATCTAGTTGTGATGATTTGTCTTCTTTAGAACCTCAATGTAATTCTTCCTAGTTTTTTGCAATATAAAGTTTAATTTAAAGATAATCTCAATAAAATCCGATTGAAATATGAAAAATTTAAATTCTACACTTTTAACAAAATTCTAATTATAAAATTTTTTGAATATTGTAAAAAAGCCGGAATGCACTCATATAGTTAAATAGAAATATTGAACGTAGGTGTGGTCTTGATTCCAGTTTTAATTATTTTAGTGGAATTTAATTGTGATTTAATTGCAAAATCCCAAAGCCTAGTGAGTTCAATGTGCTTTTCACCAAATTTGAAATATTTTATTCTTCCTATGAACAGAGAAGAATTATGGCATTTTTTTAGTACTCTCATTCCGGCATCACCAACAATGCCAGGAACTATTTTCTTTGCCAAAATTCTATGAACCTTTGAAGAAGGATTTTTTTTTTTTTTTTAAGGCTCGAAGCCTCACTACGAGTAAAATAGTAGTGACTAATCTCCTCACATCGTATTTTTAAGAAGAATTTTATTTCTTCGGTTGTGTGGAGTAAAATTCATCCGACAGCAATCACTTTTGTGGCTGGCATTTAATTTGAAAAACCATAATATGAATTATATTCCTTCAATTACTATGTTACAAGGTTTGTTAGATAAGAATTCAATAGAAAGCAGTTTACTAAGACCTGAGAGATCTTACGGGTCATTTGAATTGCATGCCTTACCGAAGGATGCAATTACCAATTTGTTGAAAAATGACATATGTCTTATCTATCTCTTTAGGAAGTCATAATTAAATCCTAAATAAATCCAGTTAAAATAATTAAAATTGGAATCAAGAATACGTCTACCTTCATTTTTCTTTTTAACTAAATAAGGTCATTCCGGTCTTTTAATAGCATTCGGAAATCCTTATTAGGCCTTTTGACCTAATTAATAATTTGTTAAAAGCATAAATTTAAATTTAAATTTTCATATTTTTACTGGCTTTGATTAGGATTTTCTTACTTTATATTAATTGCATTTTAAATTAATAGTAACAATAATACTTGATATTATATAGATAAATATACTAAATTTAAGTTAATATCAAACTAAATAAAATTAAATTTAAAAATTGATGTGAAAAATTACCTCGGCTCTTGTTGTTGTTATTTATTTAGAGCTCCACTTGTGAAAAGCTTATAGCACCACTTGTAATCTTTGAATAAGATTAATTTTTTTATATAATAACTAGATGTTACCTAGAAAGCATCTATAGAGAAAGACAACTAAAAGTTCCTCATTCAAATATGGATTGAGGTTTTTCAATTCTTTTTTCCAAAAATGGGAATAAGGCACTAAAAAATTATGTTTGTCTATCCTGATCAATTAAATTAAAGATATGCAAGAATTCAAGAAACAAGTGAAAAATACAGGAAGAAACAAACATTAATGCAAAGAAACTAGAAATGAAATAGGCGAAACTCAAAAGAACGAAAATGCAGGAGTCTAGAAACTCAAAAGAACGAAAATACAGGGGTCTAGACACTACTCACATTGAATGGGGAGAGAAAGGGATAGAGAGAGCAAGAGAGGAGGTGGATTTTGGAGTTGAGATTTTAGGGTTTAAAGTGAAGGAGGAGAGGTGTGAAGATACCGAGTGGACTGGGGGTTATTGTTCACTTTTTTTTCTTTAGAGTCAGTTTCATTGAATGTGAAACTGTTATTTTTTTTTTCTTTTTTATTTTTATTATAAGAGGGGGAACCAAAATCAAAAACTAGAACTGAATGCTTCTAGGCACACAAAGCCTAAACTATCCCTATATAAGGACGTTTCATTTAGAAGTTACGTTGGATGATATTGGTTTAAAGGAAGCTCCATTTTACAAACCAATCAACCACTCGTTACCTTCTTTGTAAACATGCCTTAGTTTCACTTTTGTAAACTGATAAAAAAACTTGTCCAGCTTTATTCAACATTTTGCTTCCACTTCCCCCTTAGCTTACCTCCAACGCATTGATCACCTTTCCCTAATTCTATAATCACACATATTTCTAGAAGTTTTTTCAACAGCATGACTTCAATTTAAGCCATCCATCATCTGGCTTTTCCCATTCTATTTGTATGCTAATGTCCCTTCTTCTCCTATCTTCCCCTTCAAAAGCGTCCCTATTCTCCCCTACATATGTTATAATTGCTTTAATTAGGTGTCAGAGTATAAATAAATTAAAAGGTCCTAATAAAAAATAATAATATCAGAAAAGTTTCATAAATTGTCTTAATAAGTTATGAAACTTTTTTTATATTACTTTCACTAGTTCGGACCTTAGTGTGATTATGTAAAAAAACTAGTATTAAACAATGTACAGTTCCTCTACCACCCGAACTAGATACAAATAGTAAAAATTAAATTTCAACCATTTCACATTCCAATGTTTTTAATGAGATTTTGCAGAATCCACTCGTGGAAGATAGAAAAATTCATTCCATACTTTTGCTTCCCAGTAATTGTAACAATATCATCTTCCACTCCCTTTCTACATGCCATAAACAGAGGCCAAGTGTTTAAAATTTTACCTCTCTTGACTGAGGTGAGAAGTCCTTCACTTGCCCTTCATCCATAGAAAGGTTATTTTGGTTGATCTAAATATGAAGTTATTTTTATTGTAAAAATATTTAATAATGTTATAAAAATAAGAAAAAAGGCTAACCTAAAAATTTACAAGTACATAAAAAATGAAATAAAGCAACATAATTATGCAATTGGAAGTTATAGGGAATAAATATAAGAAACTCTCCAATAAAGGGTATAATGACATATTAGCCATATTAAATGGATGGATCCCAGGAGACTATGGCTATGAACATCCACACTTCATAATATTTATAGCACTCCCTCTGGATGTTCATAAATAAATATAGTGCCTCATTAAAGTCTTACTAGAACAAACTCGATCAGAGAAAAAAAAAACCTAATGAAGGAGAAAAAAAGTACATAATACATATTGAAGTTGCTTCATTAAAAACCTTATTAGAAAAACTCAATGGGACAAAATCTTGGTTAAGATAAAATGAGTATAGCGTATGTAATATCCTAAATTTACTTTGACAAATTCTATGTATTATGTATTTATATTTGGAGAAAAGAAATGGTGAATTTTGACTAAAAAGTCAATTCTACCCTAAAATACTTGATTTCGCCAAAACCGAAAATTTTGAAATAATTGTTGGCACCAATGGACATTTGGAAATAATACTTCTTTGTTCCATCTTGGAGCATTAAATTGGACTCAAAATGAATGAAAAGAAGTTGCTTGAGTTTCACTTGAAATTTTGAGAAAATTGAAGGAAGGTTAAAATTACACCTTTTAAGAATTTGTACTGTATGTCTCATAATTATTTAAAATTGATGGGCACATGATCATGAGTTATAAACCAATAAAATCAGTCAAAATCATCCTGATGGAGAGATAAAATTTGAAGAAAAAAAGAATTGGTTGAAATTAAACTGAATGCATGGGACAACTGAAAATTATGTGATTAGTTAGGGAAAAATCGGTCAAATGCCCCCCAAACCGCCTTAACCCTTAATTAATTAGGTCCTTCCCTTCCCATTCTTTGTTCCATTCGGCTCACACCTCCTCCAAAGCTCTAAGCACCAAAAATTGTAAGGGGAAAGAAGAGAAGCAAAATCTCGTGAAACTGAGGTAATTTATCACGCTATGGACTTGTAATATCTAATTCTTCTCTTTTCCTACTCTCTAATCATGGAAATTTCTCTTGTTCAGTGCTTTTAGGGGTCTGTTCGAAATTCATATAGCCAAGGGAAGAGAGAAATCTTGTGAAATTTACCGAACAACGATTATGGTAAGCAATTCTAAGCCTATCGGTGGTATACTAAAGTTTGTTGGTGGTTTCTATGCTTTTCTTGAATTTTGGCTAATTGGAACCCTGTGACCAAGTTTTGTTCAAAATTCCATGTTGTGCTAACATGTGTTTATGATTCCAATAACAAGATAAAATGTTATTAGGTACCAAGATTAAGATTAGAGTGTTTGTGAAGTGAAATTGACAAATTTATTGTTGGCCATATTGAACCCTAATTTTAGTTGGGTACAGGGTAGACCTTAGGAGTTAAAATTTTGTCAATTTCATGATTCCATTGTTTTTAAAATGTGGAATTTTGTATGATAGATATTCGGTAGGAATTTTGGAAGCTCTAGGATTGAATTTTGCTGAAGCTGAAAATTTGTCTTAAAAATTTCAGTTTGGAAAATAATCTTGTAACGAATTTTTGAGGTAGTAAATAATGCCCAATTGCCATTTTACAAGATTAAATTAGATTTAATGAGATTTAATTTGATAGGTAATTGGTCGAATTTGGATATGTGTACACTGAGTTATGAATTTTTGAACATAACTTAAAATTTTGTAATGCAATCTGGATATCAGCTCCTGTTTTGTGAAATCTGGGCTGATATGTGTGTGGCTGGTCATTGGAACTATTTTTCCATGATATTAGACTTAATAATGAGTTCATAGGTTTTAGAATCACCTCATTTGGACACTTGTGCTAAGAGATATGATTTTTCTAAGTTGTAGTGAAAATTCTAGAATTATGGTAAAAAGAGACGAAAATGAAACATATTATAGCATATGATGACTAATTTGAAGTTCATATATAAAATGGATTCTTGGACATAAATTAGGCCTATTAATTTCATGACTGAGAGATGGAACTAGATGACATTAATATTTGGAATGTCAAGAGTTAGAGTGAGTATTGACCATTCTCCATAACATGCTCTTATAGGAACTTATTATAATTGCCCCAACAAACAAAGTACCTGGAAAAGGACCTAGACAATTTAAACGCTATCAGGTAGTAGTTTTAATCGCACATACTTTGTATAGTTGTGTATGACTATTGAATCAAATATGTGATTGTCTTGTTTCATATAGGATCAGCACCACTTATAGCTTGATTGAGCATAAGGGTTGACCATGGAGTACCTTCTCGATGGTTAGAACTAGATGTAGGGGCCTATTGGACCGGTAGTTCTTTGGTGGCTATCATAGTTGCATTTGGCTGACTTAGTGCACTTCTGATTGAGAAACGCTAGTGGATTCTGGATAGGACTCTCGGTAGTTCCCAGTCGAATATTCTTAGTTGGGTGTCTTGATTGAAAACTCTGACTTACAGGAGGACTCTCGGTGCATACCAATTTGTTATACCTAGCACTAAGGGTTGTGTGGTATGTTTATATGTTCTGCATTATCTGAATGTTTTATGATATCTGGACTATTTATTTTGGTTAACTTTCATATATTGTTTATACTCTGCTTGTGAGATTAAGATGTTACTTCAAATTGAATCCCAGACATTTCTAAAGGCATAGATTTCAGACATGGTCAAAGGAGCAGGCATATCTCTAAAGGAAAGGCATCTCTCTCTCTCTCTCTCTACGATGATGATTGTCAATAAGCAATGAATGGTGGCTTTTTCCGGTCCTCTCTTAGTCTCCCTATGGTTGTGTTTTGAGGTTAATTAAAGGAGGCAAAATGGTCATTTTACCTTTAAATTGTGGGTCAGAAAAGTATCTTAGGATTTTTCTAACATGCAACTTTTACTAGAGACTTTTTTAAGATATGTTAGTCTTTTGGGAACTCAGGAATTTTCCCAAAATTATATCCTCGTCTCATCTTCTTCCCAAAATCACATGCTTCCAAAAACCTAAAAACATGTATAGATCATTCGGTGTTTTGAATTTTGCAAAAGTCCGTCACAATTACAAAAAAATATTGAGGTTGGGAAACAATAAATTGAGAAATTGCAATGGTTCAGCTGCTCTCTGCTGCAACGAAGACGGTGGCGGCTGGGCCAACATCACCGAGATCCATGGTTTAGCACGAGTTGGACTTCTTATTTTATGATCATTCTAATAGTTTCTATCCCAATTCTTCTCGTACGGAGACTTCTTACGACCATAAGGTGATTGCTCTCGAATATATAGAGATCTCTCACGGCCATGGTAGGAACTCTCCGGAACATACTTTTGATGAATTTCGATAAGACCTCTTTGTAGAGTGGTGAGAAACTGAGAATAGTGCTCTGGGTAAATAGGGCGGCAGCTGTTATCGGAAAGCCTTCGACTTTTTAAACTAGCATAATCTCTATAGTGCTTGCGCTCATTGCTGTCTGAATTATTACTGTGCCTCTTCAATCAATTGCCTACAGTATTCTCAAGCATGTTTCCTCCCATTGCTATGCTTATATTTTTTCGCCGGGTCTGAATGTCGACCTTGTTCGGAATCTGCTGCTGAGGCCGTAACTAGCTATTACCGGTACTAGGGCAGAGGACTTGAACAAAGGGACTGAATCTGACGGAATTTATGGTGCCAGGCTTGAGATCGATGAGGACAAGGGTCGGGATCGAGAAACTGGCCAATATTAAAGGAGGAATGGACATCAGATGTGGATGATTTTCAAGAAGAAAAAGGCTTTTGGTTGAGGAACAGAGATTGCCGTCGCCATGTTTGCGTGACTGGAAATGAGAGGAAAGTGATGGGTGGATGAGATTATTTTGATGATTGGGCTTTTTTCTTTTTTCAGAAAGATAATTGGGCATTTGACTTCACGGTCAAATAACACAAATTTATCGGTCAAATTTACTGTGAGTTAAATGTGAGGGGAATATTGTTATATTTTAAAAATTTTTAAAGTGGTATTAAAACTAGGAAAACTTCCCAATCAAAATTGTTTCTAATACTTTCAGAATGGATTTGCACCTTAATCCTATGATATTTCTTAAATTATATTTTTAAAGTACATATAATCTCCCTTAAAACTTAGGCCTTTTATGAGCTCACTTCTAAAGATAGAAATAGGCCCACTCCTACTAGAGGCCTATGGTTTAACCTACATAAATCTTAGCCTAGCTCATTTATTAAATAGGTCATACTTAAACCTATTGCTATACTTATTTTTATAAGGTCTAGTATAAGGTATGACCTATTTAACGTTTTTAATTTATACTATATATAAGTATATTTAATGTCATCTAAATAATTGTATAAATTATTTATAAATTTACTAACTTAACCTTAATTCTAAATTTCACATCTCATCATTTTTACTCTAAACCCTTACTTTTGCATCAATCATTAACCTCCCACATCTCTTTTTTCCATTGTTCAAGATGGTAATGCTAATTCACTCTCTCTTCCTTGATTTGCGCCATCCACTAAAGCATAATCATTTATATGAGTTTATTTTAGTGCCAAGTGAACTATTATAATCTTAGTAGAAAGAGTTTGTCCAAATTCATGTGGGAACAGTAAAAGAAAAGAGATAAAATCTAATTTTACATGTTGATTGTTATGTTTGATCAGTTTTAGAAAATATATCTCATTAATCAACAAACAATTAGTTTTTCTTATTCTTATTTGCTCGGACAATTATTGTTACTAGACATTTTTTTTCCTTACAAAACTCTAATATTACGACGAGAATGGATATTAGGCTTTTAAGACATAATATAAGATTTTAAATAATTGTAATGGTAATTAGATATGAATTTAGATACATAGGTTTTATAGGCTATTTAAAAGGCTACATTTTAAGTGGGGCTTTAAACTTGTTTCAGACTTTTTGAAAGTCCAAGCCCAAACCTAAAATAAAAATCTACATATAAGCTCAAGCTCAAGCTTTAAATCTCTTTTACAGGTCTAAGCCTATTTAAATAAAATCTAGCATAACCTAACTTATTTCCTCCCTGTTCACTTCCTACTTTTTTTTTTTTTCTCTAACTCATACTAGTTATATTGGAGGGGAGGAAAATCCCCCACTGAGGTCAAAAATAAAAAATAAAAAATGTACATTTTAAATACTACCCCTTTTATAAATCAAATAAAAAAAGGGGGACAATCACTATTAAATCCCATCGAAACAATGAAATCACTAAAAAAATCCTAATAAAGAGTAAGCAATATGCACTTATTGTTATTTTCTATAATGAAATTTGTCATTATATATTATTCTTTGTGAGATTTTTTGATGGTTATATTTCTTTTATTAGATCCTTATAATAATTCACCCAATAAAGAATCACTAAAATCCCTTCTCTCTCTTGCCAGCTCTCAAATCAAATAAACATCATTAATAAATAGCCCTAAGGTTTCAAGCTGCCCTCTTCATAATGGTTAATTGTGGTATGAGTTGTATGATATTGAGGAGAGAAAAAAAGCTTACAAGGGAACTATTTTGCAAATAATTAAAGAATTTATCTTAAGAAAACTAATATACATATTTTATAAATAAATAATTTAACTAATGTCATTAATTTTCATAATTTAATTATATAAGTAATTCTGATACTTATGATCTCATTAATTTTCGTAAATTAATTTTGTGACTTCCATGCTTAGGATCCGAAAGTGTAACCAACAAGTCACAAGTGAAAGAATTATGTAAGCCAATAATCCACAATTGTGACTAAGACAAAAACGTATTAGCTAGGGATAATTATTATAATCTGCAAGTCCTAATAATTTAAACTAATTTGTAATCAGTTCTTATAATTGTTATTTTATCAAGTCCCTGTATTAGAGAGAGAGAGAGAGAGAGAGAGAGAGAGAGAGAGAGACTACAAAAATCTAATTAAAATATGTGAAACTATAAGCACTTATAGATTAATGATCAACATGTTAATCACACATTTTCATCAACCATTTTTACAATAATTTCTTTTTTGTCTCAATAAACATGGCATTATTTGTGCAATTATATACTTATACCCATAGTAGGTACAAAATTTGGTGAGACTCTTTGTCCAATTCTTCTGCCATCATGTGCTCTCTCTATCTTTTCACCCGAACAACAGGAAAACTTGAAACATATATAGCACCAATTATCTTTATTTAATATATGACTTAATTAACTTTTTTAAGAGATTAAGGAAGCTAAATAAATAAATTTTAAATATTTATATTTCATTTTTTTTTTATACCAAACTAGTTTACTTAACTTATAAGCTGATATATAATTTAATAATATATAATATATTTTATGATTAACTAACTTAATTTTTTTAATTTAACCTGAAAAAAAAATCAAAAGTGTCTTATATTAAAACTGGAGGATAGTAAAAAATTAACAACGTTTTGTGTCACCAATTTACATTGTTCGTCATCCTGAGAGATTCGTCCAAAGCCATTGTCATCATCGTTACCCGCTAGCTAGCCTGTGCGTGGATTGGAGTTTTGTCTTGCTTGAGGTGTTTTCTGGGAAAAACTACTTGCGTAACTCTATCATCACTTTTATTGCTTCCAACACTACCATTATGGCCGCACGCCACTGCGGTCGCCGTCAAGTTAGCTCCGGCCGGTAGTGATACAATAATTGGGGCTTGTGCTGGTGCAGCAGGGCTCACCTCCTCTGTTTCTACAACCGTCGTGCTCACCCGCGGCGTTGTTTTTCTGATACCATACTCTCTGTCACCCATCATTCTTCTGTCACCTGCTACCTCCGCTGAATAATTTCCTGTATAAGATGAGAGAGAAAGAAACTTGCAGGTGTCGGTGATAACATATATCTATATAGATAAGCCTGCAAGAAGATAAATTGTTTACCATATAAATCAAAGTCCAGCTGCTTTGAATTCTCTGATAAGAGAACGAGTGTAGGGGTGATGATTGTGAGGAAAGCCCAGAAGACGAATATTGGAACCAAGGTTTTGTCACTCATTTGTTGGAATCAAAAGTAAACGAACTAGAACTTATTTCATGCACATATGTTGAAGTATATAAGACAAGAATAAGAGAGGGGAGAGGGAGAGAGAGAGAGGTGTGGAAGAAGATGACGATGATGATGTTCTTTAATTAGCTGGCCATGTTTAAACCACATTTGTATAATAAAAATGTGACGCAAGTATCCCATTTGATGATAAATTATGTAATTGTTATAATATTATAAGCAGAGTCAAGGTTTAACAACTAAACTACTGGGTTTGTTTAGATTAGTTTTTGTGGTTGTTTAAAGGTTGTTGTAGACATCGCTGGTTCAATTAGACATATTCTCCAACATAGAATCTCCCCCATATATTATTGCAGAAAATAATGAAAACTTTATGGAAGTTTACCATAAGGGCAGAAAAAAACAACGTTGTATATTATAGCATGGTTGGCTGTTTTGTCGAGTTAATCTTCCTCAACAAAACATTAACATATTCATGCTTGGAACTTGGAACATAAGGCCGAAATGATTGACAAATTCTTAAGATCCAAATTTAATGTGAGCCACATTATGACGCATGCAAAGCGCACAAAAATTCAAAACAATTTTCAAGATGATTAGTCACAACCAGTCCCACTCTCAAGGGGAAATTTTCTTTCCTCCATTCTCTTTTTACCATAGAAGAGTTAACATGCAAATTAAATCTACCTATGAAATATTTCTCCATATGCATTTGATATCATAAAGTTTCCATGAGTACAACAATACTCTCTAAACTTTTTATTATAAGGCATCGACTAACAAGTGTATTTGATTTTTTCTATAAGGCATTTGCTTATTTCAAAAGAGCATTAATTGTTTCTTTCCATCTATGCTAATAATTAATAAGGTTAGTTGGTGAGAGCAATAATAATATAATATTAGAATTTAATGCAATTAGTAGGATAATATTGGAAATTACTTAACTTTTAGGATAACTTTATTGACTTTAATTATTTTTATTGATTTGTGAGAATTGTAAGTTAGTGTCTTATAATAAGAATCAAAATAAGTACTTTATAGGCACCCTAAGACTTAACATAAACTTTATTATGTCAAATTTGCTAGGGAAAATACTTCATTAATTGATAGATTGGTAGCTTAATCCTATCAATCAACGTTCAAATTCGTTGGCAAAAAAAAAAAAAAAAGTTCAAATATCCAAACTCCTGAGTTTTGATCTCTGGTAATATGCGAGTCCAAAACCTTGAACTTCACAACTTCCTTTTCAATCAAGACAAGGCCAAGATCCTCAGGCAAATGAAGAAACACTGTTAGATAAGTCTTTGAATAAGTCAATCTTGGAACCACAATTCACAAAGTCAATAAAATAACAAACCAGTTGTTACTTCTAACGAATGATTGACCTACTTACATAAACTAAAACTTCTAAAGGCCCCACATCCTAAACTGCCATTTCCTGTCCAGACCTAAAGGAGTTGGAAGTTTCAGTCCCTAGAAATGCCTTGCTTCTTCCCTGAGTACCTCTGTCAAGAACACACAAAACAGGATTCACCCAATAAAGAAAGACACAGATGATCAAATAGGAATCAAGTCAAAATTGCAGCCAGAGCTCTCACCTGCTTTCAATGCTGAAGGGGACATATTTGTACTTCATCATGTGCATAATTTGGCGCTTCATTGTGAGGATGAACAGGACAATCCAATAGCAGAGAAGTATGGGCCAGAAATCCGGGACATCAAGCACAGATATGAATGTCATGAGGAAGGAAATACAGAAAACCTTCATTATGGCATACTTGTAACAACAATTAATTCAAAATCAACGCCCGAAATCAGAATCTTCCATTACAAAAATACAAATTGTTTAAATCAATTTGAAAGTTGCAAAAAGTCAATCTAATAGAAACAAGTAACCATAAAAGATTAGTGATAAGGGACAACTACTGAACCGACGTCAACTTGCCTGGGCCAATTCATGTACTTAAACTATTCAATTCATTTTTGCATTCCTTATTTGCCACTCAAGCTTCCAAGAAGCTTCCTCACTAAATATACTTTAAATAAATACATCATTATATATAACATAAAGGCTAATTCCTTATTCACAAGTCATAAACTATGTAATTCATTCCTCAGACTTTGCACTATACGGTAAAGTGTATTCAGTTGTTCTTTTATACTTAGAGACACCTTTAATATATAGGGTATTAAAAAAAAAACATTTTGTCTAGCAAACTTGTGCCAATGTCCTAGAAGCTTGTTTACAAAAGACAAATGAATATAACGAACTTAATGATAAGAAACAAAAAGTTTCTTCTGGTAATTAAGAAAACGAATATAAGCACAAAGAATCTGAAGTGATCGTGTTACACTGTTGGCTAGGAAAAGTAATCTTGAATTTTAGGCTAACTATGATATGGTGAGATGTTTTGTTTTGCTAAGGGGCTTTGATAGTCCTAACATTAAATAGTCCCTTCCTATATCAACTAGCCTTAAAATTAATTGTGAAGGAACCTTTTTATCTATTGAAAATGATGCTGCTATAGGCATACTATGTCGTGATCATGTTAGCTTCTTCAGATGAAGATATGCGGACAAAATTAAATCATTCTCGGCTTTCATGATTGAATAATTGGAATGAAAAAGGGCTATGCTGTGGATTTAGAACACAATAAAGTGACTTTTCAAATTGAAAAGTCATTAGATTTGTTTGACTAGAGGAGTAGAAGTATTGTCCAGGATATCAGTTGCCTCCTATCTTCTAAGATTAGGTTCTCCATCTTCTTTACCCTAAAACTGGGTAACCATGCTACAGATCTTCTTGTAGTTGATGCTTATAAAGGGTTGCGTCCTATTAGGTGGGTTTCACAACCGACACCCACTTAGTTGTCACTAGTAACCGTGAAGACTTAGGAGACTTGTGCTGATATGGATGGTTGTTTGCCCACCAAGCTTGCAATGGATGATGGCTAATTGTTTCTTTTTCTTTTTCCCTTACTTGTAGACTTGTTGCTTCAGTATGTTTGTTTTCGTTGTTGCTTTCTCTAAGGTTATTTTTGTCTTGTAGTTCTCATTATGTACGTTTTCCTCTACGCATTGCAACATTTAAGATATTATTAATGCAAGTATCTTTTGAGCAAAAAATAAATATATTAATGAAAGTTAGTTAATTCATTAATTATAGGTTAAAATTTTAATTTACTTTTATCTATAATTGGTTTCAAAAGTCAACATGAATAAATTATTTTTGTTTATTACATTAGTAAGGGCAAAAAAAGTTTAAAAAAACGTGATGATATCACCAAGGAACTAGGTCTTTTAGACAGGGAGCAGTTTTGGGGCGCTTAAATATTATTCAAATTTTGAGTAGGCAGTATAAAATAGATAATTGGGATATATTTATAGGACATTAAAAGTTTAAGTTGGTTTGTTATTAAGTTTTAAATTATTTAGACTAGGTTCAAAATTTTAGAGAGTCCTATATAATGACCAGTCTGCATCGCCGCCTCTATTGCCTCTAACCATTGTTTGCCGCTGCGTCCACATCTCGAAACAAACTATTTCCATTAGGGACAATCTTGAACTCTCCAATAATTTTATATTTGTGCCAATTGCAATTCTTAATATAAGAGTTACATAACTAATTTATACATATTAACAAAATCAGTTAAGTTATTTATATATAACAAATGTAGGTTGAAAAACACCCTATGTATTGTAAGTATACTTATAGCCAAGAAAATAGGTCGAGTCCATCAGGTCGGCCTTTTAAGACTTTAAATCTGTAGGGGTCAGGTTTGTGATTTTTGCCTCAAAAATTAAAGGAATTTAAAGGGCGAGCTTTGTAGGGCCAATGGTCAACTTATTTAAGCTCATATGTATTTTTTTAAAAAAAAATTATTTACATGGTACTAATAATATTTATTTTTATATTTTATTAATGATATTACAAATATTTCATTGCTTGAAGTATTATTTTTTTTTAAATTTTTTTTAAGGACATCTTGCATTAAGAATTCAAAAAATTTAAAACTTATAAAAGATATTTTGCGTTTCATAAGTTTTCTTACTAATTTTGTATTTTTTGACTTATTTTCTAATTTTTTGTTCATATCTTGTATTGTTTTTTTTTTTTTTTAACTACTTACACTTTTCAAGACATATTTATAAGAAGTGTTTTTCATTTTATTAAGTTGTCTCATTAATTATTCATAATGTGAAATATAAATAATAGTTTACCTTTAATTATGACTTAATGAATATATTTATTTGTTACATGATACATACTATTTGTATCTTAATTTTAACAATATGCATGTGTTAAAATTAGAACTTTTGTCACTATAATTTCAATTTTTTAAAAAATAAAAGTTGAAAAAATAATAAAAAATTGTTGAAAAGACTTATACCTATGTAGGAGCGACAATAGTAAAGGCCGCGCCTCAAAAAATGACTTTTTTACCCTTAGTTAGCTTAAATGGCCGGCCCATTTAAATCTTAATCCGTAAATAAAATGTCTTTTTTATCAACTCTAAGTATACTTAATAGAAATGAAATCCCCTTCGTTCCATCTCTGTAATCGATAGGATATTGTCTTTAAAAAATTACTATAAATTTTAGAGATAAAGCATCTATGATTAAAAGGAAATTACACTGTGGTCTCAAGGACCAGAAAACATTATTAAAAAAAAAAAAATCCTACACTAAAATCTCATATTAGAAAAATCTCAATCCCAAAAAAGTCCTTGAGACTTTTTTTGTAATCAATTTCTCAAGATAACAGAGGCTTTTAACGACATGAAACGTCATATTAACAATTGAAAATACTATGTTAATAATAAAAATTCTCACAACTTGAAAAGTCATATTAATAACTTAAAATGCCACATTAACAACTGAGAATTTTTGTTGTTAACATAACATTTCTAGTTGTTAATATGATATTTTTAGTTGTAATTAATATGACAATTAATTACAAAAAAGTCACAAAGACTTTTTTGGGACTTTTTTGATGAGATTTTGATTTGGGACATTTTTGTAATTTTTTTTGGTCCTTGGGACCACAATGTAATTTTCCTATGATTAAATTCTTGTGTGAGGGAATATTGATTTTCTTCTCATGCTTCCGCGAAAAAAAGGGAAAATCTGTATAGGGGCCAAAGTAACAGAAAAATTTCAAAAAAGGCCTCAAGATTATGAAAATACCAGAAAAGGCCCCCTTTTCTGGTATAAAATTAAAACCTTTAGTTGTTAACAGGGCTGATATAATTGTTAATGGAGCTAATATAGTTATTAACATTTTCATAAATTTATACTAGAAAATGCCCTAAGGCCTTTTCTTGTATTTTCATAATTTTGGGGCATTTTTCAAAATTTTTTCTATTATTTAGGCCCTTATACAGATTTTCTTAAAAAAAAAAAAGGAGTATTACTCCTTTTTTTTTGGGAAAATTAAAATAAAGGACCAAAATAAAATAATATTTAATTAGAAGGATCATAAAAATTGTAATTACCAAAAAGGACTAAATAAGTTTAAAAGTACTAAATTATCCTTTTACTTCTCTAACGTAAAAACCAAAGAACAAAGTATCTTTTTCCGTCCTTCTGTGAATATCAAGATGGGCCATTTGGAAATCCGGTATTAGAAGTTAAAAACAGCAATTTTTGGTAATCCCGTGAAAACAAAAAGTTAATTAGAACAAAGTTGTTCTTGAACTTCATTACTATACATACACTTTTACCAAATATTGTCATTTTTAATTTCCAATACTAAATTCTCAAATGGCCTCACCTTGATATTCACGGGAGATGATAGAAGAAAACGATTTGCTCTTTGTTTTCTATGTTGCGGAAGCTGAAGGGTAATTTAGTATTTTTAAACTTATTCGGTCCTTCTTAATAATTACAATTTTTATGGTCCTTCTAATTAAATATTATTTTATTTAGTTCATTTATTTTAATTTTCCTTTTTTTTTTTTTTGGTACAGAACGTTAGCTTTTTGGTAATTTACGCACTTTGGAACTCCAGTTTGCCGTCTCAATTGTGAGGAATATACTACCCTACCATTGGAAATCGGAGGAAACCTTCTGGCCCTTAACACTCACCTCCATTTTCTTCTCTGATCACACCTCGAACACGCCGAACGCTTTAACGGAGTTTGAGCTTGCAGAAGCTTGTATCCCTTAGCGACTCCACTGGCAGCGAAAAGTGGAAATTGCTGATGGGAACTCTAGGGAAAGCCATTTACACAGTAGGATTCTGGATTCGCGAGACTGGGCAGGCTATTGATCGGCTCGGGTGCCGCCTGCAGGGAAACTACTACTTCCATGAACAGCGTAAGCCCTTCTTCAATCCTCTTTATTCTGAGATTTTAGATCCAATTTTCAATTCAATTCGCTTGTGAATCGGAAAATTTATGATCCCCTTCAAAATTTTTGTTGTTGATGGTGATTTTATAAAAATGCTATCTCTTTTTTGTCAACTTGGTCTTACAAAGTTTATCATTGCTGTCATAGATCAATGCTAGTTGAGTTACATACATTTGGAATCGCGTAGCTGAATAAATTTTGCACGGACGATGATGAGCGTTTATTCTAAATATAAGACAATATCTTATGTTAGTGGGGGTTTTTCGAATTGTCAGTGCTAGTGCTAGTACTTTCTTTGTCCCCGAACACATTGAGACATCAGTGAAAGACCGGTCATACCAAAGCTATAATCCTAAGATGAACAATTTTGTGAGATGAATACATCAAGTCATGAAATGATTTTTTTTTCCCGACATTTTAAGTTTCCAGTTAACATCCATGACTAAGATTATGTGAGAAATATTGATTATCAACAATAGATTGTTTTAATTTTCTTTTCATTGAGCAATCTACTAACATGATCAATAGGAATTGGAATGTTTCAGTTAATTTCATGTATACAGAGTCTAATAGTGCTAATAGCTTAGCTAGGAAAAGTCATGAGTTAGATAGTGTTTTGAATATCTTTGATAAAAAGCCACCTTTCATTTAGAGTTGGTGGTTGATGTAAGACATTTTGTTGTTACATTTTACTTTGACTTGCTATTTGGATTTTAATGTTAGTTATTATTTCCCATTAAAAAAAAAATTACTAAATTTACTCATGAGAGGAGAGAGGTTTGGGGAATATCAGTGTTTTCACAGGCTCTGTTCACGGTTACAACTGATCATGATTGTTGAGAAGAACTAGCTTTTACCACCCTTGTTTTGATTACAATGAAGAAGCCAGATTAGCTATCTCAAGAAATTGGGATGTTTGTGTAGATTTCATCCTCAGAGAACGCTACTGAACTGCTAATAGATTAGCCAGATTAGGACACACTAGTTATGAGACCTTTTGCACCTTTGATCAACCAACACCCAGCAATGCGTTATCTTGCTTGGGCTTTTTAGTTTTCTTAATTCATTAATTAGCCCTCATCAAATACATTTCCCCCCTCTTTAAATTATTTTTGCTTCAAGAAATTGAAAGAAATATCAAGAAAATGAAGTGATTTGCTTTGTGTGTGTACAAAATCCTCCTTTTCTGATCTCTGTTCATGGTTTTTATTTCTTCCAGCAGTTTTTCATGAAATGTGAAAGAAATCTCATTCTTTCTTGTTTAGTGTCTAGGCATCGAACTCTGATGAACATATTTGATAAGATTCCTATTGTTGATAAGGAGGCCTTTGTTGCCCCAAGTGCCTCCATCATTGGAGACGTTCAAGTTGGAAGAGGATCATCAATTTGGTATGGATGTGTCTTGAGAGGTAAGGTTGTTTGCTTGATCAATTGAAAGTAAAAGCACATTTTAAATATTTCATGCATCAAAAGCTTCTACAATCTTTTTCAATAACCTTTTGTGCTCAACTTTATATGGGAAAGCTCTTATTCAGCAGCTTTTATATGTTTGGATGTTGTGTGTCTTTGATTATCTAATGAAAATCAAACCATGAAATTCTGTCAGGTCTCTGTTCTGTTGATACACATGGTGGTAATGTTTGATGCTCACTTCATACGCAGGTGATGTGAACAGCATCAGTGTTGGAAGTGGGACTAACATACAGGATAACTCCTTGGTCCATGTTGCAAAGTCAAATTTAAGTGGGAAGGTGTTGCCAACTATTATTGGGGACAATGTCACTGTTGGTGAGTAATTTTCTTCTGCAATAAATGATCAGATACACTACTATATTTTAACCAGATTTTGTACTTTGCACTGGGCAGGTCATAGTGCAGTTTTACATGGCTGTACTGTTGAGGATGAGGCTTTTGTTGGTATGGGTGCAACATTACTTGATGGTGTTGTTGTTGAGAAACATGGTATGGTTGCTGCTGGAGCTCTTGTGAGACAGAATACTAGGATTCCCTGCGGAGAGGTATGCTATCAGTAATCACATCATTTTATTTTATCTAAAACTTATGTCCTATTCATGGAACAGACATAGGGAAAACACTTGCTCCTTCACTGTTCTTTCAATTTTTATATTTATTGTCTTGCTCACCAGCATAATACTAACCATGTGAAGCATGGTCTCCACAAGCTAACTTTTCTATAATACAAATTGGACATCCTTGCAATAGCATCAGTGGACACCCTTGTTAATCTCTTCTATAATAATTTCAAGTTATGCATTGATTTATCAAAAGGCCTTAAGAATAAAGATGTTGGTGGGTGAAGGTCTATGCGATAGATATGCTGTATTGACTTATATTTTTAGGGTTAAGGGTTGTTTTTGCCCCAGAATTATTCGAGAAGGAGCTGTGGGTGTCCAAAAGTATTTTTGGCTCAATGTTGGCCCGAAAGTATCCAAAATGGTGCAATGTAGCCTTTTTCTAACAGAAAAATTAGTTGACTGTTAAATACTCATCTTGACCAACTTAGTTGACATGTGTCAGGATGATATTGGTTCCTCTGCTGTGAACTTCTTTAAGGGTGACGATGAGGTCATCAGAGAGACGACGGACTTTGCAGGTGTTCTCTGCCTGCAGCTTCATCTTTGTGTTGTCTTGTCTCTTCCATTCTTTTTCTTCCTTCTCTCTCACCCTAGTTTTTCATTCTCCTCAAATGTTCTCTTCAGCCAAAATTAGGTCGCATTTGCCTGTGTTATGGATGACTAGGGTCTCATCAAAAGTAAGAGAAAAGTGTGACTTTGGGATGTTGGGTTCAGGTCTACAGCGACAGCGATGCTTGCGAGGGGTAATTTTATAATGGGAAGTGAAGTGGGAGGGGATTGGGTTGATGGTCAGCAGAAACATGGGAAAGGGGTAGTCGCTATTGTGGGTTTTGTCCATTGTCTCACATTTTCCTCTCCACTTTTATCCTTTTGGTGTTTCTTTTATCTCCTGTTAGTGAGGTATATACAGCTTTTTCTGGGTAAGCATCTCATTCTATGCTTACAATTATGCACTCACAACTTTTGCTTTCTGATAACAGTCCCATCTCTAAAATTTTCCTTACTCTATTTTGTGGGTGGCTTCAGGACAAGCTTTTGATTATATCTGCCCGCCCTCCCCCCCCCCCCCCCCCCCCAAAAAAAAAAAAAAAAGATTAATAATGAGAATAATGAAGTAGTTTTGGTAAGTTTTGCATTGGTAAGAAGCAGCATTGTGCCACTGTCCCACACTTAAGGTCCAATGAGGCGTTCATGGCATCTGGGAATTGCAAGATACTCATAGCTTTATGAGGGAAAAACAAATAACCACTAGCCAAGCGTCAGCTAAGTTGGTAAAAAGGAGTATTTAACAGTCAGCTAACCTTGATTTTAGAAAAGGGCTATATTGCACCATTTTGGATACTTCTAGGGCAACATTGAGGTAATAAACACTTCTGGACACCCACAGCTCCTTCACAAATACTTTCAGGCCAAAAATGACCCTTAACCTATAATTTTAGATGTAATTTTTTTTTTTTGGGTCAAAATTTTAGATGTAATTAGAGTGTAAGATTTTGTTATTTTTTTGTATTTGTTCGTTATTTTTTATTATTATTAATGTATAACGTTAGTATATATTATAATTGGTTAAATTGTGCAATGACTACATTGAGATCAATAAATTATGAAAGCAGAGAGCCTTCATCGATTCAAGAATCAATCTGGTTTTAGAACAATTGTTAGGTTCAATGTCACATTTCCAATTTAACTTTGTATAAGCCTTTCCAAGTTTAAAAGTAGATATATTAATATTTTCATATTATGGTTAAATTTCTAGAAATCATTTGAATGCCTTGTGCAGCATTATTACAAAGGTTGGATAGAGTAGAAGAAAGAAGCTATTTGAGTACAAGTCGATGTTATCCTAACAAGTGCTTGTGTCTCTATTTGAAATATAGTGGTCTTTAGACACGAGTCATCAATATGTGTTGTGTCAGGTTATTATTAAAAAAAAAAAATTCTTTTCTCAGCTATGCTAGCTTCTTGAGCACAGAGCTTGCCTTTGGTGCAGGTGTGGGGAGGCAATCCAGCAAAGTTCCTGAGGAAGCTCACCAATGAAGACATAGCTTTTATCTCACAATCGGCCACCAATTATACAAACCTTGCTCAGGTCCACGCAGCCGAAAATGCCAATTCATTCGACGAAATTGAGTTTGAAAAAGCGTTGAGGAAGAAATTTGCGCGCAAAGATGAAGAGTACGATGCAATGCTTGGGGTTGTTCGTGAAGTCCCTCCAGAGCTTATTCTTCCGGAAAATGTTCTTCCTAAAAAAGCACAAAAGGCTGCTTAAAGATGAATTCACTTCAAAGAATGTTTCTTCTAATTGAAGTGGCAGCAAAGCTGAGAGGATATTCTTGTTTTTTTTTTTTTTTTTGATGAATTTGAGGAAGAAGGATTATTGTCATTCCCAATAATATCAGACATGTATTAGGCTAGACATGCAGCTCCTTTCCTAATCTAGAGGGATAATTTGTTCCATGATAAAAGACTTCCTTAGTTTCTACCTTGTACTTTGGAAATAGAAGTTCTTTCTGTTTTAATGTATCCGATCCAGGTGATTATTAAATGGTGTCGTCTCATTCATAAAGTTGTCATTCAAATAATAGTGATTTCACTGCACGTAGGCTGGGCGCCTCTTAATAGTATATCCGTGAGGCATTCATGGGGAAGTCTTTTTTTCTTTTTCTTTTTCTTTTTTTAATTAGAAGGTTAGTCCTTAACGGCAGTTTTAACAAATAGATTTCTTAGAAAATAATTGTTAGATACTTGATTTATTTGAGGACATTATTTAGACGAAGTTTTTTAAATCCAGTTTGTTAAGTTCTCTGATCATATATGATCGAATGTCCTATTTTGAAATAAGATCATTTACCTATAAATTTATATCAAATAAACATGATGGCAATCAAGAATTTGACATAATGAATGCAAAGAATTTGACATAGATTATTTTTTTTCTTTATTTAATTATCTATATTAAATTTTTTAAAAACTTTTTCCTTGCCAGCGAAAATTGCTTCTTCTTTTTTCTAGCAAAAATAGCCTCTCTTTTTTATATACAAAATAACTAATATTAATATAAAGTAAAGGACAACACAAAAGTTTAAAATAAACCAATAAAATAAAAGCTTAAAGCCTAAACAACTTCAATCAAAACCTAAGCCCAAACAACACTACCAACAAATTGACATAATGAATGCAAAGGATGGAGGCTTTTCTGTTAAATCAGCCTATCAGTATCTCTCTGGTCGGGGAGGAGATACCAGTAATCACTTTTGGTCCCTGATGTGGAAATGGCAAATCCCGGAAAAAGTAAAATATTTCATGTGGCAGGTTGGACATGAGAGACTTGCAACTAATTTGTTCAGAGCCAGGATTGGTCTTACAAACGATAATCGTTGTCCTTTCCAATGTAATAGTGAAGAGAGCGTGCTACATGTAATTAGAGACTGTGTAAGGGCTAGAAATTTGTGGAAACAAATTTTATTACCTAACTATTCTCCCCAGTTTTTCGCAGGTAATTTGCAGGGTTGGCTTACTTGGAATACCAAGCACAAACCAGGAAAGGGAAAGTTTCAAAACTTCCCTTGGTCGAGAATTTTTAGCTTGGGTTGTTGGATCCTTTGGACTTCAAGATGTAAAACCTTATTCTGAGGCAAAAAGATGGATAACAGGGAGATGCTTTACTTGTGTATTTACCTCCTCATGGAAAGTAGTGATAATTATAATTTATCTCACCAAATCTTTCAACTTGACAGAAATGAGGAAAAGGTATGGACGCCACCAACTGGAAACGTGGTTCGCATAGATGTTGATGGATCGGTTCGACAACAGATTCAAGCAGCATGTGGAGGAGTGATCAGGGATTCCCAAGGGCAATGGATAATGGTGTTTTGCAAATCCCTAGGTATCAAAACGGTGGTTGAGGCGGAGCTACATGCCATTAGGCTGGGGTTGAAAATGGCAAAACAGCTAGATCTTCAGCAAATTCTGCTTTATTTGGACTCTATTGATGCGATTAATATTATCATGAGAGACTGCTGCTATGATGATCATCCTTTGAGAGACATTATTGGAAACATCAGAGATATGCTTTTTAGGGATTGGAATGTGAAGTTGTGCCATACATCGAGGGACAACATTGTATGTGCCGATTACTTGGCTAAGGAAGGACATAAGGCTCCTGCTGATGAGGACGTGGTTCTTATTCCGACAGTTCCTGTGGGGTGTAGTGACATAGTGATGAAGGATCAGATGGCTTGCCAATTGTAGATTGGTTCTTTTGTGTCCTATTCAGGGTTAGATGTTTATTGTCTAGTCTTGCTTTCATCTCAAGCTACGGCTTGCCTGTATTACCCAAAAAAAAAGAGCCTCTTGAGTCACTTCCACTGCCGTAGAACAAGCATAGAAACAACTAACATGCCAATGAGAGTTGACACAGATGGTAAGGGATCCAGGACTAGTTCCTTAGGACGTGGGTTCGATCCCCTCTGTCGTCGCTGGGACTCCTTTGGTAGGTGATCTCGTAAGTCCCCAGTAAGTGTTTATAGAGCCTGGGGTCTGCCCTGACCTTGGTGGGAGATTGGTGTCGAACCCCTTCAAAATTTTTTTTTATCAAAAAAAGAAACAACTAACATGTGGTTGGTCCAGTGGAATGTGACGTTGGATTGCCTTAAGAGGTCTAGGGTTTGAGCTGCGGTAAAACCATTCGTAATCCGCCTTGTATGGAGCTCTCACTGTTGAGAGAGTCGTCCTTGTCACTGCAGAACCCGGAGTGGTTGCACACTTATCACCATTTTTGATATAAAAAAAAAAACAAGCATAGAAACACTAATAACCATATCAAAAAATTACCAAAAAAATAAAAAATAAAAAAATAACCATATCAAAAACTAAGGATGTAAGTTCAAAGAACCACCCTAACATTTATAAATTATATTTTGTATAATACGGAGTAATTTTTTTTTTTTTTTTTTTTTTTGGTTAAACTTATTGCCCGTTGCTTCTGAATACTAAGGTATTAAAATTTAAAAGATAAAAGAAACTAGCGTGCTCTCCTGCTGCATGGGGAATTCGTAACGTTGGAGTTATTTTATTTTTCTTTTTGCACTTTAAAAAATAAGTCTTTCTCATCTTTCAAACCCAACCAATATCTGATAATGAAAAACAAATTAAAGGGTACGTAAAGAACCCATGCATATAGTATCTAGTACAAAATGTAGAGAATCTATCGTTAATCGTTATAAGCTTTCACTTGGAAACAACTCTCACCTTCCAAGGCGAACCCATTATAACATGACACAATAAAACACAATTTCAAGGTATAACTACTCAAAATGCATTTACTGATAAGGCCAACCAAATATAAGTTTCATTTCCTTTAAATGACGCAAAATAAAGTTATATATGCTTTTAATGCTTGATAACAACATTTGACCAACAAAGTGGATAGAATCATTAATGATATTATTGTTATTTAAAAGCATTGTTAACCATTTATTGTATGCTCAGTTTTACATGGGTAAATATTTCATCCCTGCGTAATGTTGACATGGGTCCCATTTTCGTGAAAAAAATGTTAAATTGTTAATAATAAATGCCATTTGTCTAAAAAAAACAATAAGTGCCCTTCATATTACTCTATGTAGTATTAAATGTAAGACATTGTTGATTTTTTTTTTAAAAAAAAATTTAAGAAAACTAATTAAATTACTTTAAAATATTGTTTTTTTTTAATTTTTTCTTCAAACCATTTTGTCTAATTATAAATTGATATATAATTTAAAGACACATAACATATTATATAATTGAATAACTTACTTAACTTATTTAATTATAATTGAATAACTTACTTAACTTATTTAATCTTTATAAAAAAAATCAATTTTATCTTATATTATATTCAAGAAACGATGCAATTTTTTTTATGCACCCATCTTAACCCTCCCCATAGGAGGGGCCATTCACACACACTTCCCCTCCAGTTCCTACTATAAAATTTGCCCTCTCCTTCCTTGAAACACGTCATCTCCATTTCATCGTCACAGTTATTTTGGCCATTTCGTTTTTGATTTTAGTTCAATCTCCTCCTTCTTGAAACACATCATGAACCCCTAAAGATGGTGCCAACAATTCTTGTGCTTCGTCTTATCTTCACTTCACAAGTTCAATTCATTTCAGAACACCATTCACATTAATCCAACAAAACCAGAATGTTTTCCTCCTCCTCCTCCTTCTTCTCCTTCTCCACCTCTTCCTCCACCTATGCCTTCTACTCGTACAGTTTCAGATATGTCTGTAACTGAACACTAAAACAAGTCACAAACTTAGGAAAACAAACAATAAAGGATTAATGTGAGTGGTTCAACTGTCATGATGTCGTCCACGTCTGCCCACTATCCCATATTCTTTTGTAATTGCCCACTGTATGCGCAGTTATGAGTTATGACCACCTCTGTGATGGGCATAGGTTATATTAAGGAATGCATATATGTTTTTGATCCTCTAAGTTTGTTTTCACCTTCACAATACTTACACTATCTAAAAAGTGATAGAGAAGGTTTAAAAAAAATCAGAAATCTGAGTTTTCTTCTTCTGAGAACAAATCAATGGGTGGAAGTATTTTATATTCTTTTATTTTAATTCCGCATTAATCCAATTATTGTTTGCTTATACAAGCATGAATTAGATAATCTAATTAAACTCCAATATTTGATATCAAAGCTTTGATATTCCTTTGCCTTGATTTTCATTAATTGGGCTTTCATGAAAAGGAGATCAAATTTATTTACTACATGCAATTTATTTTAACTGTTATATTAAATTGCTTACTATGTTGCTTTCAAATTATACGATGAGAGAATATTATTTTTATTCAAGGAATCATCACCGCCTCCATACATATTCGAAGGATCCTATCATGCTTTGCCTATGCAATTATTCGAATTGAGACCAGCGATCATTTTAATCTTCCCTTTCGATGCTTTTTGAAACTAGAGAATTATTATTTTGTGCACAAAGATGATCATTGAGAAATTTGGTATATGTTTCAAAGCTTTCAATCTAGATTTTCACATTTATGCTTTCGTTCTGGGTTCTTTCTCGTTTTGGTTCTTTGTGATATGGTTTTTGAAACTTTGCTCTTTGATTCATGTTTTATCTCATTTTTAACGGACGATAGAGAAGAACCTTTTCAGTTCTTCGATCACCCAATTGTCTGCCGTCATCGTTGCTTTTCGAAGAATTAAACTGTGTTGTTTTTGTTTCGATTTAGCAATTGATTGTTGAATCGATTGATAAATTATGCCTAGTTATCACTTTGCTAATGTTATCTAAGTTTCATTATTGCCGTCGAAACCTCCGACTTTTGATCATGTGTTATTATATTTTGTATGATTAATTGGGATAAAATATCAAATTATATTCTTAATTTAGCCACAGAAATTAAAAATAAAGGAATGATTTGATAGTTTTATCAGTTATATATGAATCTAATTGAATTAAGACTTTAGCCCACAAACAAGTCATATGTCAATAGATTAATGAATTTCAGACATGATTTACATTGGTAAAACATTATATGATTTATTACTCTCAAATTTTAATTATAGGTATGTATGTTTAATATTTTGCAGTTAAACAATCTGTGAATTTCTTTGATATGAAATGTGACATTCACGAATTGAGGGGTGATGAAGTTTTTTTTTTGGGGGGGGGGGGAGTTCTCCTTCATTTGGCGTGTATGGACATTGATGATGCTATTGGGAAAGACAAACCACCTTCATTCACTAAGACTAGCACTCCATATGAGGTTGATTTGTACGAAAAATGAGAGAGATCTAATCACCTCTCAATTATGTTCATAAAGACTAAAATCTCTGCTAGCATTTGTGGTTATGTCAAATAGCATAACAAAATTAGGCCACTTATGAAGGCTTGTGATATACAATTTGTTACTTCATATAAGGTACTTGTCATCACCTTGATTATGAAGTTTTCATCCCTGAGACTCACCACAGTAAATTGTAGGTCAACTAAAGTCACTTGAGGTTGACATGTCTGATTTTTTCCTTGTGCACTATATTTTGAACACTCTTCTATAGCCATATAGACCCTTCAAGATATCCTATAACACACATAAGGATAAATGGTCAATCAATGAACCTTTGACCATGTGTGTTCAGAAGGAGGGAAGGTTGATAATGGAAAAGGGAGAAAATGCATTTATGACAATTGAGAGGAAGGATCAAACTCAAGCCAAGAAGAAGGGGAAAGGTAAAATACCACCCCAAGATGGAATCAAGAGGCAATTCAAGTGTTTCTTCTGTAAGAAGAATGGGCACATGAAGAATGAATGCACCAAATTCCAACAATGACTTGAGAAAAAAAGATATGTCAGTCTCATTTGTTTGCTATGAATCTAATATGATTAATGCTAATGATTATACATGGTGGATTGATTCTGGTTCTACAATCTATGTTTTGAACACCTTACTGGGTATGCAAAACCTAAGGAAGCCAGTGGGAAGTGAAAATACATTTATTCAAGGAGAAGGATGAGTTTACATGTGGAAGCTATAGGACATGCAGTTTAGTTTTAAGTTGCGGTTTTATTTTGAATTTAGAAAAGACCTTTTATATTCCAAGTTTCTTTAAGAACTTGATTTCAGTTTCAAGGCTTGAACCCTTTGGTTATTCCTTTATGCTTTATGAGACATCTTTTAGTTTGTTTTGTAAATCTAATTTGGTTGGAAATGATGCATTGTCTAATGGTCTTTTTCCTATTCATTTACAAAATAATATTGCTTATGATGCTATACATATTAACATGGGTTAAGGAGCATTTTGGCCAATAAACTTTTCCCTTAGGAGCACCTAGCACAAATAACTTTTAAGTTGATCAAAATACCAAAAAACTTTTAAAAATGTGCAGTCACCACAATGTCGTTAGAAAAAAATAATGTCTGTTATTTAAGGTACATATTGGCCAACAAACTTTTACTTCAAGCGCGCCCAACACAAAAATTTTTACTCTAGGAGCGCTCAACATAAAAATGTCCATATGCAATCCACCCAAAATCCTACTGTTGTAAATCCTTATCTGGACCCCCAACCATGTGCATTAAGGTTAGAAAGAGTGAGTGCAACAACAAAAAATCACAAATTATATTAATTATTATTATTAGTTATCTTATGCAATTATTGACTATAATATTGTATTATTTACTATTTAAATTAAATTTTTGTTGTTGCAATTCTATCTAAAATATCACATATTTACGTGCGTAAAAATTGATATATGGCTGATGAGATTTTTTTAGTTATTGATATAAGTGCGTATAATATGAGTAAGTTTTTAGTTTTATTTATCATCAATTTAGAATAGTTAATGTGATGAGATCTTTCAATTGCCCAAAAAAATATTCAGAAGCTTTCGTCTAATACTCCTAGAATACCTACTTAATCGACAATAAGATTTGAATCCATAGTATGTTAATATCATTAGCCGTATATCAATTTTCGTCAGCAAAAATATTATATTTATACACATAAATATATATGAATTCAATCCCTTATTAGTGGAGACAAGAAACAAGGAGTCAAGGAAATACTCAAATAAATAAAGGTGGCCTATAAATTATGTGATATTTTTATACATATTATACGCACATAAATATGTGATATTTTTTTAAAGATTGAAAATAATTACAACAAAAATTTAATTTAAAGAGTAAATAATACAATATTATAGTCAATAATTGCATAAGATAACTGATAATAATAATTAATATAATTTGTGTTTTTTTTTGTTGCGTTCACTCTTTCTAACCCCAATGACATGGTTGGGGGTGTAGGTAAAGATTTACAACAGTTGGATTTTGAGTGGATTGCACATGGACTTTTTTATGCTGGGCTCTCATGGAGTAGAACTTTTTTGTGTTGGGCACTCCTGGAGTAAAGGTTCGTTGGCCAATCTGCACCTTAGACAATGGATGTTATCTTTTTCTAACGGCGTGATGTTGAATGCACATTTTTTAATTTTTTTTTGTACTGACTACACATTTTTAAAAGTTTTAGTATTTTTGGTCCACTTAAAAGTTATTTGTGATTGGTGCTTTTGAGGTAAAAGTTCATTGGTCAAATTACTCCTTAACCCTATTAACATTGGTTTGAAACAATGTGTTGTAAATGAGGATTTCTCTGTATTGTGGGACTAAAGATTAAGACATATCTCCATTCAAAGAATCAAAAGATTGGTAAATGATGGAGTACTTAGTACTTTAGATTTTATTGATTTTGAAACTTATGAAGACTGCATAAAGGGAAAGCAGACTAACAAATCAAAGAAATGTGTCAAGAGGAGTACAAAACTGTTAGAAATAATACATAAAGATATTTGTTGTCCAGAAACGGATGCATATGGTTAGTAATACTTCATCTTCTTTATAGTTGATTAGTCATGATATATGTATCTTTACATGTTTCATAACAAGCATGAAACATTATATGCCTTCTACATATTTAAATCTAAGGAATAGAAACAATGTAATAAACACATTAAGATCGTGAAATCAGATAGAGGTGGGAAATTTTATAGTAGATACACTAAAGATGGACAAGCACCTGGTCCATTTTTGAAGTTTCTTCAAGAACCTAGGATGGTTTCCCAATACATCATGTTCTATTCTCCATACCAAAATAGTGTAGCAAAAAGAAGAAACCGAATGTTATTGGATATGGTGTGAAGTATGTTTAGTAGTTCCAAGCTTCCTAGGTCCTTATGGATTGACGTATTTAAAATGATAGTGTATATATTGAACCAAGTTCCAACTAAGATTGTCCCAAAGTCGTCATTTGAGTTATTTAACACTATGTTTGGTTTGAGGGAAGGGGAGGGGAGGGAGTGGGAGGGAAAATGGAGAGAGAAATTTTTTCTCCCATCTTTACAAAATTGCCCATATAAATTTTTCAATATCCCTAAAATATACTCTTAATAAAAAGGAATATTCTTTTCATTAATGGCAATTTGGTAAATGTCCTCCCAAAAGATTTTTTCCCTCTCACTCCTACTCCCTCCCCTCCCCTCCCCTCCCCTCAAACCAAACATAGCCTAAAGGTTAGAAATTGAGTTTGTGACATGTATGCATTTGGGATGCCTATCAGGAGTCAAAATCTACAATCCACAAGAAAAGAAGCTAGACCCAAGGACCTTTAGTTGATATTTTATTGGATATATTGAAAGGTCTAAGGGGGTACTAACTTTATTGTCTATCTTATGCTACTAAGTTTGTGGAATCAAGAAATTTTAAATTTCTTGAAAATGACTTTATCAGTAGGAGCAATCAATTCAAAAACCTTGTACATATTGTTGTTGTTAACAATATTCCTTCAGTTCAACTAACTATTGTACAACCAGTCATTTAAGATCTATAACCTGCTGATATTAATCCGGTAGATCAAGTTGTTGATGAGGAACAAGTAGAAATTTTGAACAAGAAGTTCCTCAAGAAAATAACGAAACAACATTACGAGGATATAGTAGAACAAGAGAATTAACGATATCTAGTGAATATATTGTGTATCTATAAAAATCTGATTATAATATAGGAGCTGGCAATGATCCTCAAATATTTTCACAAGCCATGAGTTGTAGAGAATCAAACTTATGGTATGATGCTATGAAGGATGAAATGAATTCTATAGCATCTAACAGAGTATGGGATTTTGTTGAGTTTCCTGGTCCTGATGGTGCAAAAGCCATTGAGAGATATAAAGCAAGACTATTTGCTAAATGATTCACTTAAAAGAAAGGAATCAAGTAAAAGGATACAATTTCTCCTATATCTAAGAAACATTCTCTTTGAATCATTCTCAGATTGGTTACACATTTTGACTTAGATTTGCAGCAAATGGATGTCAAAACAAATTTTCTCAATGGAGAACTAGAGGAAGAAGTTTACATGAAACAACCAAAATGATTTTCCTCTAATGATGGTGAGCATTTTGCGTGCAAGCTCAAGAAATTTATATATGGATTGAAACATGCCTTTCGTCAATGGTATTTGAAATGTCATGATGTTATCTCTTCATTTGATTTGTAGAGAATATTGTGGATGAATGTATATACTAGAAGGTTAGTAGGAGCAAGATTTGTTTTTTTATTCTATATGTGGATGATATTTTACTTGCAATCAATGATAAATGTTTGCTATATGAGGTGAAACAATTCCTTTCTGAAAAATTTGACATGAAGGATATAAGAGATGTATCTTATGTTTTTGGCGTTAAGAAACATAAGACAGATTTTGAGGTATTCTAGGTTTGTGTCAGGTAACTTATATCAATAAAGTTTTAGAGAGATTTTAGATGCGGGATTGTTCACCAAGTGTAGCTCATGTTATGAAGGATGACAGGTTCGATTTAGACTAGTTCTCGAAGAATGATTTTGATCGGAAATAAATGAAAATCATTTCTTATGTTTCAACTATAAGAAGTCTTATGTATGCTTGGGTCTGCACAAGACCTGACATTTCATTCATTGTTGGAATGTTAGGGAGATATCAGAGTAATTTAGCTATAAACCACTGGAGAGCTATGAAGAAAGACCTGAGATACCTTTAAGGCACTAAAGAGTACATGCTTAATTACAAATGAATTGATAATTTAGAAGTGACTAGTTACTCTGATTTAGATTATGCTAGCTGCATTGACTCAAGAAAATCCACTTCATGATATGTCTTTATGCTAGCCAGTGGAGCTGTATCATGGAGAAGTAAAAAAAAGCAAACTTTAACTACTACTTCCACTATGGAAGCTGAGTTCATATCCTATTTTGAGGCTACCTCACATGGTGTATGGAACTTAGAATTATGCATTCGATTTATAGGGCCTTGAAGCTATATTGTGACAATTCAGGTGTTGTTTTTATGATTAAGAACAACAAAAGTTGTAGTTAAAGCAAGCACATCAACATCAAATATCTAGCCATAAGAGAGCGTGTTAAGAATGAAACAGTGGTTATTACATAAGCATTGAATTAATGATTGATGAGCCTTTAACTAAAGGCATGCCTCAATTGAAATTTTAGAATCATGTAGAAAGAATGGGACTTGGTTTCTTTATGTGATTTGCGTTGTAAGAACAATGTATTTTTATGACACTATTTGTGATTTTTTTTTTCGTATAAGTTTTGTGCACATATTCATTTGTTCATTTTGAGAAATATCATTAAAGTTTAGATCTAGAATAAACATGAGGTTTATTCATTAAGTCATATGGGCTTGGGTGACATGATGCATTATGATACATGGAAGATAGTACTTGATTTTAGAGGACTTATCTCTATGATTGATACATATTGTTTTTCAATGTAGTATATGATGAAATGTGTGGACCAAGTGGGAGAATGTTTAAATTTTCAACTGCCATAATGTGGTTTATGTCTACTAACTATCCTACATTCTTTTGTAACTGCTCACTATATGCACGGTTATGACCACCTCTGTGATGAGCAGAGGTTATATTAAGGGGTGCATATATGTTTTTGGTCCTCTAAGTCTATTTTCACCTCAAGAATTCTTACACCATCATCTATAGAGTGAGAGAGAATACTTATAAGAACCAGAAACCATAATTTTCTCTTTTTGATAACAAATTGAGGTATTCTAAATTTTTTTCATTTTAATTTCGCATTGATCTAATTTCTATTTGGTTATACAAACATGAATTAGATTATTTAAATTCCAATTGAAACATCAGAACAAGTGTTGGAACCATCTTTAAGGCATAAGGAAGGAGGATATTAAAATGAAAAGAAACCTTTGTCCTTGGTTTCAACCTTCAAAGTAAGACAACGACCTCTATTTTAAGCATATGCTCAAGCGGTTTCTTTTCATTTCAATCTACTCCTTCCCCATATCCCTGAAGATGCTTCCAACACTTGTTGTTCTGTTTCTCTTCCTTTCACATGCTCAAGCCATTTCTTCCTCAGATTTCCACTAATTTCCCACTTCAAAAAACATAGCAATGAGCAACAGACGCATGAGGAATTTCTTTTGGGTAATATTTTATTCTAACTCTTCAATCACTTGCATTAACCCTTTATTGTTTACTTCTTTTCCTAAGTTTGTGACTTGTTTCACTGTTCGGTTACAGACAGATTGATGTATGGAAGCTTGAAGGAGAAGACCGGGATGGGCCCAAAAGTTGAGGAAAGGAAAAATGAGATATCTGAAACTATACGAAGAGGAAGATATTCTTGGTTTAAACATCGCCATTGTCCCACTCATGGTAACAGCTCTGCAACTTCATCATTACATGTGCCATTAACTCTTCCTGTAGCAAGCTTAGTTTTCCTTTTCTTCAACTAAACTCTTCAGGGTGTTCTTGCTGTCATATAGATGGTTCTTGAGAATCTTTGTTTGTCACTTAGCTTAGCATTTTGATTTCCCACTTGGAAGATTAAAGGATTTTCTTATGTAGTAAAGTTGTAATCTTTCATCAATTTGAATCGGTGTGCTTTAACCTCTCTCATCTCTCTCTCTCTCTCTCTCTGTCTGCCTATCATGCTCTATTGAAGAAGCACAAAACAGAGTCCTTAGAAACTTGACTGTTAAATCATTCTAATTCTGAAAGTACAATAGTTTTTTTTTCTGTAGTTTAACAAGAATTTTCCTGAAAAGAAGGAGAAAATAATGAAAAAATGAGTTATGTATAAGGAGCTTGTAAAATCATAACGTGAATGTTCATTAACAACACAGCTACCAAAAACAGAGAGGATGCATTGTGCACTAAGGAACTTGAAATTTTGAACTACTTGTAGCTTAGATGAATATTAAACATGAAAATATTTAATGATAATTGAAACTATTAAAATTTAATATTATACCTCTTAGTTTTACGTCTTAGAAATTGTCTGGAGTGGAGTCTGTTATTTAAAAAAACTATGTTGTACGGGAAATTTGTATAACTGAAAGTAGCATGTCACTTTTTTATTATTTTTTTTTGGTTGGGACAAGAAGGGCTTCTCAGTTTCATTGAGCGATAAACTTATATGCTTTTAATGCTTGAGAAGAACATTTAACCAGCAAAGTGTATAGACTAATCTTTGAGAGCGTTTTCTCTCTGTTTGTGAGAGTCTTGGGTTCTCTGTGGATCTTTCCGGCCAATACTATTCCTCTGGTGCTTGGCCTTCCCTTCAACCTCTTTTATCTCTTCTCCTTTTCTTTCCACCCTCTCTGTTTTCCTTCTTTCTTTCAGTCTCTGTTTTAAAGCGAAGTGAGCTTCTTTTATCATCCTTCCAAGTCTCATACCCCCTGCTGAGAAAATGGAAGAGGGACAAAGCAGGGGTACTAAGAAGAATCGCCTTGTTCGCCTGAGCTTGGGTTGCAAGTTCGAAAATCACGGGGGCACTCTAGTAGGAAAGATTTTAACAGGCAAGAACCTAAATGTTCCAACGGTTATTTCCATGATCAAGAAAGGGTGGCAACTGGGTGACGAGGTGGATGTTCATGATTTGGATAGGAATAATCTTACTTTTCTTTTTCACTTCAGTCAAAGAGATGACTATCTTCGTATACTCAAAGGGCGGCCATGGTCAATTCAAGGGTACCTCATGAATCTTAAACCTTGGAAGGACAATATGGTGCTCAAGGACATTGACTTCAACTCAGCGCCTTTCTGGTTACAATTTCATGGGCTCCCCTTGGAGGCCTTTGAGGAGGCAAATGCAAGAACTTTGGATGATGAAGTAGGAGAAACAGTGATGTACGAGCAGCCAGTGGTCAACGGCAAATTGGTTAGAAGTTTCCTACGAGTAAGGGTCCTTATCTCTTTGAATAGTCCTTTTGCTACTGGCTTCTGGGTCCTTAGAACTGATAAGGATCTTGTCTGGGTTTCAATCTGTTATGAGAGATTACAGAACTTCTGTTATATGTGTGGAAGGATTGGGCATGAGAACCGAAACTGCAAAGAGGGGAAGGCTAGTCATGGGGATGAGGATGAACCAAAGTATGGTAATTGGCTTAGTACCCCGGTGGTCCGCACCTTTGAGGATATCCTGAAGATTAACAAGGAAAACTAGGAGGAAGCCGATGTACTTGAGAAGCATAGACACCGGTCTAACTTCCGACAAACCTCGACGACGATGACAATGGACTCCCATTTTAGCAATGATTTGTCAGGGGGAGGGCAGGGGTAGGATCGCAGGATTCACGATAATGGAAAGCAATTGACTAATAAAGGATATGCTCGGCAGAACATGGTACAGGGAGTGCAGAAGCTAGAGCTGAAAGCTGCTAACACACGTTTTGTTGAAAGCGACGTGTCTGCTGATGGCCAAAGTAAGGCTGACTTATCTCTAACGGGAAATTTTTGTGATAATGGGTCTGCATCCTTAAGTCTGATGGCCCAGAAGACTGTGGTGTTGGATGAGCCCATTCATTTGGGCTTAAGTTATTCCCATCCTTGCTCCAAATCTCCTCATGGTGGGCCATCTCTTGAGTGCCCAGAGACTTAATCCAATGTGAGGATGGATGGGTCCTTATCATTGGGCCCTAATATTTATCCACCTTACACCGTAACCTCCCTAGACAACCAATTTCATGAGATACATGGTGGACTCCCCTCCAATAGTCCAATTAACCTCCAGGGAAACATTTCTATAGAGGGCCCAAAGAGCTTAAATCAAGTTACCTCTTCGCTACTTTCCCAACCTGATAGCCTTTGTGTGATCATGGATGAAGGGTCTCAAGAGTTAGGCCTCCAACATCAAGCTTACAGTGTGGAGTTTCCTAGTGATGATGAGAAAAATCACAAAACCATAGTTCTCTTTAATGGCTTATCACCCATTTCAACTATGTCTGCATGCTTGAAGGGGATCCATCTTAAGAGACCATTAGAGGAAGACTGTGGTTCAGAGACGAGCAAAAAATTTAGCAAATTAAACTTTGAAGCCGAGGAGGAGTCGACTATGAAGATTGTATCAGGGGACAATTCTCAAAAGGGATGAAAGAAGAATTTCTGCTCTGTTAAAAAGTACTTACGTCGGCCCAGGGTTAATGCAAAGCAAGGAGTGGTTGATGATATATTAGTCTCACATCCAATTGAAATTGATTTTCTTGAGAGTTAGTTGACTAAGGGCAAGGATGTAAATGATGGTCAATACTTTCCTTCTTCCCAAAACGCTGGTGGTTGGATGGGACCAGCCACCGGTTCACCATGAATGTTTTAGCTTGGAACTGTTAAGGTCTTGGGGTTGCCTTAACAGCCAGAAATCTGAAGGACGAATGTTCCCAGAAAAAACCCCACTTGGTCTTCCTTATGGAGACTAAGTAAAAAGCAAGAGTAGTGTGGAAGATTAGAAGGCGATGTGGATTCAATGAGGAACGGCTAGTTGATCCGATGGGTAGAAGTGGTGGTCTTGCATTATGGTGGTCTGACAATATTACGGTTAATATACTCTACTCATCACCTAATGTTATTCATACTAAAGTTGCTTCTGATGCTTTTTCTACTCCTTGTTATATCACTTTCATTTATGGCCCAACTAGTAAAGAGGAAAGGTTGTTGTGTTGGCAAGAGGTTCGAAGAATCAGTAACAACATTAATGATTCTTGGTTGTGTTTGGGGGATTTTAATGATATTTTGGCTCAGTATGAGAAGGAAGGTGGTAATCCTAGAGAATGGAGGAAAATTCTTAATTTTAAATGTTTTATAGCTAATTGCGAACTTGAGGATCTGGGTTATAATGGTTCTTGTTTCACCTGGTGTAATAATAGAAACAGTCCGGATACTATTCGAGAACATATTGACAGGGCCCTGGGTAATCTTTTGCTAAGGGAGCAATTCCCGGGTCTCCAGGTCTTTAATGTAGACCCTGCTTGATCCGATCATCATCTTCTCTTCATCCGAAGTCAGCCTGAGAATCATCGAAAGCCTCAGATCTTTAGATTTGAATCAATTTGGGCGTCCCATAGAAGCTTCATGGAAGTAATCAAAGAAAGTTGGAAGGCGATATCAACTTGTAATCAGTCGGATCTTGAGTCTTTTTTTATTGAATTGATGCAATGCAGGAAGACCTTAATTACTTGGAGTAAAAAAGAGTTCCCCAATCATTCCAAGCTTATTAGTCATCTGAAATCTCAGTTGACTAATCTTACTCAAGGGGAATTGAATACAAGCAACTCTCAGGACATATTAAATGTTAAAGGGGCTCTCAAGAGAGCATTTGATCTAGAAGAACAATATTGGTGGCAACGCTCTCGTATTCAGTGGCTAAAAGCTGGAGATAAAAATTCTCGATTCTTTCATCTCTCAACTATCAAAAGGAGACAAAGGAATCAGATATCATGCATTAAGATGACTCTGGTAACTGGTTGATGGATACAGATGCGATTTCCAGGGACATTGCTAATTTCTTTCAGGATCTTTTTGCCTCCTCTGGTTAGCACTCAATAGATGTTGTTCTGAGCTATATTGACCCCAAAATCACGGAGGATATGAATCAAAGTCTAATGTTACCTGTTTCAAGGGAGGAGATTAAATCTCTAGCTTTTAGTCTTGAGAGTACAAAGGCACCTGGTCCTGATGGCTTTTCTGGTAAATTTTATCATTCTGCATGGTCTGAAATTAGTAATTCTGTGTGTTCTATGGTTCATGAATTTTTTGCAGGTCACTCTGTTTTAGATGGGATTAATTCAACTAATATCACTCTTATTCCCAAGATTCATAAACCGGAACATGTCTCACATTTTCGTCCTATTGGCCTATGTAACTTTTCTTATAAGATTATTTCAAAAATCATGGCCAATAGGATGAGACCATTTCTTGATGCTCGTATCTCCCAAAATCAGGGTGCCTTCATTCCTGGCCAGTGCATTCATGACAATATCATTATTGCACATGAGGTTTACCACTATCTTCGTTGTAAGAAATCGGGGGGTAAGTATGAATTTGCTCTAAAGATGGATATGAGTAAAGCATATGACCGAGTTGAGTGGGACTTTCTTGAGAATACTTTGTTGAGATTTGGTTTTTGCAAGGAGTGGGTATCTCTCATTATGAAATGTGTGCGTTCAGTTAGCTTAAATATCTGCTTATCTGGTGAAAATGTGAAATCATTATCCCTAGTAGAGGTATTCGCCAGGGTGACCCCCTCTCCCTTTATCTGTTCATTATTGTTGCTGAGGTTCTCTCTATCATAATTAATAAGAGCCAAAATGACAAGCGAGTTAAAGGTATTAAATTGAGCAATGGGTGTCCAGTTCTTACTCATAGTTTTTTTTACTGATGATGCCCTCTTATATATGCATGCTAGTCATCACAACTGTAGTTATCTGGCTAATATTCTGAATTTGTATCGTAGAGCCTCAGGTCAGGTCATTAATCTTGATAAATCTAGTATTTGTTTTCTCCTCTAACACTCCACTTGCAATGAGAAATATGGTTGGTGACTTGTTAGGCATCCCTGCAATAGAGGACCTCGGAAAATATCTTGGAATACCTAGCATTTGGGGGAAAACTAAGCACCAGGCATTGGCTTATATCAAAGAATAAGTTGCAAGTAAAATTCAAGGATGGAGCCAATCCCTTTTATCCTTTGCAGGCCGGGAAGTGATGATTAAAGCCGTTATCCAGGAAGTCCCAATCTACCCTATGAATTGCTTTAGGTTTCCTCTTAAGTCTTGCAAGGAATTAAATAGCATTATAGCTAATTTCTGGTGGAATGGCAAGGCTTGTGGTGGGAAGACTCATTGGAAAGCCTCGAACTCAATGACTAATAGTAAAAGCATCGGTGGCATGGGATTCCGAGACCTTGCTATTATGAATGATGCCCTTTTGGCTAAAAAAGCGTGGAGGCTTTTGTTGAGACCAGATGATCTATGGGCCAGGGTGTTGAAAAGCGTGTATTTCCCTAATAAAGACTTTCTTAATGCAAAAAAGGGCTATAAGGCCTCATGGTGCTGGTCTAGTATCTTAGATGGTAGAAATTTCCTTAAAAGAGATCTAAGATGGGATATTAGAGATGGTACTTGTAGAAAAGTTATGGTTCCCAATAGAAACTTGTGGGAAATATCACAGAACCCAATGCAATCACAAAACCCCATACAGAAAAGTTACAGTCCCCAATGCAATCACAGAACCCCATACAAGCCATAGGATTCCTATGGGTGTGAAGGGGTGTGAAGGGTCACACTCTTTATTATTATAGGGCCTATAGCATTTATTAAAGGTCACAACATAATTGTATATATATGTGTGTGTAATCTATCAATAATATACAAGAAATTGAGTTCAGTTTCTCTTCATGGTATCAGAGGGGAAGAGAATAATTGCGCTTAGTCATCAGTCATCACTGATAAGCAACATATCAGAAATTCTCGAGCAAAATTTTTTAGCCTAAAAATAGTCTCGTCCGCTGTACCAGTAGTTTTGTACGTCACTCGTTCGTCCTTGTCCTCTGTCGCCATCCAGCGATCAGAGAAGAAGAAGTCAAGTCTCAAGCTCGTCCGTCCTTGCCCTCTGCCGCTATCCGACAATTAGAACCTCGTCCTTGTACGACGACTGTCTGTCATTGTCTCTAGGCTCGTTTGTCCGTCAGCCATCCAACCGTCGAAATCTCTGGCCCTATCTGGTTCTTTGTCCAAGTCTTTGAAGAAGAAGAAGAAGACCAGTCTCATTTTCTGTCATTTGACACAGCCTCTGTCCAACGCCACCATGACAACCTCAGTCCAGATCGGTTCGTCTGTCATCGTCTTACTGTCCTACCGTTCGGCTCTTCTCTCTTTTTTTCTGACCAGCCGCACGTCGTGCTCTCTCTCTGTCTGCAGCTGCGTGTTCTGTTCTAATTCCAATTAATTCTCCATTCTTCTTCAATCCGTGGGCCTTTGTCCAATTCTAATTCATTTATTCATCAACTTTAGCGTGGGCCTATCTCTTCAATCTACTTCCTTTGGTCTTTTTACCTCTAGACTCCACGTGACTATCTTCTTATTCAGTCAACTTTAGGTGTCTTCATTCATTTCGGTGGGTCTGCTTCTTAAAAAAACACAAAAACAAAAAAGTAAAAATGTCTACTATCTCCAATGCCTCTTCCTCAGTGTCAAGATCCAGTTCTAATGATATATCTACTGTTCTTATTGTTTCTGAGAAACTTACCTGTGATAATTATCGAGAGTGGTCGCAGTCCATGATCCTGGCTCTCGATGGAAGGGATAAACTTCAATATATCACTGGTGAAGCAATCAAGCCTCCAACATCGAAAATCAAGGAGTTCAAAAAATGGAAATCTGAGAACACATTGGTATCCTCCTGGTTGATCAATGCAATGTCATCTTCACTTAAGAAGAGTTTCATTTATCTTCCTTCAGCCTGAGAGATTTGGGAAGCCCTTCAAGAGACATACATCACTGTTGGAAGTTGGTCCCGCATATTTGATGTCAAGAAAAAATTGTGGCAGTTGAAGCAGGAGTAAATGTCCCTTGATGACTACTATCTTACAAAATCAGCACTTTGGCAAGAATTTGATGCTCTTAAAAATAAAACTTATCATTGCATAGTTGATGCCTCTAAAGATCGCAAAGAGAAAGAAGAGGAGAGAGTTTATGAATTGCTTGCCGGCCTTAATGTGGTCTATGATGATGTTCGGGCTCAAATTCTTAGTCAAGGGTCATTACCCTCTGTACGCGAAGTTTATTCTATTCTGCGTGATGAAGAGGATAGGCGCAAATCAATGCTTTCAAATCATTCCGCTGCAACTCCTGAGGCCTCAGCTCTTGCTGCTCGATCCACAAACTCAAAAGGTTTTAAAGGTTGACCATTCTGCGATCATTGTAAAAAATCGGGACACACCAAAGACACCTGCTGGGATAGACCTTTTTGTGATCATTGTAAGAAACCAGGGCACAAAAAGGATACCTGCTGGGATCTTCACGGGAAACCAGCCGACTGGAAACCACGGATAGGGAAAGGCAAAGGCTATATGACTGAAGTTTCCAATGTTAATGGATCTTCCCAGGATGATCAACTGAATAAAATTATGCAAATGCTAGCCACAATTCAGAATACGAAACAGCCTACTGCTTCAGTAGTGAGACGAGGTAACTTTTTCCATGCATTAGCAATCATAAAAAGTTTGTGTGCAAGAAACTGTTGGATTGTTGACTCTGGCGCTTCGGATCATATGACTAATAATAAGACTCTCTTCTCATCCTATACGCCTATCACAAATGGAATGACTTTGCGAATCACTGATGATTCAGAATCTGTTGTCACTGGAATTGGCACCATTTAAATCTCGACTGCACTCACTATTCGTTCTGTCTTGCATGTTCCAAAGTTGAAATGCAATCTACTATCAGTCAGCCAATTAGCTAAAGAAGAAAGATGTCAGGCTAACTTCTTTGCTTCTCACTGTTCTTTTCAGGATCTGCTGACGGGGATGATGACTGGGAGTGCTAACAAATTTGGTGGTCTCTATTACCTGGAGGAAAATACAAGTCCTAAAGTCCCATCTTGCAATAAAGTGTCTCTCCCTAAGACTAGTGAATTAGCGTTATGGCATAAACGTTTAGGACATCCTAATTTCAAATGAAAATGCATCTACTTTTCATTGTGATTCGTGTGAAAAGGCTAAACATCATCGTACTTCATTTTCAAAAACTCCATACAAATCATCTCAACCTTTTTCCACAATTCACATTGATTTATGGGGGCCTTCACGCACACCAAATAGATCACAATCAAAATGGTTCATCACATTCATTGATGACCATACTCGTGTCAGTTGGGTCTACCTGTTGAAAGATAAAATAGAGGTATATCCAACCTTCGTTGCCTTCCATCATATGATCCAAACCCAGTTCTAGACTCAGATACAAATCCTACATACTGATAATGGAATTGAATACTTCAATAAGCCCTTATCCACATATCTAATAGACAATGGCATTGTTCACAAAAGCACTTGTCCTAATACACCCCAACAAAATGGCATTGTCGAAAGGAAAAACCATCATATTCTAGAAACAGCCAGAGCTATTATGTTCAGTAGCAACGTCCCAAAATTTCACTGGGATGATGCAGTACTCACTGCAACCTTTCTCATCAATCGCATGCCCAGTAGACCACTGTCTTATAAAACTCCACTCCAGCTTCTACATACATATTTTAACCGTCCCTACCTTGAAAACACTCTACTACTCAGGGTGTTTGGATGTACAGCATATATCCATCTTCATCAAACGAACAAACTTGAACCCTGAGCCCTTCGATGTATCTTCGTTGGCTATTCTCACCATAAAAAAGGTTACAAATTCTATGATCCAATCTCTAAACGCATCTTTGTAACTTGTGACGTTACTTTCCATGAAAATATTCCCTATTACTCCTCATCTGCAATTCAGGGGGAGAGTAATAGTGAATTCCAGACAAGGGAGATACATGAAAGTGACTATACTATTTATATACCTAGTCCCACACCAACTGCCTCCAATAATATTGAAACCACTAATACTTCTGATAACCCTGACCCTGACACCCTTGATGATATGCTAGTGCCAGGGGGAGACACAAGCAGGTGAGGTAATATCTACAACTGAAGACATAAGAAGGGTAATGAGCCACAAGTTCTTAGTACTCACCAACAGTCAGAACCGACGGCAGTTCCAAAAGAAAGAATGGTAAGTGAGAATTCTTATCTTGATCTCCCTATTGCTATAAGAAAGAATCCAAGATCATGTACTCGACATCCAATTGAAAAATTTGTTTCCTACAAGGCTCTTTCCCCTATATATAGGGCGTTTGTCTCTCACCTTGACGACATCAGGGTACCAAACACAATTGATGAAGTCATGGCTATACCTGAATGGAGGCAAGCTATTTTGGAAGAAATGGAGGCCCTCAAGTGAAATAAAACATAGGATGTAGTAGACCTACCACAAGGAAAAAAGCCTGTTGGGTGTAAGTGGGTATTTACCCTTAAGTACAGAACTGATGGAACACTTGAGAAATACAAAGCTAGACTGTTTGCTAAAGGTTTCACACAAATATATGGGGAAGATTACACAGAAACATTTGCACCAGTGGCCAAGCTGAACACAATCAAAATTCTTTTGTCTATCATTGTAAATCTAGACTGGGGTTTACAGCAGTTGGATGTAAAGAATCTCTTCCTTAATGGAGAACTCAAGGAAGAGGTCTATATGAAGTTGCCTCTAGGTTTCTCGAGGAAAAAGACTAATCAAGTCTGTAAATTGAAAAGATCATTGTATGGGTTGAAACAATCTCCACATGTTTGGTTTGACAAATTCACTCGAGTACTGAAGAAACACGGATACACTAAAGGACAAAGCGATCATACGTTGTTTGTTAAACATCATAATGGTAAGATGGTTGTTCTAGCTGTGTATGTTGATGATATAATCCTTACAGGAGATGACGAGGTAGAAATCAAGCAAATTAAGGAAGCTCTGGCACGAGAATTCCAGATCAAAGATCTTGGAGAGATGAAGTATTTTCTCGGGATGGAAGTTGCTCGATCTAAGGGAGGAATCTATATTTCCCAAAGGAAGTATGTACTCGATCTATTAAAGGAAACAGGGATGACAGGCTGCAGACCTAGTGACACACCCATACGGGTTGACAAAATAGAAAATGAAGGAGATGTTGGAAAACCTGTGGACATAGGGAAATGTCAACGAATGGTAGGAAAATTGATATACTTGTCTCATACTAGGCCAGACATTGCATTTGCAGTCAGTATGGTCAGTCAGCATTCTCATAATCCTAAATAGAAGCATTTAAATAAAGTCTATAGGATCCTTCGGTATTTGAAGGGTTCTCCAGGATGTGGCTTACTATTCAAGAAGATTGGAAAACGGAATGTAGAGCTATTCACTGATGCAGATTGGGCAAGTGATCAAGATGATAGGAAGTCTACATCCAGATATTGTACATATGTGTGGGGTAACTTCGTTACATGGAGAAGTAAGAAGCAAAGTGTAGTTGCAAGAAGCAGTGTTGAAGCTGAATACAGTGCTGTATCACTAGAAATCTGTGAAGGCATATGGCTAAAACGAATCCTTGAGGATTTAGGGAAGTGCATACATCTCCCTATCAAAGTCTATTGCAATAACATGGCTACAATTAACATTTGCTCATAATCCAGTTTAACATGATAGAACCAAGCATGTTGTGATAGATAGATATTTTATAAGAGAAAAAGTTGATGAGGGTATCATTGATTTAAGGTATATACCCACTAAGGAGCAGAATGCAGATATTCTCACCAAATGACTACCCAAGGACAGATTCCAGTACTTGATTAGCAAGTTGAACTTGATTGATATCTATAGTTCAACTTAAGGGGGAGTGTAGAAAAGTTATGGTTCCCAATAGAAACTTGTGGGAAATATCACAGAACCCAATGCAATCACAAAACCCCATACAGAAAAGTTACAGTCCCCAATACAATCACAGAACCCCATACAAGCCATAGGATTCCTATGGGTGTAAAGGGGTGTGAAGGGTCACACTCTTTATCATTATAAGGCCTGTAGCATTTATTAAAGGTCACAACATAATTGTATATATATGTGTGTGTAATCTATCAATAATATACAAGAAATTGAGTTCAGTTTCTCTTCAATATTGCAGTCAAAATATGGGATGACCCCTGGGTTCCAAAGGTTAACTTTCCAAAGAAACCTAGCATCACTGGTGATCCAATCATCTCCAAGTGTAGAGTCTGCGACTTGATCATTAATGGGCTATGGGATCTCTCCCCAATAAATCAATATTTGCCTCCTGAAGTCAAAGATGTGATTTATAAAATCCCCATTCCCTCCAACGGGCTTAAAGACAAATTGTTGTGGACTTGTGCTAAGAATGGTGTGTATACGATGAAGTCGGGATACCATTGCCGAAAAGACCAAAATCCTATAAAGGTCAATACAGCAGGGTCATCGATTGTCATCCATGCATCATGCTGGAACTCTATCTGGAAAATTAAAGTGATACCACGAGTTCAACAGTTTATATGGCGCCTTCTGAGTAATGCTATTGCCACCAATTCCGCACTGTATCAACGCAGAAGATCTCCTGACAGTGTATGTCAAGTATGTTTAGAAACGGAGGAGACTATTGAGCATGTCTTTTTTCATTGTCCCTGGACGCGGTGTATCTGATTTGGTTGTTCTCTGAGTGCCAGAGTTGATGCCTCTTGTATCTCAAACTTTAATGCTTGGTGGATCTCGATAACAAGTATGCCTTTGCTGAGTAAGCAGGACCTTTCTTTGATTTGTTGGCTTCTTTGGTTCATATAGAAAGCTAGGAACGATCTTACTTTCAATCATAAGCAGCCGAATCCAGGTGTTGTTATTGAATTGGCAAAGAAAAGTAATTTTGATTTTTGGGCTAACCACAATATAGGGCCTAGGGATCTACTCTTGTCAAGGGGTTGTGATAGTCCTGGCATTAGATGGTCCCCCCTGCATTCGATAGCCTTAAAATTAACTGTGATGGTGCATTTTCACTTTATGAGAAAGATGCTGCTATTGGGGTAATTTGTCGTGATTATATTGGCTTCTTCAAATGGGGTTTTGTTGATAAAGTTAAGTCCATTTCCGCCTTTATGACCGAAGCCCTTGCTCTGAAAAGGCCTCTTCTTCTTGCTGTGGATCTTGGTCATAATAAAGTCATCTTTGAAACTGATTGCCTCTCTCTTTTTACATGTGTTGAGGCTAAGTCACCAGATTTGTATGAGTGGAGGTATAGAAGCATTATCCAGGATGTTATCTATCTTCTATCTTCTAAGGTTGGGTTATCCTTGTCTTTCACCCTGAGAGGGGGTAATTGTGTTGCGGATTTCCTTGCAGCTGATGCTTCTAAAGAGGTATGCCCTATTGGGTGGGTTTCGCGACCAACACCTGCTTTATTGTCTCTTCTAACTTTGGAGGCTCAGAAGACAAGTGTTGATGCTGATAATCCTTCGCATTCCATTTCTTCTCTGGATGGTGGCTAATTGGATTGTTCCCTGTTCCTTTGTTGGTGTTTTTATTTCCGTTGTAGTTGTTTGTTGCTATCATGCTTTGTTGATGTTGTCCCATCTGTTGCAGTGGCGGATCTGGCCACTGACCAGCTGGGGCCTTGGCCCTAGCTGGCTTGAATTGACTTTCTAAAATTTATTAATATGTATATGTATTTATTATATGATATTTTATTTGGCCAATAATTTGGCCCCAGCTAAATTTTTTTTTTCTCTATAAAGATAATGTTTGATTCATTACTCATTGGACTATAAGAGGAAAGTAAAATATTTATTTGAGATACCTCCTGAAAATGTTAGTATAATCTTATATTTTATTTTGATTTATAATTGTCGATTATTATTTATTTTTTATTTTCAATGTTATGTGATACTATTTAGTAAATGTTCTCTCCAGTCCTTATTATAAGACACCAACTAACAATTCTCACAAGCTAATAAAAACAGGTAGAGTCATTAAATTTTTCCTAAAATTTAAGTAATTTTCAATATTATCCATACTAATTACACTAAACTCTAATATTATATTAATTATTACTCTCACTCACTACCCTTTTTAATTATGGGTATACATGAAAAAAAATATTTAATACTTTTTGGAAACAAGCAAGTGCCTTATGAAAAGGACCAAATACACTTGTTAGTTGTCATCTTATAATAAGAATCAAAGGGAGTAGTTCAATATATTTGTTTTTTGGTCTGGGCTAAAAAAAATTTCTGGTTCCGCCATTGATCTGTTGGTTCCTCATGTTGTATTTGCTTTGTTGCTATCATGCTTTGTTGTTTGTTTGTTCCATCTATTGGTTCCTCTGTTTGTATCTGTTACCTCTTTGAAGGTTATTAATAGTAGTTTCTTTAACCCAAAAAAAAAAAAGTGTATGGACTACAGAGTCCTTATATTTCATATATTGAGATGAATTTGGGTGATCTTTCAGTCATACATAAAAGTAGAAGTCCATTTACTACAAGTATATGGAGTTACTATAAAACTGGAAGGACCTTTGTAAGGGCAGATTACACAGATTAGGCCACTTACAGTCCTATTTTCGTGAAAATTAATGTTTAACAATAAATGCCATGCATCTCACATGGATCCCTTTTGTTTCACGTAAAATAAAATTAAGCAATTAATAAATAAAGATTAAAAAAAATATAAGTTCATGATGGCTCTAACTATATTAGCTTATAATTGCTTTTCTGAATTTTCTGAATTGAAGATTAATCATGAAAATTAATGGATATGCTACACCCATTGAAGTTGTTAAATTTCAAATAAAGCATAATTTTGGTGCTAAATTATGACATGTATTGACCCCAGCACTCTAACCATTGTAGAGTTTTTTTCCCCCTCTGTATTTAGTGTGAGCTTGCAGCTACGTAGCATTTAATTTTGGGAATCACCGTAAAAGTTATAATTATTTAGAGAGAACAATTATTAAATATAAATTTCAAGTATTAAAATATCTCTGATCAAACTTCATACTTTCTCTCCTTCAATATTTCCCACATTAAATTAGCTAGTTTAGAAGTTAATCTTTATTAGTTTAAACCCAACCTCGCATGAAGGAGAGTTTCCACCTCTTCAAACTAGGAGCAATGAACGAACAAGGGTTATCACCAGACCATATGTTCCTGCTACATAACTTCTTTCCTAAGGAACATATAAACCAGTTACAACAAGAGAAGAAGTCTTGAACTGGCAAACTGAAAGTGTTGTCAGTTAAAATAAAATGTTACATCCTATAGATGAACGAATTGATCATCTTGCAAACAAGACTGATCACCTTGCTAGTCAAATTGATTAGGTAGCAGAAGAAGTGAATGCCTTCATCACAGGCTAACTAAACAGGCTCAGTGGTTAGATGCAGAATTAAGGAGCTGTATTGGTAATCGGTACTATGGTTCAGAATTCCATAAAAAGGAGCAGGACCTTCTTCAAATTAGAAAGGAGCTCAGACAGATAAAAGCTGATCTGTCTAAACCATCACCTTCTTTTTTGACAACCTACTATTACTATAGATCCATTTTCGCTCAATACTCCTTTATAACCAGAACCTATCCATTCTACAAACCTCCACCAACAAAACCTGATTATAGTTCTATTTTCAAGTAAACCTACCCTCGTGAGTCGTGCCAAATAGCTCAGAGAAAATGCCTGTAAAAAGTGATTAAAAAATCCACCCAGTATTCTCACAACCACAATTTTCTAATTCTCCTTCCTTCACTTACCAGGGACCTAGACCTCCTTATACGACCATGAGAATTAGAACACCTCCACATTCTCCTCCCAAAGCCTCAATACCTCCTTCAAATCCCTTAGAGGAAAAAACAAAATTCCTGAATTTCCACCATCCAAATACAACTGGAAGTCACAATTTCAAGACAAAAAGATATATGGAACATCCTACCGACAAACATATATACTATGTGGCCAGAGACCAGCTCATCCAATTTCCTTGCTTGGAATTTAAAAAATAAATTAGTGCCTTTTTTTTATATAAATTTTAAACCATATTAAGAATACGAATTAATTATTCAGTCTTGCAAATTAAAGATGAATTAGACAGTTTTTTTATATCAAAAGTATTTGATGAACATCATATGTCTTATTTACATCTCATTTCCAACTAGCTTTTCATATGGTCTTTTGGATTAAAGAAAATCAATACACCAAGTCCCTATAACCCATTTTAATCAAGTTTTAGTAGGTTTTCATTAGGCATCTATAAATCTCTTAGAAATATTAAAGTATTGATCCATATAAATTTCTTAGCAGCTAATGAAGTGACTCTTAACTCAGAATACATCTAATTTTTAATTGATTGTTAATACTTTATATAATTTTAACATAAATGAACTATTTTACTTTTTATTTAATACATACTCACTTAAAGTAGGTATTACAATTGATGAGAAAGTTTGCAACGTCATTGGTAGGTATACAATTAATACCTACTTGATTAAAGTAATAATTTTTGTAAGAATGAACAAAATTAAACTTAAATAGTGTACAGATTACCACACTCTACTATACGATTCAAAAGTTTAAATTTTGTACAAGTTTATATATATATATATATTTTTTACTCACCTTATTAAACTATGAGGACTTGTTCATTCTTATGGAGGACAAAAGAATATGTTTTTCCAATTTAACTGCAGAAAAAGAGATGTTTTTTAATAATAAAAAAGGCGTTACTTATATAAATTAAATCTTTTTCCCTCAAAAAGCTAAAGTGATCGAGACCCTAGTTTGTCTTCCCATATATATCTCCCGTTCAATTTTACTATAAGAGGAAACGCACTAGATATTGTCCTTTATCAGAAAATATCCAAGTATGGAAATCTCAGATATAAATGCACTCATCTTTTTTTACTCTTCGCTGCCTGAAATGAAAATGACTATAAGGGTGTGCATGGCAACCATTCTGTTCCCCAGCACAGTTTCTGAGATGAAACAGTTTTTTTTGATTTTGTGTCTGAGAAGAGTTTTGAGAATCAGAATTACGTTTGTTAACACTTTTAATTTTTTTAATTCTGTGTCTGGGAAGAGCATTGGTGGGGAGAAAAAAGAATTCTGATTTTGTGCCCTGGAACAGAAAAGCAGAAATTTTCTGCTTCTTTTTTTTATTCCCCAACACAGAAAACTAAACCGGTTTAGCCTGGGAACAAGAAAAAAAAAACCGGATTTACCAAACACAATTCTCATCCATTTTTATTCCCAGGAATAGAAATTGAAAAAAAAAAAAAAAAAAAAACTCATTTTGGGAACGTTACCATACACACCCTAAAATTCTCCAACTTCAGAGTTCAGAGTAATAACGTCTCACATAAAAGCTACTCCGATTCTAAATATAGGTGTGTGTACACACACATAACACTCAGCTTCAAAAAAATCAAAATGTTTATATTTATGATTAATTTTTATATTTAAATATATATTTCAAGAGAGTCACGAGAATGGAGAAAAATTGACATCCAGTTTTATATTTGTATATCAGTATATATAAAAACTTCGAACCCGTTTCTGGTCAGTGTTTCTTCTGTTTTTCGATCTCTCTCTCAGTCTTTTGGATTAAATTGAAAATCAATACACCAAGTCCCTATAACTCTACCTCATTTTAATCAAGTTTTAGTAGGTTTTTATTAGGCATCTATAAATGTCTTGGTAATATATAAGTATTGATCCATATAAAATTCTTAGCAGCTAATGACGTGACTCTTAACTCAGAATACATCTCATTTTTAATCGATTGTTAATACTTTTTTATAATTTTAACATAAATGAACTATTTTACTTGTTATTTAATTCATACTCACTTCAAGTAGGTATTACAATTGATGAGAAAGTTTGCAACGTCATTGGTAGCTATATAATTAATACCTACTAGATTAAAGTAATAATTCTTGTAAGAATGAACAAAACTTAAAGAGAGTGTACAGATTATCACATTCTATTAAATGGTTTACAAGTTTAAATTTTGTACAAGTTTTTATATATTTCTTTTACTTAAACGTAATTTTTTAAAATAATCATTCAAACAATTTTATTTTAATTTTTTTCCCGAAACTTGTTTGGAAAAATAATCTTATAAAAATTATTCATAAAATATATAAATTAAAAACTGAATCAAACAAGCAACAAAATTATGTAAGAATGAAAATGCGTAGTGCACTAATTTGGCCAACAATATAATATTCTTAACAACTATATATATGTAGCATATAGCATTAGAAATATTGGGAACATCTCTCTGTCTTTTAATGTTTTCCAAGTTCTTTTTGTGTAATTTTTCTATTTTTAACTGCCCACACGACAGAAGTTTTTAATTTCAATATTTTCATGGGTTATTGTTGATCCAACGCTAAGCATTTTTCCATGTAAGTTCAGCATGTTGAATTGTATTTTAGGGTTTATTTAATATTTTGAAGCATTTTTCTCAAGTGCATCTAACACCCTAATTCCTAAAGCTCAGAGTATAGAAGAATTACTCCTGTTTGGAGCTTTAATTTTAATCTTCTTATGAAAATCTTGTAAACTTTATTATTTTATATGTATATATACGAACCTTATTAATTAATCTACGAGGACTTGTTCATTCTTAGGGAGGACAAAAGAATATATTTTTCCAATTTAACTGGAAAAAGAGGACGTTTTTTAATAATAAAAAAGGTATTACTTATATAAATTAATCTTTTTCCCCTCAAAAAGTTAAAGTGTGACCCTAGTTTGTCTTCCCATATATATCCGTGGTCCACATTACTATAAGAGGAAACGCAGTAGACATTGTCCTTTATCAGAAAATATCCAAATATGGAAGTCTCAGATATAAATGCACTTATCTTTTTTTGCTCTTCACTGCCTGAAATGAATATAAGATTCTCCAACTTCAGAGTTCAGAGTAATTATGTCTCCCATAAAAGCTACTTCGATTTTAAATATAGGTGTATATATATAAAACACTCTGCCTCAAAAAAATCAAAATGTTTATATTTATGATTAATTTTTATATTTAAATATATATTTCAAGAGAGTCACGAGAATGGAGAAAAATTGACATCCAGTTTTATATATGTCAGTGCTTCCTCTGTTTTACGATCTCTCTCTCAATCTTTCACCTAAGCCACCTTCTGCAACAAATACCATCTCCAGAAAACACAAATCATCCTTTCGCTAAAGATGGTGCCAACACTTATTGTGCTGCTTCTTCTCTTCACTGCACAAGTTCAATCCATTTCAGGCAAGATTTCTTCATTCTACCTCTTAAACCGTTTATTGTTTGTTTGTTTTCCTGAGTTCGTGACTTGTTTCACTGTGCGCTTACAGAGATATCTCAAACCATACGAAAAGGAGGACGAGGAGGAGGAAGAGGAGGACGAGGACGTTCTGGTTTTCATCCCACTCACGGTTTCAGCTCCACTCATCATCATCACACATCTCATACTTCCGTAGCTTATTACAAGTTTCCTTCACTCTTTCTTTGGTTTGCTTGTTCGTTTGTTTGGGTTTTGTCTTTCTAGGATCTTTGTTTGTCATACCTAGCTTAGCATTTTGTTCGCCACTTTGAATTTTCCAGAACTTTCCTTATGTAGTAAAGTTGTAATCTTTCATCGTTATGAATCGGTGTGCCTGAACCTCTCTCATCTCCCTCTCCCTCTCTCTCTCTCTCTCTCTCTCTCTCTGCGCCTATCATGCTCTGTTGAAGAGGCACTTACTTAGCAAAGTCCCAACAAAAAAAAAATTCTGTAAAAATATGAAGTGAGGATCTAATTAACAATGTAAATTAACTAAGGTGGTTGAAAAATATCTAGTAGGATGTCAGCAAGGATATTAAACATATATATACCACTGATAAAGAGCAAACTTGGTCTACTCTTCTTCCTAGCAAATACTGGAACCACTTTTGCCTTTCCAAAGGAAAAGAAGGGAAGCCTGTCCGTACAGACGAGCTCTAGGCCATCCAGATCTAGATCAGGACGGCCGAGATTATTATTATTTTTTTTAGTTTTTATTTTTTTTCTACATGAAAAAATTATTTTTAAGAAAAATATTAGTTCAAAGATCAACTTTTTTTTAGATTCCCTACCCATTAATTTTTTTAAAAAAAAAAGAAGAAAAAAAAATTTGATCTCGGTCGTCTAGATCAGATCTGGACGGCATGGAGCTCGTCCGTGCAAATGAGCTCCCCAAAGGAAAGGCAGAGAAAGTGGTTCCAGACAATACTTTAGGATAGTCACCAAAATCCAATAGAATGATATTGATATATTATTGCTAGCTTTAGAGGGGTTAATTATATAGGGCTAAGGTGCATTTTGGCCAATGAAGTATTACGTTAGGAATGTCTGGCACAAAAAAATATTGAAGGTACCAAAACTACCAATGAACAATTGAAAATGTGCAAAAATACCAATAACAATTTAAAACTTCAGCGAATATACCAAAACAAAGATTGTGTTATTTTTACTAGAATTAGTTTCTTCATTGGTATTTTTGCACATTTTCAATTGTTTATTGGTAGTTTTGATACCCTCAATACTTTTTTGTGCCAGACGCTCCTGGTGTATTACATTGTTGGCCAAAATACACCTTAACCCAATTATATATACACAAAACTTACATTGAAAATATTAAGTGTTTTATAAATTAAAAAAAGAAATTTGTTTAGAAAATCAGAATAACTTTATATTTTTTATATTTAGTTCTGAAAAATTCTTTTTTTTTTAAACTCTAAAATCAGGTAAACAAAATGGAGAACAACCCTATCTTTGAACATAATTTGTTTTCTAATTAAGTGTTTTCGTAATTATTTCAAAAAAAAATTATATTTTTTCTCAAACATAATTTTTTAAAATAACCATAGAAATAATTTTATTTTATTTTTTGTCTTTTCAAAACTTTTTTGGAAAAACAATTTAATAAATATATTATAAGAATATAAAAATGAAAATATAATCAAACAAGGTCTTATGATCCAAGATTTTTATTGTCATTTTTCTCTCAGTTGTGACTTCCCTTGCCCTCCACTCCTTCCCTTTTTTATAATATGATGTATAATACTTCCCTTACTTTCTTAATATCATTTTGACTTTTGTCCAAAAGAAGTTGAAGTTGGCTCATTAATTTTTGTTGGCTTTGGCAAAAAATATTTGAGAAGGTTAATAGTAGGTCTATCCGTTCAAACTAGGGCTATGACTTTCACATGACTCGATTCCTAAATAAAATGGGTCCATACACACGCAGAAAAGCAAAAGAGCTTTTGTATATATAATAAAAATTGCCAAACATGTATATATTTATTTCATAATTTATAATCTATATTTTTATAAAACATACAAGCTCTCAAAGAAACAAAATAAAACAAGCCTTTTATTATATATAAAGAATTCCCCTTCTCCTTCTCCTTCCCCTTTCCCACTTTAAATTGGAGAATTTTTGGAAGGAGAAGGTTCATTTTATAACTAAGAAAAATTGGAGAAAATCCCCTCTTAAAAAGTTTATTTGTATGAATGACTAGAATCAGAATGCTGAGTATAAAATTTATAGAGTTTCGGTATTCTACGTGTAAAAAAATTTATCAACTGCTTATCACACAAAATTTCTAATGGAGCACTTTTAACTATCTCATCTTCTTTGAAGCCAAAAAAAAAAAGAAAGAAAGAAAAAAGAAATTCTTTCCTTCTTCTATTAAAAAAAATTTCGTGTCTCGTCGTCCCTCCCATTGAACCAATAGTAAGATTAGGATTTCTTGAAGCTGATCCAAACTACGGTACTCTCCATCCATCACTAATATAAAAACTAGTCAAAGAGTTATATTTGATCCAAAATATAAAATCATAACATATTTTATTTTCAAAATTTATAATTTTTTGGTCAAAATATATTGATCATACATATTAAGGAGTTTCCAATTTCTATGTAAATATAGTCATCATTAAATCTGGTGTTTTAGAAAATCAACCTATTTTTTCCACAGAATAATTAACTTCAATAATTTTCTTAATTAGTTATTTAACTAGTAGACTAAGTACATAAAAATTTTCAGTCAAGGGACACATGGTAATTACATTGGAATTGTAAAAAAAAAAAAAACAAAAGGAGGAGAGATGATTTTCTCTCTTGAGGGCGGTATTGTTCTTCATCATCATCATCATTAAAAAGACAAGCACTAATGGTCTTAGGTTAGCGGCAGGATCAAATCTGCAACCATCTATTTATAAGAGGAGCTTACAGAAGACCGTAAGGCTATAATGTTATTAGTGTTTGTAGTGTTCTTTGCTAATCCTCGAGATAAGGTTTTTATTTTGCATGATGGGGTTCAAAACCGCAACCTTATAGGAGCATGCAAACTGCTAAACTACCAAGTCATTATACTTTGTGGGGTGTTATTAGCTAATTCTCGAGATAAGGTTTTTATCTTACCTGCTAATTAATGTTCAAACCCGCAACCTGCCATTTATAAAACAAGCTTACAAACTGTTAGGCTACAAGGTCATTAGCGTGTGTGATGTTCTTTGCTAATCCTTTGGTTAAGGTTTTTATCTTGCACACTGATGGTTCGTGTTGGCCTTTGTTGTATTTGCATTTTTTGTTTTTTAATGTTTTATTTCTGCTTTTTTTTTTGGGGGGATAATATGTCCTATTTCTGCTGTGTATGGTGTCTTTTTTTTGTTTATCAGCACAACTTCTAGTTGGGCTTCATGAGACTCTATGTGTTGGGTTTACTTGTTTTTTCTATACTCTTGTTGGACCCTAGGCTTCATGTTTTTTGAAACATGAAGCCCAATTCAGTTGTAGTTTTGTCATTTTTTGGGGACCAAAGTATTGCTTTGTCTTTTTAATTATTTGCCTTTTAAATTAAAAAATGACAATACATAAGTGGGGGCTCTGTTTCTGGGGAATTCATTGGTGTTACAATAAAGCTCATAAGATAACAACATCAAATGATCCTCTCTCTTTTCGTCTCAGCCATAGCCAATGCTCCTTGAAACTTCAAACATGTTCCCTTTTCTTCCTCAGGGTTTTTTTAAAAAAAAAAATAAAAAAAGTTTTGATGAATTGGATCTCAGGGCTTATTAGGGGAAAATCATGCTTTTAGGCTCAAAAAATGGTTATAGAAGTACTTAGAAATCAACCATCAACAAGGTTTTAACATTGATGACATTTGAACTCATGTTCTTATGGTTTTTAGCTAACCCCTTTACCAATTGAGCTAACATTTATTAGTATGTCCCCTTTTCTGGATTCTTATAAAAATTTAGACTTATATTTCAGTGGCTCAAGTGGACCTTTTTCTGCCTACAAAGCCAAAACTCAAAATCTTGTTTAAAAACTATTAGCTCTTTTATCAATTAACTCAATCAGGCTTGGCAAAAGTTTGGAGATGTTATAATTTCTATTTTTTATAAAGTAGCCAGATTATATTATAGGTGAAAAAAAAAACAAAATATAATATCGTGATGACAATTAGGCTCCAACTCTAAGAAAGGCAAAAATCCGCATCTATCCAAAATTTTTTGAATAACGATAATAACCTTTAAAGATGGCTTTTTAATCGTGATTTATAGTATATGAAATAAGTATGTGAAAGTAATTTTGTCTTAATTTACGTAAATAAACATTTTAAATGATTCAAGCATGATCCCAAACATGTCTAAATGAAGTCAACCGCATTATTTGGGTGGAATTCAGTCTCTAATTAACACTTGTGGCGGAAAAAAAAAAACACACGCACACAATAAAGAGATTTTATAACTGTTTTTTTTTTAAAAAAAATATTTATATGATTCTTGTTAATATCTATATTAAGATTACTCCATTGTAGTGTTGAATAATTTAAAAAATAGGGTAAAGGGGCAAAAATACACATGTGTTTTACCTTTGGAAGCGCCCAACACCATATGTTTTTTTTTGGAGCAAAAATACACATTGGTTACCATTTTGAAGCAAGAGTCACATCCTACCGTTATGTTACTGTTCATCTGATAAGAGAGAAAAAGATGAAATGAATAGTAACATAACGATGTGATGTGACTTTTGCTCCAAAATGGCAACCACGCTTATATTTTTGCTCAAAAAAAAAACATATGGTGCTGAGCGTTCCCGGAGATAAAACACATGTATATATTTTTACTCATTTACCTTAAAAAATAGGGAAAATCCTCTCCAGGCCCAATGAAACAAAATAATGTCAAAAAAGACTCTAACAACTTTCATATGGCCTTTTCTGACATTTGAATGTGTGTTAAAAAGACAAAAAAAAAAAAAACCCTCACACTACTCCTTCTCTCATTTGTCAGTGGCCATTTTTTTCATTTTATCACACTTTCACATGTCAGAAAAGGCCCATGTGAAAGTTGTTGGGGCCTTTTTTAAAATTATTTTATTTAATTAGACCGTGAGGAGGATTTTCCCTAAAAAATAATCCCTTGGTTATCTTAATTTTTGTAGAATACCCAACAAAGATTCTAGAGAGCGGCATAGCACCAACTTAGCATATCCTGACTGTGCAAAATCAGTGGGTCACGTTGACCGTGCAAAATCAGTGGGTCAAGTGGTAAGAGCATCAATTTTATCCTGAACCTCGCCTAAGAAGATTCTTTCGTCACTAAAAAAGGTAAAAAGAGAAAAGAAACAATTCTTTTATGTTCCATACAGTACCAGCTTTATTCCATGTGGCAGCTTTATTCCATGTGGCAATCAGTAGGGGTGGAAATAGGTTAAGCCCCTATCAGACGGCCTACAATCTGGCCTGTTTAGGATCTGGTTAGGACTGACCTGTTTGTCAAAAAGGTCAGGCCAAGGCCTATTTAAAAACCTAAATATTTTAATAGGCTAGGCCTATTTTATTAAGGCTGGGCTTTCAGGCCTGACCTATTTACATATTAAATAAATATAATTAAATATATATCATATAAATAACATAATATTTATTATTTTTCATTCTTATATTCTAATTTCAAATTATATTTATATAGATTTTGATAGGTTTAACGTGTATAAAGCCTATTTATGGCCTCCAAAGCCTACAATATGAGACATTTTTAAAGGCCTACATTGTAAGTAGACCTTTAAAAAGTCTTTAGGTCCGACCAGGCTTTATGATGGTTCAGGCCTAAGCCTAAAAAAAAGCCTGAATTCAGGCTCAGGCCCAGGCCCAGGCCTAGATTCAGGCCTTCTGCCCTCATTACAGGCTCAGTCCTATTTAGCCAAAGCCTAGCATGACCTGGCCTATTTCCATGCCTACCAATCACATCGTTTCTTTCTTTTGAGGGACATTACACTCTCCATTTTTTCTTATAAAGCACTAACTACCATTTTTTGCAAACCAAAAAATAGAAGTTAAATAATTAAATTAGTCTAAAATTAATAAATGTTTTCAACTTTACCCCTACTTCAATAATATGAATTTAAAGAGTAAGATAAAAATGACAATGTAATGAGAAAATAATAATAAATGAGTTAGTTAAAGACAACCTTATAATAAGAACCAAAAACTACTGATAGATAGTTAATGCCTTATAATAATAAGAATCAGAATACATTACTAATGAACATCCTTTTTCAATGGCATCTTATGGTCTAACAAAAGTGAGTTCCAAATATCTACTTTCCTACTTTTTGTCCCCATCTCTTTTATTCTGTGCTTTTCCCTTCATATGTCCTACTTAGCATTTTGATTCCCCACTTAAAATTTCCACAATTTTCTAATGCAAGTCGTAATCTTTCAATATCATGAATAGATGCTTGAAACTTTGGTCTCAGCCAATCGTGTTCTCTTCTTGATGAAGCCAAAATGGGCCGGGAGCTTTGTTTCTTGTTGGATTTGCGTTACACTAAAGCTCACAGGATCACTCTCTGTCGCCTCAGCCATACTCCTTGAAACTACAAGCATGTCCCCTTTTTCTAGATTCTTCAACAAACCTGGACTTTATTTCAGTTGGCTTAGATCATAGGATATCTCCCAATTTATTTTCCTGTCTTCAAAACCCAAACTCAAAGTCTTGTTTAAGAACTGTTGTCTTTTACCTTAATTTTTGTAAAAGATCCAACAAAGCGACATGGAACCAACTTTTACCATATCCTGATGACTCTGCAAAATCAGTGTCACGTTGTAAGAGCATCAACTTTATCCTCAGCCTCGCAGAATACGATTCGTGGGAGAATTTCACTTTACCTCCACACATGTGAATTTGTTTCATTTAAGGATTAAAAAAAAACTGAAATTACACTAATACCAAGTGACTCGGTGAAATTTTGCTCACACACACTTTAACAACTGTATACAGGAAAATTTACAAGCCTACGTATGAAGATTTACAACTTCCAATTTACATTACAATGGCCGATACAAAAAGTTATTAGTGTATATATGAAAATTTACAACAGCTGATACAAAATTTTACCTGTGATCATAAGTGAATCTACAAGTGCATATGAACATTTCACTTTGGCCTCTTGCAAGAGAAATAAAAACAAGGAATACTACTTTGTACTAAAATGTAATCTCCCGGTTGTTCTTGAAAAATTTTATTTTCTACAAGGTAAGCTAAGAGTTTGGATAACTCTGAAATCAAGGTTTCAAAAATTATTTTCCGCAAGCAAAAACAAAACTCCTCTCATATATTTATTTTGTAAATTGTAAAATTTATTATCCAAAAGCTAATACAAACACACGACAATTTTTCTCTTTTGTGAGGGATAACATTACTGGTTGCCATCCTTCTCTAGACATTACTGTTAACATATTTGTAAAAGTATCCAATGATTTAATATAGTCCCATCCTTCTCTAGACATTACTGTTAACATATTTGTAAAAGTATCTAATGATTTAATATAGTCCCCTCCAAATATCTACTTTCCTCTATATTCTTTGTCCCCATCACTTTTAACCTTCTCAAAAATATTCAAAACGAGGTGGGTTAAAACTCACCCATTTAAAACTCATAGACGGGTTATGAGTACACATTTAGGCAACCTGTTTCTGTGCCATTGAAGTGTATTATTATTAATTATTCTCTCTCACTCTCACTTACCCTTCCCTATTCTTTAATACCCGTAATCCTAGCAAAATCACAAACTCATGAATTCAAGTACAATCTTTGGGAGTCACTCCATCGTTAGTTCATCTCCTCCGCTTACTCTACTCCGATACTCTCTCCCATTGACAATTGTATTTGCTCGTGTGTTTGTCATATCTGTGATTCCCATGCCTCTGTTGTTTTCAACTTTTACAATTTATCTAATATGTTTCATGGGACTCTACTAAGTATAAGTTAATATTAAAAGAAGAAATCCACAGAAATCCCCATATGATTTTATGTCTCAAAGTTTCAATTGCATAATATTATTAATCCCGGTTCTCTAATTCTTATTGAGTCTGCACTGATATCATGGATGTCCTACTTTTTGGCATAGAGAGGTAGTGCATATACCCATATGATTCTGTAACTTGTGTGTTTTTTTTCAGTCCCACATGATGGATATGAATCAACCACCAGCATTATCACTACCGATGAGAGAAGTTAGCAGTACTATATTATTTGCAATTACAGATACTTTTAATGCGGTTAACTTTCCCACCATTAATTATTGAACTTTAGATCTAATGTTTGAAGTTTGAACAATCAAATGATTTTATGATAGTATTAATCTAAATTTAAGGGGTTTTTTTTTACGTACTATAATTTTGAAGATTATAAATTTATAACGATCGATCAAACCTTATGTATGATTATAAAGTTTTTCATTTTAAAAACTGGTTAATTGTATAAAAAAATCTAAATGGGTTCCTTATAACCCGTTTTAACCCACCAATTTATGTCCCAACCCATTTAACATACGATAAATGGGTTGACGTATAAGTATCAAATAGCCCATACCTACATAACATTAAATGCCTATGGGTGGCTCATTGTTCAGAATCATCACAGTCCCTCTTTCTCTTTCTGGTGAGGAACAATATTACTAGTTGGCATCCTTTTCTAACCACAGAAATGTTAACTTCTTTGCAAAAGTGTCCAATAGTCTAATAAAGCCCCTTCCAAATATCTACTTTCCTTTATACTCCTTGTCCCCGTCTATTTTATTCTGTACTTTTCCCTTTATATTTCTCACCCCAGAGAACAAATACTTAATACTATTAGACTAATAATTTTTAAAATTAATTTCTTGGCATATATAAATACTCATCACCTCAAAATTTCAAGGACCCGAGAAAAACCAAAGAAAGAATTACATCAAGCCATTCTCCCCTGTGCCATCCTTTCCTGGTTTCTGCTTCGTTCAAAGTAAAACAGGGGACCTATTTATGCAGAGGCTAACACTCCCCAATTTCCTCCTCAAACCCCAATAAAGAGATGGCTTCAACTATTCTTGTGTTGTTTCTTTTCATTTCATATGCTCAAGCTATTTCTTCAACCTCAGAATTCCAGGCATCTCCCATTCCAGAAAGCAGAGCTTTAAACCAGAGCAACCTGCAGACGCATCAGGAATTTCTTGGTAAGGTTTCTTCTAACTCTTCGAGCACCCAAAATACTTTATTTTTGTTTGTTTTCTGAGTTTGTTATTTGTTTGTCTGTTTAATTACAGAGAGATTATGGTATGGAAGCATGAGGAAGAAGAACAGGTTGGTTGAGAAAGTTGAGGAAAGGAAAAATGAAATATCTGAAACTCTAAGAAATGCACATGGAAGTGGAGGAAGAGGAAGAGGAAGAGGATCACCTTCTGGTTCTGCTACTGCCGATATTAATCGTCGTCCTAATCGCAATCGCAACTCTGCAACTTCATTATTACAAGGTCCATGTTTTGGGGCCTCAAATTTAGCTCTTTCTGTAGCAAGCCTAGCTTTGATCTTCGTTTTCCTCTTCAACTAACTCTCAGTCTTGTTGTCATATGGTGACTTTGTTTGTTTATTGCTCCTATTGAATGCGTTCTTCTTTTTAAGATCCTTCCTGGGAATCTTTGCTTGTCACTTAGAATTTTGATTGCCTACTTCGAAATTTCCACAATTTTCTTTTGTAAATTGTAATTTTTCATCAATATGAATAGGTGCGTGAACTTCTGTCTCATCTCTGCCGATAGTGTTCTCTTGAAGAAGCACAAAACAGAGTTCCCAGCAACCTGACTTTCAAAAATCATTCTAATTCTAAAAATACAACATTTTTTCTTTAACTCAACACACTTTTTTCCTGAAAATCAAGGAAAACTAGTCAACAAACGAGCTACGTATAAGGAACTTGTAAATTGAAACCATGCAGTGACATTCATTAACAACACAGCAACCAAAAAACAGAGTCGACACATTGAATATATATACTATAAGGAACTTGTAAATTTGAAGTATCTCAGAAAATATTAAACAGTCTTGTTAGATGGTAAAAGAAACATAAGACTGTGTAAAGCTTATCACACTCTACTGAATCGTTCAAAAGTTCAAATTATGTATAAGGTTTATATTAAGTATCCAAGGGAGAAAAAAGGATTAAATGTCATATAACAAATCCTGAAACACTTTCATATGGCCAGGCTGGAGGGCATGGCAACAGATAAGCTACCATCATCGGAAGAACTTGGAATTATAAAAGACAGTCCCTCGTAGGCAATCCCACCAGGTCCCATGAAAATAGGCCTTCCCCACCCAAAATCAGCATCATGTATTGGCAATCTAACCCAGCTAGTGATCCCCAGATTTGGACACTTAAAAGTATGAGACCCACGAACAAGAGCTTTGAGATCAGGTTGAAGCTCTAGGTAGTCCAAAGCCGACCTCAAATACTCATTGTCCATTCTCACCAAGGAATCATGTATCTTGCTTGCAGCATACCAAGTGGGATTAGACACGAGTTCACCAGCCAAAGCCACTGGTGTGGCTGTGAATATCACATTCCCAAAGTAACCTTCTGGGAGTGCTGGCTTCAATCTTGACCTTCCATCAGCAGCAATGTACAGTTTGGTTTCTTGATCATGGGGTAAGCCACGTGCCTTGCACACGTTTTTCCACACGTGGCCGGTCAGCATCTCATAGGAGCTATAGTTGATGGTGTTGCCATTTTCTTTGGACTGAGATTTCAGATGGTTCAGTTGGTCACGAGTCATTTTGAAAATAGATACTGCAGCTGGTAGTGGCGCTTCTGCTGAGTCTGTGCCTGGTTTTGCTGGTGATGGTGGCAAGGAGGAGGCCGGAGTGATCATGGCGGGAGGGGGTTTGTACTCGATGTGAGTAAAGGCCGGCCGAGGAGGGTCTTGAGCTCGGAGAAAGGTCCGGTCGATGAAGGGATGTGGGACGGTGAGATCAAGGCCACGAGCTATATCTGACCATGTATTGATGAAGCACAGACCTGAACATCCATCTGCCACATGATGTTGCATGCCAACTCCAAGTGACACCCCTCCACATTTGAAATAGGTTATCTGATAGAGACGTAAAGTCTAAGATTTTAGTTTGCATCGTTACAAATATAATACTGGAAATCTGTATTCCATTGAGTTGGAAAATTTAGACCGAAATGAAAGTATTAAGTATGAAATTTTATCTATTTATTTATTTTTTATTTTTTTATTTTTTTGACGTTGAGCATTGTTTGGTTGAGAGGAATTGAAACAGAGAAGTTAAAACCAAATCACTAATTATTTCAAGATACCGGTATTCAACTAAAAGAAAAAATTAATTGAAAAGTAAACATATAAAGAGTAATGTTTTATTTAAAAATACATATAATTTGATTTTTTTTTTTTAAATAGTCGTGCCCAAAATAAATCAAGAATCAATGAATTGATGACTAAAAAAGGAATTGTATTGTGATATTTAGTTTTGAAAGACCTTAATCCTCTACTAAAAGTGTAAAAATAATGGAGAATTTGACCTTAGTTTTGTACAATAGCTATAACCTATAATTATAAGCCATAATGGCATGCTTATTAATTAATCATAATTAAATTTTATTGACCAAAGAAAGCCCACAAAGAAACGGCCTGAAAAAAAAAAAACTTGATTTATTTCATTAATACTCCCTCTCGTTCTAAAAATAAGAAAAAATTAATTTTTTCGGAGATATTAAGAAAACTAATTAAATAATCTTAAAATATTTATATTTGTCGTTTTTTATCTAAATTATTTTACTAACTTATTAACTGATATATAATCTAATAAAACATAAAATATAATATAATCAAATAACTTATTTAACTTCTTTAATTTCTCTAAAAACATCAATTATGTCTTATGTTTAGACACTCTATCTTATACTACCTCCGGTTCTAATTATAAAACATAGTTGAGTTTTTTTGGAGAGATTAAAAAAATTAAATAAGTTAGTTAATCATTTCATATATTTTATATCTTTAGATTATATATTAATTTCTTAGTCAAACTAATTGGTTTGAAGCAAAAAATAAAAATACTCTAAAATAATTTAATTAGCTTCCTTAATCTCTTAAAAAAAATCAACTATGTCTTATAATTAGAACAGAAAGGGTACAAGTTTATCATTTGATGATGTAATTATTGACTTTTAAACCATATAATTTGTCAATTGACCATATGATCTACTATTTTGGTTACAACAATAGTTTCCTAACATGTTTAACGAGACAAGTTAACATCTTATTCCAACCTAACTTCGTGTTTCTTTCGAACTACAATCACTAAGCAACTGAGATAGAAGCTAAAGTGTACTATTGGCCTGATTCATTCTTGAGCGGTGGAGAAATTGATTACAAATCAGAAAATTCGTTGAATTAAATCTCTTTTTTTAAAAAAAAAAAAAAAAAAAGCAGAGCGAGGCAACAGAACCGTACCTGCAACACTAACAGGGGATAAGTTTCGATTCCCCGGGAATAATCGACCGCGGGAATGAGCTGCCGGAGTTCAAGCGTTGGAGCGAAGTCGCCAAAATCATCAATGACCATGTTTGTTTCAGCCTCGACGAAGAGGACGCCTTCGCCGTTGCAGTCAATCTCGACGCGGCCATCGTCGTCCCGGCGGAGCCGCCCAGCCATTGGGTAAAAAGGCACCAGAACCTTGCTCAGAGCCTCCTTCAGAACCTTTGCATCAAAGAAACTCGACGCGCCCGCAGCCACCGACGCCATCGTCGGCCTGTAGAAGTACACGCTTGGCGTGTGGAAATTCGGCACCACCAAGTCAACATTGGAATTCCACAGTGCCGTCCGCGGCGTCTCCGCTGCCGGCATCACGATCGTCGACTCCTTCACGTTGATCGCCATCCTCTTTGTCCGAATTAGCTTCTTGCTCCAGAGAGGTGAAGCAATTGAAAGAGGCGATTAAGAGAAAGGATTTGGGAAGAGAAAAAGAGATTACCAGAAAAGATGGAAGAAGTTGTGTGGTGCGGTTGGTGTGAACTGTGAAGGGACAGGTTATTTGGAAAAGAGAAGAGTGTAACGTTGAGCAGCAACACTGACCGTCATCTTTCACGCAACAAGAGTGAATGCAGCTTTATACACGCCCATATTCATATATAAAAGATAAATATATCTTTTATTAAATACGGATGGAGTATGAGTCACCTCTAATGACTTCCTTACAATTAAGGAGGTGATTGACTTATTAACTTTGCCAAAAATACAAGATTTTTTCAACTTTATTCTTATTTTAAATTATAAAGAATAACTATACTAGATTTAAAATCTCCTACTACTAATTGAGTTAGGGATGGTATTTGTAAAAAGTCAATTAGTTACTACTCCTTCAAGACTTAAATATAAGACATAATTGATTTTTTTTTTAGAGATTAAGGAAACTAAATAAATTATTTAACTATATCATAATATATTATTTATCATTACATAAGATATCAATTTATAAGTTAGGAAAAATAATTTTTTTCTAAAAAATGATAAATATAAATACTTTAAAATGATTTAGTTAGTTTTTGGAATATCTAAAAAAACACAGTTAACTAAATTTTATATTTATTATAGAAGGTAATATTCACCGAGCGACACTTATTTGAGATGATTCATTACTTCAACGATGCCCCCATACAAAGGACTCCGGGAAGTAATAATGCACTTGCTTCACCCACGTTAAGCTATATCCTTCATGAGTTTGACAAAAGTCTACTTTATACCTAAATATAACACTTTATAATGAGTCCCACATCGGGAAGCCAAGCTCTTAAAGTGATATTTATAAATCAATTGAGTTCTTCCTTCTCATAGTATAGATACAAAAAATGCTTTTAATATCAGACAAAAGAGGCGTCGTAAGACTGGATACGCGACCGGTCTTATTCCAAATGGTACTAAAAGTCTAGCTTTTAAAACCAAACTCGAACTAGTTTTAAATAAACTCTTTTAGACCGGACATTTAAAACATCATGTCTTAAAAGTGGTACTAAATAGACTTGAAATATTTTTTGCTCAGTCCTAAAACTCAATTAAGACCAGACAAAAAATAGGCCGTTCTTAAAAGGTCAAAATTTTAAAACCGGACAAAAATAAAGCTGCTCTAAAAAATAGTGGATTGTAAGACCAGACGACTAATTATACGTGGTCTTAAAAGACTTACTTTCAAGATTATATGATAAATACATTTGGTCTTAAAAATTAAATTTTTAGACCAGACATATTAAACCATTAGTCTTGAAAGACCAACTTTTAAGATCAGACTAATATCAAATATGTTCACCTGACCTTTAAGACTAGACAGGTAAGTACATATGAATACATCCGGTCTTAAAAGTTGAACTTTTAAGACCGGTGTTTTTATTTGCGCTCTAAATTTTCCCGAATTTTTTGCCTGTTCTATTCTTCCTGATCATATATACACAAATCCACCACCCAATCCAGCACATAAAAGTCAATACTTTAAGCTATAAGCTATGAATAATTATGAAAAAATTGAATTGGAAAAAAACATAATACAAATATTATTCACCATGAATTATGTGGCCTCTTAATTAATGATTATAACTATGACTAGAACACCTAAATTAATTTATACGTTAAGATAACTTACTTACAAATACAATGAGTTAGAAATACAAAACTTAAATCAACATATATGTCCAATATTCACCATGCCTTCATCTGATTTTCACCAAACAACGTAACATCATCTTTTATAACATGCTCATTTGGATCGGATCCTGGCACAAAAATAAAACAAGAACAAGCTTCATAGAGTCAGTGACAATGTTTAAGAACATAGAAGGAATATAATATATTTAAAACCTTAAAGTTTTCAAGAAATTGTGCAGATGAATATTACCTTATGAATTGACTCTTTTATAAAAAGATATCCTCTCATATCCCTTCTTGATGATCATTTCTTATGTTGGGTTCATTATTTGCTTCATCTTCTTCGTTCATGTCCGGTAGGCCCCTTAAAAAAGAAGTACTCTTAGGAAGACTATAATTTGCATGAGAAACATTTTCAAAGAAGTACTCACAAGAAGTGCCCTAAGAAGTAAGGGCAATATTTCAGAGAAATATTTTTTTAGGGGAAAATATTTTAGGGTACACTAAAAAGATACTTGAGATACTAACTGGTACTAAAAAATACTTCATGATCTTAAAAAATTATTTTAGAATTTTGAAAAAATATTTCAGGGTATTGACTCATACTAAAAAAAATATGTAATTTTTATATTCAAAAAATATTTTCCCCTAAAAAAATATTTTCGCTCTCTAAAAATATTTTTTCTCTTTAAAAAAATATTTTTGTGTGCATTCCAACAATAGAAAAGAAATAAGATAGGATGAGAGTGTTTTATATAAACGAGGGTAAAAAAGTAATTAATGTAACATCCCAAATTTAAGAATCTAAAATTGTAATATTAAATGGAAATTAAATAGTGAAATTTGCCCAAATGAATTAAATTAATTATTTGGGAAATTGAGAATTTATTTTCCTTGCAATATTTAGAAATAAAATCAGGGAAAATAATTGCAAGAGGAGAGGAAACTAAGGCTTACTTTCCTTAAATTTCATTAAGCCACATGATCTATATATTTATAAAACCAATTCACCATTTTATCATTGCCATCATGTGATAATGGAGAGTGAAGCAAGGAAATACATTAGATCTTATTTCCTCAAGGTCAACATGTATCAGCCCAAACATATATACATGACAAAGCCTAACCCATTAATTATTATCCACCAAACCAAACCAAAGTAGTAGATCACACACGTGAAGCAACAATACATAATCTCCATCATTCTCTTTGGCCCATATAATTCTTCAGCCCGCCAAGAACGTGGAAAAGAAGCAACAAACCACATAAAGCAGAATCACAGCGCCATCACCACGTAAAACAGAACCAGACACGCAAACAGGCTGCAATAAAATCAGGCGCAGCTGAAGATCAGCGTAGAATCAGTGGGAGACCATACTCCTCTATCATCCTCGATCCCTGAAGCTTAATACCCGACGGTTTATAGTTTCTGGACCAATGTAGCAGCAGTGACTGGACCATCTGAACTCTTTTTAAAGCCATCTCGTTTCAGCCTCATTCATCCCCATTTCTTGCAGCATTCAGAAAGAAAAGAAAAACACGGATAAGAGAGTTCGAGAGTTTGAGAGAGTGAGTGGAGAAAGAGAGAGTCCGTGAGAGCTTAAAAGAAAATACTCCAGCTGGATGGTTCTCTGCTCTTGGTCGCTGAAACAGAGGGTATATCAGCAAGCTATAAGTGTCTTTAAAGCTTCAAACCTAAGGTAAGTCATGGAGCTTACCTTCCTCAAAGCTTTATCATTTCCATCGGTAGGATTAGAATCTCAAACTTGCTGAAACTGAATCTGATGCTAGCTGAAACCGAAACTCAAAACAGGAAAGGGGCTGTTAGCGTTGATTTTCATGTGTGTAAGTATATATTAGTTGCTGTCATGATGTTGTTTTCCTTTTTCTTCTTTGCTGAAACTGAATGAGGAACAAGAACTTATGAATAAATATGCATGTCATGACTGCCCGTGAAAAGAAAAGAAGGAGTTTAGACATGTATATATATTTTGCTGCTGTCGAATGAAGAAGAAAAAGAGAGAAAGAAAACGCATAGGCTAGGTAGATATAGATATATGAGTATGTGGCCGAATGCCTTCAGGAAGGTAGGAAGAAGGAAAGATGTTGCACATAATATATATATGCACCTGTGGGTTAGTGTGTACCGTGGAAGGAAAAGGAAGAAAGAAAGAAAGAAAAAACGCTGGACGTGGTCCCTTGTATGTGAGTTTGCTGTCAAGTAAAATAAATATATATGCACCTGTGAATCCGTCCCTTATATATATTGTTGCTGCAATGTTTGATATATGCAAAGGGTAAAGAATATATATCCAACCCATTTGGATGAAAAATATATTTAAATCTAATTGTTGTCATTTCTATATTTTAATTATTTAACTATACACTATTAATACATATTTATTGATAAAAGTAAACTCTTACAAATTTACGATTCAAGTTTAACAACCTTAGATATATATATGAAGGAAGAAGAATAGTTTTCATGACTTTTAGTAATTTGATACCCATCTTCCTTAATTTAAACTCCCTCATATCTTTAATATAAGAAATAGTTACTCATTTTTATGAGATTAAATAAGCTAAATAAATTATTTAAGTATATATGTTATATTCTTATATTATATATCAGTTTATAAATCAAACAAATTATTTTAAAAAAATGATTAATATACATACTTTAATGTGATTTCTTTAGCTTTATTCATTTTTCCATACAAAAAAGTCAACTATACTTGGTAGGTGGCAATAACTTGAGATCCGTTTATTTAATGAAGAAAAATAAATAATTTAACTTGTCAAAGATATTATGACTTCTAGTGGATTGATACTCTTATTTCCTAATTTGCATACTAGTATATCAATTTAGTAAAACTTCCATCATAAAAAACAGTTATATAATAATTGACTGTGCCTTTTTATTATAAATTTTTTAAATTCCGAGTCATGAACTACAATATTGCTCATCATTGATTTCCACGTGAGAATATTATATTTGATAACTCAATTTTTATGAATTCTGTAATAAACAGGCACATTCAGTTATCATAAATTGATATGTTTACATATATATAGAAGAGCTCGAAGAAGAAAAACCAGCCAATCATTAGCTGAATGTCTTAGCTGCGCCTAGTCATTCCAAAATCCAAACCATAGAATCCCGCGAGACGCCAGACAGATTTAAGATCAAATATAGTACAACAATACATGTTAAGCAGGCACTTGCTAGAAGCTCTATCCCTGGTAGGTGCATCTCTTTGTGGGGGTGTAGTGTGCATGGACTCTCCTTCACTGTAGAGGAGGGCTCTAATTAATGAGGTGTGCGTAATTGTCCCTTAAACAAAAAACCATCAAAAGGGTCGCTTTCCAAGTTGGGATCAATAGGCCATGATTCTATCATTAAGATTCAAAAAATAGCCAGGATAGTGTAACAGGCGAAAGCTATTGAACAAGTCACTAAACAATATGCGATTTGATGGGGCTTTCCATGAGACTGAGGAAAATACAGATATGCACAAATAGAATTACACAAAGAATCAAAGATTTAAAAATATAACTGACAAAAGGGTTTTAAAGAAAATTTGTGTATCACACCCTGTTACTTATGCATTGAATAATTTCCGGAAAGGTCCGTCCTTCCGATCTTTGGCAGCTTCAGTTAGAGCAAGGAATCTCTTGAACCCTGTGGTGGCAGCTCCTCTTCCAAGTGCAGCAGCCCTTGTAAGCACATCCTCCCTAGAAGCCATGAGTCCGACGGAAATAGGATTAGGTACTGCAGGGGCTGCCTGGGAAGCTGCCGGTGGAATCTGAGTTTGCTTTATTCCATGCCCATGTTTGTTGAAGTCATCAAGAATAGTTTGTTGATCAGCTTTTTTAAGACCCTGAAACCATGTAACAGAAATTATTTGGACACGAACGACTTACAGAACACACATTGTTGGACATCTGAAACTCAAGTAATTTGAAGTCCAAGCAGTGAACCTTCAACCAGTCGCAATAGCGTCCTTGTTAAGGATTGGAATCTACTAACATATTATACCAAATTACCAAATAGTGATGTTTAATGCCACAGACTCTGAGCATTATGATACTTCCTCTTTTCAAGACCAAGTTTGTAATGCAATAACATTGCTGGAATATGAAGAGCATAGCTCAATTATCCTCAATCGTTAAACTAGGATTAAGGAAAAAATCTTAGCAGTGGACTTGCTGTAATTTCATTTCATCCTACATTTAACCAAACCATATAAAATGCATTCCATGTACCCAATTGGAAGTGACTTATCCCAGGTCCTTGACTTTGACTTACTCAAAGATGACAGCCTCTTCTGTCTTTCATCTCAGACCAGGCCAAAGAAATAAAGCAATAGAATATATATTAGTACAGGAGCTAATTATAACCTTGAGCTCCAGTATTCTCTGAAACTCCATGGGCGTACCCTCAGGTAGCAATGCACGGTATGTATCTGCTACAGAATCAACGGGAGAGAGAATAACCTAAACAAAGTGATTTACACAACCTTGAATCAGGAGGAGGATCTAGACCTGTATGACATAGTAGTCTTCCAACCAACTAATAACAAACCTTCAATAAGGCTTCTGCTTTGCTCATCTCACGACTTACAAACTTCGAATAGCTAGCAGCACCTGATGTCTGTTGCAGAAAATCAAAAGTTTATTAGTACGATCAGTGAACAATTAACAAGCCCACAACTAAATCAATAAAAACTTTAGACATTTATCAGTAGATATTGCTCTGCTCTTAACCAGTGCAAGGAATGACACAAGGGGCACATGCGCCCGAACAGAATATAGTTGTTGTGACTACAGATTTGCATTTACATGAGCTAAATCACCTGTCTACCAAGGGAAGGAATTTCTAGAAGGATAGTCTTAACAGCTTGGGTATCCAATAGCATCTGCAAAAGCGTCAAGGCATAAGCACGTCTCTATCATGAAATTCAAGACCTCATCAAACAGCCTAAATTATTGTAAAACAATATCTGATTGATTTTATTTCCATTGTTGATACAGAATATAAAATACAGAACAAAGCAAAAAAAAAAAAATTCAAGTGAAATACAAGCGAGAAATAATGCATTAGTTTTCAATGCTTATTTCAATAAACAATCTTCTGTTGACATCAAGAAAGGAAAAGAAAAGGTAGTAGAACGTAAGATTGGTGTGTGCTAGAAAAGTGCTCAACCAAATATACTATGGCACTAAAATCAGCATCCGTCCATCCGTTCAGTCCGTACATACATACATACATTACTAGAATATTACTATTATAATATAGATGTTAGGAGTCAACATCCCTTACTAGTTTATTCTAGAAAGAAACTCTTGCAGCCCCTAGATATTAGGTTTATGTGTTTTAAATTTGTTTTTTTGTGTTTATGAACATCAATTATCTGCTATGGCAGGCAGTGGTACTCAGAATCTAATTGACATTCAACAGAGAAGGCAGTCTAAGGCTTGCTTAATGCCAAAAAAACAGACCACATCAAGGAAGTTTGTTGGAAAGTCCATAATAAAACAGCAAAATGCAGATCAAGACCAATGAGAATTGTCACAAAAAAATACCTGGAAAAAAGAATTAGAATACACGAGAGAAAATCGTGGTTTCTAGGATAAGATATTAGGGGGAAAATACTTGGAAAAAATTGTAAATTTTATCAGTTGGTTACTGTTACAGAAATGAGAAAGAGGAGGGAAAGAGAGGAATAGAACATTGCAAGAGGGGGAGAAGAGAAGAGAGAATCAGTGATGCTCATTTAGTCATTCATCTTAACAAGCATAGTATACATTGAAGAGTGATATGCCTTATATAGGCTACACCTCAAACTAACTAACTAATACAACTAACCCCTAACTAACTAACTAATAACTAACTAATACAACTAACCCCCTAACTAATATATTTATTTAGGGTTTACATATCAATACCCCTTCCCCAAGACATCCTTGCCCTCAAGGATGTGAAACAACAAAAACACAAACCTAAAAAACAAAAAATACAAAACTCAAAATTACAATTATGAATCAATCAAAAACATAAATCTTGATGGAGAGTGTCTTGATTTCCCTTCAGCTGTTGTCCCATACCAACAAGAAGAGGAATCTTTTTTTCTTTTCTTTTTGTTTCCTTCAGCCATTGTCCCATACCAATAGGAAGAGTTTTTTTTTTTTTTCCTTCACAAATTCAGAAAACCAGCCCAATAATCTTGCTGCCATATCAAGATCTGGTACCCATTTTCTTTCGGATCTCCAAGAATTCAGACTGAATCCAAAATCAGCAACCAATAGCCTTGATCAGATGACAGAATGTTGAAAGAAACAGATGATGGTAGAATCTGGAATCAGAATGCCAAGAACCACCCAAAACCAGAATTGAATCAGAAAAGAGCAGAAGAGGATGAGAACAGAATCAGCAATAAACCCAGCCACTGTTTCTTGGTGGTTTCTTGAAGCTTTCTTGATGAGTTCTTGATGGTTTCACTGTTTGAGGCTGATTAACCCAGAAACAGAAATAGAAATACAGAACCGGGCAAAACAGAGCAAACAGGGCAGAACCAAAATTCTGTTGTTTTGATTCTTTTTTTTTTTTTTTTGTTTTCCAAATCAGAACAGAAGGGGATGAGACAGAAACAGCGAAAGAGACAGAAATAGCGAAAGTGGCGGAGGAACGAAACCTCTGATATCACCGTTATAGAAATGAGAAAGAGGAGGGAAAGAGAGGAATAGAACATTGCAAGAGGGGGAGAAGAGAAGAGAGAATCAGTGATACTCATTTAGTCATTCATCTTAACAAGCATAGTATACATTGAAGAGTGATATGCCTTATATAGGCTACACCTCAAACTAACTAACTAATACAACTAACCCCCTAACTAACATATTTATTTATGGTTTACATATCAGTTACACTGTTAGGCTTTTATTTCGACCTTACATTCAGGTCAAGATAATTTAGTTTTCAATTCAACTTTTGTATTAGCTATTTCCTTGAATTTACACCTTGAAACTCCAATCTATTAAACTGAAAAATTCAGCTTTGAAACACAAAGAATCAGCCCTTAGAGAAGCCATGTAAGGATCCATTGAGATACAGACAGCTTGATTTTGAAATTCAGCATTTAGCAGAGAAGATAGATAAATATACTTGAGATATAAGGAGAAAACTTAGGAACTTAAACAGTGAAAGCAGCCAATACCTGTTGAGCTCCTGTTTCTGATATTTGCTTGCATTTAAAGATATTAGAATAAAAGCGAGGGCCAAGAGAAGATGCAAGCTGTGTATAAAAGTAGGAAAACAGATTTAAAGCAGAAACTGAATTGATTGATCCTGAGAACTTAGATGATGAGATCAAAATGAAAAATGCTGGAGTATGGAGATAAATTGCTTAGACAAAATACAAATATGCGGACTGGATTTCAAATGTAAACTGATTAGCACCACCCCTTTTTTCTTATTCCCCAAGCTAAAAGGATGAAATTGTGAAGGGTCTAGGTTCATAGACTATTAAATCTTTTCAATGGGTTTTGTTAGGAAAATGGAAATGATAAGTGCTGATGATGAAAGGAAGATAAAAGATTGAAAACTTTTATGGGAGGATCTAGCCCCTCACAGGGCTAGAGCTTTTTTAAGCTTTTCTACTGAACCTTAATTGGAAACCAAAATTCCATCACACTGATTTCCAAATTAAGAATAATATTTTATACCACATAAAATTAAGTTAGCTCACAATATAAAAGAATCAAATGCAATTTCAGTTAAAAAAAATTTGAAAATTGAAACCAAAAACATTCCAGGATAGTCTAATAATGACATGTATTATGCTAGAAAGGAATTCGTCCCTAACTTCTAAGTTAACTTCCGTATGTCAAGTATAGGATAATAGTTCTGTTGTTATTAAGTTATAACAGCTTTGTGTTATGTAATCATTTCAGTGTATCTTAACCATAGGACTAATGTTAGGACTAATAGATAATTAGTATCTTTGCTAGCTGTATTGTGCCACATGTATGGCTATGATTGATTTGTAACAATATCTTGCTATACTCTCATTCTATAAATAGCACAGTGACCTAAGGAGCTATTATCCTTTGGGCAATTCATTTCTCTCCTTTTGTCCTTTTCTCACTTGGTATCAAAGCCACTTTTCTTTCCTCTTTTTCGGTTACGTCTTTTTCAGCCTGATGGCATCGTCTCCCTCTTTTTCGTCTGGCACAGCTTTTTCTTCCACCACATCTCCCACTGCACCTCCCACTGCACCTTCCGCCGCCCACTCCCCTTATGCTCTCTTCCAATCTTCCAGCCAGACCTCCTCGATTAAGCTTGATCGGACCAACTATCTGGACTGGGCGTCCGTCGTTTTGCCTCTCATTGAGGGCAATAGACTCCAGTCGCACCTTGATGGCGCTGCACCTGTCCCACCGATGACGACGGTGGCTCCGAATTCGACCACCCCGGTCCCCAACCCTGCCTTTGAGGAGTGGTTCTCTGTTGACCGGATGCTTCTTGGGTGGCTTCGCTTGCAACCCAGCTCCTCCCTTGTCGGATGGCTTTTGAGCTCTGGAGTAAAGCTCGGTCTCTTACTTCTGCTGTGTCTAAGTCTCGCATCATGATTCATCACTCCGAGCTTCATAGCACCAGGAAGAATGGTCAGTCCATGGCTGATTACCTTGCTCGAATGAAACGCATTTCAGATCACCTTGCCTTGGCTAGAGCTCCTATTTCTACCGATGAGCTCATTCTTTACACTCTCAATGGCTTAGATGGTGAGTATAATGCTGTTGTGGTGAAACTCGTTGATCAAGAAGGATTAACTTGGGTTGATGCCCAATCTGCCTTGTTGGCTTTTGAGGCTCGTTTAGAGCAATTGAACAACTTCTCATCTCTTTCTCTGCAACCCAGTGTGAATGCTGCCTTTTTTGACCATCCTCGCCCTCCTACGCGTGCTTCATGGCGTGGTGGCAAGGGGGGCCGACAAAATCGATCCAGAGGTCGTTCATCTTCATCTGGTAACTCTGGCTCTGCTGGTTCATATAGCTTTGGGCGTCCATTTTGTGCTCTTTGTGAGAAACCTAGTCATAATGTTGTTAACTGTTTTAAGCGATTTGATCAAAGCTTTTGCCCTCCTACTCGATCTCCTCCTCAGGCGTATCATGTAGATGCGTTGGATACTCCTTACCCTGATTGGTATCTCGATAGTGGTGCTAATCACCATGTTGCTTCCGATCCCTCTCATCTTGACTCTGTTCAATCCGTGGGTAAGCCTCATTCTCGTCTTTTTACTTGTACTGGGTCCACAGCTGCTACTCATGGCATTGGTTCTGCCTCTATTCCCTGCTCTGATTCTCATCTTCAAGTTAATGATGTGTTGGTGGTTCCTCATGTTACTAAAAATTTGTTAAGTGTCAATAAGCTTGTTTCCGATAATCCTGTTGCTGTTATATTTACTAATCAAGGCTGTGCTGTGAAGGATCAGAAAACAGGGTCCCTCCTGATGACAGGAACTCCAAGATAAGGGCTCTATCTAGTGAGCAAAATTAAGGCTCAAGCACACTCTGCATTTGCTTCCAAGAATGATGGGGATTTTAGAACTTGGCACTACAAGCTTGGTCATCCTAGTAACAAGATTTTACAGACTATTTTGAAACATTGTAATGTCAAAACACATGTTAATGACTCTTTTATTTGTGAGGCTTGCCAATCTGGAAAATCAAGGAATTTACCCTTTCCTAAGTCTTTATCTCATGCTTCTTTACCATTTAAGTTAATCCACACTGATTTATGGGGCCATTCTCCTATTCAATCTGTTCATGGATATCGGTATTATATACATTTTATTGATGATTACAGTCGATACACATGGTTATATCCTCTTAAGAACAAAGGAGAAACAGTGGTTGCTTTTAAACATTTTCAAAAAATGGTTGACACTCAACTTCACACTAAGATTAAATCCATTCAGTGTGATAATGGGACCAAGTACAAACCTCTTATTCCTCTTGCCAATGATCTTGGTATTATTATGCGTTTTACTTGTCCTTACACGTCCTCTCAAAATGGTAGAGCAAAAAGGAAACATAGACATATTGTAGAAATGGGGTTAACTCTTTTGGCTCAAGCTCATCTTGCCTCTTCTTATTGGACTGAAGCTTTTCAAATGGCGGTTTATTTAATAAATCGATTGCCCACTCCAGTCTTGCAAGGGAAGTGCCCTTTACTTCTTATGTATACCACACAACCTGATTATCTTTCCCTCCAACCTTTTGGATGTGCTTTTTATCCATGTTTAAAACCTTACAACTCTCACAAATTAGAGTATCATAGTAAGAAGTGTGTTTATCTGGGCCCAGCTTCAAATCAAAAAGGCTCCAAGTGTCTAAGCCCATCTGGAAGACTCTATGTTTCAAGGCATGTAATTTTTGACCCTTTTACTTTCCCTTTGTCTCCAGGTTCTTTAAGTCAAGTAGGCTTCACGGGTTCATCCTTCAACTCCAACATGTCAATTGATCCTCCACCCCTGGCCCACATGCCTCCCGTGGCCCATTCTCTTCCAATCCCCTCAAATCCCACACCTTCTACCATAGCCCATTCAAGCCCACCTTCCTCTACTCCACCTCACTCTCCAACACCCACCCACCCCATCTCACCTTCGGCCCATTCTTTTTCCCCTTCTCCCGTACCCCACTCTCCCAATCCCAATAACCCACTTCCTTCATTTCCTTCCAATCATTCATCGTCTTCCACCCCTGGCACCTCCTCGTCTTCTCTGTCTCCACCTTCAGGTTTTTCTTCTTCCTCTTCTATTCAACCATCTTCTTCTCTCAACCCCTCTTCCCCTAATATCCACCCAATGGTCACCCGAGCTAAGTCTGGGATTGTGAAGCCCAAATACCCCTATGTCGGTCTTCTTGCAACCAAAACGCCCCACTCCCTCTCTCAGGCAGCCGAACCCCACTCCATTTCTGAAGCCTTAGCCTCTCCTCACTGGCTACGTGCTATGAAGGATGAATATGAAGCTCTTTGCCGAAACAAAACCTGGGTGCTCGTTCCTTATCAAGGTCAGAAACTTGTGGATTGTAAATGGGTTTTTAAAACAAAATTCAAAACTCATGGGTCAATCCTTAAACACAAGGCTCGCCTGGTTGCTAAGGGTTTTCAGCAGTTTGCTGGTATTGACTATGGAGAAACCTTCAGCCCTGTCATTAAACCGATCACCATTCGTCTTATTCTCACTTTGGCTCTCAAATTTGGTTGGGAGGTACGTCAGTTAGATTTGAACAATGCCTTCCTGAATGGCTTCTTGAAAGAACATGTGTTCATGAGTCAGCCTCCTGGTTTCAAAGATTCAGCCAACCCAGGTCATATATGTCAACTCACAAAGGCTCTCTATGGTCTCAAGCAAGCTCCACGGGCATGGTTTGAGCGTCTTAGACAAGTTCTGATCAGCTGGGGTTTCCAAAATGCCTGCATGGATACCTCCTTATTCTTTCTCAGGCGAAAAAGGTTAATGGTTTTTATTCTCATCTATTTTGATTATATTTTAATCACTGGGAATCATGTTACTTATGTTCAAAAGTTCATTGTCAAACTGAATGAAGTATTCTCTCTCAAGGATTTGGGTCCTATTTATTATTTCTTGGGCTTAGAAATTCATAGAGATTGTTCTGGTTTTTATGTGAATCAAACCAAATATATTCTGGATTTACTCAAACGATTTCAAATATCTGATTGTGCACCTATGCCTACACCCATGATTACTGGTTGAAAATTCTCAGCTAAGGATGGTACTGTCTTGTTTGATCCATCACTGTATAGGAGAGCAATTGGCTCTCTACAATACTTAACTACTTCAAGATCTGATATTGCTTACTCTGTCAATAAACTTAGTCAGTTTTTATCTCAACCTACTGATGTGCATTTTCAAGGGGTTAAACGAATTCTGAGATATTTGAAGGGCACAATTCACTATGGCTTACTGATCAAACCTATAAGTTCTTTTCAGCTGATGGCCTTTACAGATGCCGATTGGGCTACTGATCTTGATGATAGAAAATCAATGGGTGGATATTGTGTTTACTTGGGTAATACACTTGTCTCTTGGTGCTCCAAGAAACAAAAGGTTGTTTCTAGAGCAAGCTCGGAGTCTGAATATCGGTCTCTCTCTGATGGGGCAGCTGAACTCAAATGGATATATTCCCTACTTTCAGAGATTGGTCTTCACATTCACCAACCCTCAATAATTTGGTGTGACAATTTGAGTGCTCAAGCTCTTGCTTCGAATCCTGTGCATCATGCCAGAAGTAAACATATAGAAATTGATATTCACTTCATTAGGGATCAAGTTCTTTCTGATGCCATTAAAGTTCATTATGTTCCTTCATCACAACAGATAGCTGATTGCTTTACCAAAGCACTTTCTCATTCTCAGTTTTCTCATTTTAGATACAAACTCGGTGTATGTCCCACACCCTCTCGTTTGCAGGGGAATGTTAGGACTGATAGATAATTAGTATCTTGTATATAGGTATTAACACTGTTTGTAGATATGCTAGCTGTATTGTGCCACATGTATGGCTATGATTGATTTGTAACAATATCTTGCAATACTCTCATTCTATAAATAGCACAGTGACCTAAGGAGCTATTATCCTTTGGGCAATTCATTTCTCTCCTTTTGTCCTTTTCTCACTACTAACCATAGTTTGCTATAGGGTTCATTGATGTATAAATACTAGTTAATACAGTAATGAGAATTATTCACCTTTCCCAGTCAGATTCAGCAACGCCATAAACCATAACTTAAATCAGGAATAATCACCTTGTCTAGAAAGAACTGAAAGTAGACAGGTGAAAGAAGGCTTCCAAGTGCAGGAATGCTAGAGGTAAGAATCATATTTATGCCATTAACATACCTACAAGAAAAATAAATATACAATTAAAAGATAAACTTGATCTGAAATAGGAACAGGTTCAGGTTTATGAAGAAATTAGCTTACTCAGATTGATCACCAACGCTTTCAAGGGTACCCCATGGAACACGTGTCATTGCAGCCATTTCAATGTCAAATTTGGTTTCCAGACCATGCACTAGGGTGACCAATGATTTTGTTATAACAGCTGAAAACTCATCCTGCATGATTGTTTGACTCCATCAGAATAAGACTTACAAGAAAATGTCCCACTCATTTAAGAAATTATGACCACCTGCACTTCTGACATATCTATCCCATCTACATATTGAGGATCAATTATTTTAGCAACACTTTCTGCCAGTTCACCAGCCTGCGAAGCATAATACCCAGTTACTTGAAACGGCAGGTATACAACATAAACTAGATCAAGGGTGTTAAAGAAACTAACAGACCGTCTTGTGGCAATATTCAGCAGAATTGACAATATAGCAAATCACTCTTTCATCCCTATCAGATGTCTGTTCAACATTTTCAAAGATTAGAGAATGAAAAAATCTTCCAAAACAAGATTATCGAGTAGCCAAAAAATCTTTGGAGAAAACCCCCTATTACATTATACCTTTATCTGTCCATCCATGCCTGTGGCTGCAGCAACAATTCCAGAGCCACCCTTGGGTAGTCTTGCAAAGAGTTTTGTAGCATATGCTTTAAGAATTCTTGAGAAAACCTAAGATTGAAAGGGAATAAACTCATAAAATACAAAAAGCTGGACCTTTAACATTCCATTATTCATCAGTGTCGCATTAGAACTTGATTCCCTTGCTACCAGAGATTTACAAAACCTATTGATGTAGGAAAAAGCAACCGCAAAAAGGGAGGGAATATCTAACTAAATACTGAATTTATGTTAATCAATGACTGAAAAAAATATGCATATACTTATGAAAATTACCTTGAACAAATTAAATAGTGTCTGGTTCTTTGTTAAAGCACTGCATCTCTTCAAGCTCCTCTTGATAATAAGAAACAACTATATAGCACGGTAAAAACTAATCAGGTAAAAATACTGCAAGATGCAAAACTAGTAAATGAGGGGAAAAGAACATAAGAGACTTTTAACAATATTACTCATTTATTTAAATTTATTAAAACGCCTATACTTGTCTCAGAAGTCAAAACAAAAGCATTAAGGGAAAATTCTCCTAACTGTGGTTAGTATAATCAGGATTCTATATCATACTTGGATTCAACTAACTTCTAGAACTAAAGCCAGATTTGAGAATTTTTTTAAGGAACATGGAAAAATTCATAGATAGAAGCTCCAACATTATCATACAAAGATCTAGTGTCATGACTTACCTGCATGCTACTGGATAAAACATTGTTCTGACTTCCCTCCTCAGTATCCCATGTCTCTTCCTGTTGATGATAAAGGGTTAGTCAATTGAGAAAGAGACAAGCAAATAACAAAACACAAACCAGTAAATTAACACAAATCACCTGAACAAGCTTCTCTAGATTTTCCATCAGTGTCTTCTCTTCCAATTCTACATATACTGTCAAGTGAGGTTCAAAGCAAGATGAAATGATTCCACGGAAGTTGAACTGTCAAAATAGCCACTTCAAGTGTTTATCAGGATAGCCTTGACGACGAACCGGACCAAAAAGGAAAGAAAAAAAAAAGAAAAATTCAAAGAACATGGAAGATTATAGCTACAGAATACAGTAGAGACTAGAGAGGATACTGAGAGGTAAACGAAAAGAAACAGAAAAATAATACAAGGAAAGCAGAAGAAATAAATCGAGGGAAATCCTAAGGTCTTGATATTCAGTGCTGCAAAATACCGAATCAGATTACACCCAGGGTATCAAAGAACAGGAACTGGTGCTCAAAACACAGAACAACTCACAAGAATATAACATAAGCCATTGGCAATTGAGAGGCCAGTCTCTCCTCACCACCCTAAAAATACAAAATATGACCTCCTTCTGCTAGGAGACTCCAATCACTGCTATAAGCCAAAAGGTAACATTCACAGTCTTCAATACTACCGTCTCCCTGACCAGGCCTATAGCAACCCTAATTCTTTGTTTCTTTCTCCTTAATATTTGGAGTCTCAGGTCAAAACCTTATCTGATAAAAAAAATAGGGGGAAAATTTAATCTGATTCCTATATTTGAGGAAAGAGAAAAAAATTATTACATACCCCGGCTCCAGGCACCACCAAATCTTTACTTCCATCTTTTTCCTATCGATACAAAACCAAAACATAATGGTCATTTGCTAACCATAAATATGAATAATCATATGGACATGCACTATCAACTCAACATTTTTGAATATGTACCTCATTTCCACTTTCTTGATGTGCAGCAAGCTTCCTTTCATACTTCTTCCGGATATCTGAAGCACTACTGCTAGAATTACCCCCTCTTCCAATTTGTTCAATCTCATTCCCGATCTCCCTGCTATGCGTGCCTCCCCCAAATTTCTCAGCGAGCTCATCCTCAAACTCTAAAGTTCGTTGTAATGCCTGCAATAATGAACAAAGAAACCCTGAAGTAACACATGAAATTCCAAACTTTCAAAGAAGAAATAAATAAAAAGGTATAGCGGCATAGCATGATATCAAGCAAAATAAGAGTTATAACAACAAAGCCAGCAGTTAATCATTCAATGTCTGATCAAAACCACTGCTTACCAGCAACAAGGTCCCTACATCAGGCTTTTCTGTCAGATTGGCAAGAATGTCCTCAAGTTGTTTCCTGCAATGAGATATACCATAAACCCAACAATATTTTCCAGCTAATGATGCTGAAAAATTAAAAGGAACACAAAAAGTGGCAAAATTCAACGAAACCCAAACCTGTTTTATTTTGGATAATATCATATCTGATAGAAATAACACACACACACACACACAATAAGCACACATCATAACATCTTATATTTGATAAATTCAACCTACATAAATTAGCTCCAACAAGATGTGGGACATATTAATTTGTAAGCAGTAAAATATGATTATTCCTTGTTTAAATTATCTTGAGCAAATATTGGCTCTAGAGTTTGAGCATAAACCGTATTTTATAATTTTACACCATCATATCAGAGCACACTATATGGAACAGCATTTCCACCATAGCCATGGCTTCTTTTAAAGGAGAAAGGAAGAAAACATTGTTGATAGGTTATATTAAGTCACAGCTATAGACAAAGATAGTGAAATAATGAAGGTCTGCGCCTTTTTCTTATTGTTATTCATCTCATATGTGCGTACATATATAGAAGCAATAATCTTATCTGTTCACTAGGGTTTCTCCTAAAATCTAGGAACAATAATTTGAATTCCTAAGATCTAGGAACAATAATTTGAAATTTGAAAAACAGTTAAGATCTTATAATCAGATCTGATGTGGACTAAGTTACTTAAAAATTAGATTTAAATGATAAAAGCCCATAGTTGGCGGCTAGGCCCACTCCAACACTCCCCCTCAAGCTGGTGAATAGATGTTGATCATTCCCAGCTTGCTTCTAAGGCCTTCGAACTTTCCCTGAGTGAGCGATTTGGTCATAATATCTGCAGCCTGTTTTCCTGATGGAATATATGATAGGTCGATCACCTTTGCTTCCAATTTTTCTCTAATAAAATGCCGGTCTATTTCCACATGCTTCATTCGATCATGATGAATAGGATTGTTTGCAATCCTAATTGTTGACATGTTGTCACACCACACCTTTAAGGGTTCTTCTGGTTCAGCCTTAATTTCTTTAAGAAGTCTTATTACCCACATTCCTTCACATACTCCAAGAGACAATGCCCTGTATTCAAATTCTGCTAAGCTTCGAGAGACTACTGGTTGCTTTTTACTCCTCCATGTTACTAGATTACCCCATACATAGGTGCAGTAACCGGTGGTGGAACGTCTATCAACTTTTGAACCTCCCCAATCAGCATCAGTGAACAATTCGATGCTTCTAGAGTCCCCTTTTGCAAAAAATAAGCCTAAACTTGGAGTTTTCTTTAGGTACCTGAGTATCCTATATACTGTTGTCATATGTTCTTTCTGCGGGTTACTAGAAAATTGACTTACAACACTCACAGGAAAACATATATCAGATCGTGTGTGAGACAAGTAAATTAGCTTTCCAACTAATTTTTGATATCTCTCTTGATTTACAGCTGTGCCATCAGGTCGAATTGTTAATTTTTGATTTAATTCCATAGGAGTATGAGCTGGTCTTGCCCCTAACATTCCAGTTTCCTTGAGGAGATCCAACGTATATTTCCTTTGTGAGACAATGATCCCTTTTTGAGTTCTAGCCACCTCCATTCCTAAGAAGTATCTTAATGGGCCGAGATCTTTTATCTCAAATTCTAATGCTAAATTTTGCTTTAGCATTGTGACCTCTTCTTCATCATCACCTATTAAGACAATATCATCAACGTACACGATAAGGATCGTTCTTCTTCCATCTCGGTCTTTTATAAACAATGTATCATCTGCTTGGCATTGTTTATAACCCCAAGCCTTGATAGCTCGAGTAAATCTTTCGAACCATGCTCTTGGTGATTGCTTCAGTCCATATAGTGATTTGTAGAGCTTGCATACTTTGCTGGAATTTTCTGAGCTTCTAAGTCCCAAAGGCACCTCCATGTATACTTCCTCTTCAAGATCACCATTTAGAAAGGCATTCTTTACATCTATTTGATGTAAAGGCCACTCTAGATTAGCTGCAAGGGACAACAAAACCTTTATAGTGTTAAGTTTTGCTACAGGAGCAAAGGTTTCTTGATAATTTATGCCATAAGTTTGTGTAAACCCTCAAGCCACTAGTCGAGCTTTGTATTTATTCACACTCCCATCAGGATTGTATTTTATAGTGAATACCCATTTGCTGCTGACTACAGACTTCCCTTTGGGTAAATTGGTGATTTTCCAAGTCCCATTCTTATGTAGAGCTCTCAATTCTTCTTCAATTGCTTGTTTCCACTTTGGATCAGAAATGGCCTCTTCAAAATTTCTGGGTATGCTTTCCTTCTCAATATTAACCACAAAGGTTTTCATATGTGGTGAAAGTTTATTGTATGAGACATACCTGGCTATAGGATGTTGAGTGCAACTCCTTTTTCCTTTTCTTAAGGCAATAGGCCAATGCATATTCTTAGAACTTGTCTCGGTTGTAGGATCATGAGTTTGCTGAGGTGTGGAATTAGTATCTATTTCACCATGTTGCTGTTCTGTGGCTGTCTCAGGGTCATCCATCCTAGTCTCATGTGTTTCAGATTCAGAAATCAAGTTAAGAGGTTCAAATGGATTGGCTGTTTGGGGTATAGCTGGTTCAGGACTTTGCTGATGTCTGTTTCTGGGATTGTGTACTGAATATTCTGAACTGTCTCCAAAGGAATAAGAATGATGTTCGGTAGAATAAGTAGGATTAAATGGTGTTTGTGGTTCATTAATAGGTTGTGTAGATGAGGAAACACTATATTGCTGATCATACTCAGGTTCATATACAAGCCATTCACTCCTACTCTCCCCCTGAATGGGTGTGTTTGAGAAATAAGGTTGTTTTTCAACAAATTTTACATTTGAGGTGACAAAAAGTTTGTTGGAAGCTGGATAAAAACACTTATACCCCTTTTGAGTTGAGGAATAGCCCAACAAAATGCATTTAAGAGCACGTGTAGCTAGTTTACCCCCTCCCTCATTATAAACAAAAACTGTACAGCCAAAGACCCGTGCAGGAAGTGGATTAATAAGAGGAGAATTGGGGTAAGTTTTTGTAAATATTTGTAGAGGTGTCTGAAAATTCAGTATTTTTGAAGGCATGCGATTAATTAAGTAGGCTGAGGTAAGAACAGAATCTCCCCAAAATCTGCTAGGAACATTGTTTTCAAACATAATAGACCTAGCGACCTCAAGGAGATGACGATTTTTTCTTTCAGCCACTCCATTTTGTTAAGGAGTATGAACACAAGAGGTTTGGTGATGTATTCCTTTTTCAGTCAAAAAATGTTGAAAGTTTGAGTTTAAATATTCCCAACCGTTGTCACTTCTAAGAATTTTAATAGACATTTGAAACTGATTTTGAATGAAGATGTAAAAGTTTTTGAAAATTGTAAACACCTCAGATTTATCTTTCATTAATCTGACCCATGTTAGCCGAGTATGATCATCAATAAATGTTACAAACCATCTAGCTTTTGAATTATTGGCAACCTTAAAAGGTCCCCAAACATCACTATGAATGAGATTAAATGGATGTGAGGGTTTATAATTGTGAGTGGGATATGAATTTCGAGTCTGTTTAGCAAATTGATAAGAATCACATTGAAAATCTGAAATAGACTTGGTACTAATGTTTGGAAACAGCAAACGCATAGAAGTGAGACTAGGGTGGCCTAACCTAGAATGCCACAATTTAATGTCTTCTGTAGCCATGATAGAGTGCACAGCACAGGGTTTATTTGAGAGTGATCCTCGGATGTAATAAAGTCCATTCCACACTTCAGCATTCCCAATCACCTTCCCCAAAGCCAAGTCCTGAAAATGGCAACCAATTTTGTCAAAAGTTACTATGTAGCTTAGCTGATCAACAACACGCTTCACAGATAATAGGCTACACTCAATTTCTGGAACATATAAGACATTTTTTAATACAATGTCTTTAGATATTACTACTGTGCCTGATCCATGAATTTCTGAAAATTGGTCATTCACCACTTCTACTGAATTATGCTTAGAATAGTGAGTAAAATAAAAAAACAGTTCCTTGAACCCTGTTATGTGATCTGTTGCACCAGAATCTACAACCCAGATATCTTTGGAAATAGTTACACTACTAAGAGCACATGTAAGGGTAGTACCTGATTTGGCCAAGGTAACAGAAGGAGAATTTTTCTCACAGGTTTTTGATGAGGATGATTCGATATGTTTGTCCAGAATCCTTCGCAGAACCGTGAGTTCTTCAGTGCTTAGAATATCATTGTCCATTTCAGGTCCATTTATCATCAGCCCCTTCTTATCGTTTTTGCCTTTCTACTTCATGTTTGGAGGCTTACCGTGTAATTTCCAGCACTCTTCTTTGGTGTGACCATTCTTATTACAGTGATCGCACCACTTTGTAGACTTCCTTGTCTTCATGTCTCCTTGATTTCCACGAACAACAAGAGCAGACGCCTCTTGGGAGATTGCCACCTGGTTAGGTGAGCCTCGAGTTAAGAATTTTCTACTCTCCTCACATTTGATCAGGTTGAAGGCGTCTTCCAATAGGGGTAGTGGCTTTATGCTCATTATGCGTCCTCGGGCATCTTCATATGAGTCATTAAGACCAAGAAGGAAATCACAGCACCTCTCTCGATCAAGTAGGCGTTTATGATAGATTATATCAGCTTGACAGGACCATTCATAATTTTCATACAGATCCAATCGCTGCCATAGTTTTACCAAGGCAATATAATATTGTGTCACAGTCTTCTCTCCTTGATTGAGCTCTCAGAGAGCCCTCTTTACTTGGATGACTGCAGCAATATTTTCTTGGACAGAGAAGGTCTTTCGGGCAGAGTCCCAAATTTCCTTGGCAGAAGTAGCAAGAAGATAATTCTCACTTATCTCAACTGTCATAGAATTTATTAACCAAGCCATTACCATGTTGTTTTCTGCCCCCCATGTCTCAAACTCTGCCGACTTGATTGGAGGTGGATCTTCGGTAAGATACTTGGCCTTCTTCTTCCCTCGGACATACATCAAAATGTTCCGAGACCATTGAAGGTAGTTATTTTCATTCAGTTTATGCGCTATGGTTAATTGAGAGAGAGAATCCGGCGCTGCCCCAATCAGACCAGCACCAAAAATTCCCATATTGTGCGACGGTACAGTCCCTGTTGAGCCATCACCGGTTGACGCAGAGGGATGATCTCTTTCATCAACAGCAAAGGCCCGCGGCTGACTGTTTAAGGCTGCTTTATATGACATCAGAAGTGAGCCGAAAACCTGCCTCTGATACCATGAAATAATGAAGGTCTGCGCCTTTTTCTTATTGTTATTCATCTCATATGTGCGTACATATATAGAAGCAATAATTTTATCTGTTCACTAGGGTTTCTCCTAAAATCTAGGAACAGTAATTTGAATTCCTAAGATCTAGGAATAATAATTTGAAATTTGAAAAACAGTTAAGATCTTATAATCAGATCTGATGTGGACTAAGTTACTTAAAAATTAGGTTTAAATGATAAAAGCCCATAGTTGGCGGCTGGGCCCACTCCAACAGATAGCATACCGCGTCTTCTTGCAGAACAGGATACAAAGACGATAAGAAACATGCCATGAAGAAGGAAAAATTTTCCATGTCTTCATTTGATCTCATCCGGCGTTTAATCCATGCATATCTTCGTTCTGTTTTGTCTAACTTTGCTAATTCTATGAAGATGTAATAAATCAAAGATTAGTAGCAATAAATATACATCAATATAAAAACATGTCAGCAATAACCAAACGCACCGGCGGCTTCAAAAATTTGTTCATATGATGTAAGCTCCCGGCTGCAGAAACTATTTACCAACTCTTCTCTGACAGAGGGCTCCAATGCATCAACCACTAAACAGGCATCAGACAAGTGCTGGACCATAGTAGTTTCTTCTGTCTCCTTTCCAGTACCAAAGCTGAAATGAAAACAGGAAGTTGAAAACCCCATTAAACAAAGGCTTTCATAGAATAAAAGCATATCCATATCCATATTTAATGAAATAAAATACATGAGTTATACCTACTAAAACAACCAAAGATGCAACTGAGCAATCAATATGAAAAGCGTGTATCCGGATCATACCCTATTACCCAAAGGCTGAACAGAATTGGAAAATAGTAAAAACATACCTTGAGAAATCAGAAAATACATGTGACTTGAGAATTTGCTTAATGTTCTTATACTTCTCCCTGAGTTCAATGATCTTAGGAATATCTCTATAGGCTTCAAAGTGACTACATAATTGGTTCACGGCCTGATAAGTAAAATAGTAACATCACTAAATTAATATGTAAAACAAAAACAAAATGTGCTGTTACACTTAAAATTTTATCAAGAATAAGTGAAACGTCAAGCACATGATGAAAGAAAATATGATGGATCCAGAAGAAAGCATGGTCAGAAGTATAAGAGGGTTCCACCAGTTACAGATTTCAACAGCCAATTTTTTTAAGCTTCCTAAGAACACTCAGGAAGTGTTCAGATGAAATGAAGCAAGAAACCCAATATGCATTATCTACATTTTTTAGGGGAACTAAGGGAGTCTGGCTGGGGGCTGCTCTGCTTAAGATGCATTCCACTTGCTTGATCATGCCATAGACATTATAAAAAGAGTCTACTTACAGCTAACCAAACGATTTTAGATTTCACGCATATATATAAATATATATAAAAATATATGTGTGTGTGTATGTGTAAATATTAATAAATAATAAATAAGCCCAGGAACTCAGAAGTCAAAACAATATAAGAGAAAATCCAGAATAAGGATATCTAGGATTACAGCAATTCCTCCTTATTAACAAATATGAGATATGCCATCTACTTCAATCTAAGTGTACCATTGAAAAACTCCCCAGTGCCCTGATTAGAATGTACATCCAATCAAAAGAAAATAAACGGATCAGATAAATCCCAAACTGCAATAGATTCTATGAATTTCAAAGGAATTAAATTCTATCCACCAAAAACATCAACCAAGTGGTTCGAGAAGACCCAATGCAGTAGATAGATATTTAAATAGCAAGTCTCTGAAAAGCATGATCAGCAAAAAGATTGAATACCTCTAACTGTGCAGCTGCCTCTTTATATTGACGTTTTGAAGCCATGACTTGAAGTTGTTCAACAGCAGATACTGCCATGAGATGGGTAGTGTTGTAAGTTGAAAAGAAAAATAAATAAATAAAAGCAACTGATTGGTTTCAATGTTTGGATAAAAAAATTGCAGTAATGGTTTATTATTTGAGTTGCTGTTAACAATACATTGATTTTCGGTCTTGTTACAATAAGCTATGTGGACTTGTACTATAAATTCTATTGTAAAATACCCTTCTATGTGCCTAAGCATTTTTATATTAGAACTTGCCTAATGCATATAACAATGGAACCTATGAAAACAAATTAAATAAATAAACAGATCAGTAAATTTATTCATCTGGTAAAGCTAGAGATTATAGAGAGAATCAGATAATAACTTCAATGATGGGAGAATCAAGAAACTCCTAAAAACAAAAGAAAGAAATAAAACTACTATTTTAACCTATTAACTCGAGATATGTAATCCTCTGAATATTTAATCAAAGACGCACTTCAACAAACCAAAGCAGAGACCCACATAAAGGAAAGACAAGAAAAACTATCCTTTGTTCTGTCACTCTTTTCAACCATTCAATCATCTCATTTCGGTATAACTTCGGCTACTCAGCCCTCTTTGTACAAAATAAAATGTGGCATTCTATAGTGTTTAATGCTAATTTCAGACCATGGAATCTTGCATCTAATAATTGCAGAACCAAAATCTGGAAAAAAAATATAAATCCTTGTAAAATGATGATAACAACAACCCTGATCCCACTAGGCAGGAATATCCCTGAAAACTGACATGAGCAGTTAATTGTTAAACAAGCCACTATTGAGAAAATTATATCTTCGTCACATCTAACTTCACTTGCAAATCACTCATCAAGTTTTGCTCTACGTCTAGGTACGAATCAAATTATCACAAAAATCATAGTTTTAGAATTTAAAAAAAAAAGATAAAAAATAAAAGGGGGAAAAACACAGGATGCCTGGAGTAAACATGAAGGATAATTTTTTATGAATTCACAAAATACCTAAATAAAATTCATGTTATCGGTTACAGTCATTTCTTAACCATGAGAGTTAACGGAATTACAGAACTCTCTGAGATTAAAATTAAATATCCAGTGATAGGAAAATTATCAGATAGACACCTTATGTCAAGAGCTTCTAGCTCGCATGGCAACCCCAACCCCCCCCCCCCCCAAAAAAAAAAAAGGTTCCTAGAGGAGATTGTGGGTTCTATATCCCAAGAAACCAAACTTGGGGTGTGTGTGTAAAAAAAAAATAGACGCCTTATAAACCAAATGAGGATCAATGATTCAAACGTATCAATTCTCTCTCTAGTCTTTAAACATAGCTCAATAGCCAACATGATCGTAGCTTCAAGCCTAGGTATGCATTTTAATTTGATTACTATAATCATCAAATGGCAAGATTAAAAACAACATATATTCACCTTTATCTACCTTACAGTTATAAAATTAAATTCAAAGGTACCAATTAGCACTTTTAAGTTTTAACCCAATCAATATCAAGTAACCCAGAAATAACAAGAATAGCAACCATATACCAGTTTAATTAACAGATATTAAGTTACCAAGTTCAAGTTCTGCTATTGCAAAAGTAGTCAGCAAGCTTCTTTTTTTTTTGGGTTGGGGGGGGGGGGGGGCACAATTGGTCACTTTCAACAGATTCAAGCTTTACCAAGCATGGTAAGACGGTGAAGAGCAGTGATTGTTGTAGTTATATGCTTCTTGGCAAAATCCAGTTTCTTAATGTCACGGCATATTTCTTGAACCATTGTTTCACTTTGTACAGCTTTAGTTTTTATTTCTCGGACCTTATACATAAGTTCCTGCATTAGAACAATCAAAACAGTTAAACACATAAAATGACACTCAAGCTCACAGAGAAGCTGGAAGGAGGAAGAGAGACAAAAGAAAGCATCACAGACAAATGCATGGAAAAGATAGGACCAAAATACCAGGAAACCGCTTTTCACATTCATCCATTCAGAAATACAGAGAAAGATGTCGATCTATATTTGTAAGAGAAAGAAGGAGGAGAGGGTAATTAGAAAACTATGGAGAGAGGGAGGGAGGAAGAGATACAACCTCCACAGCAGTTGTAGCAGCAGCAAGATCTTCTTTGGCTTTAGTCCTTGAATTACTCTGAAATTACAGAATCAGTGCTGCCATCAAACAATAGTTGCCAAAAAGGTGTATATGATTACAGTTTTAATGGTTAATACCTCATCACACCATATTTAGCCCACACAATTCAGCAATGCAATCACGGATAACTCCTACATCCCCCCCTCCCCCACAAAAAAAAAAAAAGAATCCCCATTGTAAAGAAGTTCCTGGGTTTTTATTCATAGTATTAACCGTAACGTTTGCTTCACTCGAATATCATGCTATAATCCTTATTTCTCACTGAAGTTTTCAATAAATGCCAATATCAATCTGATTTAGCTCCTGGAATATTGTTATTGATTTCAGTTGGATGAGGTTATGCAAGAACAATACAGAATGAAAGTCATGCTAGTTTGAAAATTTAAGATTAGAAAGCAGTTAACCGTCAGAGGCATGGATCAAGACCTGTTGGCGAACAGCCGCTAAAATTCCAGCATCAACTGTGCGAATCTCATTCTGTATCTTTTGCATAAGTGGCTCGACACCGGATAGAGATGCCTCTGGATAATATGGAAAATAGATGAGCATAAAACCGAGCATTAGCAAGAAGAAACGAATTTCCTTGTAAAGTTCATGAACGTGCAGGTACAAAAGAACATAAAACACTCGGTGTTAGATGTACAATACAGTGTTAACGGTTCCACACAAACCCAACATAGTTACATAGCCCGGATTAAAAATTATACCCTGTAAGTGCACAGTTAATTACATCCTTCATGTTCAAATTTAAATAGTTGATGATTTAGATCGTTAAAATGATCATGTAATTCTCACACTTCAGTGATCTACACACTAGCATACGCTGTGGCACGTCAAGACTAACCCATTGAAGCACATTGCTGCTCCATGTTAATATATGGAGGGGGAAGGCGTTGCTGCAAGGGAGTTAGACTTTGCAAGTATGAAATATAATCGAAACGACCTATGACCACATGGATTAGAACTAGGTCTGCGAGTATGGAATGATTACCATTGGGAAACATCTGATTGATATACTCCAAAGCGCTTGACTTGTCCATTGCTGATAGTAGATGAAAATTGAAAACCCAACTCAAAATTCTTGTCCCACGTTCTATCCACACACCGATAACAAAGATTCAATATCCAGATCTCATATATCGCATAAACCTCTCGGTGAAAAGAGAAAGGATGCCAAGTTCGAAGGCAAAGAGGAGAATTTGGAAGACAAAGAAAGTAAACACCCACCAAAGTGGCAGCAACAGTTATAAACTCAGAATATAAGAGCTTCAAATCTACCATTTATTCAAGTCCTTCTTCCTGCAGATCGAATTGCAGAGCTATGTTAGCAGCATGAATTTGGATCCTCTCTCGCATGCACCCTCTTCCTTCCTATGACTATCATATATCCTTTTAGGTAATTATTTTCATCGTCTTCTTCTTTTAGATTTGTTCTTTCTTGACCTGCTTTTCTCTTCATGTTCATCTTGGTCTTCAACCTTCTTCAAACTTTCATTTTCCTCCAAAAATGGCAGGAGATAGTAGTTAGAAGAACCAAAAAAATGTAACCCGGTTAAACCACCGGTTTTCCCGGTTATAACTGGTTTTGTACCGTTTCAGTCTTGTTCAACCGGTCCGATGTTTTGCTAGTCCAGGGACTAAACCGAACCGGACAATTGGTATTTTGGTTGGACTGGCCAATCCGGTCTGATTTTTGTTCATTAGTTTATTTTTATAGGGTTAAGGTGTAAAAAATACACATGAGCCTTTTCTCCCGGAATGCCCAGCACTACGTGCTTTTTTTTAACAAAAATACATATATGGTTACTATTTTGGAGCAAAAGTCACGTACCACCGTTAAGTCACTATTTACCGATGTTAAGTTACTGTTTACTTCATCTCTTTCTCTCTCATCACGGTGAACAGTGACTTAACGGTGAAATGTAACTTTTGCTCTAAAATGGTAACACGTATGTAATTTTGCTTCAAAAAAAAACACGTGGTGCTAGGCAGTCCTGGGAAAAAGCTCATGTGTATTTTTACACCCTAACCCATTTTTAAAATGCATATTGGAGTAATACTATATTTATGTGCCAAAATGGTTGTAATGTGGCCCCTGAGCTAATAAACATTGATCACTGTTATCATTAGCGAGAGAATCTGATTTGACTAAAACATAAAATGCCTCCATGAAAATACATTTTGTTAAGACATTTTTTTGACCCCAAAAGAATTCGCAGAGGAATGACTAACACATCAAAGTTTGATAACTAACAATAAACATACTCTGTTTTTTTTTTTTATTTAAGGGGAAAAAAAACCAAAACATGCGGCATAGCTTGTTTAAGCTGCAACATAGCTTGCCATTATAACTAGGGAATGAGCAGGGGCTCAGGGAAGAAACAAAATGGTTCTTTCCCACATCAGTAAGTGACTTGTATGGTCGGAGAACCGGTGTTAGATAGTTTTTTAATTGGTATAAAAAGATTTTTTTACACTAACAATCCATGTACCAACTTTAAGAAGTGCTAGAAAATCATAATTAAATATAGGGAGCAAAAATATTTTATTTTGTAGAAATATAGTTAAAGTAAAGAGTATCTAATGAGATTATGGGAAACTTAATCATGTCAAACTATAACGCGAAAAAGAGAAGAAAGAAAGAGGAAATAGAGAAAAGCAGAAAAGAAAAGAAAGAGGGGGAGATGAGAGAGAGAGAGAGAGAAAATAAATTCTTTATTCAATGACCAATAAAAACTGAATATAACTAACAACTCTAATTCTATGTATAGAGCTTAGGGAGTCATAAAATAATAATTTAAATTCATATCTAAATCCTAAATCAAATTCTAATTCTAGGACAACGAGGATAATTATAGGTTACTTTAGATATCTTAATTAATTGAGATATAAAAAATATTAAAAGATAAATAAAATTATAATTATAATAGATAAAGATCCTTATTATGTCCTTGATGGATAAAATAACTGAACCAAATCCTAAATATTCCTTATTTCATTTCCCACCATTTATACTCATACTCAGATACATTAAATGTCATATAACAAATCCTGAAACACTTTCATATGATCAGGCTGGAGAGCAATGGCGAGTGAGAAGCTACCTCCTTGAGACAAGCAGGAGAGCTAGTTCATACAGACAATCTCTTGGCCATCCAGATTTAGATCTGGATGGGCCAATCTTATTTTGTTTTTATTTGTTTATTTATATGAAAAATCATTTTTTTAAAAAAAATGTTATTTTAGAAATCAACTTTATTTTAGGTTTTCTATTTATGAAAAATATTTTTTAAAAAAAATAAAAAAACAAAAAAAAAAAGATCTAAACTATTTGGATCTAAATATTATTGAGATATAAAAAATATTAAAAGATAAATAAAATTATAATTATAATAGATAAAGATCCTTATTATGTCCTTGATGGATAAAATAACTGAACCAAATCCTAAATATTCCTTATTTCATTTCCCACCATTTATACTCATACTCAGATACATTAAATGTCATATAACAAATCCTGAAACACTTTCATATGATCAGGCTGGAGAGCAATGGCGAGTGAGAAGCTACCTCCTTGAGACAAGCAGGAGAGCTAGTTCATACAGACAATCTCTTGGCCATCCAGATTTAGATCTGGATGGGCCAATCTTATTTTGTTTTTATTTGTTTATTTATATGAAAAATCATTTTTTTAAAAAAAATGTTATTTTAGAAATCAACTTTATTTTAGGTTTTCTATTTATGAAAAATATTTTTTTAAAAAAAATAAAAAAACAAAAAAAAAAAGATCTAAACTATTTGGATCTAAATATTTGGATGGCAGGAACTCAACTGTACTCCCCAAAGACAAGCAGAGATGAGCAAGAAACTAGATTTGGAATTATATAAAACAATCCCTCGCACATAATCCCACCAGGTCCCATGAAGATAGGCCTTCCCCAACCAAAATCGGCATCATGTATTAGCAATCTAACCCGACTAGCAATCCCAAGATTTGGACACTTGAAAGTGTGTGCCCCACGAACAAGAACTTTAAGATCAGGCTGAAGCTCTGGGTAGTCCAAAGCCAATCTCAAATACTCATCGTCCATTCTCACCAAGGCATTATGGATTTTGCTTGCAACATGCCAAGTCGGATTAGACACGAGTTCACCAGCCAAAGTCGTTGGTGTGGCCATGAATATCACATTCCCAAAGTAACCTTCTGGGAGTGGTGGCTTCGATAATCTAGACCTTCCATCAGTAGTTAGCAATGTACAGTTTGGTTTCTTGATCAACGAGTAAGTCACTTGCCTTGCACGCTCTTTTCCGCACATAGCCAGCCAACCAGGGGCAAACCCACGTGTTAATTTGAGGGGGCAATGCCCCCTATTAAATTTCAATATTTTTTTCTCTATTTTATCCCTGAAAATTTCGTGAAAATGTTCGTGTTCTTGCATTTCCATATATGTAGTATGTCAATAACTTGTCTTTACTTAACGTTACATGTAACATGTGTATAATGAATGTCAATATAAGTTCTCTCTTGTCAAGAGGGTGGTTGAAAAAAAAAAAAAAACATATTGTGTATCCTTTGATTTATTTACTTGTAAAGTTAGCATTAACTTTGCCTATAGCAACTGCATATGTGAAAAGAGCATTTTCATCTATGAAATATATCAAGAATGCACTTCGCAATCGGATAGGGAATAAATGGTTAAATGATTGCTTAGTGCCTTATATTGAAAAAGATGTGTTTGATAGCATTGATAATGAGGCAATTATAATAAAATTCCAAAAAATAAAGCCTAGAAGGATGACATTGTAATTATTGTAATATACTTTTGTTATTATAATATATGTACTTGAATTTATTTAGTGTTTAGCCTTTCTATTTCTATTAGCACTTAGCATTGTTTTTTCCTTTATTTTTTTTGTTTTTTAATGCATTTAAAACTTTACTTTTAAAAAAAAAATCGGCAGCGCTACCCCCGAATCCCCAGCAATAGTGCCCTGGGTTCACATTAGATGATTGTCTCTTAGGTGCTTGTTACATGCTTGTCCCTCTAATTCGAGGGATGAGACATTTTTTAAATTTTTTTTATATATTGTACTTCTTTATATTAAATTATATGCTGCTTTCTGAATTTTTTTTTTTTGGCACCCAGTATCTCAAATTAATTAGTTTTCAATCCTGCATTTAGAAATATTTATCTTGTAACACTAGTTTCCTGAAAATTAATTAATTTGAGATATGAGGTGCAAAAAAAAATTTAGAAAAATAGCATACAATTAAATCTAAATAAATACAATATATAAAAAAAATTTAAAAAATAAAAAAAAATGCCTCATCCCTCAAATTAGAGAGACAAACATGTAACAAACACCTAAGAGACAAGCACCTAATGTGAATTGACTTTCTTTGGACTTGGATTTCAGAAGATTGAGGTGGTCACGAGTCATTTTAAAAATGGATACAACAGCGGCCGGTGGTGGGGGCAATGGTAAAAAGGATGGAGTGATCATGACCGAAGGCGAGTTGAATTCGATGCGATAAAAAACCGGTCGAGGAGGGTTACGAGCTCGAAGAAGGGTTCGATCGTAGAAGGGAGGGATGGTGAGATCAAGGCCACGAGCCATATCTGACCATGTGTTGATGAAATGGAGACTAGAGCATCCATCTGCTAGTTGATGTTGCATACTTATTCAAGTATTCTTCCATTTTCGCGTTCTTGCAGGTGTTATGAAAGTTAAGCAAAGCCTTCAACAAGCTCCAAGAGCTTGATTTGACCAGTTGAGGTTAACCCTGCTTAGTTGGGGTTTTCAAAATTTAAAAAGTGATATTTCGTTGTTCATGTTACAAACACATAATCTCACCATCTTCATTCTAATATATGTTGACGACATCCTTCTGATTGGTAATGATCCTACTTGTGTTGAGAATTTTGTAAAACAATTGAATATGGTTTTCTCGTTGAAAGACTTAGGACCCTTGTATTACTTCCTTGGTATAAAAGTCTATAGAGATGCCTAGGGAATTTTTCTGAATCAACCAAAGTATGTGATAGACTTGCTTAGAAAATTTAGTATGGCTGATTGTACTTCAGCACCTATGCCAATGGTCACAGGATAAATGATTTCTAATTTAGATGGAGATTTGTTGAATAACCCAACTGAGTATAGGCTAGCAATAGGATCTCTACAATATCTCACTACACTTGTCCTAACATTTCCTTTGCAGTCAATAAATCAAGTCAATTTCTTTCCCAACCTAGAACCAGTCATTTTTTTCAGTCTGTCAAAAGAATTTTTAGGTACCTTAAGGGTACTTGTAATCTTGATTTACATACAAAACCATTCTTCCAACCTCAGTTAATAGCTTATACAGACGCTGACTGGGCTTGTGACTTAGATGACAAAAAATCTATGGGAGGAATGTGTGTATTTCTTGGAAATAATCTTATTTCTTGGGCATCAAGAAAATAGAGGGTAGTTTCAAGGTCTAGTTCTAAGTCTGAATACCGATCACTTGCTTATGGTTTTGCAGAAATTAAATGGTTGAATTTTTACTATTTGAGCTAGGTCTATTTCTCAAAAGACCTTCTGTATTTGGTGTGACAATCTAAGTACAAATGCTTTAGTAACCAATCCTATTCAACATGTGAGTAGTAAGCATATTGAGGTGGATGTTCATTTCATTCGATAACATAGGCTCAATAAGTCAGTTCATTTATAATCTACACAATCTTTTACTATTCAAATGATTCTTCCCATTTAAGAAGATATTATTGATAAAAGTAAATACAGATTTGTGATAGGTTCTCTGCCTAGAAGTTTTCTAATTTGTTGTTTCATTAATTGACTTGGAAAGTTTGCAAAAGATATGAACTTGCAGATAACTTTTCCATAATTAAATTGCTATGATTTAGAGAGCTTAAGTAGCGCATCTTAGGTGCAAATTAGTAAGAATATTTCTTAATCAGCTACTGCTACGAACATGATACTCTATAAATAGTAATATTCCAAATCTGCTTACTTGAAACATACATACCCTTATGCTTATATGAAAATGCTTGTCATTTGAATCAAATCTTGTGTTTTGTGCAGACATGATGTGTTGATAATTCATAAATACCTGAGTTCAATGCTAAATCAGTATCCTCTTGTTACGACAAAAACAGATATCAAATTTCTAGTCAATTTCCTTCTAGATACAAACCACACAAACTGTAGTGCACAAAACATGTTCTAACGTCCACACTAAATATGAGGAAGTCATGAAGACCAATTTACAATCTTATCATTTCGATTCAAGGTGTGTGTGTTTTGGATTACCCCCACAACATTTTAGATCAATCGGACCACAAATCACCATATAATTGTCTACTTGATTAGGCTTGCTCAGACATGAATGAGCACGACTTATCAAACTGACCCAAATGGAGACAAGTATGCTTGAAACCTCTACTAAACATTTCACACAAATCTAATAAGAGACCACCCTCCTATTATTACCGGAATCAAAGAATATATTGATGGAAAATTAGAGAAAATTGTGTTATCAACAGGGACAATCATAAGTGTAAAACTGATGCTTGAGATTGTTGATGCGTGCAGTTACACACTAGCGTCCAAAGAAATGAAACTCAAGACATCATAATCGGTGCCTCTGGATGAATCTCAGGGAAACCTCTAATACTCCTCATTTATAATCTTCATAGTGTTCTCTCTCTCTCATCTCTCTTTGTATGACTCACTAAGCACCTCTGCAAGCCTTCTCCTTATTGGTAATTCATTTCTTTTCATCTTTCAGTTTTTGGTTCAAGAATTCGTCTCATGATTCTGTTTACCATTTTCATTTACAAATATTATATTGTTTTATTGCTCACTTTGGGCCCAAATTATTGTAGGAATCTCATCAAAAATGCAGAAGTGTATTTAACCAATTCGGTGTAGAAAAAATAAGAACCTTCATCGTTTTGATTACCAGGAAGGATGCAATGATCTAAATGCTTCTCCACGAACCGTCGTAGTCCACTCTATGATCGATCTTCCAGACTATCTCTCGAGTGGGATGAGATAGTTGTGTGGGTAACCGTTCAGATGATAAACGTCTGCCTCTAGGGTTTTTTTTCCCTGATGAGAGCCTTTTAATGTTTCTTATGTTCTCACAAATAAGTTAAAGTGTGTTTATATACTACTACATCCAAGACCTAACCCTAGACCACATGGGCCATAGAGTTCTTGGGTTGTAGTCTCACTTAAGCCCAATTGGGCTTAAGTGAATAAAGAGCACACAAACCCAACAATCTCCCACTTGCTCTTTAAGACATAAACTTGAGTTTGTAAACCCAAGACCATGTAGCCCATAAGCCATCATCATCTGATAATATACCTCATCCCTTGTCTCGAGCTAGCCTGAGGATCTACCATTTGTCATTCATCAAGGCTCATGATAATCTACAAAAGATTATCTAGTTCGATGCTACTCCACTAAAAGCCTGAACGTGATCTCCAAGAAAAATGACACTTATAACACGAATATGCATTACTCCTTTATAGAATGTCTATAATTTGATTGACTAGTTTTCTGTAACCCAATCAATTATTTATTCCCTTGACTATTATAGTTTCTCTAATGGATTACATGTACTGCCCAGTGTCTTCAATATCCAAGTACTGAAACATAATAAGGGGACATTTCCTATAAATTCCATGTTGTTTATTTCATAAACATCGATAACCAAATAGTCTCAATCCCAAAATACCAAGTTATTGGCTGTCTTATAGATCAAACCCACCTGTTGGTAAATAAAAGAATGAAAACTATTCGACTACCTATTTAAAATAAACTCAGGATTAAGAGTAATTACATGACTATAGTTATCTGGAGATTTGATTCTTTATGACAGAAAGAACAACCTTAATCAAATCTCTCCTTGATCCATTCAATGCAAGCATTAACTCACACCAATATTTTATAATGATTCGAACAAAACCATTTCATAAAATATTGCAGCCTAAATAAAGTGCCTAACTTAATTTAATATATGTGAACTTATTCATCAATTATGAGAACCTATGACCATGTCCTCTATGAACGTATCCATATGATCATATACTCCACAATTGATCTGGACCTAAGAGTTTGTAAATAGTGTGCGAAATAAATGATAAAACACCTCATTTATAACATTCACAAAAATTGCAATGTCATAATGTCTTGTTGAAAAGAAACACAAAATAACAAAGTGAAATAACAACTACCTAAAGCTATAGCAAATCTGGAATCCTCCTAAGACCTATAGATGTAACATGCCTCTCGAACACACGTTTTGGCAAACTCTTAATAAAAGGGTCAGCAAGGTTCTCGTCTGATGCTATCTTTACTACCACTGTATCTCCTCTTTTAACTATATCTCGAATCAAGTGGTATTTTCTCTCTATGTGTTTTTGTCTTTTGTGACACCTTGGTTCATTAGACTGTGCTACTGCCCCACTGTTGTCACAGTAAAGTGTGATAAGACAGTTAACACTTGGTATCACTTGAAGGTCCGTTAGGAATTTCTTTAACCATGCAGCTTCCTTTGCAGCCTCAGAAGCAGCTACATATTCAGCCTCTGTGGCAGAGTCGGTCACATATGATTGTTTTACACTTCTCCAACAAATGGCACCGCCGTAGATACTTGAGTATATATTTAATCGCTACCCAGTATTCCTCTCCAGGATCAGATTGGTACCGGCTCACTTCTCCCACTGCATAGCAGATATCTGGTCTGGTACATAGCATAGCATACATGAGACTACCTACTGCTAAAGCATAAGGTACCCTACTCATGCATTTTCTCTGCTAATGAGTTTTAGGAGATTGCTTCTTAGAGAGATGAATCCCAAGCCTGAAGGGTAAAATTCCCCTCTTGGAATTTTCCATGCTAAACCTGACAAGTATTTTGTCAATGTATTTAGCCTGGGATAATGCCAAAACCCTATTCTTCCGGTCTCGCAAGAGTTTAATATCAAGAACATAATTCGCTTCCCCCAGGTCATTCATATCAAAATGCTTACTCAGCTAAGTTTTTATGCCTAACAATACCTTTGTATCATTTCCGATAAGGAGTATATCATCCACATAAAGTACCAGAAAAGATACTGCATTACCTTGGATCCTTTTATACACACGGCTCATCAGGACTTTTCTCAAAACCATAAGACTAAATGGCTTGATCAAATCTGATGTTCCATGATCTAGACACTTGCTTAAGTCTAGAAATAGACCTTTGCAACTTGCATACCATTTTTTCTTGCCCTTTGGCTATAAACCCTTTTGGTTGTTGCATATAGATTTCCTCTTCCAAATTTCCATTTAGAAAAGCAGTGTTGACATCCATTTGTCAAATCTCATAATCAAGATTTGTTGCACTGCTAAGAGAATCCGGATGGACTTGAGTATGACAACTGGCGAAAAGGTTTCTTCATAATCCACACCTTTCTTTTGGGAATATCCTTTCACCACAAATCTAGCTTTGAAGGTTTCAACCTTCCCGTCTGATCCTCTCTTTCTCTTGTAAATCCACTTACACCCGATGGGTCTTACCCCTTCAAGTGCATCTACAAGAGACTAAACTGAGTTGGAATACATAGAATTCATTTCACGATTCATAGCCTCAAGCCATTCTTGAGCATCAACATCTCCTAGTGCTTCATCATAACTTGTGGGATCATCATCTTCATTAATGATGACATCTTGATTTGACTCACCCAACAAGAGATATCTTGCAGGTGTACGAATCACTCTCCCACTACGAATTTGTCGCACTTGATGTTGTGCATCTACAGGGCGTCCATATTTTGTGGGTTAACAATTTCTAGATGAGGACCTCATTAAATGGATTAACCAATTCATGATTTTGTTTTTCCATAAGTTCATCATCATGCTGAATACTATCATTATGCTGAACTTCTGGTTTTGTATGTGGTTCCTATGTATGTTCATCAGGTATATTTTCCCCTCTTTGAACAACCACAGGAATAAAAGCTGGAACCACCTGAGGTTGTGGAGAAACTTGATCTGAGACTAACTCATCAAGAATAACCTTACTCATTGGCTTATAATTTGCCATATAGTCCTCCTCTAAGAAAGTCGCGTGAGTGCTCACTATGACCTTCTTTTCTTTTGGACTATAAAACAACTAACCTCTGGTTCCTTTAGGATAACCTATAAACATGCATACTTCAGTACGCGAGTCCATTTTATCTGGTTTCTATTGCAAGACATGTGCCGGAGCACCCCAAATCCGAATATGATTCATGGAGGGCTTACACCCTTTCCACAATTCACGGTGCTAAGTTCGATAGATACATAGCAGTTTCTAAGGCATATCTCCAGAATGAATCAGAAAGAGATGAATAACTGAGCATAGATCTTGTCATTTCTAAAAGGGTTCTATTTCTCTTTTCAGTAACTCCATTCTGCTGGGGTGTCCTTGGAGAAGATAATTGTGAAACTATCCCCTCTTTAGTCAGGTAAGACCTGAACTCTCCAAATAGGTATTCACCCCGTAGATCAGATCGAAGAGTCTTAATTTGAACACCAAGATGCTTTTCTGCCTCAGCCTTGAACTCTTGGAATTTTCCAAAAGCCTCAGACTTATGACGCATCAAGTACACATATCTAAATCTAGAGTAATCATCAGTAAATGTGATGAAATACTGATACCCGCCTCTGGCTTGGACATTTATTGGTCCACATACATCAGTATGTACCAATTTCAGCTGAAGTGTGGCACGTTTTCCCTTGGCCTTGAAGGATCTCTTGGTCATTTTACCCTCTAAACAAGATTCACATACTGGTATTGGTTTAAAATCCAAGGATTTTAAAATCCTACTTTTGACCAAACCTTGTATCCTGTTAGAGTTAATATGACCCAATCTCAAATGCCAAAGATAAGTTTCATTTGAAACTTTTCTTTTCTTTGATGAATTAATATGCTCAACATCTTTTAATTCAACATGATTTACTTCACAGGGAGCAAGATTAAGGAAATAAAGACCATTAAACTTTATACCATAACAAATAAAAGAAGATGAACTTCTTGTAGAAACTGAAGAATTAAACTGAACTGTCAAACCATGTTTATCCAAACAACTAACATAAATTAAATTCCTCTGAAATTCTAGAATAAATAAACAATCTTTTAAAACCAAAGTTCTGCAATTATCAAAAGATAAAACAACTTGTCCCACTACTTGTGCAGACATAAGCTCCCCATTTCCAAGCCTCAAATCTCTTTGTCTTTTACTTACAGGCAAGCTATGTTTGAACCACTGCAAAGAGTAACAAACATGGTTAGTGGCTCCTGAATCAACGATCCATTTATCATTGTGATTCTTCACTAAACAAGTCTCAATCACATGTAAATTACCCATACCTGGTTGTTTCATACATGGGCAATCTTTCTTCCAATGCCCCTTTTGTCTACACTTGAAGCACTTGCCTTTTGACTGCTTCATTGCAACTGTTTTGGCAACTGGAGTACCTAATTTCTTCTTTTTCTTGTTCTTGTTCTTTCCTTTGGGTTTCCCTTTAGATTTCACAGAACCTTCACCAACAAAAAGTGCACTTCCTTGCTTGACTAGAGATTGTTCAGCACTCTCAAGCTCGTGCATCAGTTGAGTGAGATCAAGATTCATCTTATTCATATTATAATTCATCTTGAATTGATTGAAGTATTCAGACAGTGATTGTAAGAGAATGTCAACTTTCACTTCTTGTTCAAACTTGATACCATGGTCATCAGCCTTCTTGAAGTTTGCTATCATTGTCAGACAATGATCCCGCACACTTCCTCCAGACATTACTGTCTTAGTGACTGCATTCAACGCATTTTGCCTTGCAGAGCTCTAGGTATAACAAACATGTCATCAAGAGTCTAGAGCATTGTTGCTCCACTCTCAATCATACTCACTTGCTCCTGAAGGTGACTGGCGAGACTAGCCAAAATATAGCAGTGAACTGTCACATTTGTCTTTTCCCATCTTTCCTTCTTCAGCTGAAATTGAGTCTGAATTGCATCAAACGCATCTGCAGCAGGTTGTGTTGGCGTAGGGGTAGTTAGAACAAAGTTGAGCTTTTCATATTGAAGAACAATATCCAAATTAATTTTCCATTGTTTGTAGTTTGTACCATCCATAGGTTTTTGACTCAAAATAGTAGCTAAAGGATTGAATGAAGACATTTTTCTGAAAAAATAAAGAAAAGCACACTAATTACAAACTATAATTAACAATAAATAGATATAGCGCTAGTAGATTCTAATAACTACTATTCGTTTATTGTTTAACAATCCATTAGTTATCTTTACAAGACTTACGATGGGCAAGATACTTGTAAAACTAATATTGTTAATTTGGGCCTTCCGTTCCATTGCCAGAACCTCAATGGGAGGGTTAACAATTTTACCAAAGTTGAATGTAGTTAACCATTGTTTATTTTCAAAATTATCTTTAGTGTCTAAGTATTACCGACAAAGGGCCGTGCAAAACTTTACTAAAATTTTGAAAATATTAGGGTTTAATCTAGCGAAATCCGATTATCCTTATCCAATGGGGCTTCAGTGATAACCATTTCATTAATAAACCCACAATTGGAGCCCATAGGTTTTAAAATTAAATGATTAATTTAAAACCTTCACCCATTCAATATTTTAAATTTAGAATTTTCAATTTCCAAGAATTTGTTCAATTTAGAGAAATCATTAGGTGTCTAAAATCCAGTCATGATTGGCAGAGGATACTTCACATGACCATTTTAAATAACCCACAATTACTCTTAAAATTACAATTCTCTTAGGAAATTTCATGGATTATTTGTCTAGATTAATTCCACAATTAATTAATCCAATTATTATTCTAGATTTTAATTTAAAATCATAATAATTGATAATTAATTCAATGAATAATCTAAATAATCATGCATAATAACTATCATACTAGTCGATTCATAAACATAATAGCTACTATGCTGTGATGACATGTGATTATGTAACAATATGGCATCTTCCTATTCTATATGGCATGTTATCACAAACATCATGTTAATCACACATATAATTCATACAATTTAATAAAAGCATTAAATAATTAAACAAATAGCTTTAATCCATGGCTTTCCTATAAAATTAAAAAATAAAAAATTTACAACTTTGAAATTCCTCTTTTGTCCAGCCCATAGTATCTGTTTGAAGCCCCTTGGGCCCAAAAGCCCAACCTTTGGCTAAAAACCCTAGAACACAAAAGAGGAACCCTAGCTATCATTGAAGCCACGTCGCCAACCGAAGTCATCTCAGCACGAAACTTCAGGGGAAGGACCGCCACAGGGAGACGAGATCACGGCCACCGGAACCACCCTAAAAAGATGACTCATGCGCCCCTACGTGCGTCTGCAGTGTCGACGCGTGAAGCACACTCGCATCCGCTTGTGGTGGCGCGTGACGACGGGTGGAGGAGCTTCTGGCGTCGGGTTTTCCAGATCTGTGCTCGTCTTTTCGTCCTCTTTCCAACCATATATGGTTTGTCCAAATCCAAGGTCCAGAAATCCATGAAACGTGTCTTAAGAGTGTTGATCGCTCACTTTCTTCATAGTTTCTTGATCTCCAATTTTTACAGAAATTCATAAATTACATAGAAATTCTGAAAATAACAAAAAACAATAAGGAGGAAACCTAATCATATGGGATTAGCCTCCTTGTTACAAATTAAGAAATACAGGGAGAATCTAACCATGGATTAAAACGATTAAAATTAAAACTAATATTAAATATGAATTATAAACGAATAATTATCATGAATTAAATAACAAATATAGAAACAGATGCCATATTTTCAAAAAATAATTTTCGAAACGAATCATGTGAAATATGAAAGAATATCAAAACTGGGTTCTTTTCCTTATCAACCTGGCTCTGATGCCAATTGTAGGAATCTCATCAAAAACGCGGAAGTGTATTTAACCGATTCGATGTAGAAAAAAATAAGAACCTTCATCGTTTTGATTACCTGGAAGGATGTAGTGATCTGAATGCTTCTCCACGAACCATCGTAGTCCGCTCTATGATCGATCTTCCAGACTATCTCTCGAGTGGGATGAGATAGTTGTGTGGGCAACCGTTCAGATGATGAACGTCTGCCTCTAGGGTTTTTTTTCTGATGAGAGCCTCCTAGTGTTTCTTATGTTCTCACAAGTAAGTTAAAATGTGTTTATATACTACTACATCCAAGACCTAACCCTAGACCACATGGGCCATAGAGTTCTTGAGCTGTAGTCTCACTTAAGCCCAATTGGGCTTAAGTGAATAAAGAGCACATAAACCCAACAATTATATTTATATATATATATATATATATATATATATATATATATATATATATATAATGTTAGATCCGAAAACTTATGCTATAGATCCCATGAGTTAGAGCTTATGATTATTAGCATTTTCTCCATCCACAATTCAAGAGCCATTTCTTCTTAGCTCTCCACCAAGGGGGATATCTTACATTTAGAATTAGAGGAAGTACCTGTTTTATGAACATGGCTTCCGTCCTGCCTCCTTTTCCCAAAACCACGCCGTTTTGGGCCAAAACAAGGAGCTTGATTTTTTCCTCCAAAACTAACATCTACGATCTTAAAATTATTTTTTTCTAGTGTTACTTAGTATCCTAAAATAAATTTTAGTGCTCTGAGAATCTTAAAATGTTTTTTAAGTAGCATTCACTATCTACTGCCCATCATTCAATATCACGTGGCATTACTATCCTACGTGATTGAGGCACCTTAGTAAAAAGGGGGTCAACTATCTGTTGATTATCTAACTCTATTAAATTATGGCAACGTTGCTTTCCATTTAGAACTTCCTGGACCAAAATTGCCTGTCAGTGAATACTTTCGATGCAGATTTGGCTTTTAACCCATGATTTTTTGGGTTTCTATTTTTAGATTTCCTCAAAATTTCAAATCTTTAATACATTCATGAATGATGAAGATTCAAATGATAAAAATATCACTAGTTCAAAAATTACTTTTTAAACCTATTAATAATCACTTTTTAGATCAATTATAAAACAGGACTAGATATAACTGGTCTAAAAAAATATATTTTTAAACTAGTTTTCAAAGATGGGGTCTAAAAAACCATTCTTTTTAGACCTGACATGCGGCATATGAGGTATCAAATGTAGACTTTTTAGACTTGGTATTCTCCCTAGCATTTCTAAAAATTCTATTTTTTTAAGACCTAATCTCCCCTATAACTGGTCTAAGAAGTGACATTTTAAAAAAAATAAATAGGGATTTTTTTTATTGGAAGGATTTTAAAATCACCCCAATCTAAAAAGAAGTGCCCTCTTTTTTACTATAGCATAATTTTAAATAAGCTTTGACAACGGTAAGTAAATTATGGAAAAAAATCTATATCAGTCTTGCAACTAAAGTGTGAACAAATTTAATCAAACAACTATTCATCATACTGAACTACATACATGAACTAACATGAGCCAAAATACATGTAAATGAAAATGAAATAAATAACACCATGCATCTTATAACAACCACATATTTCCAAGAATCGATAGAATTTGTGAAAGAGCACCCTTCCAAGGAGAAATGAACTGCATTGCTATAACAAATTTAGAAGGTTAAAAAAAATCAGCACTTAGTGCAGAATTGAACCCACAGGCCACAACCAAAAATAAAAAGATTTGTAAATTGTAACTACAGAAAAGATCCAAGACATAATTTACTTACGGTCAGAAGAAGCAAATTCTGCCAGAATTTGAACCAAATAGACTTGTAAAATAGAACTGCACCTGTATGCTGCATGCTGTATGATTTGAATCTTCATCCTTGATGTTAATTCCCCATCCATAGCATAAATGAATTATAAGAGCCAACTATTTACTATCACCAAAGCTTTGAATGTTAAATACAACATCACATTAACTGGTACTCTAATACTTCTATGTACTATCCCCAACGATCAAATGCATGTTTTTCCGTAATTAATTTAAAGCACTGGAATCTTCTGTAACTTGGGCTAGTCATATCAATTGTAGGAAATATGCATATTAAGAATAGGCTCAACCTCTCTGACTTGTCATCATATGCACTACTAGTACTGCAAGAGAACATTGGCAAGAAAACCTCCACACTTAATATGGCATTTGCATGACAAACCAGACAATTGATGCCAGTAAAATAATTACATTATATAGTGAGTTTCTAGTACATATGGTTTTAAATTATCAATTACTGTATGCACAGGTGTCCAATGCTCACGTGCAAGTTCATATCCATTTGGTTCCTCAACAAGAGGATGAAGAATTAATATGCAAACCCGTCCACCAGTATATACTACAAATGGAACTGCAATATAAGTTAATTATGTGTTGTTTAAGCCAGACCAAGAGAATTGAGTCCTCCAAAAAATATCCCAAAAACCAACTTTGAAGTGAATTTCCCTGATGGTGAGCTGTTCGGATAATTTGATGGAAAACTCATTATAGCATTGAAGAATCCCCCTCACTGCAAAACAATGAAGCATGAGTCAGCAACTTTTGAATGACAAAAGGACAATGGAAAGCGCAAAAATAACAATAAGCGGAACTCAACCAACAAAGAGACAAGCGAAGTGATGACTTAGAAGCAACAATCTCTTACATTAGAAAGACCAACAAAAAACAAGGGATTCGTGTAATTACTCTCTTCATGAACCCCTGATGATAAGGGGACACGAAGGAATCTTGCAAATTTAAAAGACATAAAGAATCATCAAGACTAAAACACTCCAATCCAATCTTATAACAGTGGGTTAAGTAGCAAATTTGTTTTGAAACAATGTTGCCCTAAAAGTTTTTCTTGTCTTAATGCTACCGAAAGTTTCAAAACATAGCAATATTACCTATTTCTGTTAAAAATTTAATAGTCAAAGTTAATTTTTCAACAGTCAACTTTAGTTTTTTAATGAAATAGAGTAACATTCTTACGTTTTGAAATTTTCGGGACAACATTAAGATAAGAAAAACTTCCATGACAATATTGCTTTTAAGTTTACATTTTTGAGGCGGATTTGCTCTTTAACCCTAAAAAAGTCTCGTAAGTATAGTGTCATCTTTTGAAAACTATAGTCCATCCTCGCACTTAACAAATATAGAATAAATAAATATTTGTTATCAAATATTACCATTTTTGACTTATTTTAAGTTAATTTTTTTAAATATAACTGTAATTAAATTGATATATTTTTTAAAACCTAAATATTATTCTCTCTAATAATAATAATAATAAGGTCTTGGGAAATTTTGAAGAAGAGAATTATCTACCTCTTTTCCTTTGACGATAATTTTTTTTAATGACGATTTAACATTAATATAGACATCAAAACTTAAAGGGAAAATTCCACTCAAGGCCCAAATTATCAAAATATTGTAAAAAAAGGTCATAAGAAAAGCCATATGTCAGAAAAGGCTCTAGGGCCGTTTCTGGTATTATTTCAAAAAAAATTGTACGGATATAGTTGTTAATGGCTATTGATATAGTTGTTAATGAAACTGATTTAGTTGTTAATATGTAGTTGTTAATTATACTGATTTAGTTGCTAACGGGGACTGATATAGTTGTTAACCGCTATTGATATAGTTGTTAACGCTTTCTGAAATAATACCAGAAAATGCCCTAATGCCTTTTTTGACATTTGATTTTTCTTAGGGCCTTTTTTTACAATATTTTCCTACCTTGGGCCTTGAATAGAATCTTCCTAAACTTAAATAGCTGTCCTACTGGGCCCCATTTAAACCCCACATAGACAAAATGATATGGCAGAAGGAGACTGAGGGGTCTCGTGAAGTGATGACTTGCATCCTTGGTTTTTCTTGATACATAGTAGGGGAGGGGTAGGGTTTGAACCCGAACATGGGGAAGATGAGCCAAGCTCCCATGCCACTGTGCTACTAAGGCATTGGAAGGCATTGGCTGGATCCTTGTTTTCTGATTTTGTAATTTTGGTTATTTATTGGGGCAAAAAAAAAAGATTGACTTCTTTTGGGAAAAAGAAGGGGCGCGTGGGAGCCGCTGGTTTTAACATAAAACTACCTTTTTCCTGCATAGGCAGCGCCACTGAAACCGTTTGGGATCATTCATTCTGTTTCCTCTTTTCACCTCAAGAGATAGATCGCTCACTCTGTATGTCTACTCCCTCTCTTCCTAGAACCCTAGAACTCTTATTTGTGCTTGTTTTTTCCATTTCATTTTGATTTACTGTGAAAACTGTATTAGCTTGTTCATGGTGGTTTCAATCATTGGCGTTTTGGAGTTCGATTTTCTTTTTCTTTTTATGAATTGGATGCGGGAATTGATCTTCTGACATTTATATTGCCTGTGTAATGCCTCTTGGTCCCCTTTATCTTCTTTTGTGGACAAATCTTTTTTGAGATTCTGAGGCTTCGGAAATAGGATTGCTTGGCTTGATTTGAATGAGTGATTGGCAATTAAGTCGGTGTTTGATTATTGGGGCACTGGAATTTCTTTCTATTTTCAAAAAAATAAAATAAAGCAGAGCGGACACAGTAATCTTCCTACTGTTTCTGGGTTTAATTCCTTGTTACTCTGTTTTGGTTGCAGTTAAAGATGGGAATATACCTCAGCGCCCCGAAAACAGAGAAGGCTTCCGATGATGGTGAGAATGACAGGCTTTGCTACGGTTTGTCTTCCATGCAGGGATGGCGTGCTACCATGGAAGATGCTGTAAGCACTCGTTGACTCGTTTAGTTTCATGAAATATCAGTTGCTATTTCTGTATAAGCATGTTCTTTTGACATAAAAATGTTCATGGAGAAGGTATAGTTGGTTTAGAACTAGTTTACCAGTTACCTTGTTATCAAGTGGAGAAGAAAAGCAAAATCCGGAGGTCGATTGACAATTTACTTCACTGTGGCTGAAACAGTGTTATCTAAACTTGCTAGAAAATTGTGGAAAATTATTTCTTTCCCGATAAGATAAAAATGAAGTTCGATAGGCTGTTCTAGATAAAAGGAATGGTGCAATGCTATTGATGAATGTCTGCCAACAAAGGAGCACTAATAATAATAAAGCCAAAGTGCCGAAGATCTTTTGATCATTCTCCTGGATCTTACCAGTCAACTGGTCCTTATTGTCATTTCTTGTTAGTGTTCTATTTCCATTTTGTGCATTCAAGGCATTGTGATATATGAAACTTCTGATCTGATAAAATAGGCTTGAAGATCTGATAACATAGGCTCAATAAGTCAGTTCATTTATAATTTACACAATCTTTTGCTATTAAAATGATTCTTCTAATTTAACAAGATATTATTGATAAAAGTATATACACATTTGTGATAGTTTGTCTGCTTAGAATAAGTTTTTTGATTAATTTGTGACCTGTATCGAGAAGGGTTTGCAAATGTCATTTAATGGGCCCGTAATACACTTGATCAGTTATAGATTGTTAACCCATTCAAAATACTGATTTACAGGATTTGTTTTAATAGCTATGAACACAATTTTTCTTTTAAATCTACTAAAACTCCTTGCTGTTAGAAGTTTTCTGATTTGTTGTTTAATTAATTGCATTGGAAAGTTTGTAAAAAATATGGTATTTTATGTTTTTTTATGAACTTGCAGATAACCTTTCCATAATTAAAATGCTGTGATTTAGATAGCTTAAATACCGCATCTTAGTTGCAAATCTTAATAATATTTATTAATCAGCTACTGCTACGAACATGATCCTCTATAAATAGTAATATTCCAAATTTTTTTACTTGAAACATACCCTTCTGCTTATAAGAAAATGTCTCTCATTTGAATTGAATTTTGTGTTTTGTGTAGACATGATGATGATTGATAAATACCTGAGTTCAATGCTAAATCAGCAGCCTCTTGTTATATTACACAATTACAATCTATTAGATGGTGAATACAAAATTTTCTTCTTTTTACTGCTTGCCAGCATGCAGCCCATCTAAATTTGGACGAGTCAACATCTTTCTTTGGTGTCTATGATGGTCATGGAGGTCAGTGCTTTCATTAAGATTTTTTAATGATAGTTATTAAATGGTAAGAAATATAATCCGATTTAAATTATTCAATGTTTCTATGTATCATTTTTAAAAGACTGTATTTTTTTGGGGAGAGTTTTTTCAGACCAACAACTACATCCGACCCTATTTATAAGAAACAATTTATAGTTTTCTTATAAATAGGCCCTCAGGTAGTATATTTCATTTGTTTTTCCTTTATTTGTTTTCAATGGAAGCCATTTGAATTATTATAGACCTTTCTCTTATATTTGGAGTTGTTTGTTCCCACTATAAATTGGAAATCTTTTTCATCACATAGAAAGCCGGTGGGCTCAAGTGAGGAGTATCAAATACTTGATCTGGCATGAAACTTAATCTTTTCATTCTTAATTGAATAGATCCATACAGCCAGGGGGGAAGTGGGGCAGATTTTGGGTTCTTTTAATACTCCACCTGAATATAGTTGACTTCTACCATTCTTCCATACTCATGAATTTGTTCTGCAAGAAATTGATAATTTAGTTATCCATTTCAAAGAGTTTCCCTGCGGAGACAGTGCTACTTGGTTTTCATGAGTCTAATTGTAATGTATTTCGACTTTTGACAAATAAGATTCTTGCAACCTTATTATATCACACATCATAATTCTCTTAATCACCTGAGGTCTGATTGAGCACCGGTAAAACTGGGGGATTTTGGTTCGTGTTTTGGATTTTGTATAGCATAAACCTAAATGGAAAGAACACAATAAAGAAACATTGTCTCTAATTTTTTTGTATGCTTTGTCTGCTATGAATTATTTTCAGAATTCAGATTTCTTTACTATTGATTAGTGACTATAGCTTTCTAAAAGGCTTAATCATGTTGGCTGACATGTCCAGCACACTTATATCTACTATATGATTTTGAAGTCATCTGGAAACTGTTGCTTTTCAGGTAAAGCTGTTGCTAAATTTTGTGCCAAATATCTGCACCAACAGGTGCTTAAGAATGAAGCTTATGCAGCTGGAGATATAGGCACATCTTTGCAGAAAACTTTTCTCAGGTTATTATTTAATTTTTGTTTTTGTTGTTTATGATCTACATTGACATTAGATAACTCTTTTCTTTAATAATAACTAACTAGACCTAGGCTGAAGCCTCATCATATTGTATCCTACTGTTTTGTGTGATGGTCTGCTATGTTGCACCGATATTTAAAACAATGTATTTTTATCAGATATAAATCTGGTATCATATCTATACCATACTTCATGATACACGTAATAACATCTCTATGTTTAGTTATCCTTTCCCTCTCTCTCAAGATGTTTCAAAACAAATCAAATAGCGTACAAAAAATCTTGAGGATACAAATAAAAATGAAGGTTGACATTTAATGTATTTATACTCAGATACTACTCCTTAAAAGTGTAGTTCTATTATGTCCAATTTTTTGTCATGTATTTATACTCAAATACTATGTCTAGAAAGTACAAATTAACATCAATATTATACAAATTATTTAGTAAGAAATTGGATTTGCTCATTGAATGTGAAGAGCCTTCTAAATGATATTTTTGAGGCAGGATCCATCTCAACTGTTAATGGTGGTTTCTATCGGTTGAGATTGAAGGATCACATTGAAGTATAGAAGAAATACTAATATTGTTGATTCTTAAGAATAAAAGAGAGTAAAAGGGGCCTTTATAGAGGCAAACTAATAGGCTAACACTAACCCTAAAATCAATCATAATATCTTAATAAAGATATATTCCTAAAATATAATATTCATATCTAATCTTAATAAATACTAAACGATATTCGTAATAACAATAATGAATCAATACTTGATATTCTCAACACTCCCCCTCAAGTTGGAAGCAACTTGCACATACAGTAATTGATCTTTAAAAAATAATGATCTATAGTAATAATCCACTTGCTTCACCAGGAGCTTAAACAACAAAGAATACCAAACTAGTGTAGAAGCTGCAACAAACAGTCTCATAAGGAACCCGAGCAACAACGAATGTGACGAACACCAAACAGTCTCACCAGGGACCAAACAATACTCCAAACGTCTTATTAGAGACAAATATCAAACAAAACACCTCATCGGAGACAAAGAAATGACCAGGTCACACAAGGATCACAAATAGCAAATAATTATCAAACACATCACCGAATGCAAAGAATGAAGACGTTACTTAAGGACCACCAAAGAGCAAATAATTGCCAAACACCTCACCAAAGGCAAAGAACAAATAGGTCACACAAGGACCAACTCTCTCACTCTCTCCCTGGGAAATTGAACTTAGGACTAGAGAGAGGATTGGAACCCTAAAGCTCTAATACCATGTTGAGATTTGAAGGATTACATTGAAGCATAGAAGAAATACTAATATTATTGATCCTTAAAATAAAATAGAGTAAACTGAGGCCGTTATATAGGCAATCTAATAGGCTAACCCTAACCCCAAAATTAATCATAATCCAATTTAATCAAACATAATATCTTAATAAAGATATATTCCTAAAATATATTATTTATATCTAATCTTAATAAATACTAAACGACATACCTAATAATAATAATGAATTAATACTTGATATTCTAAACACTATCAAACAATGGAGTTTATAATTTGCCTAGGTTTCTTTTCTCCATAGGTAAACTTAGTTACACATTGAGTTTTCATAAATCTTTAATTTACTAAGCACTTAATAGTCACTGGAACGAGTATAGAGTCATGAATTTTAGACACTAATACTTTAGTCAAATCAAACTGTGGGACATTTTTTCTTATTGATGGGCCCACCAATTTGGAGCTATTTTGGGTTGTTTATGGACAGCTTAAGCAGCAGACTGGTTTTTCTTTTTAATGGGAAAGATGGATATTAGGGATGACACCCCTATATTACTGGTAGGGTTTCACTCAAAAACTCATTGACCCTTGGGTGGTAGGCGATCTTCCTATCTAGACTTGCTATCATTGCGATGTAAGTCTTGTTTGGGTTTTTGCAACCACTTGTGCCAGTCTACATAGTCATCAAACTGGTAATTTTAAGGCTGTTGCAGTGTTGCATAACAGTTTTGGATTAGTTTAAGGTAGCACAATTGATGCAGTTATAACTGTTACGGAGTACAGACAGTTTTGGGAAGCTGAGAAGAGGTGTGGGCAAATTCTCGAATGGCATAGGGTTTCTAGCATCTCTAATAATAGGGAGTTTCTTATTCTCCTGCTGTTTGTAACAACTATTCTTTTTTATTTCTGAAGAATTCCTAGTTCTCTGTTTTGGTCTCTTTCACTCACATGGATAATTTCCTTCCTACTGATCAAGAATGGATGAGATGATGCTTGGACAAAGAGGGTGGAGAGAATTAGCAGTCTTGGGAGATAATATAGAAAAGTTGTCTGGTATGCTGGAGGGCTTTATTTGGTCTCCTAGGGGTGGTGAAGGCAATGACAATTCTGATGATTGGGTTCTTGAGGAGGTAACAAATAGCAACTGCATTTTTGTTTTACTTGCACAACTGCTTCTTTTTCTTAATTTTGATGTACTTGTTCTGTTATTGGACATGCATTCTTGGGAAGATTTTAATGCCAAATACATTGCATTTATTTTAAGCATATAAAAATTTTGGATTGGAAATTTCAATAATCTCCTCCATGTTCTATCACATGTAAGTATGTAACACATGAATGAATTGTCAACCACTTTTTGTCAAAGCAATTTGGCATTTTTTGTTATATTTTTTAAACGATTGAAAATTTTCAAGAATTGAAACCATTTTAGTTTGAAGTTAACAGAGATGGTTAATGTTTTTTTTATTTTTAATTCATTTGCAATTGTCACCAATGCTCCCTTAAATCATTTGCTTCTCTGTGGATTAGGTGTCCTAATATTTTGACATCTGTGCTTGTTTCCAGTGTTTTCTATAAGTTTTTAGTTTTTATGATATATGGTAATATGACTGCAAGTTACTTTTAGAATGACTTTGTAGACCAGAGATCTTTAGTGGCTGTTTCCATCTAAAAAAATTGTCTCTTCTGATCCCTCGTACATAAATATTTTTTGTTCAATCTGAGGGTGTGTAATGATGCAAATCAGGGACCACATTCTGATTTTACTGGACCAAACTCTGGATGCACGGCTTGTGTGGCAGTCATTCAAGGCAACCAACTTGTAGTTGCAAATGCTGGTGATTCTCGCTGTGTAATATCTAGGAAGGGACAGGTACCATCCCTCCCTCTTGAGTTGTTTCTTACTCATTTTGTAATATTCATGTAATGTCAGGTACATATTTTGAGGATGTAGGTGCATATATTAAAACTATGCATGCTTTAATAGGTGTTGATGAGTGTACCAATTTGGAAAGAGAATGTGAAGGGAAAGTAGAAGAAGGCAGTTATCTAAAGAATAAGAAAGTGAGAAAGGTGGTCAATTTGAGTACAGTTTGTGTTGCTGGATAGATAATTAGATATTTCAGTAGCTATAAAATTGCAAGTGGTTAATTGACCATTTTTTATGCACATATAATTTTACAACAGTTTTTCTTTCTTTCTTTTTTTTTAATGAAAGCTAAATACTGTTGTAATTCAAAAACAATCAATACACAAAACGAAACTGTTATATTTATTGATGTAGAATAGAGAAATAGGTGTAGAAAAGAGATACAAGACACCAGAAATAGAGTAGAAGAGATGGAGAAGAGAGCTCCTTGAGACTCTCACACAATGTATTATTCCAATCAAGTCAAATCTGAAATCTACAATAGGAGGATGGGCTATTTATAATACTATAGCTTCCTTCAAGTCCTAACTAATTCTAGTTTATGATTTATGACTAATTACCCTACTAACTATCTAGTTTACAATTAGGTCCCTAGGTTTATCTTACAATTGGGTCCCTAAATGCATATTATTATCTTTACATATCAATACCCCCTCCCCAAAAACATCCTTGCCCTCAAGGATGATTGACACAAAACTGACCCTCAAAAATACAAAGCTGAAACAACAAAAACACAAGCTTCATAAGCTTCTAAATTCTTAAAACTTATGCAAGTGATGAAATCTGTGATTCAGAGGCTGGGAAGCAGCAGCTTGTTCCTTCAGATTGTGTTTAATTCTGCTGCACACTTCACCCTTTAGGCATTTTTTTTTTTATCTTTCCCTCCTAGAGAGCAAAATCTTCCATACAGCATTACAATCAACTTTCCCTTGAACCATAGCTATAGAAGAGTTCTTGTACAAGAGAGTTTAACATGAAAAGACCAATGAATATACATGAATACATTCTTGTCTGAATTCACCCACTGTTGCAATGAACTTGGGCCATTTTCTTGAAACTTAAAGCCCATATTCTCATCCAATATTAGAAAATCCAGTGGGTCATGAAAACATGTAGGACAGCCCGAGATGGTGGGAACCAGCTGAAGATTTGACTTTTCAAATTGATCTTTGCTCAGCCACGTAGCTCCTGGGACAAGAGAATTTTGTTCAGAACAGTTCTCAGCTCGCCACGTTACTTTTTCAATTTGTACGGACTCATGAAATGAAGAGGGAACAACAAATAGAGATAGTGCTGAAGCATAAGAGCCCTGTGGCAGCAAAGCTTCAAGGTGCACTTCTTGAATATTATTCTTTTCTGGACAAGCAGAAGTGTCGTGTTCTGCTGGTTCATTTTCGACAGAATATGCATGGGGGTCACCAAGAATATCAATATTGAACATGTTGCCACATTGATAAACAACATTAGATGCTTTATGGTCAACAAGGCTTTCTCCTTGAACCGCAGAGTCCTTTCTTGCTTTCTCTGCTCGCCTCTGCAGATCTAATTCTTCCATTCAAGCAAAAGCACGAGCCCCACACATTGTTCTTGGTTGAAAGTATTTGACTGAGTCACGGATTTCGTCTTTCAATCCATCCACATATGCTACAACCAGGTCTTCTTCTGCCATTTGGATCTGGAATCTTGTGATAACATCATCAAAAATTTCATTATACTCCTTCACATTGCCAAGCTGCTGAGGCCACCACTGACCACCATTATTTGCTTGCATTGCCAATACCAGCGCTTTTAATTCATCTCTCAAGCCCCACACCATATCTTGCAATTCATTTTTATGTCTTTCCAGTTTTTCATCAAACTCATCAATCTTGAGGAGTTTCTTGAATTGTTCTTCAATAGCCAAGAGTCGATCTTCCATGGTTCTTGATCTTGTATTTACCATCCACTATGAATTCTTGATGGTTTCTTGATCAAGACCCTCAGCAAAATAACAGAACACCGGAACCAGAACCAATACTGACAGAACCCGAACCAAAAATATTGAAACAGTGAGAGCAGAACTGACTAGAAACAGAGGAGCAGAACCAGAAACCCATAAATGCATTTGACAGAACCAGAAACCAAGAACTGAGGATGACAGAACCAGAAAACAGAAGAAACAAACCTAGAATGCAAGACTGAATTCAAGATCAGCAACAAAACCCAGCCACTGTCTCTTGATGGCTTTCTTGATGAGTTCTTGAAAGTCTTGATGAATTCTTGATACCCAAAGAATTCAGAACTCAAACAGAGATGGAACAGAAACTATGGTGGCCCTCAGATTGACAGAACAAAACCAATTTCTTTCTCTTTTTTGGGATTTTCTTTCGTTTGTCCCAACCAGAATAGGGCACAAACAGAACAGAACAGACAAGAGCACGGAAGAATGATCAGATAGAATAGACGTACAAAACCAGAAATAAAAAGAACAGAATCAGGGTCACTGTTTTCGTGATCAAGACTGATAGCCAGATAACAAAACCCGTACCAGAAAACAGAACTGGAATCGAACAAGATCAGACATACAGCGAAAGAACCAGAATCGAACAGAACCAGAAGAAGGATCAGACAGACAGCGAAAGAGGGCGGAGGAACATCACCTCTGATACCACTATTATATTTATTGATGTAGAATAGAGAAATAGGTGTAGAAAAGAGATACAAGACACAAGAAATAGAGTAGAAGAAGAGATGGAGAAGAGAGCTCCTTGAGACTCTCACACAATGTATTATTCCAATCAAGTCAAATCTGAAATCTACAATAGGAGGATGGGCTATTTATAATACTATAGCCTCCTTCAAGTCTTAATTAATTCTAGTTTATGATTTATGACTAATTATCCTACTAACTATCTAGTTTACAATTAGGTCCCTAGGTTTATCTTACAATTGGGTCCCGAAATGCATATTATTATCTTTACATATCAAAAACCAAGAAGGATTAGCAACTCATCCTTCATCAATATCCACCTCATTAATAAAAGGTGGAGGATGATCAATGACTCAAAAAGTTACCTTTTGTAGCTAGAAGGTCAGCAATGCAATTGGATTCCCTATTCAAAAAATTAACACAGATATTTCAGTCTATATGGATAATATCTATTGTATAATTGATGATATGTCTTTAAATGGGTAGTGGAGAAAATCTTGTAAGTTAATGGCTTCAGTACAATCAGTGGAAATCTCAATCTTGTGCAAGCGTCTTTCCTGGCATTACTCAAGCCTTTGTGCTATTCCAAAAATATCTGCCATCGCTGGAGGACACGCACTCAGCTTACTTTAGAAGCCCAACAGCCGCGATCCATTTTCATCCTTAACTAGCCCTCCACATGAACTAGAGCCATTCAGCAAAATTGAGCCATCAACTTACATTTTTGTCCAGCCATTAGCAGTAGATTGTTCAACCTGTGCTTTCTCACTTTTAACTATATCATGATTCATTACTAAGTTTTGCAACAGTTTGAAGAAGAGTGGTCTCATTGACATGTTTTTACACATGATGGTTATGTCATGAAATGATTTCAAAATCCAGACATCTCTTCATAGTCCAGATTGCCTTTTTCTCCTGTTCACTCTCTCAATAGATGTGATTTGTTTTGTGCTAAATCATATGAATTTACTTGTTGTCTATGAGTTGGTGCCTGCAGCATAGCTATTGTTCGGTATCATTCTGGTGTCTGATTGACTGATTCTTTGATGAAATTTTATCCTCAGGCACATAATTTATCTAAAGACCACAAGCCTGACCTTGAAGTTGAGAGAGATAGGATTTTAAAAGCTGGTGGTTTCATACAAGTTGGGCGAGTTAATGGAAGTCTAAACTTAGCCAGAGCAATTGGTAGTTAAAATTCCTTTTATCATGATTTATCAATGGTTAATGCTAAGGAAACAATGAAAGATTTTTTTTTTTTTATTCCCTAATCTACAATTAGTGTGGTCTTTAGATTTTATCTTTCACCCTAACTTTTGTAGCATGAAATTTCTTGTGTTACAGGAGACATGGAATTTAAGCAAAACAAGTTTTTGCCTGCTGAAAAGCAGATTGTGACCGCTGATCCGGATATAACTTCCGTATGTACTGCAAGTATATAGTACTATACTTTATTAACAGGTTGATAGATATGGAATGATTATATTTGACGTGAGCCTCTGGTCATTTTATACTGATACATGTTATAAATATCTGAGCTAAGATAACAAATTTCATTATTTTAGTTTATGCGTATTTTATAGAACTAATATAATTATTCTGCCATTGTGATCTGACAAGTTTTAATTGTTTTTCTAATTTTCTACTCTTTGGTTTTTTCTGTAGGTTGAGCTTTGCGATGATGATGAGTTTCTTGTAATAGCGTGTGATGGGATATGGTATGCTACTTGGTTGCTAAAATGTCCTCTAGAAACTCTGTTGACAGTATTTAATTCTTCTTTTGGCCATGGACAGTATCTTATTCATTTACATGGCAATATGCCTATAATAGATATGTGCATACTTTTACAACTATTTTCACTACTAGTAACTTACTCCATTTTTGTAAGCCACCTAAAATTATTAATACAAATTAAACATAGTTTTATGATTGCAACAGTTAATTAAAATGTCATTTCTCAAATGATCTAGCTCCCATGTACTTTCTGAAATAATTTTCTGATTTGATGTCCTGTTTTGTTATGGAAAATTTCTTCATCGTACTGGCAATGTTACCTTTCTGCTTCTTAGATGCTAAAGAAATCAAGATGGCTGCTTTTTTGTTTTTGGATGATGAAATAATTCTTATAATCATAACCTAGCCCGCCCTTAGTCTGGTATAGGATACCACATCCTATACTATGTCCCTTACTGTTAGTGGCGATGTTGTGTAGGGATTGCATGTCAAGCCAACAGCTTGTGGACTTTATACATTCACAGCTGAAGACAGTAAGTTTTTTCTCTTTCCACATTGGCATATATTTCTGGACTAGAAAACCTACCAAGATAGTACAAATCTCATGGTCTCTGGCTGTAACATGTCTGTATCACTTCTATGTAGGAGACAAAACTCTCTGCAGTTTGCGAGAAAGTATTTGATCGGTGTTTATCACCTACGGCTGGCGGTGAGGGATGTGACAACATGACCATGATCTTGGTTCAGTTCAAAAGGCATTCAACTTCGGATGATTCAATTTCAGACAAGCCTCCATCATCTGGTCAACCATCCGAGGCTGATGAGAGTTCAAATGAACAATCCAACGGGGAAAGAAGTTTAGACCAACCAGTTTAAGCTCAACCATCCAAGGCTGATAAAAGGTTTATCAGAATCAAAATGGGGAAGAAAGTAGGCCGAGTCAGGCCGGATAGTCATCAATTTGTTGAAGCAACCACAAGAAGGAAGAGAAATCATTTCTCATATCCAGAAATCATGATGTTGATTCTCAAGAGCGAATTGTATGTTTTTAAAGTTCTGCTTCCTTGTGTTCTTCTGTTTATTGGCTTTTTGTATATAAAGCATGGATTTTTAGAATACCGAAGGAAGAAGAAATGGTTCAGTGGGCATCATAAGAAAAAATGGATGAATAATGAATACACAGAAGAAGGGCCTGGAGCCATAAGATATTGATATAGGCCATAGAGTTCAACTCTGAAGGGATCATGTTGTTTACCGCATTTACTTTCTTTGTGAACTTCATAGTTTCTTTTTTCTTTTTTGTGACAGTGACCTTAGTAGTTTTCATGTACGTGGTTGATGATGCACTTGTGTTTCATTTGCTATCACATTTTTATTGATATTTTATTTGATTCTACTTTTTTTCCTTTTGTCCTTTTTTAAATATCGTCATACGTCTTTATTTTGATTGAAATTGCCTGATTTGTCTTTCGGAATAATTGAACAACCTTCTAAGAATACTGATCACAAAAACGACCAAAGTGCTCCAATAAAACTGAAATTTTGTGAAAATATAACCTTTAATTCCTGAAAATTTTCTTAATTATTGATTCAGTCCTTGAAATTTAATTTATTACAATTCATTCTTTATAATTTATTGAATCAAACAATTATAAAATTTGAGTTATCTTGAAGAAAAGAATTATAAGAATTAAATTGTTTGGAGTTAAGAAATTGTAGGTTGGGTCGCTGCGACTACGAATTAGTTTGAATTTTTTCTTTTTTTGGGGGGGGGGGGGGGGGGGGGGGGGGGCCACGGATCCGTACCATAAAGTTTCTATTTTTGAAAAATATTATTTGTCTAGTACTCATCTTTTAGAGATAATGAAAATATTGAAGTTGAGTAATCCTTTTGGTCTATATATTATAAGTTGCTTTTAGAATAATAGCTTTGTCCACAATATATTTCACATATCTTAGTTAATGCTTATTTATCAGTTTTGCCTATGCAATTAATATTTAAATGAGACTTTTTCGTACTTATCTTTCTCCTTTAATACTATTATAGGTAGAGTTGAAAATTTATTTCAATTTAAGAAAAGTTTAACAAGTCAACAATCATTTTTTTTAGTTTTGATAAATTAGCTGAAATGACTTAGGCTATAGAATGGAGGAAGTATAAACCGAAGAAAATAAAAAATATATATTAAAAAACCAATCCAAGATTAATTCCAACTAGAGAATTTTTGCTTTGAAATTTGTGAAATATATTCATAGTCTCAACTCTCAAGTAAGATACAGGTAAGCAAATCTCTCAAATAAAAAATCAAATAAATTAAAACAAATAGGTTCCTTCAAATTCCATTTTAACATTAATAAATTCTAAACGATTTAATGTTGATCCGCACATTGCCTTCTCCTTGAAATCTCCTTCTCGGATGCTTGCTAGGCGATGGCAAGGTGGAGGCTTCAAGTCTGTGGGTTTTCTTTTCCCAAGACAATGATGGTGTCTTGAGGTTTGTTGAGGTGTAAGATTGGAGGATAGGATGAATAAGATGGGGTACTTACCTTTCTTGAATTGGTAGCACACAAGTGCAAAAATGGCGCCTTTTGAACCCTTCAAAATTGACTCCTCCTTGCCTTTTTGAACGCTTAACAAATGATGCCTTCTTGTCTTGAGAAAGCTGCACACATCAAGGCGCCTTGTGCCACAAAAAACACAAACCACAATGTAGCGAAATGTTCAGCTACAAAAATTAGGATTTAACCATAATTCTAATGCTTGCAAGAAAGGCCCAATCAAACAAGAAATGCTCAGCTCAATTAGAAAGGCCCAATTCAAGAATGATGGCTTCCAAGAAATAAAATCATTATCCAATCTTACTTTGGATAATTTAAAATTATCCTTTTATCACCTAACCTCAATTTAAAATTCAAATTTAAATTACACACTTCAATTCAAAAATTCAAATTGGTCGAAGGCCCCATTAGAAATTCTAACACATTTGAGCCTATTAGTGGAGAAACTAATTTCTCAATAAAAACTCAACTATGGCACCATAATCAATTGGGCTTGGAGTCCCACTCCAACCTAAATTACACATATAGTTTTGACAAAGCCCAATAACAATTATTGTCCTAAAGTTGCTAAATAAAGAAATCAAGAACAATTTTTGTGTGTGATCCATTAGGCCTAATTAGTCATTGACATAAATAAATTTGGACCAATTAAACTCCTTTAATGGCTCAACTTATCTAATGACCATATAAGGCACTAGCTATGCTATACGGTCCTATAACTAATCGAGTTGATCAAGTGATTTACCTTTTTAATTTGGATATCATGGTGATATCATCCCTCACATGATCGTCCACATTTAGTCGAGAGCAAGAATAAAGTATCATCTCTCTTTGTTGACTAAATGTAGGTTTACATGGAACTAGGAATCTTTTTTCCTTGACTCTTAAGACAAATCATGACTCTTGATGATTATTTACTATCCATAGATTCTTGAGTCAATTAGAAGTCATCCAAGCCTTACAAGTCTTGTGAATGATTAATCCCTTGTAGGGGATTGAATGCTTTTAGCATGTCCATCTATACTCATGCATTCGAGTCAAACCTAAGAGTATACTGTTTTCCCATTTTTAGGTGAATAGAGTTTTACAGTCAAAGTATAACTATAGGACATATTATTCAATGACATCTCAAGTCTAGGATGATTTATACTACCAAACGATGAGAGACATTACAAATCCAATGATACTTTCTACAATGAATCCTTGTGAACTCATTAGGCGGGTCAATTCAGTGCTATCTGTTCTCTAACATATTCACTTATGACATTAGCTAAGGCATCACCATTGAAGAACCGATTGAATCCAAAAGGGGGGTGAATTGGGTTAAGATTAAAACTTGGAATTTTGAAAATCTTTTTGCTTCTTCTAAATCATTAGTTAGATATTCAAATAAACATATACTGTAAATATTAGAGATAAGGGAAAAGAATATGTAAACTGTGATTTATACTAATTCGGCCCAATAATTGACCTACGTCTAGTCCTCAAACTTCACTTGAGATTTTCAATCTATTATCTGCTTTCAACTTGATTACACATTCTATACTTGAAGTAATCCTCTCACTAAGATTCACCCCCCTTATAAATTGTAATCAATACACCCGCTTGATTACACACTCTGTACTCGAAGCAATCCTTTCATTAGGATTCGCTCTCCTTACAAGCTGTAATCAATGCAATGTGTTTCCCAGTCAAAATCACTCAATCTTGAGTAACTCTCAAATAGAATGTTTACAGATAAATCTTATCTCTCTCAGAAGTTAATAAATAAACACTGAAGTACATAATCGATCATCTCACTCTCTACGGTAAGCTATATAAGCATTGAGAACAGAGAGTATGAGTTATTGAATTATCGACGATGAAGAAGTAAAATCATTTTGTTGGCTTTGTCAAATCACTCATCAATCGTTGTCACTCCTTCCGATTTGAAGACTTCGCAATTTATAGGTATTCATGTTTAGACCGTTGCAAGCATTTGACCGTTAGACTGTTCTTCCACTTTAGAATATGACCGTTGGTTGTCTTTTGGAAGTAGCCGTTGGAGCTTCTTAATTCCATGACTCAGAATAATAGCTAGAATAAGTATGCTTTCGTCTGCCACGAACTTTAGTTCCTATCATTGCTCTGTTTTCTGAGACACATTTAATGCTACTAACAAGTAGGATTGCCTTTCGTTCAAACACTCAGATTAACATGATTAATCAACTGAAACTCAATAAAAAATGATTAAACATGATATAAATAAGTTCAAATATGATTAATAGATAATACATAATGACCCATTAATATTATGAAATCGATTAGCGACATTGGAAAATCACAGAACTGAGAAGAATTCATTCTCGAGAATTGCTTCAGTCATTCTCGAGAATTACTCTGATCAAGAATGGTTATGAAACCAAGATAACTATGCTCATTCTCGAGAATCATCTAGCATTCTCGAGAATTACTCTGATCAAGAATTAATATTGAAACATTCACGCTCATTCTTAAGAATCGCGGTATCATTCTCGAGAATCATATGTCCATTCTCGAGAATCATCTGGCCATTCTCGAGAATCACTCTGGTAGAGGTTAAATATTCAAACACAACATTTACGCTCATTCTCGAGAATCACTCTAATGGAGAATGTATGTTGAAACATAACAACCACACTAATTCTCTAGAATCATGGAACCATTATTGAGAATCATATCAGAAGTTGCATATGCGATAGAAAATTTGTTAAACCACCCATGCTTAGAAATCTCTACAAGTCTTCTTTCCAATTCAAGAAGAATCTACTCCAAACTCGTTGTATTTCGTCCATTATCATCAGATGAATGGAGGTTGTTCTTGATTAACGCTTTTTGCAGCATCCTGAACTGACCATCAACTTCAAAACATCATATCTATCTCATTTTATCTTTGTTTTATGTGATCTTGATGTTTTTGAAAAGGTATACAAGTCTTGTTTCATATGCTACTGATTTCAGCTCATTCTGATTTGTAGTTTGTGAGATACACTCAAAATACTAAAGCTTGGTCTACTGTGTGGCGTGAATTTCATTGTCAACTTCCGAAATTAATATGTCTTTCATTTGATCTTTTTTGGACTTGAATTTTTCTCAAGATGACGCATTGGGAGTCTTTTTTTCATAAAAAATTGGTTTCACCTCAATCCGATCTCTGGTTTGGGAGATATCATCGATTTACTGAATGTCGCCGAGGTGAAATGTGAAACAGAGTTTAGCAGAGTAGCTGAAACATGCTGATTCTTGAAAATTGATGTTTCATACTGGAGAATTAGTACCATACTCAAGAATTGATGTGTTGTACTCAAGAATTACTAGGTTTTTTCCCTGAATATGAGTTGTTTATGTACTATACTCGAGAATTACATTGTTGTACTAGAGAATGACTTCAGGAATCTAACTGTAGCTTATTTTCACCCCGCCATTTTAGATTCCATTTGATCATAGAGACTTTCATATTATTATTCTCCTTTCTTCAATCTCCTATCTTGATCATTCTTAATTGTTTAAACTTCACATCTACATTAATATATAAGAATTAATCAAAATAAAAAATAAATGTAGTATGCAAGTTTTTTTGCTTTGGATAATGACATCTATATAAGATATCATCAAAACTAATCATAACCAACAATTATGCCTACATTCTATGAAATCCCTACCCCGTATCTCTATACAAGTATATGATGTCGTATTAGTCTTATTAAGATCACCAATGTCTTTTCTTTTAGACCCAAGACTAGGAACATCTTTTCAGGCAATAGACATGTGTGTTCTCAAGTCCCCGTAATTATGATCTCTATTATAGATCCTTGAGTAAACACATGTTCTATTCCTAAGGCCTTTATCTTTAAAATATAGGCAAGACATAAATATGATAAAGATAAAGTGTGCTCGGATATATAAATCATGAAATACCAAATAGTAAAAGGTATTCATCATATATATAAAAAAAATTGTCTCTAGGACATCTACATACTAACAATAACACAGTCAGAGTCTCACGGAGTCAAACCCATCACAGTCACACACTCATACACTTATACAGGTGCACATTGATAAAGAGGAATCAACAAGGGAAGAGGAATTAGTAAGGCAAAGACACACACCACACACTCTCACTCTCACAGACACACATCGACAAAGAGGAGTCTGTGAGGCAAAGACACACACAATATAGTCTCACTTTCACTCTCACACACTCACACAGTCTCACTCTCACACTCTTACTCTCTCACACACACAAACACACACCATCGACCCAACTTTTTCAGATATGGGGATGTGGTTGACATTAGAGCAAAGAGGGATCGATGAGGGAAGAGAATCTAGGAGAAGAGAGAGAGAGAGAAAGCAATAATAGCAGTGATGCATTGAGGGGTGAGAGACTCTAAGAGCGAGGGAAGAGACTCTGACAACCACATCCGGTGAGGCATTGAGGGGTGAGAGACTCTAAGAGAGAGGGAAAAGAGAGAAAGTGAGAGATAAGAGTGAGGGAAGAGAGAGAAGGCAAGAAAGAGATGAGAGCGAGCAAGTGACACATAACATCTTTTTGACTTTTTCATTTTCCCTTGGGGAGCCACATGAATCTGAATCCAAGCCAAAAAAAAAAAGTCATGGACTAATCCAGGCAATCTATTCGACCGTTTTTATCCAGCCTGAGCTCGGGCTGATATAGGACCAGACAAGACCTTAAGCTAGCTTGTCCATCCCAAGGTTCTATTAGAACCAAACCTCATGTTGAGGCCAAATCTGGTCCAATTTAGTCTACAATCAACCCAATAATAAGGTATTGTGGATGAATATTTCAATACTTAACACATACATGATTACATTATCACACATGAAAACTGTTACATAGCCACATGATAGTATACTTTTTTTTCTTACAAAAAAAAACTTTATAGATAACTACATCTAAGAATTTATCCAAAGTGATGAATGAAGCTGCAATGTAATAATTTGAGCTGAACTTGACTCTTTATTTTTTTGGGGGACTTGTATTTATAATATATGTGCATTTAAGTTTTGCAAATTGCAATCTTCATTTTAATTTAAATAAAATTCACTTTCAATGTTTATAATATAGTTATTATTTATCTTTAAATTGAGATACATTATTTTTAAAACTCATAAATTTCTAGTTTAAATCATTGTTTAATGTCCAAATTAGCCTATTTTTGGAAAACTTTAAATGAATAAACCATTGTGGAAAACCAAATAAATCAAACCATTTAATAAAATTCAATTTTTTTAAAATATAATAAGAAATAAATATTTATAACATCATTATTAATATAAAAATTCTAGTATCATATGAACAACTTTTTAAAAATAAAAATAAAAGGGCCTAAACAGGCCGACTTTTTGGGCCTAGTTGCAATTTGATAGAAAAATTTACAAACCCAATCCTCAAGATAAAAGGGTCTTTATATCCACAAAAAAAATAATAAAAAAAGATAAAAGGGTCTAAACGAGCTTGACCTGTTTTCCTAGCTCTAGAGATAGAACATATTAGTATTAAATGAAATCTACATCTATATTTAATTTTCTTACATGGGTCCTAAAAGAATTGTATCTTGCAACATATATAATTTGTAGGCTTTAATTATAGTCAACATAATTTTTTTACCATAGCTTATATATCCATTATACTCATAGAAGGTTAGTGTGATCTTTAACATAAGACCACAATTCACTTTGTTTTTCAAATTTGTAATTTTATTCAAATTATATCTATTGATTGATTAAACATATTAGAACAGTATTTTCATATCAGGGTAGCTTCCATTATAACTGATTAAAGAGAATATCTTAAAATACCCAACACATATTATTTTAAAAATAGCTAAATCAATTCATTTTCTTAATTCCGGTAAATTAATATCAATTAAATTTAGAAACAATGATGATATTTGGGATCCAGCTGTGAATGCGTTTATGGAGGATAAACGTCAGCTGTTGGTTCCTTGCAAGTAAAGAATAAATTGATGGATTGTAAAAATTAAACAAAGAGAAGAGTCAAATAAATTGTGGTGTTTGTTTAGATTTTAGAATGTTTCAAGGTTGGCACAAAGGTTGTCATGCTTGCATTTGTTTTATAAATTTGCGCATTTTGTCATTTTCATATGTCTAGAAGTGATTAATCCAATTACTTTTGATACATGTGTCAATTTCATTCAAATATTATGTTGATATGAATTATGGAGTTGAATATAATCAAGCTTCTTCTATACATTATTTTCTTTTCAATCTCCCCGAAACTTGTTATTTATTAATTTTTGTCGTAATTAAAAATATAATTTTTATGTTAGTTTGAAAGTGATATAAATAGTTTATGTTAATTGATGTCTTTTTTTTTTTTTTGGAAAAATAATTAACCTTTTTAATTATTGGACTTTCAAAAAAGTTAAGATGACACAGAAAATCCCCTCTAGAAAGCAAGGTTATTAAACCCGGACTGGTGACTAAACCGGTCGGGGTATTGGGTTAAGGGTTAATGGGTCAGATCGGAGTCAAACCAGAGCTAAACCGAGACCAAACTGGTAAGGAAATAAAAATTTTATGTTTGTTTTACTAATATGAAATTATATTAAAAAAATCTTTAATATCTATTGGATAAAAAGATGTATGGTTAGAAATTATCAAAAAAAAAAAAAAAAAGATGTATGGTTCGTATATATCCATTGGATAAAAAAAAAGCACCCATGCCTTTTCATCTCTTCACACACGTGATTATTAATGTCTTGGGGTGTGTGATTATTAATGTCTTGGGGCCAGATGTGTACCACACTCTTCCTCTCTAATATCATTGAATAAAAAACTTCCATTGAATAATCAAATCCATCTCCAGTTCTTTCATGCAGCTATGCAGGGTTTTCTCTTCGTCTCTCTCTCTTCAGCCATGGCTTCTTCATCTCTCTTTAAATTAGTGGTGAGTTAAGTGTTTTCTCTTCGTCTCTCTCTTCGCCTCTCTTGTTTCAACCATGGACCTTCTCCGGTTCTTTCACGCAGGGTTCTCTTGTTTTCTCTTCGTCTCTCTATCACTCTTCGTCTCTCTTGTTTCTACATTTTCTCCATTTTTCTCTCCATCTCTCTCTTTCTCTGTCGGTAAATGCTTCACTCGACCTTTTTTTTTAAAAAAAAAAATTTGTGCCCCCGGTTTCTACCCTTTTCTGGACCGGCTTGACGGCCGATTTGCTGGTTTCCGGTCCGGGTGTGATAACCATGCTATAAAGAGATGGAATTATAAAAAACTTAATGAACAGAATTTAATGGCCAGATGGTTTTACTTTTATATCAAACCTTGAAATTTATTATTTTATTCTTCACCCATGTTGAAGATAAGGGCATTGAAAGGACTCTCAAACCTTTGGTGGTCGCTTTGTCCAAAAAAAAAAACACTTTGGTATTCCCCTATTCTAAATATAAAATCTATTTAATTTTTTTAGAGAGGTTGAGAAAGTTAAATAAATTATTTGATTATATTATTTATTGTGTATCATTATATTATAGTTTATAAATCAGATAAATTAGTTTAGATAAATATAACAATAAATAATTTGACGTAATTTATTTAGCTTGATAAATCTCTTTAAAAAAATCCACTGAGTTTTATGTTTAGAATGAGAGGTAGTATAATGAATTTTTAAGGGAATGAGAATAAGTTTTTTTTTTTTTTTTTAATTGAGAATGAGTTTTTAAAACAGCTCCGGAATAATGAAATGAAAGTGAGTGCAAACTTTTTTTTTTTTAAATTGAAAGTCAATTTTATTAAAATAAAACAAGATAGTATTAAAAGTCTATGCAAGCTAGTGATGAACTAATTCAACATTTTTTTTGCCATCGAACTAATTAGCAACTATAAATATATAAAACGGGAAAATTAAAAAGGACAATTGAATTGTATTTAAACAAAAAAGGACAATTAAAAACCAAGAGGTGTTGGTTTTATCGGAGAGAATATCCCCACCAACCCACTTCTCCACTTCTTGTTTTCATCTTAAATTAAATTTTGATGGTTAAGATTTATTTTATAAAAACACAATCATAGTATTAAATAATTAAAAATAGATACATAAATTTGTACCATTAAAATTTGATGTGAATAGTTAATAATTATATATTTTATCTTATTTAATATTATAATAATATTTTACATAATAAATCTTAATTATTGAAACTTAGTCTTAGAAAGTTAGAGAATAGGGACATTATATATGGAAGTGGTGAAAAGGGGGGTTGGTGGAGATAAAATAGAAAAAGTGAAAAGGGGGGTTGGTGGCTTGGTGGAGATATCCCAACATCATAAGTCTTACGTTTGTGTTTATATGGATGTGAAAAGAATTTTAAGAGAGCTATTTTGAATTAGGCATGACAATCCTTAAATTTGGGACAAAAACAATCTTGAATAGATGAAAATTTTTATGAAAATTAAAAAAAAAATCGTTATAAAGTCCTATATAGGGAATATAATCCACTAAAACTCCTAAAATAATAAGGTTTTTATTTTTATTTTTTTTGCTATAAAAAAATTTAGATGAGATAGACACTGATAACCCATCAAGACTTTGGGTATGCATAAGCCCAAAAATTATATCATATGGTAGCATCCAATTATGCTTTCTTGAAGTGTGTGAATGATTATCATGTATTTAAATATTTTCTTTTAGTTGTTTTCTAACCCATTTTAATTTGAGTGTGGTTATTGCCCTCTTTTTATTTTCAACTTTTTCTTCATCTTAACTATTAGATTGAAATCTAAAAATTCAGACTTAATGTTTTATAAATATATTGATAAAGTATTTAATCATTTTAATATTTATAAAAAAATTAATATTTATTAAAAATATTTTAAAAAAATATTTATATAAAATATTAAATTTAAACGGTTCAAATTTTAATACAAAAATTATAAACTATGATAGGAAGATGACTGTAGCCAAATCGTTCAAAGCCTTTTATGCGATTTAAATCTCAAAAGGCGCTACGAATTTGATGGGAAAAATTTTTGTACTGTTCATTATGATTTATCCGATTATTTGTTGAACAGATAAGGATTACAAAAAATAGAAGGGGTTGAATTAGTAAATCATTACCAACGAAACCAGGAATGTGCCTCAAAATAAACCAAAGGAACCGTTCCCCGCATCCCAATTGAGACCAATGTCCAATAAGCAATAATATCGCAAAACGGATAAAGATCGGGAATCTCTCACTTCGTCAGCAGTTTCTATCCATATGTTCTTAAAATGTCCGAGCTTGGTTCTCTATTCATTAACAATCGACATGTTTTCTTGATTTACATTAAATATCTCGCCTTCGTCTTTAGATTCTAGTGGGTTTGTTGCTTATCCTTTGATCTACTCTCTAATTACTGAATTTTCAAAGAAGCTCCATTTTTAGGGTTCAAACACGCCACCCCCAGCAAATCAACTTGAGCGCCCTTTGATCCATTCTAAATAAAATTTTCCTTCAGAAAATATCATAGCTTTATTATTTACAGCCAAAGGTTTTTCTGGGCATTTGTGGGTTTTTCCCCCTTTTCTGATTTTGGAGATTTCTGTCTGAGCTTCAATGGCTGCTTCCGTTGCTGGAGTTGTTCGTTCTTCCTGGATTCAATTCAAGGACAATGAAAAGATGCAGAAACGAGTGAACAGAGTTAAGATTTATTGTTCTTCTTCTTCTGTAAATGATCCTTATAAGACCTTAAGAATCCAGCCTGGTGCCTCTGAATCTGAGGTTAAGAAAGCTTTTAGACAGCTTGCTTTGCAGGTTTGATCCTTAATCTTTCTGCTTAATTGTTGCTCCAAAGTTTAGGCCTTTTGTTTAATATATACATGGCGTTTGGTATTTGGGTCCCAATTTGATTGTTCTTTGTTGGGTTTAAAGTTATATGCCTCTCCGATATCATCGGTTTGGTTTATTGGGAAATTGGAAATATTGAGTGGTTGGTTTTAATTTGTGTATCAGTTTCATCCGGATGTTTGCAGAGGAAGCAATTGTGGGGTAAAGTTTCACCAAATCATTGAAGCTTATGATGTAAGCTATCTTATTTCCATCTTTCTATGAATTCTACTTCTGTTAATTGAATTGAGTATTAATGATTTCTCTGCACTACATTGAAATTGAAAGCAAAAAATGAAACTACTTATCCAATTGAATATGTAACATTGCATTGATGGCATGTATGATTCATTGCTCATTGCAGGACCATAAGATTGAATATATGATCAGTCTGTTATATATTTATAATTACTGGGATTTCATCTTGTTTTGAAAAATTTGCAGTTTTTATATCCATGTCAAAAATGAAGCCGCTGGGAAAGTGAATAAGATTTGATTGTTGGAACTAATATTTGAAAGAAAACTCTAATGGAATGGTTAAGTAAAACTGATCTCATCCAATTGTTACATATCTGCCATTTTTTAATTACATGTTGAGTTTATGATCTGAGCATTTCATTTCTGGTTGGTTGAATTTGAGGAAAAAAGCAATAACTTATGTATAAATATGTATTGAAACAGATAGTGATGGAAAATTTGAGAGCAGCAGAAAATGTGAGTGAAATGCATGGTGTTGGTGGTGATGCAGATGGAGGGAACAATGAATCAAATGGAGGAATGAACATTCCAGATTGGGACTTATGGGAAGAATGGATGGGATGGGAAGGAGCAGGAATCCGCGACTACTCATCCCATATCAATCCTTACATCTGATCAAGCCTTATCTCATTAGGTGAAGTCGGCTATATAAATATATGGATCTCGTATCAATCCTCACCTTTGATCATTTTTCATTTCATGTCCCTTAATCCCCTTCAAAAGCCATGGTAAGCTTCAACTAATTCAAGTCGAGTCGGGTGAGATGTATTTAGTGGTTGGTGTCCTTACTAATTCAAGTCAAATTGGATCGGATGGATCGATCGGGTTGGATGCATTTGGTGGTTGGCATTTTTACTAACCCGCGTCTAGTCGGGTCGATCATATGGATCCTGTGGTTGGTGTGATTCCTACTTCAAGTTGAGTCAAGGTGTATGGAGTTGTTGGTGTTTGTTTAGTTGGTTGAAAGTCACTCTCAGAATTCTGATCAATAATTGAGAAGCAGAACGAGGAAGTGACTTTTTGCGTGTATATATGAATAAAATATAAAAAGAAAATATATACTTTATTTTCTTCTTTTGGTTATGTCTAATATATTATGTCAAGGAATAATACTTTACATTTATTCGTTTGAATTCTTGAAACTTTAAAGGGTGACACTGACTTGTGAAGAAGACGTTACTTGGGAATTATAATCATCACCCCATCAAATCATATGACTTTTGCATCATATTAATTATTGAAGGGCATTATATTTTTATCTTTATAATTTTATTTATATCTAGACCTGAAATTTTTTGTTTGAATTCTTTTTATTTTTTTGTGCCAAAGGAATTTGAATATTTTATCATAAAGAAAGGTAGATAAATCCATTAGTTTCTCTTATCATCATTTTTCTATCATCGTTTATAAACTCTAAATCATGCATGTTCAATTAATCAAAAAGGCTCTGATACTACTTTCATGGAATTTGGATATCAAAAAAGTTTCGTTGTCAAAATAGTTTTTTTATTGTTGTTAAAATATTTCTATGAAAATACTGTTAAAATGACTTTTCCTGTTATAAAAAATTTTCTAAATTTTTCCTTCGATGTGTAGAATCTGAGAAACCTGGAAAAATTTTGGTACTAGGAAAAACCATTTTGACAACAATAATTTCATGGGGAAATTTAAACAAGAAAAGCTATTTTAATAACAAGAAAAACTATTTTAACAATGAGACTTTTTTAATGAGAATTTCGTAATTAATATCAAAGAAGCACGTAGGGACTTTTTTTTATATTTTTTTCTTTTCTTTGGGACGTTCGTGATATTTGCCCTTTTTTAGATGATTTCAATATTTTTTCAGTTGAAGTACACATTTAGTGTTCTAAATTTTGACAAAATTTTAGTTTATCCCAATTGGTTTATAAAGTGTATTTTCAGTTTTTTCTTTTCAGTCCAGTTAGTTTATAATGTGTATTTTAAGTTTTTTTTTAATAATAACCTCATTAGTTCAGTTAACATAAAATTCTGACTCAGCATGGATAATTTTTTTTCTTAGATGATTAAAGTGCACCATCCTCAGAAATTATCCAGCATCCAGTCAGCATGGATTACTTTTAAGCAATGAGGAGCCCTCTTCAAATCTTGGATTTGATATTCTTGTGCCAAAGTCTACTCATACTGATTTCATTCGGCCGAACTATTTAGTTAAAAAAGGCCTTTCTTCAAACCCAAATGGTCACGATGTTTTGAGCTCTGTTTTAGATGGCATGAGTTTTAATGGGGACTAAATATTGGTAAGCATGAGTTCATTGCTACAGTTCCATATTTAATTTGGAAGGTTTAGGTTAATTTTTTAAAATAATAATTTTAATATATACCGAATATATAATAAAATAATTTTTTAATAATAATTTTTCAAAAAAATATTTTTTTATCAAAAATAATTTGTTTAAAAATTTTGAATGAGAACTATTAAAACAAAGGACGGAAATATGTCAGGCCAGTTCGGTTTTGGCTAAATATGCCTAAACCTATAATAAAGATCTAAAGCCTGAGACTAAGCCTAGGTCTATATATAGGTTTTTTTTAAGTTCAGACTTTAAACCTTTTTATAAGCCAACTTATGATGTAAGCTTTTAAACATGCTTAAAAAAAATTAGATCTTAAAGACTTTAAATAGATTTAGAGGCATATAATTTAAAGTTTAAAATGTTATTTGAATAAAATTTAAATCCTATAATTTAATAAATATAAACAAAAATTAATTTAAAAAGCTATTATTTGAGTTTTTGAATTATAGAGAATGAACTTACTATGATAATTTAATAATTGTGTTTTTAAATTAAAATTAAAATTATAAAATTACAAATATAATACACACATATATAATATAAATAAAATTATATTTTAAAATGTATAAACATACCAAACCTAAGATTTACTAGCCATGCCTTCATAAAATAAGCATAACTTGTTTGCCTATTCAGACCTCTAAATAGGCTTTAACTAGACCTCCTTATTAAATAGGCTAAACCAGTCTAATAGAAGTTTGGCGGGAAATTCGCAGATATAAACAAAAACAAAAAAAAATTCAAAATAGACCACTGTACAAACAATTTTCAGATCTAACCCAGTTGGTGGTGCCACGTCAGCAGGCGCCACACATGGCGCCACATGTCGTGGCGCCACCTTGTGTGTGGCGTGCCATGTTGGCACGCCACAAAGTGGCGCCACAAACATGTGGCGCCACTTGTGGACAAGTGCTAGCGCCTCTTTAAAAAAAATAAAAAATAAAAAAATGTTGCAGGGTGCTTTAGCGCCCTGCAAAAGCTGCCTCAATGGCAACTTTTCTAAAAACTGCCCCGAGGCAGCGTAAATTGGGGAGAGGGGGCGTGAATTATAGTGATGTTTATTAAAAAAAAAAATTCTTCTTCCTCTTCTATTTAATCAACCACACACACATTCATTCACACACATTAACACATTGCATCTGTGGGAGAGGGTGAGACGTTGAGAGCTTGCTTGAAGAAAGAAGAAGAGGAGAATACATCGGTTGAAAGTTATTTTAAGGTATGTTATTTATTGTATAAGATTATTTAGGTAGCTAAATTAGAATCTTTTGATAAATGTTCTTTATAAAATGTTTTGTATCTCTATTTGTCTCTGCAATGATGGTAGTTTTGCGTCGGTTAGAAAAAATGTTAGAGTTAGAATTTTTTAGAAGTTATAAGTTTTGACAATAGAAGACTGTATTTTTGTAGTGATTGATTAATAATAAATTTTAATCGGTTTAGATGCATTTTTTGTTGTTTCAGATATGTAAAACTAATTTTTACATTTAGAAAGTTTAACATCATTGTATTATCGAAAGTTTAATAAATTTTGTTTTTTTTATTATTATTATATAAACTTTGTTATTTTTATTACTAAAATATACTATGAATTGTAATGTTTAGATTAATTTTTGTTAGATTATATTATATATGTTATTTTGATAAAAATTATTATATATTATGAGTTTTCAAATGTTTTCTTTAATTTTCGTTCACATTAAATAATTTTCATTTAAATTTTTTCTTTTCATATTATGAATTTTGAGTTTTTTTTTTTAAATTTTATTTATTATTATATACATTTCGTTAAATTTGATGAGTATAATATATTATATATTTGAATTTTTAGATTAATTTTTGTAATATTATATACATTACATTATATATTATATATTTTGCTTATTATTTTTTCATATTATGATTTTTCATTTTTTTATTAATTTTCTTTACTATTATAAAATTCTGAATAATTGAACTTATGAATAATTTTGAATTTTTTTAATTTATTTTCATTGTTATTATATAAATTTTGTTAATATAATTATTATTACTAAAGATTACGATTTTTTATTTTGTCATTAATTTTTTTCACATTATATGATATATGTTATTTTTATTATTAGTATTTATTATGAATTTTAATTTTTTGATCAATTTATGTATTTATTATTATCATTATTATATATTATGAATTTGCACTTTCCATTAATTTCCGTTATTATTACACAAGTTTGATTTGTTCTTATTCATGTATTTTGTAGAGAATACATAATTATTCATCAGTTGAAGCATACGGAGAAACGAGAGGAAATCAATTTCCATGATTTTCATCTCCATCCACTTCTTGCACTTTCATTTGGTCTTTTTAATCACATTTCGTTTCTTCATTTCTTTGTCTCATTGTTTATATACATTGAGTTTCTTCTTCTTCTGATTAGTTACAATTCATGGTGTGTTTTGATTTATCTGTAATTTTTCTTCTTTTTCATTCTAGAATATAAGAAAAAAAAATGAATAAGATTCGTGCAATTGTATATTATAATGGTTCACAAAATACTGGCGCAAACGTATTGACCTTGGAAGGTAAAAAACGAGCAATATATATTGTTCGAAGTATATCATTTGAACGTTTAACTGAAAAGTTCTATCAGAAGTTAAAGTTGCAACAAGAGCAGGTAATATCTTGTGTGACGGTTAGAGTTGCCATTGAGGACGACAAATATACCGGTGTTGAGATTGGCAATGATGAGGACTTGGACATGTTTTGTGAAACATTTAAGGAAAGTCCTACAAATAAATTTGCTGAGTCCTATGTGGATATCAAAACGTTAGAGGAACGAGATGTACCAATACTGTTTGATAGACTCCACCTCGGTAATGAGTCATATGACATGACTTATTTTGGTACACGTCATCCAACACATCCTACCAATGCGCACGAAGAAGATAACGACTATTTGGTAGATGAGTCTGACAACGAGGACGAGGAAGAAGAAGATGATGAAGATACATTATTGGCAAATGACACTGATGGAGATGATAGTAATACAGATCATGAAGAGCCTGCAAATATTGTCATGCCGCAACATACTAGCATGTTACCATCACCAGGTTAGTTATAAAGCTGTATTAATTTATATTATAATTTTTTATTAGTTAACATGTTTTCACATAAACAGTATTATTTGTGAATTTGCAGAAATTACACCATTTTGGAGCCATATTCCGCATTATGACGTTATTCATGATGATTACCCGCATGAGGATATACTGGATGTTGAAGGCTTGGGCTGGCGACCGTGGGCGAGAGGGGACGCATTATATGTGAAACAAGAATTCGATACCAAGGGTGATGTCCAGGCCGCAATAAAACATTATTGCATGAAGGTTCATCATGAAAGAACCGTGGATAAGAGTACTACAACGCTATTCTCAATGAAATGTCGGAATCACAAATAAGGTTGCCCTTGGAGAGTTAGAGCAGTGAAGCCGAAGAATGGCAACACTTGGATGGTGACTAAATGGGGTGGGAACCACACTTGTGTGAGCACAACTCTCTCCCAGGATCACACACAACTTGATTCTACAGTAATATCTGATGCTATAACCGGTACGGTGCACAAATCCATTTATCCTCAAGTGAATTTATTATTGTTTTTTAGTGCGCATAAATAACATTCATGCTTTGCAATTCTTGTGATTGGTTTTGCAGACATGGTCAGGGAATCTCCTTCGGTACCTGTGTCACTAATACAAGAAAGGGTAACCAGAATGTTTGGTTATAATGTTTCTTACATAAAGGCATGGAGGGCAAAACAAAAGGCAGTGACTAAGATTTACGGGGATTGGGAAAAGTCATATGCATTCCTGCCAAGTTGGTTCGCGTACATGTGCTTATTTTCCCCGGGAGCCTCTTACCATATTCAACACGGATCGTATATTGTTGATCGGCGGGTTGTTAATGGGGTTGTTGTTTTTCAACGAACCTTTTGGACCTTCGGTCAATGTCGTGCGGCATTCGACTGGTGCAAACCGGTCATACAGGTGGACGGTACACATCTATACGGTAAGTATAAGGGGACATTACTCATAACCACTGTCCAAGATGGAAATAACGAGATCTTGCCCGTAGCTTTTGCTATTGCTGAAGGTGAAACAAAATAAGCATGGGAGTATTTTTTGTATAATATACGACAACATGTTACCAACAAGGCCAGTTTGTGCCTCATTTTTGATCGACACAAAAGCATAATATCAGTGGTGAGGAATCCAGTACTTGGATGGCAGCCTCCTTATGCATACCATGTGTTTTGCATACGTCATGTTGCGAGCAATTTTGCTACCCGCTTCAAGGACAAGCAGTTGCAGAAAACCTTAAAGCATCTAGGTAATATACTCATAGTGATGTTGATTGATTTTTTTTCCCTTTACTGTATATCACGAATAACGTTATGTTTTCTATCTTCTTTACAGCATATATGCCAAGCAAAATAAACTTTGACGAGTCGTATGCTCAGTTCTGCGGTCATAGCACTGAAGTGGCTGAATGGATCGAGAGAATTCCGAAAGGGCAATGGTGTAGGAGTTATGATGAGGAAGGACGGAGATATGGTTACATGACAACCAACCTGTCTGAATCAATCAATAAGGTTTTCCGGGGGGCTATGAACATGCCTATAACATCGTTGGTTGAATGCACATATAGACGACTTGCTACTTACTGGGTTAAAAGAGGGAGGAAAGCACAACAAGACACCATCAGCGGAAAGTATTTTTCGAGTGTTATTACAGAATCATTGACTAATAATGGAGAGAAAGCAACATCGATGCGTGTACAGGCTTACGATCCGGCACGGACCACGTTTGAAGTTGACGATCAAGGCGATCATACTCCTTGAACTTGACCGAGGGGAAATGCCAGTGTGGGAGGTTTCAAGCATTCAAATTCCCTTGTAGTCATGTAATTGCTGCATGTTCGTCTGTAGCCCATGATGCGCACTAGTACGTGGATCCGGTATTCTCGATCTACCACATTATGCAGGTTTACTATTCACCATTTCAGCCGATCGGAAGTGAAGACGTAATACCGCCCGCTGACAGACCCAAGATTATCCCCGATGAATCAAGATTGCGTGGTAAGGAGCACCCTAAATCTACCCGCATACGGAATGAGATGGATGAGGTGGAGCTCCAACCTAGCTCCAGTCGAGTTAGATGTACTATATGTAGACAGAGTGGACATAACAGGCGTGCATATCCTACAAGGCACGTAGTTGATGAAAGATAATAATATTTACATTAGATTGTTCGTACATTCTTTTTAATGTAAGAATAGCTATTTATACTTAATCTCATTTTTTCATATTTTTTCTTAAGCCATTTTTACTATTTGATTTATAATTTTACGTGCTTTTCTCATTTGATTACAAAATAACTTAATATTGTGAAAAATAAAGTTGTTTGATTTGTTTTGGCTCCTCCATTTTTTTTGATTTATTTAACGTATAATATTATTTAAATAAAGTCTGGAAAATAAAACTTACAAATTGAATAAATACAGAAACAAGTACAATAAAGTGATTTAACAATTTGTTCATATATAACATAATGTAACGAAGGGTCATCATAAAGGAGTATAAGCAGGCCACTATCTTGATCGCGCATCACGATCGAGGTTCCTCCGAGGGGCGTTAGCATTGTGGCGATGGCGGAAATCCTCTACAGCCACCCGCATGAAGTTGTCTGAGGGGTCCATGGAGTCATCTGCCTGGTATGGACTCCGACTCGGTTGGTCCTGGTGCATCAACCGGTGTGTTCACGTGCTGGCCGGACTGATATGGACTATGACTCAATGATGGATTAGCCACGTCACTGCTGCCTTGCCCATGCTCGTATGGTTGGAACCCACGGGCGCCTGTGAAAGCATGGTGATGTCCTGGCCCCGGGTATGCATTGAAACCAGAGAAGTCAATCGGTGGGCTAGTTGATGGCCACAGATAAGTGTGATGAACCTGTGTCTGGCCCCCAAACATCGACTCTGGCAGTGCCCCGTACCTCGGCATGGGGGCATACATCACTGGTGTCATCGGTGGGTAATATGGAGGGGGTGGCTGCATCGTCGGTGGCATATGTAGGTAGGAAGGCATATGTCGAGACACATGAGATTGCATCCCTGTAGGGGAGTGTGTAGCAGTCTCTGGATGCTCATATGGTGACGTCCCCGCAGAATAGTGCTCTGGGTCCCACGTAACCGGCGTATATGCCATATTGAAACCTAATGGTGGCCTGTATACACCTCCACCGTGTGGCCCTGGATGTGGTATTTCATATGATTCTGCAGGGTTCTGTACTCGTCGTTTGGCAATTCCATGTCCCTCCCTCGCACGGGGCGGGACCTCTATAAACGCATCGGGTACACCAGCTAACAACCCCATCGGTGTACTGGGACCAGGCTCGGCTACCTGTCCAAACTCTCTAAACGCAACAAGCAACTATTGACAGACCTTCTGCACATCCCTCTTGTTGAATTCAGCCTCAAACTGCGGGGAACACATCCACCAAATCCACTCGACATTTTCCACCTGCAGTTGTACAATAACGTAAATGACATTAATTTCATATGAAATATGTGGCAAGAAAAAAAAATTAGGGAAGCAAGATAATTACATACCACATGCCCGAGGCGCGCAACCTGCCTCGTCATAACCTTCGGGTATGGGTGAAGTAGCACGTCATGTACTCCGCGTTCGGGGACATCGGCCCCTCCTGTGGATCTGTAGTGCAGATGTGCTCATGCCTTGTGTTCCAATACTGAATGTAGCAGTCTAGCTTCACAACCCAATCTTCATGGACTTACCGTGTAGAGTTAGATCGTGAGCACCTCTAAGCTGTACGACCGCGTCGGGGATAGGTTGCTGCATGCCAAATTACCGCATGCACCGATCGGGCTAGTGCATCTCGACCACGTGGAAAGCAATTATGGGTGTCACCGCCCTCCACGTGTCCTATGTGTCAACATTTGCACCCATAAACTCATACCCAGCATCTAAATATGGCTCCCATGTAACCTGCACGTGTAAACAGGGTGGTAACATATATAACACGAATTAGTTTAATCTTTATGCTATTTCGTAAGCTTAAATTTATTATACATACATTGTCGCGCCCCATCTGGTTAAGCTCTATGCGGTATGTCTTTAGATCATGGTGCACCGACTGCACGGATACACCATTGAACCTGCGTCCATAATGACCACCATTGAGACTGGGCTCTGGAATGGGAAATGATATGGGAAGAAATCTGGACCAAGCCCATATCTGCAACAACAACAAACAACCCCCAATATCGTGCGCTGAAGCTGTCGTGGCCTGGCATAGCTCGCGAAATAGAGTAGCGAGTACCGCAGACCCCCAACTGTATTCTGCAGTCTCCGAGAGGTCACCGCCCAGTAATTGTATATATCGACAAGGTACCTCGTGGCTAGACTTGTCACACAACAAAAATCCACCGAATAGGCGCATGAGGTAGGCACATGTGTACAAGAGCTGGCCCTCTATAGTATCTGAGTGATCATCCCATCGGCCCCAATGGGCATCAAACCACTTCATCTTGATGTTTCCGCCATTCAAGTGCTCTTCACGGGGAGTTCGACCCATGTATTAATGCATGATTGCTCCCCAGTTGGCATGCATCCTACCGGAAACTACTCGACCCCCAGTGGACAAACCTAAAATGACCTCTACATCTTGTAGAGTAATGGTCATCTCACCAACTGGTATATGGAAGGTGTGAGTCTTCGGCCTCCACCTCTCAACCAAAGCAGTAATAAGGTCTTTGTCAATCTGCACCAACATAAGAATAGAGATCAAATATGTAATCGTATTCATTATCCGTAACATGTACAAACAACTAGAGGAATATAATTAATTACATTAAGAATAAAGCATACATTGAGTCTCTTCATGCGAGACATGTGCCAAAACTTTGCCCGGTGAAGGTGCTGCTGCAACTAATGTGGGATGTCATCTGGGTCATGGACATCTCCAGGCCCTTGTGCGGCTCGCCTCACCCTTAAGGGAGCACAATCTCCTTCGTTCCACACAACTTGTGATCGGTGTGACCGCTGCACCTCCTCATCAAGAACTCCCCACTCTTTGGGACCGGGATGAATTGTGGGGTCGGGTTGATAAACCATTTGACTAACACAAATTTACGCTCACATAACACATTATTATTAAGTTACTAATTATTTATTATGTAAATACTTTAATCAAACAATGAAAATTCATAATATATAATAATAATAATAATAATAATAATAATAATAATAATAATCAAAATATATAAGATAATGTAACGGAAATATGGTCACAAAATTATGTAATGATAATAATATTTAATGATAATAATAAAATTTGAAAAATTTATGTAACAATAATGAAAACAAATTGAAAAAATTCAAAATTCTTCATAAGTACAATTATTCAAAATTATATAATCTAACAAAAACTAATCTAAACATTGCAATTCATAGTATATTTTAATAATAAAGATAACAAATTTTAATTAATCATAATAAAACTTCATAAAAAAATAACAATCCAAAACTAGATAGCGGTTCTGGTAGAAAAACGAAATCGAGATGGAAGCACAAATAAAAGCATTCATCATGTTGAAATAAAATATTATCAAAATCCAAAATTTTTACAAGAAAATTGAAATTTTGAGCTAGTGATCAATCACTGGCACTGCCTAGTTAGTTCATTCTCCTAATGAACTCATTGATATAACTCTCCCGGTTACCAGCATCACCACCTTCAACATAGTTGTTTCTCTTCTTCTTTAGTCCACCCAGTGTGCCTTAAGTTTTAACGGCTAGAGGAAGTTGTTGGCCTCCTTAAAGTGAGGACCAACTGTTATGATCTCGTTGTCAATAAAGTCGGTTGATCAATATTGGAAGGCTGCAAATTGAAAAAAGAAAGAAAGAAGGAACGAGAAAGGTAGGAGGTGGCTATGAGTTGGCTAAATAATAGTCAAAAAGGGTGGCTACAGAAAGCTACATGCGCAAAGAGGTGATGGAGAGGCTATAAATAGAGCTTCTCCCCTTCTCCTCAAACACATCAAAAATCTCTTCTCTCTTCTTTCCTTCTATAATTTCTTGAGTATATTTTTTTTTGTGAGAGGTTCTCTTAATTTAAGAGAGGGATAAATTGTTCCTTCCTTACAATTAAAGAGAGGTTGTAATTATTCATAACTTCCCATAGTGAGATTTCTATAAAGAATATCTGTGTGTCATTTATTACTCTCAATTTCTTTTATTTGTTGTCATTATTCTGTCCGGTAGGATCTTAAAATCCCAAGATGACATCTTCAGCGGATATGATTCCATACTTGCCCGAGGTCTAAGATGAGATCAAAGATAAGTCAGAAGCACGTGTCAAAAATTTTAACTACTGTAGTTAAATGGAAATAAACAAATACAGACCTGCTCAATGATGGAATTGTCGGTTAAAGGAATTATCTGTTTGTTGATCTTACCACGACCCCTCTTGTAAATAAGTTCTTTTACACTCTTCAAGTTTGGATACCTAAACCAAGACTACCCCACAAAATGAATATATAGAGCTAAACAGAAGCAACCCAATAACAGGAAAACTACTTACCGTACCCATAGGTCACGTATGGTTCAACCCTATGAAGCATGTTCATTGTAGCCTTGTTAACTTTAAGAAACACGCCACAGAGGAAGACAAGAATGACTTTGTTACCTTTATGGGTATAAAGGAAGTTAAAATTACTCTACAGAATGCACAAATTAAATCACCAGCCATCAAAAAAACAAAAACAGTTTCCACAGAGCCTAAGCTAAAATTTAGGACTCAAAGTGAGTAACAATAACGAGGAATTTAAGTTCTCCCAATGGTACAATAATCATTAGTAGTACCGCATCAAACGCAAAAGCTGCAAGATCTTCCTTGTCTTTGGGTGCATGGCATTAATACTGCAACAGATTATGGTGTGATAAGATATAACGTTTCAACTTGTAGAGATAGTAAAAATAGCCAGAAAATACGGATGCGAATAATAAACAATAGTTTAGCCTCTGGAGCAACACAAAATCCACCTGTAAGCTCAGCCTCACGTTTCAATCTGATCAACTCCTCTTACTAAAAGGAGAAAATAAGTAAAACAGTAAGGAGATATGACAAGATTTTTCACAAGTGGCACTTTAAATCAATGACAAGCGGCGCAGACATATTTTTTCACATCAAACTTTAAATTTATTTTTATTCCATATAAACTTGAATGTAGTATAAACTTAGTTTAATTTAATTTAATTGATATTAATTTTTTCTGTTTCTATTTAATATTTAGTATTTACTATATATTTGTACAAATATCAAGTATTATTCTTACTATTAATTTAGTATCTTAAATGCAATTAATATAAATTAAACTTTATATTTCCGAAAAAAACTAAGCTTCATATGTTTTCCATTTTTCTTTTTTATCCCTTTCAGCCTTATCTAGATTGTATAGACTGTTGGTTGGAATATGAAAAAAAGTTAAAGTAATAATATAAACTTTTAAATTGATTGAACGGATATAATTTAGAGATTTAGAAAAATGATAAGAAAATGATAATGAAAGAAATATAACCTTTGGCTCAGCAGCTTCCCTTGCGATTCGTCTTTATCTTACAGGCCACAACCAACCGAGCTTCTCGATGCACTCCCATCGCTGGTTATCATTTCACTCCATCTGCTCATCCCCTGTCCATCACAGTGACGATGGCTTGGAGGATAAATAGCTGACCTCACCGGACGACCAGGCAACAAGAAGATGGTGAAGAGCGTGGCTATGGAAGCTTAGATCTATTGCTTGTTTCGATTTTGTCGTGGTTTCATTTCTTTGTTCATACATGGAAAATCGTCGCCTCTTCCCTTCTATTATGATTATGCTGATTCTTGAGTTTTCGGAAATGGTTCTAGTGAAGGAAAAATGGTGATGCGTTTGTGACAAGTGGAGGTGATGTTAAATATTAATGGCGGAAGAAATTGTGGAGGCCGGGAAGGAGAGGGTGGGAGGAGAGACAGAGGATTTTTTTTTTTTAAAAAATGACAGGCGTGAGAATCAAGTTACATCCTTTTTTTTATTACTTCTTGTAATTTTTAAATTATGTCCGTTTAATTAATTTAAAAGGTTATCTCTCTCTTCTTCTCAATCAACAGATTTACAAAGAATAAAAAAAAATTAAATGAATAGAGGAACTGCTTTCGGACAAAATTAATGAGATGATGCATTGTTTTGTGATTAGACACTATAGGAATGAGAGATGATATGATATCAAATGATGGACGCAGTTTGGGTCCGATGCACTAACCCTCCGCTGAGTCTTTTGTAATGATTTTTTTTTTGAAATGTTATTTTTTAAAAAGAAAAAATACACTGCAAAGACTTAGTGAAGGGTCCGATGTATCGGACCCAAAGTGCGTCCACACCTCAACAATAGCGCGGGACCCAATAAACATAAAAGTAACGCTGGTTTGCCTCATTTAACAGTGGCGGTATTTTTATCCAACTCAAAAAAGTTGATAGATATTTTTACAACCAATCAAAGTTTATAAAACTGAATCCATATTCAAGAAAAGCTTTTAAGCCTTTTTGTCCCTTGACCCTTTTATATAATTGATAAATTATCGTTGAAAAAGTCTTTTTACTATAAAACAATTATTTTAGATAACATGCTATAAAACAACTATTAATTGGTCCCTCCTTGAGATTTTGCCAGAGGTGTTACAGTGGCGTTGAAGAAGTGGAGCTCACCATGATATTGATAAAAATATCAAAAGATGGAATCATATCCTTCCCCTCATCAAAGGTTCCAAGTTCTAAATCAATTAATAAATGGGTTAAGTTTAAAATTTACTCCAAAAGTTTTCGCTTAAGATAAATGGGTTAAGTTTAAAATTTATTCCAAAAGTTTTCGCTTAAAAGCAATATTACCTAGTAGATTTTTTGGATTCAATATTGTCCTAAAAGTGTTAAAAATGAGCAATGATGCCTAATACCATTAAAAATTTAGGGTTTGTTTGAGTTTACGTTTAAAAAATCCGTTCATATAAGTCGATACAAAACATATCTCACATACGTACCTTGTACACCATAAATCACATCAGAAAAGTAACTTCAACCACTTATCCAAATAGGCACTTAATGGTCAACATTAAAATTTTAAAGATCAACATTAGTTTTTTAATAATAGGAGGCAACATTACTACTTTTTGAAACTTCTAAGGTAAAATTAAACCCCAAAAAAACTTTCGGGGCATTATTACTCCTCGATGAAAACTTATAAGATAAATTTACACCTTCCCTTGTGCATAAAGATTTAGACACTACTTTCGTACAACATATCTCGGAAACAAGCAAGCAAATCAATGAGTAATGTTACATAGACCACATTACTAAGAAAGACAAGAAAGAAGAGCTTTGTCATACAATAAGCCGGAGGAAGAAAAAGAAGATACTCAATTGAGTCTTTAGTATTAAATAATTTATTTCAAAGTATTTATAGTCTTATTTAATTACTTTATAAACTGATATATAATCTAAAGATATTTAATATAAATATTATGATTAAATAATTTATTTTTTAAGAACTATATATATATATATATATATATATATATATATATATATATATATAAAGTAAGTGTAATACAACATTTGTTCCTTTAATTTCTCTTTTGCTTTGATTTTAGTCATTTAAGTTTCAAACTACAACAATAAAAGAAAATAAATTTTATCTTATAAAATCCCGACTTAACTGCATTAATTAACTTCATTGAAGCCATTTTTATCAATCTCAACCTTACAATAAAATTTGTTGAATTTTATGGTGTCAGAGTCCCAGAAATTAAATAGCCCTCATCTCGTTGAACAAGGGTGACTTAACAGGCCATATGAAGCTAGAACCTAGTAGTCCTAGGGAGCTCGTCGAAAAATCCTATACCACTAACGTTACTTTTGATTTCATTTTATTTTTTCATTAACTTTTTCATTTTATTTTTTCATTAACTTATTAACTTTCTTATTTCATGGTTATCAAGTGGGTTTATCTGTCGCCGACTTTCCACCAGGTAGGTCTCGAGATGCTTAAAATGATTGTGTCAATATATGCATGCAATATCATGGAGCTCTGTGTCTTCTTTTGGTACTCCATCAACTTCAAATTGAGGGCAGCGTTTTTCTTCTAATCTTTTTTCTATTATCTCTCATAATTTCTAAATCATGTCCGTCCAATCAATAAAATATTACTATAACTTTTCTTTCATTTTCCCAATCAACAGTTTAGATAGGTTGATGAGGGAAAATGAAAAAAAAGATTAGGGGAGAATCTCCTTCCTCAAATGGATCTTCTATAGAAACATAGTGGCCTTCAAGTTTTTTTTTTTTTTTTGTAAATTTAAGCTTTTATTTTCTGAGCACACCAGACCTCATTTCATGAATCATATTAGCTATGGAGACAAAAATGTGGGACACAATGATGGAGACTACATGATTTAGCCATTAGAAACCTGTTGATGAACATGTTAATTAATAATTATATAAGCATAATAATTAATAAAACAGGATAGATTAAAATAATGGTAAATATTTATTCAATGTAGAGTTAATATTAATATTATTTCCGAATATATATATTTTTTTCCTTTGGATTGTTTTTACATACTCAACCCACAAAATTTTGATATTTAAATATAGTCGTGGCATGAAATGAACAGTGGGGTAACATCTGAGTTATTATATAAACAAATTAATCTTATTCAAATATTACAAGTGGTATTCAAAGCTTTTCACAAGTAGCACCCTAAATAAATAACAACTGGAGCAGAGGTACGTAATTTTTCACATCAATTTTTAAATTTAATTTTATTTAGTTTGATATGAACTTAAATCTAGTATGAATTTAGTTTAATATAATTTAATTGATATTAATTTTTTTTTGCTATTCAATATTTATTATTTAATATAGTTTTATATATAATATGAAATATTATCGTTACTATTAATTTAAAATGCAATTGATATAAATTATATAAAATATTATAATTAAATCCAATCAAAATAGGAAAATTTAAATTTAAACTTACACTTTTAATAAATTCCTAATTAGTCAAGATGCCTAAGAAGGATTTCTAAACGCTATTAAAAAAATCAAAATAACTCTATTTAGTTAAAAACAAAATTGAAGGTAGACGTATTCTTTATTCCCATTTTAATTATTTTAACTAGATTTATTTAGGATTTAATTATAAATTCTAAAGCGATAGATAAGATCTATGTCATTTTTCAACAAATTGGTAAATGCATCCTTCGGTAAGGCATGCAATTCGAATGACCCGTAAGATCGCTTGCCACCTATCACAATAATACAATTACAAGAGGCATCGATGATAAACTGCTTCCTAAGCTAGTAACTGAAGGAATATAATTCATATTATGATTTTTCAAATTAAATGCCAGTCACAAAAGTGATTGCATGAATTTTACTCCACATAATCAAAGAAATAAAATTCTTCTTGAAAGTATGATGTAAGGAGATTAGTCACTATTACTCTACTCCTAGTGGATACCCTCAACCTAAAAAAAAGTTCTTCTTCCAAGGTTCATGGAATTTTGGTTAAGAAAATAGTTCAATGCATATGAATTAGAATGTAACAGGGCATAAAGTTGTTTTCTTGTGTTCTTTCTTGCGAGAATTCAGACATGGATTTTGTAATGGTAACCTGATGATGTTTGTATTTCTCATCTTTGATTTTAGTAACCTAAATAGTGGCAATCATACGAAGTTAAAAACATACATTAAGATTTTTATGGGTTTATAATTAAGAAAAAAATTTCATTATAACTTAATGTTATTTCTATATGCTCTTGGAAAAAAAAACAATGGAAATATCTTAGCTGATTTTTCAAACTCGCACCTTACAGTTTCGTGTATAACAAACTTAACCGTGACAGTGACTAGTTTAATCTTTTTCTTTGTATGTTTCCAATATCTTTTTGTTTAGTCTTTGTGATGTGTCTTCCCTTTTCAGAGCTGAATCACCCAAGTAAAACCAATGGGCAATTCGAATGATGAGGACAAACTACAAGCTTACGCTTCTCCTCTTCAAGGAAGTGAAGAACAAGGGTGTAATATATCGACCATCCATTGTGTGCCTGGTCATAATATCGAACAAGGGAGTGAAGAACATTGCATCAGTGATAATGTGCCTAGTCATAATAGGGAAATAGCGCCAAGTGGAGGGAACTTAATGACTACTTCCTTCCAGAATATTCGATCTCTATTGAATAGACCAACTTCAAGATCTTTATCTCCCTATGCGGTTCCCTTCCATCTTAGATCAAGGGTTGGTAATATTGATCAGCCTCCCCTTGATTTTAATGTTGGAGGGCCTATGTTTAGTACTAACCAAGTTTCATTGAATTCAACTTAAAATGGATCTTCTATGGAAACTTAGTGCCCTCAGTTTCTTTAGGTAAATTGAAGCTTTTATACCCTGAGCACTCTTAACCTTTTTTTTTTTTAATGAATCATGTTAGTTTTGTAGGCATAAATATAGGAGACAACAATGGAAACTACATGATTTAGCACTTGGTAACATGTGATGGGACAGGTGTAACATAATCATTGGACATTGTATCAATTAGTTCATAATTGTATTAGTTCAGTTGTAATTCTGTTATAAGTTGTTACACATAGCATCTAATCGGGCTATGATCATTTGTCTTATCTTTATGTATATAAACACATTCATTATTCAATAATATTCAATTTCATTCTTCCTTTCACAATTGTCCAGTTACATGGTATCAGATTTTTCTCTTTCCCGATCCTGTCAAACCCACCCTTTCTTTCTCTTTCTCATCTCTCGACTTCTCCGTCCATCATCTTCCTCAACCTTGACCTTAATCGGCTTCCATGGCGTCCGTTTCCACTTCTACTTAACCTTCTCAAACCACCTCTTCTTCCATTGCTTCCGCTATACCCATTCTTATGACCGATCCTTCTTCCCCATTCTATATTCATCTAAATGAAAACCCAGCGCTTGTACTCGTTGCTCCTCCTCTTGATGGCACAAATTATCATGTTTGGGCCAGAGCAATGCGTATAGCGCTCCTCTCGAAGAATAAACTTCGATTCATTGACGGATCCTTGGTTCCTCCACCGTCGACGGATCCCCACCTTTCCGCATGGGAACGTTGCAACAACCTTGTGCAAGGATGGCTCACTCGTTCGCTGTCTCCAACTATTGCTAAGAGCATACTATGGTTCGATTCTGCCTTTGAAATTTGGACTGATTTGCGTTCAAGATTCGCTCAATCCGATTTGTTTCAACTCTTTGATCTTCAAGAGGAGATATGTAATCTCAAACAAGGTACTCTTACTGTAAGTGAATATTTTACTCATCTGAAAATCCTCTAGGACGAGATGAGCAACATTCGTCCATTGAAACCGTGCTCGTGTGGTTCACTTAGCATTACTCTCAGTCACCGAGAAGAAGATCAAGTCATCAGGTTTCTGAAAGGTCTCAATGAGCAGTATAATTCCACCAAATCTCAAATTATGTTAATGGACCCACTACCTTTCATCACTCGTGTGTTTTCACTGATCACTTAACAAGAATGTGAGCTTCATCCAATTGCTCCTGTTATTCCTACTGATTCGAAAATTTTGTTGGCTAAGACTCCTCGATCCAATTCTCCTGCTTCTTCCTAAAAGCAATGTACTCACTATGGTAAGCCTCGTCACACTGAAGCCACTTGTTATAGGAAGCACGGTTTCCCTCCTGGTTTCAAATTTCGCAATGGTTCTGTTGCTGGAAATGGTCCTTCTCATGTGGTGAATCAAGTTGGCACTCAAGGTTCTGGTTCTGTTCCCAAATCCACATCTGTTCCTGCCTCATCTCCAGACTCCATGTCTTTACTAGCCACCATCTTGCCTCAGCTATCCTCTGAGCAATATCAACAACTCCTCAGTCTTCTCAACTCTCCATCTTCAGTTCACTCTTCATCCTCGGTCAATCATATTTCTGCCTCTATTTCTGCTTCAACCGAAGGTATCTCAGTATCTAGCTCATCTATCTCCTGGATCATTGATTCAGGAGCCACTGATCATGTGTGTTGTTCTCTGGATTTATTTTCAGTCTATACGTCAATAGCTCCAATTAATGTAAGTCTCCCTACTGGTGCTAAAGCTGTTGCTCGCTTCTCTGGCATAGTTGTCATTTCTGATTCTTTAATTTTGCATCATGTTCTTTTCCTTCCCAATTTTTCGTTCAACATTATATCTGTTTCTCGGCTGACAGCAGCTCAAAATTGTTTTCTAACCTTTGACTCTCTTGTTTGTCAGATTCACTCCATTCAACCTTCGCTGATGATTGGTTCAGCTAGGCTTTTTAAGGGCTTGTATCTACTTACTGCAGATATGAACATTCAGTCTAAACCTTCTTAGGTTATCCTGACCAATACTACCTCTGTTACAAATTCAATTCTCTGGCATATGCGACTGGGACATCCTTCTGCATCTGTACTTTCATATTTACATAAAAGTGTTTCTGATATACCATCTGTATCCCATATATTTCCATGTGATGTCTGCCATTTTGCAAAACAGAAACGTTTGACTTTTCCTGTAAGCACAAGTTCATGTAATAAAATTTTTGATTTGATTCATGTTGACATATGGGGCCCTTTCTCAATTTCATCTATCCAAGGTCATTGATATTTTCTTACCATTGTTGATGACTATTCTAGATATACCTGGCTTTTTTTAATGACAAACAAATCTAAAACTTCCAGTCATCTCACCAATTTTTTTGCCCTTGTTAAAAATCAATTTAGCACAACCATCAAAATTTTAAGGTCTGACAATGGTGCTGAATTCAACATGGCCCATTTTTTCACTTCTAATGGTGTGATTCATCAAACGTCTTTTATGGCTACTCCCCAACAAAATGGTCTTGTTGAACAAAAACACTAACACATTTTAAATGTTGCTAGAGCACTCCTTTTTCAGTCTCATATTCCCATTTCATATTGGTCTTTTTTGGTTCTTCATGCAACTCATATAATTAACTGTTTACCATCTCCCACTATCCAAAATAGCACTCCTTTTGAATGGCTATATGGTGTTGCATCCTCCTACTCTCTTCTTAAAGTCTTTGGTTCTCTTTGTTTTGCTTCTACTTTATCTGCTCATCGTTCTAAGTTTGATCCTCGAGCACGCAAATGTATTTTTTTTTGGGATTTCCCACCGGTTCCAAGGCCTATATTTTGTTGGACATATCAAACAATCAAATTTTTCTTTCACGTGATGTTTTGTTTCATGAACATGTGTTTCCCTTTAAAAATGGCAGCAACTCTAATTCCTCTCCATCTTTACCTGAACCACAATTCCATTCATCTCTTTTGGATGAAATTGCACCCCCTTCAACCCTTGTTTTATCAGCCCCTTCACCTATATTTGAACCCCTCTCTTCAAACACCTCTTCTCCTCCCATTTTTGTTCCCCGTCGCTCTACTAGACTTCATAAACCACCTTCATATCTGCAGGATTTTCACTGTGCTCTCTCATCATCTACTAATCAATCATCATCGAAAGGTTCTCCTCGTTATCCCTTATCTTCTGTTTTATCTTACTCTTCTCTTTCTTCTTCATAACTTTCATTTGTCAATAATGTCACTGTTCATTCTGATCCCACTACTTTTAAACAAGCTGTCAAATTTCCTGTTTGGAGAGAGGCTATGGATGCAGAAATTCATGCTCTTGAACACAATCAGACCTGGGTTCTCACTTCTTTACCACCGAACAAGTCTTCCATTGGTTGCAAATGGGTTTTTCGTACTAAGTTCAAAGCTAATGGAGACATAGAAAGACATAAGGCTCGACTTGTGGCCAAAGGTTATACTCAAACCGAAGGAGTAGACTACTTTGACACCTTCTCTCCGGTTGCTAAAATGACCACTCTACGTCTTCTTCTTTCCATTGCTGCTGCCAAGGGTTGGCACCTTCATCAATTAGATGTCAACAATGCCTTTCTTCATGGTGATTTGCATGAGGAGGTATATATGGATCTTCCCCCTGGTTTTACACCAACTCACCCCAATCAAGTTTGTAAGTTGCAAAAATCCTTATATGGTTTAAAGCAAGCAAGTCGACAGTGGTACTCTAAACTATCTGCTGCTTTATTGTCTTATGGTTATGTTCAGTCTGCATCTGACCATTCTTTATTTTTCAAAGCATCCTCTGCTGCCTTTACTGTGATCCTTGCCTATGTTGATGATGTGGTACTTATTGGTAGCGATCTAGCTAAAATCAACTTGGTTAAACAGAATTTAGATGCTGCATTTACCATTAAAGACCTTGGTGAACTTCGTTACTTTCTTGGTTTGGAACTTGCCAGATCTAAGGAGGGTATTTTTCTTTCTCAACACAAATTTGCACTTGAATTGCTTGATGATTCTGGTTATTTAGCTTGCAAACCTGCTACTTCTCCAATGGATCCTCATTTAAAACTTTCTAAGGATAATGGCAAACCTCTTCCTGACCCTCTCTCTTATAGAAGACTTATTGGAAGATTACAGTACCTCACTACTACCCGACCATACCTTAGCTTCGCCACCCATTAGTTTAGTCAGTTTATGAGCAACCCTCTTGACACCCATTTGGCCGCTGCACACAGAGTACTTCGTTACATTAAGTCTTCTCCTGAAGCTGGTATATTTTTTTTCTGCTGATTCTGATTTACAGCTGCGCAGTTACAGTGATTCGGATTGGGCAGGATGTCTAGATACTCGCCGGTTTGTTATTGGTTTTGCTATCTTCCTTGGCAATTCTTTAATCTCTTGGAAAGCCAAGAAACAACCTACTATATCAAAATCCTCCTTAGAAGTTGAATACCTAGCTCTGGCTTCTACTACTTGTGAGTTGCAATGGCTCATTTATTTGCTAAATGATTTTCATATATCACATGTCGATCCTGCACTTCTATTTTGTGACAATCAGTCAGCTATCCAAATTGCTGCCAACCCCACATTCCATGAGAGAACAAAATACATAGAGCTTGATTGTCATTTGGTAAGGGAAAAGCTTCAAGCCAAGGTTATTCACCTTCTTCCTGTCAGGTCTGTTGATCAAATTGCAGATATTTTTACCAAACCTCTACATCCTAATCGTTTTCATGAGCTCACATCCAAGCTGGGCCTGCAGAACATCCATGCTCCAGCTTGCCGGGGGTGATAGGTGTAACATAGTCATTGGACATTGTATCAATTAGTTCACAATTGTATTAGTTAGTTCACAATTATATTAGTTCAGTTGTAATTTTGTTATAAGTTGTTACAAATAGCATCTAATCGGGCTATGATCATTTGTCTTATCTTTATGTATATAAACACATTCATTATTCAATAATATTCAATTTCATTTTTCCTTTCACAATTGTCCAGTTACATGGCATGCTAATAATTATATAAGCATGATAGTTAATAAGACATGATAGATTAAAATAAATAAAAATATTAAAAAAATACCACTTAAATTTTAAAATGTTAAATGTGTGATTTCTCAATAAAAAAAGTTATAAATCATTTTATTGTTCTTGTTAATTTCATTACGTTGTTGCCAACATTATTTTAAAATTCAAGTAATATTGTTGTTTCATTTTCTCTTAAAATAATGGTAAACATTTATTGAATGTGAAGTAAATACTTGTACGTAGGTAATATCATTTCCGAATACTTTTTTTCCCTTTGTCTGTTACTACATAATCACCCACAAATAAAACCATTGATTATTTTATTAAATTTTGATATGTGAATATAGCCGTGGCATGACATGTATAGTGGGATAACATCGAGGTATCATATCAAGAAATTAATCTAATTCAAATATTACAAGTGCTGTTCTAAGCTTCTTTACAAGTAGCACTCTAAATAAATAACAACTGGATATATCAGAGGTAATTTTTCACATCAATTTTTAAATTTAATTTTATTTATTTTGATATTAACTTAAATTTAGTATGAATTTAGTTTAATATAATTTAATTGATATTAATTTTTTGATATTAAATATTTATTATTTAGTATATTTATATATATAATATCAAGTATTATCGTTACTATTAATTTAAAATAAATTAAAGAAAAAATCCTAATTCAATCCAGTTTAAATATGATAAATTTAAATTTAAATTTACATTTTTAATAAATTCTTAATTTAAGTTAATGACCTAATAAGGATTTCCGAATACTATTAATGACCTTATTTAGTTAAAAAGAAAATTGAAGGTAGACGTATTCTTGATTCCAATTTTAATTATTTTAACTGGATTTATTTAGGATTTAATTATAAATTCCAAAAGCTATAGATAAGCCAAATATCATTTTTCAATAAATTGGTAATCGCATCCATCGGCAAAGCATGCATTCTAGACTCTGGGATCATTTGATTCTAACAGTAATATAATAACAATAACAAGTGTTATGAGCTCTAGCTAGCTGCATCTAAAAACAGAGGAGCTTATTGATTTTGAATGACCCGTAAAATCTCTCAGATCTTAGTTAAAACGTTTTACAGCTTACAATAATACAATTACATGAGGCATCGATGATAAACTGCTTTCTAAGCTAGTAACTGAAGGAATATAATTTATATTATGGTTTTCCAAATTAAATATCAGCCACAAAAGTGACGGTTGTCAGATGAATTTTACTCCACCTAACCAAAGACATAAAATTCTTCTTAAAAGTACAGGAGATTAGTCACTATTACTTTACTCGTAGTTGATACCCTAAACCTAAAAAAATTCTTCTTGAAAGGTTCATGGAATTTTGGCAAAGAAAATAGTTCATAGCATTGTTGGTGATGCCTGAATGAGGGTATTAAAAAAATGCCATAATTCTTCTTTGTTCCTAGGAAGAATAAAATATTTCCAATTTGGTGAAAAGCACATTGAACTCACCTAAAGTCTTTGGGATTTTGCAATTAAATCCCAATTAAATTCCACTAAAATAATTAAAACTGGAATCAAGCCCACACCTACGTTCAATATTTCTATCTAACTACATGAGTGCATTCGGCTTTTTTACAGCATTCAAAAAATGTATAACTAGAAATTTGTTAAAAGTGTAGACTTTAATTTCAATTTTTTGTATTTCAGTCGGATTTTATTGAGATTATCTTTAAATTAAACTTTATATTTCAAAAAACTATGGAGAATTACATTGAGGTTTTAAAAAAGACAAATAATCACAACTAGATTCTATGAAAATTTTAAATTAATATGAAATCTAAAGGATCTATAGGCGATTTTATTTGAATTGTGAAAAGACAAATCCACACTGACTTGTCATTAATGGCATATTGAAAAGTCAAGGTGCCAATAATGACAAGTTAGAACGTGTCAATTGATAGGTTAATGTGCCACTAATATTGACAAGTTAGAGTATGACAAGTTATGAAGCCACCAATGGCAAGTCATGGCGCTCCAATTGACAAATTAATGTGCCACTAATGACAAGTCAAGCAGCAATAATTGACAAATTAGGGTATGACAAGTTACGGTGCCACTAATAACAAGTCAAGACGCCTCAATTGATATGTCGACGTACCACTAATAACAATTTAGGTAAACTTGTCTTCTCACAATTTCAATAAATCTCTCATAGGTCCACTTGTAGCTTCATAGCTATTTGATGATTTCATTGGACCTAGTTGTGATAATTTGTCTTCTGTAGAACCTCAATATAATTCCCAAAAAGACTGAGCTTAATATGCTTTCTATTATGGGGGAAAAAGATAGAAAAAGAACTTTGAATTTGTAAAATTCAAAATTAGGTATTTGCAAAAAAAAAAAAAAAAGGTTATAAATTGCTTATCCAGATTCGTCATTCCCTTATCAACTTTTAGTAACAAACCTAATTTGAGACTTTACAATTTCAGAGTTCTCTCTTTTTCTTTTTCTTTTTCTTTTTGTCTTTTTCCCTTCTATTATGTACATATACATAAGATAAATTTAAAGGAATTGTATTTTTTTCCAACGGTGAAAGAGGCTTTAACCACTGTATGTATGTGTGTGTGTATAAAAGGTTTTCACCACTTAAGTACAAAGTCTCGAAGTTGAGACCATGTGAATGAAACAAAAAACACTTTTTAATAGAACTACCCCATAAGGTTTGACAATGCTCAAATCTGACTCAATCATATAACCATATAAAAAATTGTATTTTTTTTTATAAAAATGAATTTCCAACTATTTATTTTTTATAGTTTATAAATGGCTTAAGGTGCATCCAATGCCTTGAAGTGTTTTTTAGGTGCATCCAGTTTTGTGGAGCATCCAACACCCTTAATTATTTTTTGTGGTGCACCTAATACCATGAAATATTTTTTTAGATGTGTCACGTACCATAAACTCTTTTCTGATACATATAATATCACAAAGTATTTTTCAATCAAATACCCTAAATTATCTAAATTGTCAAGTGTAAAATTGTAAAAAAAAAAAAATACTTAAGGTGATGGACGCCTTGAAAAATATTTTAAGGTGATAAGTGCACTATAAAATACTTAAGGCTAGTAGGCGAATCTGGAAAAATACTTCAAAGTTCTAGATATACCTTACTCATACTCAGTGGTGGACCCAGGATTTTAAGTTTATGGGTGCAAAATTAGTAATGTGATTCGAGGGTTTGGGGGCAGCGCCCCGGAAAATTTATTTTTAATGAAAATTTTAAACACATTAAAAAAACAAAAGAATATAAACAATAAAAGAAAAGAAAACTTCAACTTAACATAGAAAAATAATGATATTAACTGTTAATTTTTTTAACAGTTTATATGTTGATCGTTAATTTTTTAACAGTAAAAGACAACAGTGTTCCATTTTAATATTTTTGGGGTAATTTACATCTTAACCCTATTTATATTTACTTTATTTCTCTCTTAATTACCCCTAAAAAATAAGAGTATTCTAGAGAAAAAAAATTATTTTAAATATACTTATTATTTTTAACTATTTTTTAAATTTATTTTAAATATACTTATTATTTTTAATCAAATCTAAAAGATTGAGAGAGGGAACCAAAAAAAGAGAAAAAAAATTTATTTTAAATATACTTATTATTTTTAACTATTTTTTAAATTTATTTTAAATATACTTATTATTTTTAATCAAACCTAAAAGACTAAGAGAGGGAACCTGTGACCCTAAGTAAGAGGAGAAAATTCAATAACCACTGCACCACTTGTACACATTGTCACTCATTTCCATCAAATTATATATATTTTATGTATGCACTTGCCCACATTGGCACTAGTGTGGGTCTGCCACTGTTCATACTCATTTCTAAAGTATCCTTGAAACAATCTATTTACATAAAGCTATTTTGTTCGATAATATGCAATCCAACAAAAATTAATTGGTCCTACTTAACGTTTTGCAAGAGGGGTTTTACATTGGTGAAGAAGATGAAGATGTTACCATGATATTGATAAAGATATCAAGAGATGGAATGATATCCTTCCCTTCAACAAAGACTTTCAAGTTTTATATCAACGTGTGTACAGATTTAGATATTACTCTCATACAAAAATATTTCAGCAACAAATGAGCAAATCAAGAAAGATAAGAAAGAAGAGCATCGCTCTGATACGACTAATAAAAAGTTGTCACACTGAGGGTTATTATTAATTAAGCTTATATAGTAATAAATGCGGTACAAGATCACTTAGCAAGACTGGATGGGAATCTTTGACTCCTTGCTTTATCAGCTCCCTTCAAAGTAGTCTTGATGAGACATTTGTTCCTCCAATACTAATCTCTTTGGAATCAATCTTTTCTCGTGAATCAAATAGGGGTTTTTTTCATCCATTGAGTGCTCATCACTCTACAATAGATAGAAGAAGACTCCTAAATCCATATTTTGACGTGAGTGTTGATGTCCAAGCTCTTCCAAGGACGACTCCAATGAACAACAACCGATTCTTTCCATCTATCCCAACCATATGAATTATGTTGGTTTTTGAGGCATAAATATGGGACACAAGGATGGAAACTACATGATTTAGCACTTTGTAACATGTGATGGGCATGCTAATAATTATATAAGCATAATAGTTAATAAGACATGATAGATTAAAATAAAGAAAAATATCAAAAAAAATACCAGTTGAATTTTAAAATGCTAAATAGGTGATTTCTGTATAAAATAAGTTGTAAATTGTTTTATTGTTTTTGTTGATCCCATTACTTTGTTATCAACATTATTTTGAAATTTAAGTAGTATTTTTCTGTCATTTTCTTTTACAATAATAGTAAATATTTATTCAATGTGGAGTAAATACTCGCACGGTAGGTAATATTATTTCTGAATGTGAATAGGTATTTTTTTTTCCCTTTTGGTTATTACGACATACCCACCCCACAGATAAAACCATTTATTATTTTTATTAAATTTTGGTATGTAAATATAGCCGTGGCATGACATGCATAGTGGGGTAACATCGAGTTATTATATAGAAAAATTAATCTTATTCAGATATTACAAGTGGTGTTCTAAGCTTTTCACAAGTAGCTCTCTAAATAAATAACAATTGGGACCTAGGTAATTTTTCACATCAATTTTTAAATTTAATTTTATTTGGTCTGATATGAACTTAAATTTGGTATAAATTTAGTTTAGTATAATATAATTTATATTAAATTTTTTTTTTGGTATTCAATATTTATTATTTAATATATATATATATATATATATATATATATATATATATATATATATATAATATCAAGTGTTATCGTTACTATTAATTTAAATGCAACTGATATAAATTAAATAAAATATTATAATTAAATCCAATTAAAATACGAAAATTTAAATTTCAACTTACAATTTTAACAAATTCCTAATTAGCCAAGAGGCCTAAGAAGGATTTCAAAATTGCTATTAAAAAATCAAAATAACTCTATTTAGTTAAAAAGAAAATTGAAGGTAGACGTATTCTTTATTCCCATTTTAATTATTTTAACGGGATTTATTTAGGATTTAATTATAAATACCTAAAGCTATAGATAAGCCATATGTCATTTTTCAACAAATCAAATTGGTAATCGCATCCATCGGCAAAGCATGCAATCTAGATTCTGGGATCATTTGATTCTAACAGTAATATAATAACAATAACAAGTGTTATGAGCTCTAGCTAGCTGCATCTAAAACAGAGGAGATTATTGATTTTGAATGACCCGTAAGATCTCTCAGATCTTTGTCAAAACGTTTCGCAGCTAGCCTCCTGTTACAATAATCTCTAATATCATGGCACTAGGCTTAAGTAAGGCTATTGAGCTTATATTAACCCTCCCAGGTCCATTTTAATTTTTTTGGAGGCCAACATATATATTTTGGCCATACTTTTCATTTTTCCTCCTAGGCTCAATTTTTACCAATTTGTTATGAAATATATTTTAAAAAATCATAATTAATTCCATAGAACTCCAATTGAGGTAATTCAAATTTCTATTTGAAGCTCTTTAAGTCTATTTTAAGAGAAAAATAATCACCACACTAATATGTGAATATATTATTCCCATAATTTCGAAAAATAGGGTTCAACTTAAATTTGGATTTTGGATTTCAAGAATTACCATTCACCACAAAAAATATGCTTCATGATATATACATGAAGGCACATGCTGGAAACAGTCAGCTTTTGGGTTCATGATATATATGTGAAGGCATATGCTGGAAACCAACGTACTGGCAACCGATGCAAGGCAAAAGCTCAGATGCAACTTTTTATTTCATGGTATATATATATATATATATATATATATATATATATATATATATATATATATATATATATATAACAGGAGATTATCGATTTCGAATGACCCGTAAGATCTCTCATATCTTATTAAAACTTTTTGCAGCTTGCCACCTATTACAATAATACAATTACATGAGGCGTCGATGATAAATTGCTTTCTTAGCTAGTAACTGAAGGAATATATATATATGGTTTTTCAAATTAAATGCCAGCCACAAAAGTGATTGCTGTCGGATGAATTTTACTCCACTTAACCGAAGAAATAAAATTCTTCTTGAAATAAAATTCGGAGGAGATTAGTAACTATTACTCTACAACTCATGGTGGATACTCTGAACCTAGAAAAAAAATCTTCTTCAAAGGTTCATAGAATTTTGGCAAAGGAAATAGGTCCTGGCAGTGTTGGTGATGCCTGAATGAGAGTATTAAAAAAAAAATGCCATAATTCTTCAACTAGGAAATAGGAAGAATAAAATATTTCGAATTTGGTGAAAAGCACTTTGAACTTACCTAAAGGCTTTGGGATTTTGCAATTAAATTCCACTAAAATAATTAAAACTGGAATCAAGCCCACACCTCATTCAATATTTCTATTTAACTACATGAGTGCATTGTGGCTTTTTTACAACATTCAAAACATTTCTAATTAGAAATTTGTTAACAGTACGTAGACTTTAATTCGAATTTTTCGTATTTCAGCCGGACTTCATTGAGTTTTTCTTTAAATTAAACTTTATATTTCAAAACACTAGGGAGAATTACATTAAGGTTTTAAAGAAGACAAATCATCACAACTAGATCTGATGAAATTTTTAAATTAATATGAAGTCCAAAAGATCTATAGGCGATTTATTAAAATTGTAAAAAGACAAATTTACATTGAGTTGTCACTAATTCATATTGAGAAGTTAGGGTGCACTAATAACAACTCAGAGCATGTCAATTGATAGGTTAATGTGGCAATATTAAGTCATGGTCTTACAATTGACAAGTTAAAGTATTACAAGTCATTAAGCCACCAATGACAAGTCATGGCGCCCCAATTGACAAATTAATGTATTACTAATGACAAGTCAAGGTGAAATAATTGACAAATTAAGGCATGACAAGTTACGGTGCCACTAATAACAAGTCAAGATGCCTCAATTGACAAGTCAATGTAGCACTAATAACAATTTAGGTAAACTTGTTTTGTCACAGTTTCAATATATCTCTCATAGGTCCCTTGTCGCTTCCTAGTGATTTGATGATTTCATTGAACCTAGTTGTGATAACTTTTCTTTTTTAGAGCCTCAATATAATTCCCAAACAAAACTAAGCTTAATATGCTTTCTATTATGGGGAAAAATATTGAAAAATAACTTTGAGTTTGTAAAATTCAAAATAAGGTATTTCCCAAAAAATGAATGGTGAATTACTTATTAAGTTTCATAATTCCCTTATCAACTTTTGGCAATAAATCTAATTTGAGGCTTTGCAATTTTAAAGTTCTTTTTCAATTTTTTTTTTCTTTCTATTATTTACATATACATAAGATATATTTAAAGGAATTGTATTTTTCCAACAGTGAAAGAGGCTTTGACCATTGTATCCAGGGAAAAAAAAACCGTTTCACCACTTAAGTACAAAATCTCCAATTCGAGACCATGTGAATGGGGAAAAAAATCCCTTTCGGCTGAACTACTTTCATAAGGTTTGACAATGCTTAAATCAAATCGGATTCAATCATATAACCATATAAAAAAATGTATTTTTTTTTTAAATAAAAAGGAAGTTCCAACTAGTTTTTTTTTTTTAATAGTTTCTAAATGGTGTAAGGTGCATCTAATGTCCTGAAGTATTTTTTTTCTTTTTTCTTTTTTCAGGTGCATCCAATAGTTTAAAGTATTTTGTGGTGCATCAAACACCTTAAAGTATGTTTTGTGCTTTGCGGTGAGCCTAGTATCATGAAGTATTTTTTCAGATGCGTCTAGTACCATAAACTCTTTTTTTTAATGCATCTAACATCATAAAGTATTTTTTAACATCACAAAGTATTTTTTAAATGTATCCAATACCTTAAATTATCTAAATTGTCCCGTGCATGAAAAAAAAAATACTTTCAAGTTTTATATCTGTACAGATTTAGACAGTCCTCTTGTATAAAAATATTTCAGCAACAAACGAAGCAAATCAAGAAAGATGAGCATATCTATAATACAAAAAATCGAAGTGGAAGAAAAATGACGTAATAAAAAGTTGTCAAGTGGTCTAACTGGGTTATCATTAATTAAGCTTATATAATAATAAATGCACTATAAGATCACTTAGCAGAGCTCGATGAGAATCTTTGGTTCTCTAAAGTAGTCTTGATGGGACATTAAAAAATGTTGTAGATCAGTTCAATGAATTTAGTAGGCTATATATATATATATATATATATATTATATGTATGTATGTATTAAAATACAATGGACATGAACTGTTTGAATATCAGAATAATCAAACTTCTAGGAATGCTATCATATAGTTTGACTAGCGGGGTGTGAGGCCTGCTAGATTTCTTTAGATCTCAAATTTGAGTCTTATATGAGACATCTATGTTAGGAGAAGAAGCCGAGAACCATAAAATGTAATCAATTGCTCGCATAGTTGGCAATAAGATCTAGAAAATGTACAATATACTGGTTGGAAGTATTAAAAAAGGCAACCATAATTCATAACACTTGGGAAAAATTACTCCTCCTCTTAATGTAGGACTTGATTGAGAAGTTGATATCGGTCTTAAATATAAAACATTTCCCCCATATTTGTCAATATTTTTATAATTCATTCCTATTAATGCTTTCTTAACAATAATCAAGATAGAGATTGAGAAAATTGAGGGAGATAATTAGGATGTTTTAAAAACAACATGTAACATTATCTAACTTAACTAACTTAATTTAACCAAATTAGATAAATATATCTTATATTAAGAACATAAAAAGTGAAGAAAGTTCAGAGATAGTTGTTCATAATGTCTAACTTATTAAAAATGAAGAATTAAATGAAATATTTGATCCCTCAAGTTTCAAATTATATGTTTTTATCCCCCAACGCAGACTATTAGATCAGACTATTATCCCCCAACGCAGATCCTTTCCACCCAAGATTAAGGATTGGAAGTAATACCCATGCTGAATCAAGAACATTCACAAATCAATATCTTCACCGGACGGCTTGTGTTCATGCTTGTCCCACAAGTCCCATCAACAATCTCCCCTTCTTTCCACCACTTTAGAGGCCTTGCATGTACAGCAGCACATTCTTTCCACATAGCCCACAACTTTGGAGGCCTTCCATGAACATTAGGCCCCAGTTCTTTCCACATGACCTACCACTTTGGGGGCCTTCAATGAATATTAGGCCCCCACCTCGCCCACCATTTTTGAGGCCATGTAAATTTTTGTGATTTTATTTCTTTGGTTGAAGTATATATCAAGTTATTTGGTTTGATTAAGTTTCTAATGTCACAAAAATTTCCTAGTAAAAATAATCATAAACCCTCCTTAAATGTGAATCTAGACGTACGGTCCATAAATTAACAATAAATTAGTATTAGTAGTCTATAAATACGTCTAGCTTCTAGTAGAGTGAACAATCTAAGTAGTGAAAAAAATAGGAAAACATACACTTAAATACACTAATAAATTAGTATTAGATATTTTTAAATTTTAAATATCTAAATCAGTAAGGCCGTCCTCCCTATTTTTTTTCTAAGGTGAGTTTTGTTGGGAAGAAACTACCCATCTTTGAATTTGCTGGCATATATGAACCATCTTCCCCATTATATACAAAATTAATCCTATTAAAATGTTACAAGTGGTGTTTTAAACCATTCACAAGTAACTCCCTAAATTAATAACAACTAACACATCAAACTTTAATTTCAATTTTATTTAATTCAATATAAACTCAAATTTAGTATGAATTTGGTTTATTATAATTTAATTGATATTAAATTTGTCTGTTGTTGTTTAATATTTATTATTTCATATATCTGTTAATATCAAGTATTATCTTAATAATAAAAAACTATTATCTTAACTATTAACTTAATTAATATTCTAAATGCAGTTAATATAAATTAAATTTTGTATCTAAAAAACACTAAGCTTTAAATGCTCTCTAACAGTAATACCAACAAAGGTTGCCGGTTGCCCTAGGTAGAAAGAATTGGGCCAATAACTCATAAAAGTCCTTAATTTAAATCCCATTATTAAATTGAGAGGATTTTGTAAGTGGACAATGATGACTAGAAGTATTAAGTACATTGCAATCATGGGAGCCACATGCCAGGTGTCTCTATTTTTGTTTTGGCTTTCTTTAACAAAGGCTCACCTTCGTGGTTGTTATTGCTATATTTTCTGGTTTCTCTCCTGCACCACAGGTGTGAAGACTTACAAGCCTCTTTCCTTGATGGCAATCCTGAATGGTTCTTGCTCCTTACAAGCGTCAAGGAAGCAATTTGTCATTCATTTCCTCAGTTTCTCGTTTTATTTGGTCTAACTGTCTAAGGGTATAATCTCAATGGAGATTCGTACTTTAGGTTATTATTATACATTAGTTTTGTGTGTTTAATTTTTTGATTTGGTCATGATTATAATTCTTTTTGAGTTTTTTTTTTTATATATAAATTTTAAGAGAGGAGTTGGATTCACTCACAGACCAAGGCCAGGGCGCGATGACTTTACTCCTCAAGGTATACAAGGCTGAGAATACATATGTCTCCATCTTAGTCTGCATTTCCACAAGTTCACATCATCTAGGATGTCTCCCCCAACACCCTGACCAACTTTAGGATTAAACCCTCTCCCTTTTAATGAGAAAGTTCGACCCTTTGCCAATTGACCCCAAAGACAAGGGGTAATTCTTTTTGAGTTAGTGCAAAAGGTTTTCACTATTTTTAATAAGGGATTAAGATGCAAAAATGCATATGTGCTTTACCCTGAGGAGCGTCTAACGCCAAGTGCTTTTTTTAGGTGCAAAAGTGCACATGTGGTTACAACTTAGGTGTAAAAATATCATTTGACTATTAAGTTTGACTTTAATCGTTAAGTTTGACTTTTTTTGCTGACTAGACAATGACGTGGTATTTTTGCATATGTGTTGAACGCTCTTTTTACCAAACTGCATGTGTACTTTTGCACTTTTTGTTAAACCACATATGTATTTTTGCACCTTTGAAATGCCACGTCATCACACAGTCAGAAAAAAAAAAGGTCAAACTTAACCGTCAAAGTCAAACTTAACGGTCAAACAATATTTTTGTACCTAATTTATAACCACATGTGCACTTTTGCACCTAAAAAAACACTTGGTGTTGGACGGTCTTCAGAGTAAAGTACATGTGTATTTTTGCATCTTAACCCTTTAATAAGTGCAATAAATGTGCTTCCTTACAACAACAACAGCAACAAAAAATTTGATCTAATTCCAACAGGATATGCATATTGGTTTACCTTTTTTCTCTATTTGAATAAATTTGTCTGACAAAAAAAAAAAGAATAAATTTGTCTTCCCCTAAAAAAGGGGCATGCATAAAGTGGTTGCATAAGCATTTTCCTATTCAACATTCAACCATACACACACATACATTAGATAGATTCAGGGGTGAAAGTGAAAATTTAGAATAAACAATATCTCTAAACCCATCCATAAAACACCAAAATTTATCTGTAGTGTCTATAAACTGTGGCAACAAAAGATACCTCAGTTGCAAGTTTTATGCACCGTGGCTTTAGGGTACTAAATTCCTCGATGCAACCAACAATGGTGGTTTGGCCTCTTGGCCTTGTTAGGTTAAGAGTAAATCCTTCACTGTATATTGATCATGAATCCGAATTCCCTATCTCGCCAAATTTGTCCTAATACCAAAATCTCATGCCCTAAAAACCAGCAGAGTGATTAATATGGAATGTGAGGGGAATTCACACTCCCTAAACCATAAGACTTAAAAGAACTATCATACCTTTTAATCTTAATTTAAAATATAGAGTTTCTATCTAGCCTTAGTCTAGAATATAGAGTTACTATCTCTAGTTAAAACTATGTTTGTTACCTTGTTTTAGCGTTTTGGGTAGTACGGTGTGTTTGAACAACTTTTGGGGGTTGATTTATTTTATTTATTTATTATTTATTTTGTTTATGTTTTGTTTAACTGTTAAGTTTGTTGTGCTTTTGGATGAAATGGGAGCTTATTTGTAAACCTAGTGCCTCAGTTTCTTTAAGTCAATTCAAGCTTTTGTACTCTGAGCACACCAAACCTCATCTATGAATCAGGTTGGTTATGGAGGCATAAATGTGCGACAAAGAGATGGAAACTACATGATTTAGTACTTGGGAACATGTGATGGGTATGTTAATAATTATATAAGCATAATAGTTAATAAGATGGAATAGATTAAAATAAGGAAAGATTCTAAAAAAAATCCACTTGAATTCTAGAATGCCAAATAGGTGATTTCTCAATAGACTTGTTAATCCTATTACTTTGTTATCAAGATGATTTTGAAATTCAAGTAGTATTTTGTTGTCATTTTTTCTTAAAATAATGGTAAATATTTATTTCTGCGGAGTTAATACTCATACAGTAGGTAATATTATTTCTGAATACTTTTTTTACCCCTTTGATTGTTTCTACCTACCCAACCCACAGATGAAACCATTGATTATTTTATTAAATTTTGATATGTAAATATAGCCGTGGCCTTATATAAAAAAATTAATCTTATCCAAATATTATAAATGGTGTTCTAAGCTTTTCACAAGTAGCACTCTAAATAAATAACAACCGGAGCAGAGGTAATTTTTCACATCAATTTTTAAATTTAATTTTGTTTAGTTTGATACGAAATTAAATTTAGTATGGATTAAGTTTAATATAATTTAATTGTTATTAAAAAAAATTTGTTGTTATTCAATATTTATTATTTAGTATGTATATGTGTGTATATATATCAAGTATTATCTTTACTATTAATTTAAAATAAAATTAATATAAAAAAATCCTAATTAAATCCAGTTAAAATACAAAAATTTAAACTTAAACTTACATTTTTAACAAATTCCTAATGAAGCCAAAGGCCTAATAGGGATTTCTGAATGCTATTAAAAGACCAGAATGACCCTATGTCAATAAAGTCGGTTGGTTAATATTGGAAGGCTGCAAATTGGAAAAAAGGAAGAAAGAAGAGGTGGCTATGAGTTGGCTAAATAATAGTCAAAAAGGGTGGCTACAGGAAGCTACATGGAAGGCGCAAGGAGGTGATGGAGAGGCTATAAATAGAGCCTCTCCCCTTCTCCTCAAACACATCAAAATCTCTTCTCTCTTCCTTCCTTCTATAATTTCTTGAGTGTTTTAGTGAGGAGTTCTCTTAATTTAAGAAAGGGATAAATTGTTCCTTCCTTATAATTAAAGAGAGGTTATAATTATTTAGAATTTCCCATAGTGAGATTTCCATAAAGAATATCTGTGTGTCTCATTTATTATTTTCAATTTCCTTTATTTGTTGTTATTGTTCTGTCCGGTGGGATCCTAAAATCTCAACACCCTGTTTAGTTAAAAAGAAAATTGAATATAGTTGTATTCTTGATTTCAATTTTAATTATTTTAACTGGATTTATTTAGGATTTAATTATAAATTCCTAAAGCTATAGATAAGCCATATGCCATTTTTCAACAAATTGGCAATTGCGTCCATCGGCAAAGCATGCAATCTAGACTCTGGGATCATTTGATTCTAATAGTTATATAATAACAACAAGTGTTATGAACAGTGACATTGTTCTAGGGATGCAAATTCACCGAGACAGAAATAGCAGGAAGATTTGGCTATCTCAAAAGAATTATTTTCAGAAAATCTTGTGGCGCTTCAACATGCAAGATTGTAAGCCAATGTCTACCCCTCTTCCTGTTAATTTCAAGTTATCCTCAAGTATGAGTCCTAGCAGTGAAGCAGAGAGGAAGGAGATGTCTCGAGTACCGTATGCATCAGCAGTAGGGAGTTTAATGTTTGCTATGATTTGTACAAGACCAGACATTACACATGCAGTGGGGGTGGTTAGTCGATACATGGCAAATTATGGTCGAGAGCATTGGAAAGCTGTCAAGAGGATTTTGAGATACATCAAAGGAACCTCAAATGTTGCTCTATGTTATGGAGGATCTGATTTTGTTGCCAGAGGATATGTTGATTCTGATTTTGTAGGTGATCTTGAAAAAAGAAAATCTACCACAGGCTATGTGTTTACAATTGGAAAAGGAGCTGTTAGCTGGGTATCTAAACTACAGTCAGTTGTGGCACTATCTACAACAGAGGCTGAGTATATGGCAGCTACACAAGCTTGTAAGGAAGCAATCTGGATGAGAAGATTCATGGAAGAACTCGGACACAAACAACAACATATGGTGTTGTATTGTGATAGTCAGAGTGCCTTGCATATTACAAGGAATCCAGCATTTCATTCCAGAACAAAGCACATAGGAGTTCAATATCATTTTGTCCGTGAAGTGGTAGAAGATGGAAGTGTGGACATGCAAAAGATTCACACAAGAAGAAACCTAGCAGATACATTAACAAAGGCAATCAACATTGATAAATTTGTGTGGTGCAGATCTTCATTTGGCTTGGAAGTGACATAGACAACAAGAAGACAGCAAGAATGGTGTGGAAATTGATTGGTTCTCAATCATATCTCCAAGTGGGAGATTGTCAATAAAGTCGGTTGGTTAATATTGGAAGGCTGCAAATTGGAAAAAAGGAAGAAAGAAGAGGTGGCTATGAGTTGGCTAAATAATAGTCAAAAAGGGTGGCTACAGGAAGCTACATGGAAGGCGCAAGGAGGTGATGGAGAGGCTATAAATAGAGCCTCTCCCCTTCTCCTCAAACACATCAAAATCTCTTCTCTCTTCCTTCCTTCTATAATTTCTTGAGTGTTTTAGTGAGGAGTTCTCTTAATTTAAGAAAGGGATAAATTGTTCCTTCCTTATAATTAAAGAGAGGTTATAATTATTTAGAATTTCCCATAGTGAGATTTCCATAAAGAATATCTGTGTGTCTCATTTATTATTTTCAATTTCCTTTATTTGTTGTTATTGTTCTGTCCGGTGGGATCCTAAAATCTCAACACCCTGTTTAGTTAAAAAGAAAATTGAATATAGTTGTATTCTTGATTTCAATTTTAATTATTTTAACTGGATTTATTTAGGATTTAATTATAAATTCCTAAAGCTATAGATAAGCCATATGCCATTTTTCAACAAATTGGCAATTGCGTCCATCGGCAAAGCATGCAATCTAGACTCTGGGATCATTTGATTCTAATAGTTATATAATAACAACAAGTGTTATGAGCTCTAGCCAGCTGCATCTAAAACAGGAGATTATTGATTTTGAATGTCCCGAAAAATCTCTTAGATCTTATTAAAACTTTTCGCAGCTTGCCACCTGTTAATATAAAACAATTACATGAGGCGTCGATGATAAACTGTTTTCTAAGCTAGTAACTGAAGTGAATATAATTCATATTAAATGCCAGCCACAAATGTGATTGCTGTCGGATGAATTTTATTCCACATTACCGAAGAAATAAAATTCTTCTTGAAAGTACGATAAGAGGAGATTAGCCACTATTACTCTACTCGTAGTGGATACCTGAATCTAAAAAAAAAAATCTTCTTCAAAGGTTGATAGAATTTTGGCAAAAAAAATAGTTCATAGCATTGTTGGTGATGCCTGAATCAGAGTATTTTATATATATATATATATATATATATATATCATAGGAAGAATACAAAATTTCAAATTTGGTGAAAAGCACTTTGAACTTACCTAAAGGCTTTGTGATTTTGCAATTAAATTCCACTAAAATAATTAAAACCGGAATCAAGCCCACACCTCATTCAATATTTCTATTTAACTACATGAGTGCATTGTGGCTTTTTCACAACATTCAAAACGTTTCTAATTAGAAATTTGTTAACAGTGTAGACTTTAATTTGAATTTTTTGTATTTCAGCCGGACTTCATTGAGTTTTTCTTTAAATTAAACTTTACATTTCAAAAAACTAGGGAGGATTGCATTAAGGTTTTAAAGAAGACAAATCATCACAACTAGATCTGATGAAATTTTCAAATTAATATGAAGTCTAAGGGATCTATTGGTGATTTATTAAAATTGTGAAAAGACAAAATCACATTGAGTTGTCACTAATGGCATATGGAGAAGTCAGGGTACCACTAATAACAAGTTAGAGAGTGTCAATTGATAGGTTAATGTGTTAATAATAACAAGTCATTGTGTTACAATTGACAACTTAGAGTACTACAAGTCATGAAACCACCAATGACAAGTCATGGCGCCCAAGTCATGGCGCCCCAATTGACAAGTTAATGTATCATTAATGACAAGTCAAGGTGCAAGAATTGACAAATCAAGGTATCACAAGTTACGATGCCACTAATAACAAGTCAAAATGCCTCAATTGATAAGTTAATGTAGCACTAATAACAATTTAGTTAAACTCGTCTTCTCACAATTTCAATAAATCTCTCATAGGTCCCTTGCAGCTTTCTAGTGATTTGATGATTTCATTGGACCTAGTTTTGGGCATTTGTCTTCTTTAGAACCTCAATTACCAAACAAAACTAAGCTTAATATGCTTTATATTATGGGGGAAAATATTGGAAAAGAACTTTGAATTTGTAAAATTCAAAATAAGGTATTTTCCAAAAAAATGAGTTGTAAATTACTTATCAATTTTTATCATTTTCTTATCAATTTTTGGTAATAAACCTAATTTGAGGCTTTGTAATTTTAAAGTTCTCTTTCTGTTTTTTCTTTTTTACTTCTATTATATACATATACATAAGATATATTTAAGGGAATTGTATGTTTCCAACAGTGAAGAGGCTTTGATCATTGTATCCTGTGAAAAAAAAAAAACAAAAGCTTTCACCACTTAAGTACAAAGTCTTGAATTCGAGACCAGTCTTGAATTTGAGACCATGTGAATGAAGAGGGGGAGGGGGGAATTAGGACAACTACCTTCACAAGGTTTGACAGTGTTCAAATCTGACTCAATCATATAACCATATAAAAAATGTATTCTTTTTTTATAAAAAGGAATTTCCAACTATTTTTTTTTTATAGTTTCTAAATGGCTTAAGGTGCATTGAATGCCCTAAAATAGATTTTTTTTTTTTTTTTATGTGTATCCAATAACTTAAAGTATTTTGTGGTGCATCCAGCACTTTGAAGTATGTTTTGCAATGAGCGTAACATCGTGAAGTATTTTTTCAGATGTGTCTAGTACCATAAATTATATTTTTTTTATGCATCTAACACCACAAAGTATTTTTTTAAAGTGCATCCAATACCCTACATTATCTAAATTGCCAAGTGCAAAATTGGAAAAATGGGGGAAGTAAATGTCTACAGATTTAGACAGTCCTCTCGTACAAAAATATTTCAGCAACAAATGAGCAAACCAATAAAGACAAGAAAGAAGAGCAACTCGATGATACAAAAAATCAAAGAGGTAGAAAAATGACATAATAAAAAGTTGTCATACTGTTTACCAAAAAAAAAAGTTGTCATACTGACTTTTAAGTGGTCTAACTAGTTTATTATTAATTAAGCTTATATAATAATAAATGCAGTATAAGATCACTTAGCACTTAGCAGAGCTGGATGAGAATCTTTGGCTTCCTGCTTTATCAACTCTCTGCAAAGCAGTCTTGATGAGACATTTGTTTGGTTCCTCCTAGAAAAAAAAAGGTGCAAATCAGTTCAATGAATTTAGTAGGTTGTATAGTGCAAACTTGAAAACCAAAAATTGCATTAACCATAAAAAAAACAAATTATATTAAAATGATGAAGCTTATACAACTAAAAATGAAGTAGTATAATCAGGGAGTGGGGATATAATAAAAAAATCAGTTTTACATAAGGAGTGACTATGAAGAAAAATTAAAAGTAGGAAAAAATTAATTCAACTCCCCATAGAAGATATTTAATTTCAGAAAACCCCAAAAGATTCTAAAACTTCATTGCACCCGTTAGTCAAAATAAAATTAAGTCAGTTTTGTGGGTGAAAAGATAATAATTCCTTACTTTATTTTTTAAATCTCTTTATTTGTCTAATGAATAGCTAAAATATTTTTAACTCCGTGAATTCTTTTGAAACCTTTTATTTGTCATGTAAATGCATTTATTTATCTTATAAATGTCCTTATTTATCTCGTATTTATCTCGTGAATTGACAAAATGTTCTTATTAACTCTTTAGTTTCTTTTAAATTCATTTATTTATCCAGTAAATTCCTTTATTAGTCTTATAAATGCTCTTATATCAAAAGATAAAATAAAAATGTCATTATCTTTTCACACACAAAATTTAATTTCATTTTAACGAAAGGAAATGTAACGGAGTTTCAGAATTTTTTATAATTGACTGAAATTAAGTCTCTTCGTTAAAGGCTGAATGAAATTTCCTCAAAAATATAAAGGAGCGAATGAACGTCGTTTACTAAAATGTTTTAGAAGTTTGAATGTACAAATGATTACTTGGGACAAAATGGTCTGTATAGTTCATAGAGTGAGTCCAAGTAGCATATATCTTTCTTCGTAAAAAATGCAGTAACTTTTTTTGATGAAAAAAATGTGGTAACCAAGAGCGAGGGACTAGAAACAATTACATAATTTCCAAAGAGAGAAGCTGTGAATAACATGCAAAAAACTTCTAACTATGCTTTTTGGCATAATTAGGAATTTATCAAAAATATAGATCTTAATTTAAATTTTAATATTTTAACTGGATTTAATGGTAGTTTTCTCTTATGGTTTCCTCTTATTATTTTTTATCAAATCCCTTTTGATTTCTTAAAAGCATTATTTGCGATGAATTTTATATTTTTGATAAAGTCAACCACATATCATTGATCCACTGAAATCAGTCTTTACAATATGCCTTTGTACAATATATATATATATATATATATATATATATATATATATATATATATAGGCATAAGGGACTTATCGTTAATTACACATATGTCCCTAAGCTATAAATAATAAATAAATAAATACTTATCTAATTCTTAGACTCCCTCTTATCCATTTGAAGTTGATAAACCAAGTAGAAAAAAATACTGAATTTGTTCTATTCAAGAGAAATCGATTATTCTATTAGTCATTAAGTTCCCTCAACGTGGCACTATTTTCCTGTTATGAGACTCAGATATTCCAGGCACATTATCAATAACCCCATGAATATTAGCAGAATGTCCATTAAATTACGCCCTTGTTCTTCAGGAGGCAGAGAAAAGTACCTCCCATAATAATCGATCTCTCTTGAATAGACCGAATTCAAGATTTTTATCAACACATGCTGCTCCTTCAATCCTATTTCAAGATCCCGGTTGGTAATATTGATCAACCTCTCCTAGATTTCAATTTTGGAGTGCCTATGTTTGGTCCTAACCAAGGTGCAGTTTCATTGAATTCTCCTGAAATGCTTGAGGAAATACATTTGACTCCCAATTATAGGATCAACACTAATGTGGAAGTCAATATATTTGGAATCAATCTTGATGGTGGATCAAATAGGGGTTTTATTCCTCCATTGAGTGCCCATCACTCTACAATGTATAAAAGACTCCTAAATCCATATTTTGATGAGAGTGTTGATGACTAAACTCATCGGAGGATGACTCCACTGAATAACCCCGAATTTCTTACATCTATTCAACCATGACTGGATCGGCTCCTTTAATGCATAACACAACACAAAATCGGATAATTCATTACCATATAGCAAACAGAGGTTTAAATCCATTGAAAAATGAAATAGAAATACTTATTAATCTATTAGATATATTAGCTATTATTAGAAGATTTTAAATATTTAGAAATTATAAATTAATATTCTTTAAAATATTTTAATAATTAATAATATCTTTTTTGAATTTTAATTGAATTAATTGCTGATGGAGCATTCATATTTAATATTCAACAATATATCAAATAGAATTGCTCTAAATAAAAAACATCTTTGACAACACTAATTTATCACATTTAACAAAGAAATTTCTATACAATTTACATCAAATTGTTATTACTTTTATGTCTTGACACACAAAAAACCCTTATTTTACGTTATAGCAAAGTAAATTGTGGGGATGGACAACAGGCCTATATAGCTTCTGTACCACAATTCTTACAAAACTATTTTGTCTGAAAGTGAATGCAGTACTAGTATGGTGGACGCAGCAGCGGACACAGACGCTACGGCGATGGAGCTGAGAACAATAATTCATGTCTCATTTTACTCAAATTCAATTTGAACCAGGTAACAATCATTGTCATACTTGATCTTCTTCGATTGTTTTTGGTATAAAGATTTTGTCTCATTCTTGAATTGCAGATTAATGGTGAAACGGTCTTCTTCTTGGATAGGACAAAAAGAACTAAGATGGGAACACAAGGGACAATGCCTGGTTCAAAAGATGAGGTTGTTGTGAAGAAAGCATGCCATTAATCAAGATAGGCAGGAAGGAATTCATTGCAAAAATTGTGAGCCTGTATATGCCATTAATCAAGATAGGTGAGTTTTTTTCTGGAAGAAACTACCCATCTTTGAATTTTCCTGCATATATGAACTATCTTCCCCAGTTATATACAAAATTAATCTTATTAAAATATTACAAGTGGTGTTTTAAACATTTCACAAGTAACTCCCTAAATAATAACAACGAAACAAATGCTGTCACTATACCAACAAAAAAACAGCAAATTTTCCAGAATAATAAAAAAAAAATTTGTCAGATTGGGACACTGTGCAAACATATTACCAAATTAAGTTAATTTACGTGGTGCCACTGTAAAGGTACCGACGCCACCTATTTTTAAAAAATAAAAAATAAAAAATGTTTTATTTTTCTTACAGGGGTTGACGCCCCCTGTCATATTTTTTATTTTTATTTTTTAAATATTTTATATAATATAATATATAATATATATTATATTATTAATAATATATTAATTATATATTAATATTTTTTAAATATAATATATATTATTAATAATATATAATATGATTAATATAATAATTATATATTAATATTATTTTATGTAGTATACATTATATTATATATTTTATATAATAATTATTAATATGATTAATATATTAATCTCGTGAATAGAATCTTCTCATTCTCTTGTTTTGTGGAAGGATCAACAAAACGCGTAAAAATGTTCAGGTATCATCAATATGTGGAGACTATTATCAGCACGGGTTACTTTAAAGTATTGGGTCCCTCAATTTTATGTCCTTACATTAAATATGATAGAATATTAAAAATGATTTTAATAAACTATTTTTTGTAAAAAAGAAAAAGAAAAAGAAAGAAGGAATATTGAATCAACTCGTAGTCAAAGACAGTTATATAATAATTATTAATAATTATTATATAAAATATATATAATATATAATATAAAACACTGTACTGATAGCATGAGTTCAAACACTGTACTGATAGCATGAGTTCAAACACTGTACAGTTTGTTTTAAAGAAATGAAATCCACATTTTCGTTCAAAAAAGGAAAAAAAGAGAGAGTAAATATCCTAAAGAATACTTTAATAAAATCATAAAGATACGAACTATTTAAATCAAATTTAATCATTTATTTACATTTTTTATTATTTAATAATATAATAAGATTTTTGTAGGATAATCTCAACCATCATAATTAATCTGTTAGCCGTAAGGTAAGGACGAGATTGCTCCATGCCCCCTAAATATTGTTATATTAATTGTACCGTTACCCTTTTCACGTTTAAATTCATAGTGAGCCTTTACATGACCAGCTTTCTTTCCTTGCACTTTTTGATTACCGAATCTGTGTTGTTCTTGTTCTGGGTTATCCTCTTTAAATCTCTCCCTCTTTGAATTTTTTCAGTTTGGTTCGGTCGATCTGTTTTCTTTACACTCAGTCTACTTAAAAATCTTTCAAGTTCTTAATGTGTTTATAATCCAAGTTCTCTCTAATTAAAAATTATAGCATATGGACATGTTTGACAATGTGGTATCAGTTATTGATTTCTTGAAGATGTTCTTGCATTTTGTCGTAATTATTCCAGAACAATCCAATAGCTTAGACGGAAAAATGCAACGAATCTGTGTTGTTGGTATAGTTAGGCCCGTTCTTGCTCTAGGTCATCCTCTTTAAATCTCTCCCTCTTTATATTTTTTCAGTTTGGTACAGTCGATCTGTTTTCTTTAAACTTAGTCTGCTTAAAAATCTTTCAAGTTCTTAATGTGTCTATACTTTCACTTATTTCATTTCCAGTTTCAAGTTCTCACTTGTTTCTTGAATATATATTCTTACATGCATGTATAGAAATAAAAATGCAAGGCGGTGAAGAAGGAAACAAATCGACTATGGACAACATTAGATCAGTATTCACTATACAAAGTTCAAGACTATTATCCCCAACGCAAATCCTTTCCACCCAAGATTAAGGATTGGAAGTAATACACATGTAGAATTAAAAACATTCACAAATCAGTATCTTGACCCGACGGCTTATGTTCATACTTGTCCCACAAGTCCCATCAACAATCTCCCCTTCTTTCCACACTTTAGAGGCCTTCCATGTACAACAGCACATTCTTTCCACATGGCCCACCACTTTGGAGGCCTTCCATGAATATTAGGCCCCACCTCGCCCACCATTTTTGAGGCCATGTAAATTTTTGTGATTTTATTTCTGTGGTTGAAGTATATCAAGTTATTTGATTTGATTAAGTTTCTAATGTCACACAAATTTCCTAGTAAAAATAATCATAAACCCTCCTTAAAAGGGAATCTAGACATACGGTCCATAAATTAACAATAAATTAGTATTAGTAGTCTATAACTACGTCTAGCTTCTAGTAGAATGAACAATCTAAGTAGTAGAAGAAATAGGAAAACATACGCTTAAATACCCCAATAAATTAGTATTAGATATTTTTAAATTATAAATATCTAAATCAGTAAGCCTGTCCTTCCTATTTTTTTTTTTTTATAAGGTGAGTTTTGTTGGGAAGAAACTACCCATCTTTGAATTTGCTGGCATATATGAACCATCTTCCCCATTATATACAAAATTAATCTTATTAAAATGTTACAAGTGGTGTTTTAAACCTTTTACAAGTAACTCCCTGAATTAATAACAACTAACGCTGTCATATTCTTTCACATCAGACTTTAATTTCAATTTTATTTAATTCAATATAAACTCAAATTTAGCATGAATTTGGTTTAATATAATTTAATTGATATTAAATTTTCCTGTTGCTGTTCAATATTTATTATTTCATATATTTGTATAATATCAAGTATTATCTTAACAATAAAAAAAAAACTATTATCCTAACTATTAACTTAATTAATCTTCTAAATGCAATTAATATAAATTAAATTTTGTATCTAAAAAACACTGAGCTTTAAATGCTTTCTAACAATAATACCAACAAAGGTTGCCGGTTGCCCTATATAGAAAGAATTGGGCCAATAACTCATAAAAGTCCTTAATTTAAATCCCATTATTAAACTGAGAGGATTTTGTATGAGGACAATGATGACTAGAAGTATTAAGTATATTGCATTCATGGGAGCCACATGCCAGGTGTCTCTATTTTTGTTTTGGTTTTCTTTAACGAAGGCTCACCTTCATGGTTGTTACTGCTATATTTTCTGGTTTCTCTCCTGCACCACAGGTGTGAAAACTTACAAGCCTCTTTCCATTGATTTGGATTCGGTCCTCTGCGCCTCCCATCCACTCCCATTCACTGCCCTTAAACAGCATCATTTTGACGCAAAAAGCCACCTGAAGATGGTTCTTTTTTGTATGCACACACATATTTTAGGTATTTTAGGTATTAAAAATATATTTCAGGATACTGACCGGTACTGAAAAACTACTTACTGATATTTTATGATCTTGAAAAATTATTTAAGATCTTAAAAAAATATTTTAGGATACAAACTGGTACTAAAAAATACTAACGGATACTGACTAAGGATACTGACCGGTACTAAAAAAAATAATTCATTTGAAAAAATACTTCATGATCTTGAATGTCAAGATCCTAAAATATTTTTTCAAGATCATAAAATATTTTTTCAGTACCAAACAGTATCCTCCGTCAATATCTTTTTACTACTAGTTTGTACCCTGAAATATTTTTTTTAAGATCCTAAATAATTTTTCAATATCATAAAGTATCAGTAAGTATTTTTTCAATACCAGTTAGTATCCTGAAATATGTTTTTAGTACCTATATTACTTGAAATATCTGTGTGTATAATTTTTTTTTTTTTAAAAAGGCAACATACATTGGCTTTTTGTGTCAAAACGACGTTGTTGTTTAAGGGGAGTGGATGGGAGGAGGTAGTGGACCGAATCCAAATCCCTTTCCTTGATGGCAATCCTGAACGGTTCTTGCTCCTTGTAAGTGTCAAGGAAGCAATTTGTCATTCATTTCCTTAGTTTCTCGTTTTATTTGGTCTAAGGGTATAATCTTAATGGAGATTCGTACTTTAGGTTATTATTATACGTTAGTTTTGTGTGTTTACTTTTTTGATTTGTTCATAACTATAATTCTATTTGATTATATATATATATATATATATATATATATATATATATATATATAATTTTAAGAGGGGGTTAGATTCACTCACAAACCAAGGCCAGGGCATTATAACTTTGCTCCCCAGGGTATACAGGATTGAGAGTACACATGTCCCACCTCAACCTGCATTTCCACAAGTCCACATCACCTAGGATGCCTTCCCCAGCACCTTGACCAACTTCAGGATTAAAGCCTCTCCCTTTTAATGAGAAAATCCGACCCCTTTATCAGTTGAGCCTAAAGACGAGGGGTAATTCTTTTTGAGTTAGTGCAAAAGGTTTTCACTATTTTTAATAAGGGATTAAGGTGTCAAAATGCACATATGTTTTACCCCAATGAGCGTCTAACGCCAAGTGCTTTTTTAAGTGCAAAAGTGCACATGTGGTTACAATTTAGGTGTAAAAATATCATTTAACTGTTAAGTTTGATTTTGACCGTTAAGTTTGACTTTTTTAGCTGACTAAGCAATGATGTGGCATTTTTGCACATGTGTTGGATACTCTTTTTACAAACCACATGTGTACTTTTGCACTTTTTATTAAATCATATGTGTATTTTTGCACCTTTGAAATATCACGTCATCACCCAATCAGCAAAAAAAGTCAAATTTAACGGTCAAACAGTATTTTTGCACCTAATTTGTAACCACATGTGCACTTTTGCATCTTAAAAAAGCATTTGGTGTTGGACGCTCCTCAGGGTAAAGCACATGTGCATTTTCACATCTTAACCCTTTAATAAGTGCAATAAATGTGCTTCCTTACAACAACAACAACAAAAAATCTTATCTAAGTCCAACTGGATATGCATATTGGTTTACCTTTTTTCTTTATTTGAATAAATTTTTCTGACCAAAAAAAAAAAGAATAAATTTGTCTTCCCCTAAAAAAGGGGGCATTCATAAAGTGGTTGTATAAGCATTTTCCTATCCAACATTCAACCATACACACACATACATTAGATAGATTCAAGGGCGAAGGTGAAAATTTAGAATAAACAATATCTTTAAACAGATCCATAAAATACCAAAATTTATCTGTAGTGTCCATAAATTATGGCAACAAAAGATACCTCAGTTGCAATTTTTATGCACCGTGGCTTTAGGGTACTAAATTCCCTGGTGCAACCAACAATGGTGGTTTGGCCGCCTGATCTTGTTAGGTTAAGAGTCAATCCTTCACCGTATATCAGACTGTGTGAACGCTGGATCATGAATCCGAATTCCCTATCTTGCCAAATCTCTTCTAATACCAAAATCTCACGCCCTAAAAACTAGCGGAGTGATTAATATGGAATGTGAGGGGAATTCACACTCCCTAAACCATAAGACTTAAAAGAACTATCATATCTTGTAATCTTAATTTAAAATATAGAGTTTCTGCCTGTAGCCTTAGTCTGGAATATAGAGTTACTATCTCTAATTAAAACTATGTTTGGTACCTTGTTTTAGCGTTTTGGGGTAGTACTGCGTGTTTGAACAACTTTTGGGGGTTGATTTATTTTATTTACTTATTATTTATTTTGTTTATGTTTGGTTTAACTGTTAAGTTTGTTGTGCTTTTGGATGAAAAGGGAGCTTATTTGAAAAGTTGATTTTTGGGAGCTTATCGGTCAGGCTTTTGGTTAATGCTGGGTTCACACACTGTGCATCATTTATATTTGTTGTACTCCCATTCGAGACTTCCGAAAGCTCGGGTTGCAGTCGTCCTTCAGCTTCATTAATTCGAGAAGTAGAGCATGAAGAAGCTTCAAATTTGTCCAAAATCTCACCCAAAAATCTTCGCGTTGCAGCGGACTTCAGAGCACTGTCCATCTTCTCCGTTACTATACCAGAGGTGACACGCTAGAGAAGAGAAGAGGAACTCGACGGCTCCAGTTCCTTCTTTTCCAACAGAATTCGACAGTGAGAAGGAGACAAAGACCAGGGGTACAACAGAGTGGACGAAGCAAGAAGGAATATCATCTACTAGTTTGATTTTTCTTTGAACTTCTCTTTGTTGAAATGGTTAGATTTTGTTGATTCTTGAGTGGTCGGAAGAAAGTGATGGTGGTTTTGGGACCAAGTGAAGCGGTTGATGTTATGGATGATAGAAATATTTACGGTAGATGGAAGATAGTGAAAGACTGAAGTTTGGAAGGAGAGAGTGGGAGGAGGGATAGAGGAGTTTTTATTTTTAGATAATTTTGTCACATAATTACCTCAAAAATCACTTATACCACCATCATTTCATCATTTCGAACAACCTAGTCTCATTTCACAAAAGCGTAACTTATATTACCACCAATTTTAACATAAATCATATTACATAATTTGACTTTTACTCAATCTTACTTTCATTGCAAATAAGTCACTAGTCACTTTTTTTTACTGCTATCTCAAACTGTGAATCCATCAGTGACAATTGGGTAAAGTCATTGTCAAAATTGCTACCAAACCAATTGATTATTTCTAATTACAATTGATTATTGCTAATTTGTGATTAAAAAAAATAGATGATGCATATAACGATATTATTTATTTCTAAATTTACACTTTCACCCTACATTTAAAGGAATCGCAATTTCTCTCATATAGAATTTTCTAACTATTATAATTTCTAAAAAATTATAAAAATTTATTAAGAAGAATTAATAACTTCATTATAGAAGATATTGATGAGAAAAAATTAAGTGAAAATTGGGGAAAAAAAGCCCTTCAATAAAAATTTTATTGTTAAAAAGGACATGATAAATTTTAAAATACAAAAAGTATCAATATTTTGAATTTTTTAAAATACAAAAAAATATCAATACTTTGAAATTTGTGTACAGTGCATCGATACTCTTATTTAGGTTATTTTCGCCAATAAATTTTTTATTGATGGACTTTTCCCCAATTTTCCAAAAAATTAAAAGTAAATTTTAGTTTGATCGTATATACACATTAATTGCTCTACCTACACGACATTGAAACAGTCTATTTACTAAAAAACAACTATTAACTGGTCCCTTCATGATGTTAGATATCTAACAAGCAAATGGAAAGAATGAAATTGGATAGAAAGCTGCTAACCATCAGATTTTACAAGAGGAGTTTTACCTCAAACGCTATACCTACGGGATAGGGATAGAGAAAGAGGAAAAACCGAAGATTTCACATAGTACAAGTGCTGGGGAGATCACCTGATACTGATGAAGATATCAAAAGATGGAATCATATCCTAAGGTTCCAAGTTTTATAATTTTTATGTGTAGAGGTTTTGACAATACAACATATTTCAGTAGCAAACGAGCGGCAAACGAGCAAAGAAATGAGACATGGACCACATTACTACTACGAAAGACAAGAAAGAAGAGCATCTCTGCCATACAAAAAGCCGGATGAAGAAAAATGAGATATAATAAAAAGTTCACAGCTGACTATTTAGTGGTCTAACTGGGTTATTATTAATTAAGCTTAAATAATAACAAATGCATTACAAGGTCACTTAGCAGAGCCGGATGAGAGTCTTTGGCTCCTTGCTTTATCAGCTTTCTCCAAGTAGTCTTGATGAGACATTTGTTTGGGTCCTGCAGGGAAGGTGCAGATCAGTTCAACAGACTTGGTAGGCTGTATATTATATGTGCATTAAACTGACATAGATGAACTGTTTGATTATCTGAACATTCAACCCTCCATCAATGCTATATTAAAGGCAACAATGATTCATAACACAAGGTAAAGAAAACATCAGTGAAGAATAGAACGTTGTCTTTGTTCATCAAAAGTGTGGTAACTAAGTAAAAGGAAGGGACTAGAAACAATTCCATAATTTGCAAGAGATAAGCTTTGGATAACATACACCACTATTCAGAAACATCACCCAGGCACAGGCACAGGCACATGCACAACACATGCACTGATGTTTTCTTTAAACGGTTCTAGAGATTTATCAGTTTACGAGGAAGAATTGGAATCTCATGTTTGCTTTTACTCCAACAGTGTACAGCCAATCTGCTGACGCATTGGGCACCAGGGTTTTTGGAACAAAATTGTCTTTTGCTACTTTTGAAGATGTCCCAACTTGCATTAGGGATGATTCCTTCAGGCTTGTTTTTGCCTTTTTGGGTTCCTTCCCTAGAGATTTCTTATTTCTTCACGAGGCTTTAGGGGGGTGTTTGGGAAACACCAAAATCATTTTTAAAAAAAAAAAAAAAAAAAAACTCTTTATACTTACGAGACAAAACTCTCATCATAAATCTACCTCGTACGGCACAAAACCACTAAATAAAAGCTAATCCAATCAGCCCCCTCAGAATTTACTTAACTCTATACATCAAATTAGGTTCTGATGCAAAGTTTATAATTGATGGACTTGTCAACAGAAACGCCTAAGTGCATTATGGCTTATAAGCTGCACCAAGCATATTGAGAATTTAGAACTTCAGATCCCCATGGTACCATTTGTATACACAATGCCTAAAAGGCTAGGGGATGCTTTAGTAGACCACAGAATATTGGATGATAACAATTTCTGAATCATCCTTTTCAGCCACATGCAAGTATGTTTTCAGGTTGCATAAACTTGAGGTTGTTTTCAAGTATGATAAGATTCCTATATTACCAATATCATCTCACATTGATTTAAGTTCTGCCTTTTACATGTGAGACCTTTTACCAAAAGTTTATACACCTAATCTATGAAAAGCAATACTAGGCAAGGACTATCTTGTGATGGAACAATAAGAGCATTAAAATTCAAATTTTGCATCAACTGAGCATCTCTTAAGGTATCAAATTTATTTTATGAATCAATATAATAAAAATAAAATTAGTAAAATAACTGCATTTACAAGCAGGTAAAGTAAGAAGGCAGCAGCATCTTGTTGATTCATAAATTATGAATCCCAGAGTGAATGCTCAAAGCTCATGGTATGCCTCAAATGCATGAAAATTGGAACCCATCCATGCAAATAATAAATCAAGTAGTGCAAGAGCACTGAACCATTTAGATTGCAGATGTGAAGTTTAAAGTTCTAATTCCATGCTAAAGGTTCATCCTAATTAGCAGCTTAAAAATGATTAGCACTTCAAACTACATACATGCCTAGCATATTGAAAGACCAAAAGCGTTGCACTTGAGGTTCATTCACATAAAAAGATTTCTTCTAAACCGTATTTCTTACACATGTAAGATCTGTGGCACCTTGAAATTACTCTTAATAAGATTCCTATCAATTGTGCTAGGAGAAACAGGGTGAAAAGGAAATATTACAAATTGAAAACTCAAAGTCAATAGAAGTTAATAGGTAATTCCGAAGGTTCAAGCTTTAACATATCAAAATCGATAAATTTCAATCCAAAACTAAATAGAAGTCTCTCGAAGTTGGAAACGGAGAGTAATAGAACAATGAAATTAACTCCATAAGGAAAAGTGGTGAACTTTCGCAGCTATCCCAATCCTCAAAAGTGAAATCGAAGGAAGATTCAAATCCATCAACAAACAACTTCCAAAACTGACTTCCCACGAATCATGAAACATAAAATTCCAATTAAAAAGATGATTAAAGGTAGTTCGGGGGAGTTAAAGAAGGGAACCTTTGGCCATGTAGTACAAAGGGACGGCGAAGACGACGGTGATGAGAGCTATGCCAACCATGACATGCTTCTTGTCGCCACTGTAAAGGTAGTGATCCAACCTTGCCCTAAATCCGCCTCCACCGTTCCCACCATTGTTGGGTTTCGTGTCGCCGCTCATTTTCTCGCTCTCACGACTTTCCTTCACTCTCTCAGAGTTCTACCCTCGGTGTCCTTCGCCGCCGCAGCTGACTTATGCTCCATTGTTGCATCCTCATTTTAATTTAAACCATTTTTCTTATTTTTTTGGCCAACGTTTTTTTTTTTTTTCCTTATGAAAAAACTTTTCTTCATCTATTATATTTTTTCCATTTGATTATTAAAAATGAATCAATTTTCACATTAAAAAAATTTATTATATACCTTAATTATTATTTTGAAAAAATCCTATAAAAAGATAGTTTAATTACCTAAATTCTAGTTTGGGTCACTAAACTTAAAAAATTATATATCAAAGTATATGGAAAAATTAGGAATTTAGAAATTATGTCAAATTACCTCAATGTCTCTTAATTATTCAAAAAATCCCTCTTTTATCCTGATAGCTTTGGCATTGTACAGATAATGCAAGCATGGTTAGCTATTGATAATCATTTTGTAGCATAGTTGCTGTCAGGAGTTAAAGGTGATTTGCTGAATCCATGGCTGATATAAGGAAGTTTTATAGGAAATAGGATTCTCTCCTAATCTTTTTTTTTTTTTTTCATTTTCCCTCATCAGCTTATCTAATAGTTGATTGGGAAGATGAGAGAAAAATTAAAGTAATATTGTGATTGATTGAATGGATATCATTTAGAAATTATAAGGGGTAATGAGAAAAAAATTATGAGAGAAACCCAACTCAATTTTATAGTGGGTTGGGATTACAAATTGAGATATAAGGAAGATGGGTCTTCTTCGTGTTTTGAAATTACAACTCCATAATGAAGCAAGCAAGTATTATTAATTCATGGGATGTTAATTAAGCTATTCAACCTCCTCAATTTAGAAGTGATATACCCAGTTTTTTAGGCAAATGAAACCGGTGGAGAACTATGTTATTAAACTAAGTCTTAAGCAAAATTTGTGAAGTCAAAATACAAATATAGGTGGTTAGTCTTCTAGAGTGAGGGAAGAAGAAAAAAAATCAGATTATAAGCATCAAGATCACCAAGTGTAAATATGCTTGATGTTAAAACCATAATTAATCAGAAACGGCAAGAAGGAACTGTTATGCTAAAGCAGCAATGTAAAAGCAATGGAAACAAATAAATTTTGTTTCAAGTTTGTAGTTAATGATGAGCAAGTATGACGAGTTTTTGTTGTGTTTTGTTAGAATTCTGAACAGAGCATATATAATCATAAACCCAGAACAAGATATAAACCCAGACCAAAAAACACAATCAATGAAAGCAACACAAATACAAGAGGAGGATTCCTCACGTCAATGTTAAAATTAAACCTTCGGATTGTTGGAGTAAAACGAGTATTGCAAGAAAATAGACTCAGGGAAATTCATACCTGTATGGGTTTGTCACTTATGGCAACGATGGCACTGCCAATAAGGGTTTTCTTTTCTCACTTACTAAGGGCATTCTAGATATTTCATTAGATTTTAAAATTCTTAATTATGATATATAACCTAATTTATAATTTTTTAAGTTTATTGACCCAAATTAGAATTTGAGTAATTTAACTGTTTTTTAATAGGATTTTCTTTATTGTTTTTGAAAAAATAATTTATCTTATTTTAATTAAGAAGGGAAAGAGATAGAAAAAGAAATTTACAATTGCAAAATCTCAAATCATATCTTTTATCAAAAGTTGATAACGGAATTACAAAACTTAATAAAAAGTTTATAACTCTTTTTTCTTTGGAAGTATTTTATTTGAAGTTTTGCAAATTTAAAATTCTTTTTTCTCAATTAAGAATGCATTTTTTTTTATTATTATTTGCACAGTTTAAAGCCCCCTTCTCCTACCCAATACCCCACACACCGAACTCTATTTTGCAACACGGTGCATATAACTCATGACTTCTTATACAAGAGGAGATATGTGAAGTGTCAATTGAACTGTGAGCCATTGGAAAATGCAAAATATAATATTTTTTGAATTTAGAAAACCTCAAAATGTCAATTGAAAAAGGGAAATGACAGAAAGATAGTCAGGTAGGAATCTGAATTTTCAATGTTTATAGCAAAAGCCAAACTACCCACCATCATTCCTTTATTGTCTTTCGGTCTAACTGGTTTGAGGGGAGGGGAGAAGGAATAAATTTTTTCTCTCATCTTTATTAAATAATCCATAAAAAATTTTCAATTGTTTAGAAACTCACTCTCTATAAAAAAAAATACTTTTCTTATTAATAACAATTTAATCAGTATCCTTTTCAGAGGTTCTCCCCCTCCTATTCCCTTTCCTCAAAACAAATAAGGTATGAGACAACACACCTCTTCTCTCACTCTCCTTCATCAAGGAGACAAACTACCTCTAGTTTACAATACAAGACACTTTTAAAAAAATGCATTGGTTCGCAAAATAAATCACTTAGAGGGCTATTTATCTATTTTGCCTTTGTAGTTAATGCTTAAAAGTGACTTTTTATATGATTTCTCTCATTTGAAATCTAATTTAACATGGGTAAATTTGAAAAACAAAAATTCAATTTACGTTATATTTAATGAGTTAACTACCATTTCTTAATTCTAATGAATTATTTCAATTCCTTATATTATAGATAAAGTAAGGATTAGACTAAACAATTTAAAAATGAGAATTGATGTATCTAAAAATTCTATGGAATTATGAATGAAAGAAAGATCATTTTGATCGAATTATATCATTCTATTATATTATATTGACAATTTCAAAAAACTATTCATACTATGAACATAGTATCATGGCAGTATGGCAAGTATGCGCCCATCATCTAGTGGTTTAGAACATCTCTCTTTCAAGGAGGCAGCGGGGATTCAACTCCCTGAGAGGTAGGGTTAGGGTACTACGAAAGGAAGTTGATCGTTGATTATTAATAAGGAATTAAAATTTTTTTTCTGGATCGATGCTCAAGCGGCTAATGGGGACAAATCGTAAATTCTTTGGCACTACGTCTACGCTGGTTCAAATCTAGCTCAGCCTAATAATACACCGATCTACCTTGAAATGATGTAACCATTTGTTGTTTTCCAGGACAAGGGAAGTATATTTTTTGATCATATATAAGGCACATCGTTAATTTTTTTTTTACATGAATATGAAATTTCACCCTTAATTTATTATTGTATAAGATTGTAACTTTTTTAGAAAGTGATGGGTAGTTAAAAAAGAGTAAAGGAAATAAAGTGTTGACTGAAAGTAAGCTTAATAAAATTTAGGACAAATCACATAAATTCTGAATATGAAATTACTTTATTGCCATTAGTAATTGATATTTATATATTATATGATATTAAGTTATATGATTAGATGCAAATACTTATTGATCGTTACTCTATGACTTGTTAATATGAGCACATTCATTTGTCAACGGTAGTTGTTTTAGTTAACATAGATGAGCTTGTCAATTACTACTCTTTGACTTATCATTATAGGCACATAAAATTGTGAAAATAGATACATACATTTGCCAAAACTTGCCATTATAAGCATAAAAACTTGTCAAATAGGCACATACAATTACCGATGTATAACTTGTCAAAAAACACACATTGACTTCTTGTCAGAATCCTCTTTTCCAACCATGGTTCACTCAATAGAAAAAACATATCAATGTGTGTATTTTGACATTTTATACATTAGCAAGTGTACATGCCTATTTTGACAAGTTTATGTGCTTATAATAACAAGTTATACATTAGTGAGTATATATGTCTATTCTGACAAATTTGTGTGCCTATTTCAACAAGTTATATATTGTAAAGTGTATATATCTATTTTGACAATTTTTTTTCCTATAATAATAAGTCAAAGAGTGGTCATTAACAAGCTCGTCTATGTTAACTATTACCATTTTTTTAGTATAATAGCTCCTGTTGGTAAGTGGACGTGATTGTATTAACAAGTTATAGAATGATCATTGATAAACATATCTATGTTAACTAAAATAACTCCGATTGACAAGTGAATGTATCTATATTAACAAATCATAGAGTAACAATTAACATATATTTGTACCTAATCATATAACTTAATATCATATAATATCTAATATCAATTACTAAGCGCAGGAAGGTAATTTCACATTTGGAATTTATTTAACTATAGTCCCCAAGGAGTTTTTTTATAAAGAAATCTACAATGAGACTTTTTTATTATTTTTTCTTGTCCTTAAGACCTGATGCAATTTTCCTTAAATTTTAAGGTTTTTTTAGACCAATGGAAAATGTGTTTATTAGTTGTATGTGTTTGGATTAGTTTATAAAGAACAACTTTTATAATACGTATGTAAGAAAAATTTTATTGAAAAAAATTTCTGAAGCCACTATTTTACCGAACACTTTATCAATAAAACTTCAGGAGTAGGTAAATTATGATGGTTAGTCAAGTGTTGAAAAAAGTAGAAACAAAAATATGTTGTAATAATGATAACCCGCTGTGGTAGTGTTGGGGCAAAGAGGGAGGAAATGATGGGGAGTCAAGTGTGAAAGGGTGACTGGAAGATAGGGAAAGGAACAGGACGAGCTGGCGAAAATGGTCACTCCCTCATCCCAAGGGATGAAGCTGCCGTTGGCCCTCATCTCCATCCTTGCTTCCCTCTCCGCCGTCTCCGCCACCGACCACATCGTCGGAGCCAACCGTGGCTGGAACCCTGGCATTAACTACACTCTCTGGGCCAACAACCAGACTTTCTATGTCGGCGATCTCATTTGTTAGTTTCTTTTACCTTTCTGCTCCATCATATGTCTTTTTGTTTGATCCCTTGCTGTTACATCCTAGATCTGTTGATTCTTTCCCTTTTGGGTATCTTTCCTTTTTTGAATCCCACTCATTTTCCTTCCCCAACCATCAGAAGAAAACGAAACCTTCCACTTCCACTCTTAGCTCAAGCTAATGTGCTTAAAAACTTAGCAAGAATGGTGTTTGCTATGCTTCTGCTTCTTCTTTTTTTCATCTTTAAGAAATATCTCTTTCTGCTATACTTATTAAATATTCTGTTTTTTTTTTTCCATATAGTTCAGGTACCAAAACACCCAGAATGTTTGATTTTTGGGGAAAATTAAAATACAATGAACTTTTTTATTATTATTATTATTGTAGTTCTCTAGCTACAGTTGTTGAAGACTCTGCTATGCTCATTCTTTAAGCATTGATTTCTTTCTCTTTTAAGAAGTTAAAATTTTTCTGGCGCTTTTTTCCCCAAATGCTTTTGTAGCATTCTGAGACTTAAACCACTTGTATATTGTGTTTGATTAGGAAAGAGAAAAAGAAGCATTCCGAGACTCACTGTATTTCTAACTTATCTTTATGCATTACTTTGGTAGCATTTAGGTACATGAAAAACCAGTATAATGTATTTGAGGTGAACAAAACTGGGTATGACAACTGCACTACAGAGGGAGCTATTGGGAATTGGACAAAAGGCAAAGACTTCATACCCTTAAATGAGGCTAAGAGGTATTACTTCATTTGTGGCAATGGCCAATGCTTCAATGGCATGAAAGTCTCTGTTCTTGTACATCCTCTTCCTCCTCCTCCTGCTTCTTCCGTTTCTGCTGATGCTAAGAATTCGACCCCAAGCTCTGCTGCTTCAATGCTTTTCTCTGGAGGATTCCGGTTTACTCTGCTCATGTCTTCTTCTTCTTCTGCTTTGGTTTGGTTTGGATTTGGTTGGATCTAGCACGTGTTTTGCTTTTTAGGGGTTTTGGAATTCATTGTTCTGATTTTCTTTTCCCTCTAAAGACTTTCTAGACATTGTTGTGTCATTTGAGATTCCACATTAATTTCAAACCTGTACCATTACCATTTTCTTTCTTTCCATCTTTTTTTATTTCTCTCTGTTTTGTTCCCCTGGTTCTTGCTCTTAACTTTAGGCATTTTCTAAGGCCAGGCATGTTTGGATTAAAAGTGATTTTGGAGAATAGATAGTGAAAAATGTGATCTTGACATTTTGCAATATTTGGATAAATGTTATTTGAATCACTTTTTCATGTGTAAATTACTAAAAAAGACCCAAGTGAATGTGATAATTACATATGAAGAATAACATTTTGAATGCAGTGGATTTTTGATATATTGATCAAAAGCTTATTATTTTAGCTTCATGGAAAACTAAACTATGGTTTTAGCCTTGAAATCATGGTTTTGGATTTTGAGGTGTTTGGCTTATTTTCTTTAAAACCATGGTTTACCTTAAAAAATTGTTTTTCCCCTCACCATCCAAACACGCACTTAAGTTTGCTGTGGCATGATTGGTGAATACCGAAGGCTGTATTTCTCAACTGGGGTCTAACTGTCTGTCTATTCAGATGCAGGAGTTAAAAATATGCTTATGAAGCTCACTATTCATATGGAATTGAATTCAAATTCAAGAATACTATATTTAGTAAAAACATCACGACAGAGAGGCAGTTTAGTGCAATATATGTGATTTCTGGGAAATTGATAAAGAATATTCTGGCGTTTTTGTTTGAAGTTATAGTTTATGTATGGATTCTGATGTAACCTTGAACTGAGATTAGAGGTCTTTTAACGTGTTATTAACTGCCTAACAATATGACAATCAGCTGATAGTATACTCCCTTCACTCCAATCTACACTCACTTTCAACCATCTCACCTAATCAAGAAATACAGTTAACTCATTAAATTTACCTTAAATCAAAAAAAAGTTTCCACCTGTACCTTTTTTTGCGAGGTTTTAAATGAGAAATAATTATAAGGAGTTCTACTTCAGCATTAATTATAAGACAAGATTAATAAATAAACATTAATTATTTTTTAACAAATTTATATTATGGACCAACAACTTAATATAGAAGGTGACTTATATTTTTTTACTTATATGTTGGAGTGGTCTCAAATTATTACTGGCTCATCTTCGATGGCTCACCATATCTGTCACTTATCTTATTTCACCTTTAACTGAGTTGGATCTCAATATCTCATGAAGTTTTTGGATATAGATTCTTTCGAAATCCTTTTTCTCCCTTTCCTTATCAGAATCCCTACTCCACTCATAGATTATTTTCTTAAAAAAGAAAAATTGAATGGGAAGGGAAAAACTTTGATCAAGTAAAAAAAAAAAAAACCAGAGATAGGTTCAAATGTAATATCTTACAAGATAGTATAATAATATTACTAAAATATAAATAAATAAATTCAACTATAAAAATTCAATCTTAACCGTTAAAATATCTAAAATAAGAAAAAACTAATTTATAAAAATATTATAATAATTTCATTAACATGTTACATCTAAGTCATCAATTTGTATGATATAAGAATAGAGAAAGGATTCCAAGAAAAGGGGGGGGGGATAACATTAAAGTCCCAATTAAAAAAATAATATTATAAGGGTTCCAAAACTTGTTAATAATAGCTGATACTTTTATGATATTATGTCCTTTAATTTGGATCCTAGTATCATTTTCCCAAGGAAAAAAACATTATGAGAATCCAAATCCTAAGTTTTTAGATAGGAAGGGAACACTTTTGGCCTATTTGGTTCATAGAATCACAGGGAATGTAATGGAATGATGATTATATGAATTTGTTTGGTTCGTCACTAAGAAAAGATGAAGCAGGTGCATAAAAATATTTGTTTGGATTACATCAAACATGAAAATATATTGTTGACAAAAAAAAAACATGAGAATATATGAGAATAATATAGCAAGAAACAAAATTGTTAGACTTGGCTATCACCCAAGAGGGGGTAAATTGGGTGTCTGGTAAAACTTTGGATAACTTCAAAAATCTTTTCGCAACTTATTGAAAGCAGTTCGTGTGACAGTAATAATTTATAAAGCAATTGTCAATCATTCAAACATATATACTGGGAATATAAGAGTTTAGGGAAGAGAGTATGCAAATTATGATTTATCTTGGTTCGACCCAATCCTTGACCTGCGTCCAGTCCCCAAGTTCCACTTGAGATTTTTAATCCACTATCCTCTTGTTTAATCTAGGCACAAGAGAAGCCTTTATAACCCACAAGTTTACCCAGGCACTTATGAAGCCAAATCTCTAACTGAGATATTCTCCCTTACACAGGGACGGACCCACATGGGGGGCTAGGTGTGGCCCCCGCCCCCCCTAAAAAAAAATTTATATATATGTGTGTGTCTTAGCTTGATATATGTCTCTGTGTGTCCAGCGATACAATGATCCACGTTTTGAAGTCTCTATGTACCATATGTGTGTGTCTTGATATATGTGTATGTGTATAGGTTTAAATATAAAATATAATTAATTTTTTTTAGAAAGATTAAAAAACTAAATCAGTTACTTAATTAATCATATGTTGTGTGTGATTAAATTATACAGAAAAATTAGTTTGAAGAAAAAAATAATAAATATAGATAATTTAAAGCATTTTAATTAACTTCTTTAATCTTCCCAAAAAAATCAATTGGGTCTATTTAGGACTGGATATTATGTTTAGCACTTCATGTATACACTTTACAGATCCATATATTTCCAATGCCAAGTTTTGTCTTATTGTCGGTGAAGCTAGTGATGTATCCAAAAAAGAGCACATAACTATTGTTTTGAGATATATCGATAAAGATGGATTTATACAGGAAAGGTTTTTCAGTTTTGTACGTGTGGAAGATACAAGAGCTAAAACTTTGAAACAAGGAATATTCAACACTATTCAAGATATTTCAAATGCTTTATATCTAGTTTCTGAAGATGGAATATCACCTAGAGGGGGGTAAATAGGTGAATTAAATATCTAACTGCTTAATCAAAATTTTCACAAATTAATGAACTAACTGATCAAGAGTTTAAAGGAGAAGGAACACAAGAGAATTTATCCTGGTTCGGACTATCCTAACCTACGTCCAGTCCCCAAGAACACCTTGAGATTTTTTCACTATCTTCAGAATACAATTACACAACTCGGAATGATCCCTCAGACTCACTCCCCCTTACTATTTGTAATTGTACACCCTTACTTAAGGTTCCACAACCTTAAGATTTTACAAACGAATAAAAAATTGAATGTTTAAATAACTCCTCACGAGTTGAATAATAAATGATCACTGAAGTACAAATTGAGAGTAATGAAACTAATAAGATAATAACTTAGAGTAAATGCGCAGTGTTTTCGGTAGTTGGCCGAATTGTATGCTTGGGTATTTATACTCTTTCGCCATTAATGCCGTTGGGAGGAACTTGAGAGTTACTGTTGTGACTTATTTAATTTTCCGTTAGACACAGCTTGCTCTCTCTCTTCCTTGTGCAGCTAAATGGACCGTTGAGGCCTCATTAAATGAAATCTGTTCTTTCATTAAATGCGTTGATCGTTGAGAATGCTTTTGCAGAAGAATGTCTTGATTAAGTAATCCTTGGAAGAACGTTTCTTCCTGTTGCTCTGGGCTTCTTTCTATTTGCTTTCTATTTGCTGCTCTGTTCATTAAATGCTGTGACGTGAGCATCAGCTTTATGTTGATTTTGAATAATAACCCGTTGTAAGTTCCTGAAATCACTAGTAAACATATTAGAAATATTTTAAACATCATTCCAAGTGATTCTGGAGGTTACAAACTCAAAAGCTCAAATTTTCGCAAGATCAGATATCAGTGACAGCGACAAGAACTCGAGTTTTCAAAGTAGAACTCGAGTTCTTTTGTTTTTCCATTTTAATATCTTAGTGCTGTAAGGCAAGAACTCGAGTTAACAAACTAGAACTCGAGTTCTTATACAAGAACTCGAGTTCTTTTGGTTACTTTTCTCCTGTGTGATGAGAACTCGAGTTGATCCTGGAGAACTCGAGTTCTTCCTTTTCCTTCAAAGTCATTTTCAAAGAACTTGAGTTCTCAGATATGAACTCAAGTTTATGAACTCGAGTTTTATTTTAGGAACTCGAGTTCTTAAACTTGTTCATCAGGTCATAGAGTATTGTGCAGAGAGAACTCAAGTTCTTAATTATGAACTCGAGTTGATGAACTCGAGTTTGTTACTAATGAACTCAGACTTGAGAATTTTTCCATGACCTGAGCCGCGAACTCGAGTTCTTAACCTAAGAACTCGAGTTCTTCATCTATGAACTCGAGTTGTATGACCAGGAACTCAAGTTCTTCATTTTGCTGAGATGAGAACTGGAGTTTTAAATCGATCTTATGTAAACCATTGATTCACAAGTGTTTAGTTATCATCAAAACTTGGTTGAGAACTAACGGTTTCAAATACAAAAGAATTACTTCGGAAATTAAAAGAGACAATGATACTTTCTTGGTTCATGTTTGAGATTTTTGCATAAAATATGACATAGGCATTCTAGATATAAGTGCAAGATATATTGGAAAGAGTGGTGGTGCTCGAAATAGACAAGTCGATTTTTGTATTGAAAAATTTTATAGGGTAAATATCTTTTATGCTACAATTGATTATCCTCTTATTAATAGAGTGATTAAACTTGTATCACTCTTCTAGTTTCTACAACAACTACTGAAAGATCTTTCTTTACTATGAAGGAAATCAAAAACATGCTTTGAAATATAATAGAAGACTAATTTCTTGATGATTTTTTGATTACATATATTGATTTTTTTTTTGAGTTTTAGTACAAATTCAATTATATATGAGTTTAATAATATGAAAACAAGTAGAGTAAAAATCAAGTGAAGTGATATTAATTTCTATAATAGATTTCTTTAAATTTTTTGTATGTTAGGTCTATAATGTATTTCAAGTATTTTATTTATGGTATAGTTCTTTTATTTCGCCCCTCGTCATCAAAATTTCTGGGTCCGCCCTTACTTACACACTGTAAAGATATAATTGGTTTCCCACTTAAGATCACTCAATCTTGAGTAACTCACAAATAGAATGATTACAATAAATCTTCTCTCTCAGAAGTGGATAAGATAAGCACTGAAGTATATTACAAATAATCTCACTCTCTAAGGTAATTGTATGATCATTGAGATATTCGGAGAGTAAGTAATATAAATGTCAAAGTATTGACATTTTGATGAAGAAGCTGTAATCTCGTATCTCTTGTTTCTGCTTCTATTTTGAATGCTTCTTCTTTTATAGTTGATGAAGAGTATTTGACTGTTAATCATTCTTCCAGTAGAATATGACCGTTGGATGTAGCCGTTGAAATATAGCCGTTAGACTTATCGTTACTTGTTCCGTCAAGTGCTTCGCTGGATTCATCAATTTCGTCTCCTACTCAGCTTTGTTAAATATCCGTTGATTTGCCAAGATAGTCATGAATGACTTTTGTTTGCTTAGAGACCGGTTGCCGTGATGGTGCTTAGTTTCTGCAATCTCATTTCAAGTTTTTGACACAAATATTTCTTTATGATGCTTTTAGAGTAATCAAACATTTGATCATCTGAAATCACTAGTCAAACAGGTTGAAAGCATCTTAAAAATGATTCTTAATACTTCTAGAAACCAACATCTAAAGATTAAGTAATTTGGGAAGTTATAGACAACGATTCGCGATCTTCGTTCACATGAACTCTAGTTCTTATAATAGAACTTGAGTTTGGAACTTAAGTTTTCTCTCCAGAACTAGAGTTCCTGTGTTTGCTTTTCGAACGTCTCAGTTCTTCAAAATAAGAACTCGAGTTTTGAGTTTAAGCGCAAATTGAGTTATTAAAGAACTTGAGTTTCTAATAAAGAACTTGAGTTATGAACTTGAGTTTTTTTACCAAGAACTCTAGGTCTTTGGACTTCGAATGAAACACAAATACATCAGAAATGAAGAACTAGAGTTTCGAGTTAAGAACTAGAGTTATGAACTCGAGTTTTTTACCAAAAACTCTAGTTCTTTGAACTTCGTCTAAAATACAAATATGTCAGAAACGAGGAACTCGAGTTTTAAATGAAGAACTCAAGTTATGAACTCGAGTTTGTTACTAATGAACTCTAGTTCTCAAAGTCCTTTTGATCTTGGAAGATTTGAACAATACAGAAGTCGCGAACTCAAGTTCTCTTCCCAAGAACTCGAGTTCTCAACCTTGCTGATTGAGAACTATCTGTTAAGTCTTTCCAAAACTAGAGTTTTAAAATATGAAATCAAGTTTGTCATTTTGAACGAGGCTGAAAACATAAGTTCTTTGAGAAAAATATAAGAACATTGGTTGCACAAGGGTCAAATTCCAATAGGCGGTCTTCAATATAACTTCAATTTTGGCAAACCACCCATGCTCATAAAAGCTCTTCAAGTCTTCTTTCCAATGCAACAAGAATCAGCTCCAAACTGATTATATGTTGAGCACTATGATCAGATTAATAAAACTTGTTCTTGAACCAACATTTTCGCAACACCCTGAACTGACTGTCAACTTCAAAAATTCATATCTCATGCATTTGATCTTTATTTTCTATGATCCTCATGTTTTTGGAAAGGTATGTGAGTCTAGTTTTATATGCCACCAATTTCAACTCATTCCGATGTGTATTTTGTGAGATGTGCTCAAATTATTGAACCCTGCTTTGCTGTGTGACGATAACAGGTAGGGAAACTTCAGAAATTCATATCTCTCTCATATGATCTTCTTTGGACTTGAAATTTTGTCAAGATGACGCATTGGATGCCTAGTTTCATAAAAAATTGGTTTCACCTCAATCCGGTCTCTGGTTTGGAAGATATCATCGATTTACCAGATTTACCAGAGGTCGCCCAAGCTGAACATGAAACAGAGGTGAACGGAGTGGCTAGAATAACATGAACTCAAGTTCTGAAGTGAGAACTCGAGTTCTGAAAAATGAACTCGAGTTTTGCCCTAAGAACTCGAGTTTTTAAGTGAGAACTTGAGTTTTCATGTATATTTTCTTGAAAGCTCGATTTTGCTCATTTTAATTCCGAATTGAGTCATTCCAACTTCCATTTGATTGTAGAAACTTCCAGTATCACATATAAGAACTTGAATGTTGATAGTCCCATTATAATACGCAATTTCTTCTTCCTTTAATCTCTTCTCTTCTTCTTAATTATCCCCCATCATTCAACCTAGAACTAATCTACATCAAATATAGCATTTAGCCAATGTATATGATATAAACTTTTTGCTCTTACTAAAAACATATATTTAAGACATCATCAAAACTTATCATATCTAACAAAAATTGCTTTTGTCTATATATATAGACGATGGGTTCATGGTAAATTTTTCATTCTGTGCATTTGCATTGAACATGTTGGGTTCATACTTCATAGTCCATAAAAAAATGTTGAATTCATAGTAATTTGTTAATATTTATTGCTGGAAATATTATATAGTGTATAAGTTGAGTTCATAGTAATTTTTTAATATTTAATGTTGGCAATTAGTTAATATTTTAACAGTGTTAATGAATTGGTACTTTAGTGAATTTAAAAAATTATAATAGTAATGATTCTTTTTCAGTTGATTAAAAAAATGATTGCATCCTCATTCATCAATCCTAGTTATGTAATCCTAATTACAACAAATAATGTAATCACAATTATAAAATGTAATCCCTTTTATATTATATAAATCTAACCAAACATTTTAATTCGTTTGTCGCATCAAGATCACATAAAATTATTTCTAATGGAGTCAACAAACAGGGTATTTGATTCTGTCAGTTTCAATATTAGATAAATATGACATGTTTATTTATCTTTTTAATTAACTTGATTTATTTATTTTGTTTAATACTTAAGAAATCGAGAATTTTGTGAGATCCTTATCTGACTGATAGCACATCAGGATGACATGGTTACTATTTAATTAATCCTCCGTATATTAATAAAGTTGAAGAGATTTGATATGTTCGTATGATCGTCTTTACCACCGAGATTTCCGGATCGGAGAGATTTGATATGGATTTGTCCTCTTTGCGATTTTAAAAGAACAACATAACGAAACACTCTTAGGACTAATGGAATCTCATTCCCTGCTCATATTGCTCATCCTCATCCACAAAATGAGGTGGATTTTTTTTTTTTTTTTTCCATTTGTTTGAATTAAGTTGTACTCTCTCTCTCTCCTGTTATATTTATAAGAGCTCGATAACCAAATTATGGAGTTTAAGAAAGCGGTTAATATTAATTAAAACTAATACATGTGTCTTGAAAAACTTTTTTTCAAAGTATACCCTTATTTATAAGAGATAAGTAAAAGAGAGAAATAAGTATTATCAACCCTTTAAATAATGCAGTATGTATAGTTAATGAGGGGTATAAATGAGGGGACAAAAACTTATTAAATGTTGAGACAACTTTTGTCATACTATTATAAAAGGGACAAAGACAATTTAAATTTTGGGCTCTTACAAAAGGGATTGGAGGGAGTATTCAACAATTTGAAGTATTTTTTTTAGTAACACTCTGTATCTCTAATTAATTAATTTTTAGCACATCTAGCACTATAAGACTTTTTTTTTTCCGTTAGTGAGTGTTACTGTAAAAATGCTTCATGATTCTTGATGCACTAAAACTTAATTAATATGAGATATTGGGTGTTACTGAAAAAATATTTCAAGATGTTGAGTACTATTGGAAAAATATTTTTAGATACTGGATGGTATTGGAAAATATTGTTGGATATTAGATATATTAAAAATAATTAATTTAGGATAATAGGTGCTAAAAATACTTCAAGGTGCAACAAACAATCTAATTCAAATAAATAAGAACATATAAGAAATTAAAAAAACAGAGGTTCCTTCACATTTTGAGGGATGAGCATGCCCTTCTTATAGATTTTCTGAGCAAGGCATGCAGACCCCACAAAAAATCACATTTAGTGAAATATCTACAATTAGGTTTAAAAATGCTCGATCCTATATACTAATATCAGATTCCAAATAAGTGTATACAAAAAAGAAAGAAAGAAATTGGGATAATTACCATAAAGTTTTAAGAAAGAGATTTAATAATAAAAAATCTCAATGACAAGTGAGCAATATAAACATATTAACATTTTTTGTATTGAAACTTTATATTACTTACTTCTCATTCGTTATCAAATTTTTAGATGATTAAATCATTTCCTTAAGACTTTATAGTAATTCTCGAATAAATATCATTCTCCTATGTGATTTTGATTTGTGAGTGTGACCCGTAATTCCATGATCAATCAACAAACAAACAAAGCCGAAAATGACTTTACCATCGATATAATCATGTATCGAATCATCATAAAGCACCAAGAAAGTTACCTTATATACACAACATATATTTCACACTGCAGGTATATATCTTCATAGTTTCATACTCGGCACAATATGAAACAAACGGTAAATAAAGCCTAATTAGAAAATTATAAACATCAGAAAACCTATTCTGCAGTACCTTTTTATGTTCTTCATGATTTGCTGCTGTACGGTCTAAAAGGTGGAGAAGGAGAGAACTCAAATGGAAATGCTGCTGGTAGACCCATATCCCCCATTCAGAATCTTAACAATATCCCCAATATGTGGTCTTAATTCTGGATTTTTCTGTAAGCAAGAAAGTGCCAAGTTTATGCACAAGCTGGCTTGCTCCTTGTTATAATCCTCCCTCAGCCTCTCATCCACAAGTTCTAGAATGTTACCAGATTTTGCCAATTGCCTACACCAGCTCACTAAATTACCCTTCTCAAGCTTCAATAATGGGGATGATTCAAGAATATGCAATAATGGTCTTCTTCCTGAAACAACCACAAGTATCAATACTCCAAAACTGTAAATATCAGTTTTCTCCATTAAGAACCCTTCACAACCACCATGTTCTGGTGCAGCATAACTCAGTGTTCCTCTCATGCTTGTTGTTGTGCTGCTGAGAAGATCTCCGCTTCTCATCTCGCCGCCAATAATGGAAGGACTATTATTTTCTTTCTCCTTCTTCTTGCTCCAACCTCTTTTGAAACTAAACTCCCCATTTTGATTATCATAATCATTCTGATTCTGATCCTCCCTTTGGAAGTTTTTACATCCGCAGAGATAAAACTTCCACTTAGCATGAAGATTTTTTTGGTTTCCACTCTTCTTGCTTGGTTCTGCAAGATTCTCTTCTTTCCACAACTCTTGCATCTTCTTACGCTTTTCATGACATTTCTTTCCCACTGATTCTCTGTTCTCATCTGGTTTATCTGTTGGAGTTGAATTTTCCAGTTCTGTTTCCTCTGGAATGTTATTTTCTTCATCATCCCAATCTATGTTTGATGGATGAATCTGACTCCCTATCCACTCCATGACATAATCTTTACTACTTGATTCTTCACTTTCTTCCTGTTTCCACCACCAATCTTTTTCCCATTGTTTTTCATTTGGCTTTTCTTCATCCACTGAGGAAGCATTAACATTTAGCTCTTTACAATGATCAACAATTCTGGAAAACTCATCATCGCTAGGAACAAACTTGTTCTTCCAAGAATCATCCCCACCGATATCTAAACTTGAGATTTCATTCCCCTTGACAATTAATTCTTTTTCATCTATGCAGGAATTATAATTCAAAGAATTCAAGTTCAAAGCTCCAACATTTAAACCTACCCTACAACTATACTTGGATGAAGAAGATGCCTGCAAAGCTAGAGAAAAGTCTACATTAATGTGCTCAACAGAACTAGCAGCAGTTAAATTACCTGAAAACTCTTGGCTCTTCCATAGATCCTGACTCTTATCACCCAAGTCCTGGCTAAACATATTCCCACCAAACTCACCCTCCTCCCCTTTAATCCTTGACAATCCGAGATCCGAGATCTTCGCTCGGTGCTCTTCATCGAGCAGAACATTGCTTGGCTTAATATCCCCATGAATCACTGGAGGGTCACATTCAAGATGAAGGAATTCCAAAGCTCTAGCTACATCCAATATTACAAGAAACCTTCTCTCCCAGCTTAAACTCAAACATCCATCACCATCATCATCATTATTTCCAAAGAGAAACTCTTGCAAGCTTCTCTTTGGCATATATTCAAACACCAAAGCTCTCTTGTTCTTCTCCAAACAATATCCCAGAAGGGTGACAAGGAAAGGGGACGTTAACCCACCAAGAATCAAAAGCTCATTCTGAAACTCTTGCTCTGTTTGTGAACACGAAGCATCGTCTATACGCTTAATAGCAATAAAGTTCCCATCTTTAAGCCTCCCTTTAAAAACTGTGCTAGACCCACCTTTGCCAATGACGTTTTCAGTATGAAAGCCATTGGTGGCTTGCTTGAGCTCTTTGTAAGAAAACCTTTGGAGCTTCAAGGGAGAATTAGCATCAAAAGGGATCGTTTTAGCTCTGTGTACAACAGAGAACCATAGATGGTATAGGAAGTAAAGTATTGAGCAGCAAATAACTAAAGAAGCTGAGACAGTGAGAGACAAGAAAAGGACCCTGAATTTGGTGAAAAAATTGTGATCTGGATTTGAAGGGAATACTCTTGAAGTCATGTTGAAGGTGGATTCTTCTTCTTCTTCTGACACTCAAAAAGGTCTTATATTTGAGGAATTATTTACAGGAATTGAAGAAGGAAAGGTAAATGAAGAACTGGCAGATGAGCCTTCTGGTTTTTTCTGTCTTTCTTTTTATGTGAATTGGGATGTAAGAATTGACAAAAAAAAAAAAAAAATTGGGATGTAAGAGACTAGACATGATTTAACCTCACGGTTTTAAGACCTTATATAAACACAATAATTTATTAACTAGGTCTTTACATCAATAAAGAGATTCAAGATCTCACACATGTAAAAGGTGTATCTGTTTTTGGTTTCAAGTTAAAATACTGTTCTTCTCTTAAAATTATGGTTTTAATGATCTTCAATGGCAAACCAAACACCTAAGTCAATTTTTTTTTTTTTATCAACTAGACTATAGGCAAAATTTAGTTGTTATCTATCACTCTCTCCACCATTTATTGTAAGTATAATACATATTTATCTAATTTGATTAAATTAAAGAAGTTGGTTAGGTTAACTAGTATGATGTGTATTTTTTAAAATATTATAGTCATCTTTCTTAATTTTTTCTTTCTCTCTCCTCTTTAATCATTATTAAGGAAGTATCAATAGAGGTAAATTGAGAAAATATTAAAAAATATAAAAAAAATATGTCTCATATTTAGAATTAAGATAATCTCTTTAAATAAATCTCATATTAATGAAAATAACTACTCGTATTAGTTATTTATTTCGTTAAATCCTGTCTTTCCTTGATCCATGGTTGCTTGTTTCTTATGAGAAAATTATTGAGCATATTATGTGTACCAAATGTTTATATATTAAAGAGACCAATAAGAATTTGTGCAAGTGGATTTTGTGAGTGGGGTATATATATTAAAAATCAAGAATTCATCCAAATGTCATAAACGGCGCAATCAATTCAGATGCTTTTCTTGAATTTGACTTTTATTAACAACCTGAAGGTGTGGCTTGAGTTCAATCAAATCACAAACAAAAATTGATAATAAATATTATATCTCAAATCAAAATTATAATTTTTAATCAAAGATTAAGCGCGTCCATAATCCTATGACATGCCGAGATTATAATAAGGAGGGAAGTCAAGAGAGGGACCCAAGTTACTTTTGACTATTTAGAGTTTTGGAGATATACACGATAATCCAAGAATATAATATTATTCTTTCTCATCAATAAAAATAGTTTAAATTGAATAAATTAATATTAATATGTATAAATGACATGACATTGAGAGTAATGTTCTAAAAATATTGAGAAATATTATAAAGAATTTTGACCGGACAAAACAAATAATAAAGCAAATCATGTGAGGGACGTCTTTGTCCCTGTAATAATGTGCAATAAAATTATTACGAAACGTTTTTTTTTTTAAAGAAATCTGGTAACTTGATAAGAAAGTATGTGATTAATTAAGTTATCATGTACAACAAGTGGTCCAATCTCTGATGTGAGAATGACATTTGATCATCTCATAGTTTAGCATTTTCGGCACAATAAATAAACAAAGGAAAAACATTTTTCATGTTAATATAGAAGAAATGTTTTCTCATGTCACACACATATGAAATAGTGGGACCTACATATATATATAAATTAATTCATATATATATATTATATATATATATAGGTCCTACGATTTCATGTGTGTGTAGAAATCTTCTTCTTTTCATGCAACATGAGAAAATCAAATCCCATAATCAAAATCACAAATCCTGATAAAAACAGAAGCAACTTCACGAGGAAAAAACTACTTTACAAAAATGCATCCCTAGCTAAAAACTTATTTATGTTAATTTGATATACAAAGAGAAAATTATTTTGCTAGCCATCATAGTTTCACTTAATTTTTAATCAGGTCCCTATAATTTTTTTCCCTCTTTTTATTACTCCCTCCGGTCCTAATTATAAGACATATTTAACCGATTTTGGGGAGATTAAAGAGGAGAGTTAAATTAGTTAATTTCACTCATTTTTTAAAATGCCCTGATATAAATTTTCAATGAATATTAACATACTTCACCAACTTAGAATCTTCATTTCCATATTTTTTAATTGAAATGATGGTCTTGCTATATATACATATATACACACACATATGTATGTATGTGTATGCACACATATATCTACAACCCAAAAAAAAAAAAACACACATACACCCCCCACACACATACACACACATTTATACACAAATACAAACCTCTACATCCCCCCAACACACACATGTATACATACATCCACACACACATATACATAAATACACACACACGCACAAATGTATGAGTATGTGCGCGCACACACACATAGACACACACGTATATACATAAACACACACATACGCATATATTTATATATTTATATAATGCGTGTGTATGTCTATATATATATATATATATATATATATATATATATTGGTAAATTAACGTTAACTCATTGATAAATAAATTAAAATCCAACAATTTAAGAGTTTTATTGATTGAAAAATTCTATACACCTAAATGTATATACTTACCAAAAATTAAACACATTTGAGAGAATAAAATAGGGGTGTTTTAGGAAGAAATTGACGAAAATTTAAATTTTGTTCTATAATTAGGACCAAAACCAACTCCCAAATGTTATCCTATAATTAGGACCGGAGGGAGTAGATCTTACAATTTCCTAGACTATGGGCATTATTTTTTATGCTCATAAGTTAATTAGTGTTGATATTCAGTAATCACAAAATACAAATGTCCTTAATCCATGTTTATGCCAAGTGAAAGCCAGATCATTTGCTGCTAACATTGTTTCTCTTAAAAATTAACAAATTATAAATTGATCCATACCTATAATTGAGAAAACTATAAGAACCCAATAAAAGAAACTACAAGCACTTAATTAAAAATGGGGTCAAATTATAGGGAGTTATACATAACAAAAGGTTTAATGAATATAACTAACAAACTAATTGGCAAAGAGATTTTTTCCCCCCATAGCAGCTACAAAGAAACATTAACCAACTTGACTCCTAAGGAATAATCCAAGCATGACCTCATGTAAGGGAAAGAAGAAGTGAAATCTCTGATAGTGTTTCCCTCACAGTCATGCTTAGGAGGAATGTGATAACAGGGCTCCATAGAGAAGTCCCTTTCGCAAGGTGGATTGGGATGGACAGTCCTATTTCCAACTAGCCTATAAAGAAGCCATGGCCTTAATCCTCCCAAACCTTGAGCCACATACCCAAAAGTAGACAAAGAAGTAGTCACTAACACATCACAAAGACTCAAAAGGTACATTTCAGTCCATGCCTTCATATTATGCATATTGTTATGAAACTTTTGATGCCCTTCATGACTTGGTTGATATACTCCAACCACTTCTCCTGTAATGGTTGGTTTTTCAAGATACATAATTCTCAGATTCTCACCATATTCTGGAAATAGAGATGCCACTAGAACAGCCTTTAAGCTCGAGTTTTCCCGGGTTGAGGCTACTGAGTTTTTCGGGTCTAGTTCTGGGAGTAACTTTTGCTGCAAGGTACAGCTTAAGAGTAGGTCCATAACTGCTTCATGTGGGGTGGAATCAGGAGAGAATAGTCTGATCTGAAGGCCAATTTTCTCATCTGATTTTGCTAAGTAAGCATCATAGAATCTGCTTATTAGTCCCCATGCCTCATTTGAAGGGTGAAAAAGATAATGTCCCACATGGTGAAAAACAGTGTCCCTTTTTGGGAACATTTGTGTGATCTCATCGTTAAAAGATGGGATCATGAACAGAGAAGGGACAAAATATTGATCTGACCTCAAAATCAAAAAGGGAACTTTTTGAACAAGCTTTTGACTATGATCACAATGGAAAAACTTCTCAGGAACATCTTTGGTGTGCTGCAGATTCAGATGCAGAACCGACGGCGGCAAAGACATGTTCTTAGCTAACATGTTTTGATATGTTTCAACATCTCTTGGATTCCAAAATGGAGAATCTTTTGGAAATAGCCAAGTTGAATTCAGAAATGGCTCACAGAACAGACCCATCATGTCATCTTCAAATTTCAAAAGAAAGACTCTGTCTGTGAGTACAGCATAAACAAATGAAGCAGCCATGCTTATGATTCTGTTCCCTAAGCCATTTGCAGGTGTCCAAACAAGGTACTTACATGTGGTATTAGTACTAAGTTTCTTAGACTTTTCGAGCTTTTTCATGGTTTTGTTGTAATGCCTGGACCAAGGTCCACACTTTCTGTGGATTTCCTCATAATTGCGTAGTTTGGAGATCAGATATGAAGAGGGTTTGTGGGGAGAAGAAGCTTTTTGGTATCTGTATGAGTAAGACTGAAACCTGCTTATGCATGATGATTTGTCAAACCCAGAAGCTAGAAGCCCTTCATACAATTGCTCAGTTTCATTTTTGGCAGGTGTGGTAGAAGCTTTTTTCAATCCTGTAAATTTTGAAGAAACTGTATAAAAGTTAGCAAGTAGAGGAAGAAAACTCTGATCACTGGCAGGTTTAACTTTTATATAAATTTTAAACTTTGAATTGATGAAACTTAGTACGTATATTTTAACCATTTAAAATATTATTCCTTATATTTAAAACAATAAAATTATGTATTTTATGACATTTAGGGCTAAAGTTTTAAATTGTTAAAATTATAAGGTTCTACTTGCAATAAGTTAAAGTTTAGGGATTGAATTACATTGAGCGACCAACGTTTAAACTCTTTTTTGGATTACAACCGAACTATAGAAACAAAAGATTAACGTTGGAGGAAAAAGTGCAGTACCTTCATGTGAATCTTTAAGAATCTGAGCTCTATCTTCTGTTGCTGTAATATTGAGCTTTTCCCAGGAAAACCTTGACTTTTACAAGTTCATTAAGGAAAAAGAGTGAGTTTGGATTCAACAGTGTGTGTGTGTGTGAGAGAGAGAGAGAGAGAGAGAGAGAGAGAGAGAGAATCTGAAGAAAATAGGTATTGTAAGTACCTCTGAGGAGGTTCCATTCATATTTGATGTGTTATTTGCTCTTTCTCTGAACCCTCTGTCCATACTGGTAACGTTGTAATGAGGCGTTCTTCCTAGTATCTTGTCTTTTGAAAAGCCCTCAGAAACATAGGACATTGGGTTCTGATACATTAATGTAATTATGACCAGTACAGAGAAAGCTATGGCAGATAAAGCAGTGCATGTCTTGAATCTGTTAAAGCTCATCCCCATCTTGTTGTCCATCGTGACTTCTCAAGCTCAGAACCAGAGCTTTAATGGAGGAAAAGAAATCAAACCCCTTAAAAACATCACCAACAACAGACTTATTCAGTAACCAAAACTAAAGCAAAAGTTAAAAACTGTCATCTAATAAGAAGAACAAAGAAGCATAAAACAAAAGGCCGGCTTCTCAAACTTAAGAAAATTGATATAGAAAAAGACATTTTTCCCATATATATATATCATACCCGGATGATATTTCAAGTGAATTCTTATACCTGATTCATTATGAAAACATATCTTCTGGTTTGAAAGCAAAAGTTTACAACTTTTCCATGTTTCAAAGTTATCAATAGTAATACATGAATAAAACAATATCAAACTCAATCAACAGAGAAGAAACTTTATTTACAGTTCAGAGAAAGAAAATGACAGGGGAAAAAGAAAAAACCTTGTGAAGGACAAGCCTGTGTGAAACAACTACGAAGAATTCAACTTTTCTTGAGAAACAGAGAGAGAGAGACACACGTGAGTGTATTAATATATACATATTTTTGGAAAATGCTATTTTTAAGGCCTTAATGAACTACTGATTTGTTTCCTTAAACGTTTTCGGAGAATTCGAAGTTTTCCGAACGAGGCAGGGAATACAAATTCTCACTGCAATTACAGAAATTCCCAATCTCGCATCATGTGCGTGTGCTTGTGAAACATTAACAACAATCACTGTAACCAAATTTAAATATAAATTAAAATTTATATGAAAACGAGTTATTTTTCGAAACATAGATATTATGATCGTGTGAAACTAAAAATCTTACATATATAATCTGGGTATTATTACTGGAGATTTTGGCCGGATTTGGTCTGTAAAATAATTAGACAATATAATATAATATAATGTAATTAATTAATTCTTTACATATATGAGTTTTGGGAAATTAAATATGTATGAAATGCTTACTTTACTACAAGCATCCATATTAATTTAAGTTATTTTATAAAAATAAGTAATTTAAGTATAGCTAAAATTATTTTAACACTAGAATTGTATAGCTTTATAAATTATAAAATACATATAAGGGGGGATCACAAAGTATCTCTCAAATTTACTTGTACCCGTAGCTAGTAGTAATTATGATCAATGCATCCTAAATTTTAAGAATAGTTTGAGATAATGTTCATTTTATTGGTAACACGTCTCTATTAACATATAATATAGTATGATGAAAAATTGCTAAAAATTCCCTTATTGAAATATTTATTGCCTAAAGATACTTGGAATTTGTTTAAGACTTGGCTCCTTGCGTGGATGCGTTAGCAGTAAAAGAGGTAGAAAGATTGAAATAGCAAATATGTATATACTCAACACTCATTACAACATCCACCGCATTCCTTTTTTTTTTTTTGGGTGTAAGCATTCCTTTTTTATTAAGGTTATCAAAACCAAACCGGTCAAGGTATATTGGTCAATGAGTTAGACCAGAATCAAATCAGAATTAACCTAAAGCCAAACCAATGAGAAAGTAAAAATTTTAAGATTATTAATATTAAATTATAAAGAAAATAAAAAATCGATTAAAAAATTAAACTGAGTTGGTTAATGCTCAGACCGGTTTAGTGTCTGGTGTGCTAGTTTCTAGATTGAATTAGCCCGTTCATTCTAGATTTAATTACACTATTTTCATAAACCCATTGTGTATATTACCAAACTACCCTTTCCCTATTATACCCATTCCCCACATATCATCGTGCAACTCTTCTTTATAACATAGTTTTAGCTATATACAAAACAAAAAACCTTGCATATACTAATATAGTATTACATACATTTAAATAAAAGTTACACTTGTTGAAAATAAGTTACACATGTCATATTTAAAAAAACAGGACCAAAAATATTTGCATACAATTAGAGATATATTTGCACATGGCTGAAAAAAAAGAAGGTTACACCAATTTAAGAACTTGGTTTAGGTCCTTAAACAAGTTTAGAATAGGGAAAATTATAATAAATGATCTAAAAAAATAATATTTATTAAGAAGAACTATAAAAATTATAATTATTTTGAAGGACCAAAAGTTAAAATATTAAAATAGAAAGACTAAATTACCCTTAGTCAGATTTTTTTATATTCTCTTTAACTGTATTATAATTTAGAGTGATTAATGGATAATGACAAATAGAGACCAATTTAAATAATCTCGTTCTTTTTTGCTAAACCTAACCTTTTATATTCCATATCAGATTAAGCCGCAATTACCATTCCCATTTCGTCACTCCAATTAGCCTTGCATTTCACTGACCTAAAAGTCAAAAAGCATAAAAAGAGTACTAGATTAATTGTTTTCAAAAAAACATCTATCAGTCCTAAGCAAATATTGGGCTTGGAAGTAGACAATCGAAAAGTCGTGTTCTTCTTCATCGCTAATATTTTCAAGTTTAATCTGATATGGAATATAAAAAGTCAAGATTAATATGAAAAGCCCAGGTGAGTTTCAAGTTTATGCAACTAAAAAAAACGAGATTATTTAAATTGGTTTTTATTTGTTATAATCCATCAATCAGTCATTCAGTTAGAAAGAATATAGAAAATTTAATTAAGGACAATTTAGTTTTTTTTATTTTAATGCTTTAATTTCTAGTCCTTTAAAATAATTATCATTTTCATGGTCCTTCTTAATAAATATTATTTTTCTTAGGTCCTTTATTATAATTCTCCCTTTAGAATATCTTTCCGCAATAAATATTTCAATGCATGAATTTTCATCAATTTTGCCTATCACCAGTTCACTGTTCATACTACTACTACTACCTAATAATAAATATAATAATAAATTGAAAATAAAATCTTGTAATGAATTGTTTTCACCAACCTCATTACCCACTATTTGCCCTCATATTTAAAACTTCCATGGCAGGCGTAGAATTCCAGAAATAGGTGAGAAGTCAAGAGAGCATTCTCAAATATAATCAAACACAAACCAAACGAGGGGAAAAAAAAATTACAGAAACACACAGAGCTACTTAGAATCAAAGCATATTCTGACATAACAGCAAAACAGAGCAACCCAATGTAAGTAAAGTTCCGAACTTATTTTGACGGCTAACCACGGTGGCTGAGAGCAGGCCTGAGAGACATTGGCCGCCAAACGACTGTGTGTGGCTGACCGGCTGCAGTGTTCTGCCGGAAGCTGGAGGTTGGGGTGACAAAAGATTCCTGGCTCAAGCTTTATATATGCATGGGAATAAGGAAAATTGATTGCCATCTCTATAATCTATATAAATGAAATGAGATCTTTTTCTAGATCAACATCTCTTCTACGCTTTAGGCTTTAGTCTTTCCTAGATCTTATTTATAAATTATTTTTAAAAGAGTAAAAATAGATTTATAAATTGATTTTTCATTTATATATAATGATTTTGTTTTTAATATGATGTCTGTAGTAGGTTGGTTTTAATCGTGAAATATTTATTTACCATTAATATCCTAAACTACAAATATTTTATATTAATTATGAAATGATATTTCATAATTTCACGGGTCATCATTTACTAATTAAATTTAACGGCCAAAAAATTTATTAATTAAATTTGTGTTGGACCATTGAAAAAAAATACGGTGCATTATTAATTTTTGGGAATTATTAGAAAAGCGATATAAAGTAGACGGCAAGGGATTGTGTTTCTATATATGTATGAACAAGACAAAAAAGTCTTTTTATTTTAATTATTTATTCTTCTTTTAATGGTATCTCGTTGTCTCTCCCACTAAGTGTTGTCTTCCAATAAGTGGTTTAAATTAGTTTTTGGAGAAAAATAAGTATATAAAATAAATTTTGTCACGATTTGTGAAAAATGGTTTCTGAAATAACGATTCTAAGAGTTACCAAACCACAGTTTCAGAATTTATTGAATATAAAGTTTTAAAATAATTTATCTTCATGTCTATTATTTTTTTAAACTAATTTTCTTAACTTATAATATGAAATATAATCTAACGTTACACAATTTTTTTTAAGGAGATTATGTTAAATTTGTTTAAATTTATTCATTTATTTTATTTTCTTAATCTCTACCCATAAAATTGGTTAACTTTTATATTAACAAGTGGAGGAATTACCACTCTTTAGGCAATCTATTAATTTAATACGCACACTTGTATTAGAATATTGCTTATACGGAACAAATGATTAGCCCATGTTAATTTTTCTCTCCAGAAGATTAGCCCATATTAACATATTAACTTATATTTATTTAATACCCTACAAATTTCTAACACCAATTTAATGCTTAAAAGCATGATTTCATTTTGGGTTCACTATTCATTATTACCAAACAAAATGTCAACATCGTCATCTAAGGATTAAATTTTTTTTATTAAATTAAAGTAAATTACATACTTTTACTACTCATTAATAAAAATGAAATATATAGTTTTTCTCAAATCAAAATAAAATCTCATCAATACACACACACACACACTAAAGTCAAGATCTGTGGTTTGAAAGTTTTGAATATTGGGTTGGCCCAAAGAAAAAAAGGTTAAGAATAATGGGCTTTTTTCCCAAAGTACCTTTTTTTAAAAAATTATTTACCAAAATGCCCCGACTTTGAAACTATTTCTCATTATGCCCTTCTCTGGAAACATATTCTCTCTCTGCCTCCATTTAGTCGACTAAAACAGAGCTTTAGTCGACTAAATGTTGAGCCTCTTTTTTTTTGAATTTTGTCGACATTTAGTCGACTAAATCCAGAATAATGCAACTGCTCCATAGCCAGAGATGCTCACTTAAAAATGTGGCTATATGATAAAAAAAAAAAAAAAATCCACCTAATACAAAATATAAATAAATGGACACATATATGTAATATTTACGGTTTAAAAGTTCTTGCAAGAATCTCTCCGGAAGAAATGAGTCAGAGAGAGAAAATGAGATAACAGAGGTGAAGATTTTTTGGCTTGACATATTTACAGTTTGATTCCTGTATTTTTAAATTGTTGATTTGATCCCTATAAATTCATAAAGACTTAGTGTATATAAGACCAAAACCAAGATTTATTAAAAATATAAGAATCACTCGTTAAATTCAGATCAAATTCTTATAAAACTATAGGAAGTTAAATCAACGATTTAAAATTGTCAGGAACAAAATTAAAATTCGATTAAAACTATAATGACTAATAATGATATTAATTTTTTTTTTTAAGTCTCTGTTGACTAGCCTTCACTCCATTTTACTCCACTCTAAGAAGAATCCATAGCTTCAATCCTCCCAAGCCACATACCCAAAAGTAGACTTTGAGCTAATCACAAACTCATCTCACAGACTCAGCGTATACATATCTGTCAATGCCTTCATATTATGCACATTACTATCAAACTCTTGATGTTCTCCATGACTTGGTTGAACCACTTCTATCATAGTCCTCATCTTCTCAGAGTAGATTGAACGCAAAGAAGCCGCAAGAATAACTTTCAGGAACTTCTGGTTTTTCAACTCAGATAATGTTTTTTATGTCTGGTTTTTCAGTTGAGGACTTGAGGTAACAGGTTATTGTTTAGAGTGCAAACTAAGATTCCATATATCCAGAACAGATTCTTGTGGTGTTGTGTTGATGTTATATACTCTTATTTGGAGGCCAATTTTCTGATTAGCATTGGCCAAGTGAGACTTGTAAAACTTGGTTTGAAGGGTGAAAAAGGTAGTGTGTCCTAAGTGAAAGAACGCAGAGTTTTTTCCTGGGAAGATTTTGCTTTCTTCTTGATCAAAAGATAGAACCATGAAAAGAGAAGGGACAAAGTATACATCAGACAGCAAAACCACTACAGGAAGTTTGGAAGCAAGATCTTGACCATGATCACATTGGAAAAATATTTCATGGCCATCATCACCAAGTTCTACACTAAGGTGTATAATCAATGGAGGAGAAGACTTTCCCTTGTCATTATTCTTCAGCGTGCCTTCATATTTCAGCATATCTCCCAAACATAATGTAAAAAACGATTACATAGCTAGATTGGTATCCCAAACTTGAGACTGCTAACTGAATAACAAAATAACATCTTAAAACATCCTAACGCACAACTAACATAATCCTAGCCGCGTATCTACTTCACTAGAAAACAATATCTGACATTCTAGTAATATCCTCAGTCAAAAAATCCTCGGACAGTGATTAACTAAGTTGAATCAGGAAACAGCTCACAGAAAATATCAACCATTTCTGAGTCCGACAAGGAAGACTTAGTTTTGGGGGGGGGGGGGGGGGCGGCGGCATAAAGAAATGAAGCAGCCATGCTTGATTATTCTGTTCCCTGAGCCATTGGCAGACGCAGACAAGATATTCACAAAGTAAAGTATCTGTAACAGTGATGTTTGTTTTTTTTTCCTTCTCCCTTATCCACTTTCTTCTTTTTCTTCCTTTACCCAACCACTCTCCACTTATGTTTTCTATTTTTCCGAATGCAACAAAAATGTAATGATCATGAAACACTCCCTTTTCTAATGTTAAATATATGCAAGCATACGGCTCTTCGCTCACTCATTTTCATCTATGTAAAGAAAGAATGCAAAGAGTGAGAGAGAGAGTTTTTCGTGTGAGAGAGAGACGTGTTCTTATGGTATTTTGAGAGTGAAGGCTGAGAGTTTTAAGAGGCAGAAGCAAGAAGAAGTTGCTAAGTCCAAAGGATCAAGACAAGTAAGTAAATGATTTAACTTGTCTTATACTATTTTGAAGATGATATTTATCATTTTCTATATATTATTTTGGTTTAAATAAGAAGTGTTGGCATCAAAAGGATTTTTATGATCTTAAGGTTTTTGTGGTAATTAATTTGAAAATAGATATACTAAGGATACTTAGGTCTTGAAAGCACATTATTTAGATTTTGTGCAATTAATTAATAATTTTTAAAGTCAGTGAAAATTCTGTTTAATCATAAGTATTGTGCTAAAATAATGAAGAAATGGTATTTATTATAATACTTTATTAAACAAAAGGAAATTGATACTTATGATGATTCTACTTTAGGATATTGAAGGAAGATCGAGTTCCTACGTTGGGAAATTAATAAATATTTGCAAAAGTTGAGGTTGGTAACTTAATCTCCTATTCCTTGTGTTCTTATATATGTCTTATATGTTCATGTATTTGTGGACTCGTGGCCGGATTTGTATGTCCGTGCCATGCGTTTTATTTATTTGGTTGAGTATTATTGTTTTTATATAATAATGCTGCATGCCTATTTATCCAGTACTTTTATGTACTTTCGCCGTGATGTTGCATTTGCTTTATGCTATGTATTCTGATTGCGGTACGTTTTATTAAATGTTTATAATTTTCTGCAATATATGAAGTATTTGCCATGTATAATTTTACACTTTGAATATGAGATTAACTGTTACCCTGAGATACATCTGATCACTGGATCCTAGAAACACCTAAGGAGACAGGGAAAAGTTCTGGATCAGGAAGTAAGGCGATACGGATACAGTAGATGAAGAAGACCCCAAGGATAGGGATTTGAATAAATGGGTTTTATATATAAGTGTGGTTTGTTTATTAGTCATTTAAACTATTTTTGGGATGACTGTATTAATTAACACTCTCTACAGTATTTCTGGATTGTTAGTGTGAATTATGTGTACATGTTTTAAACCACCATATATTGGGATTATGGTATCAGTTACTCATCGTCCATACGCTTATACATGCTCACTGTTGCGTATACTTTGATATGTGTACGTAAACATGAATAGTACCGTATAGATGAATAGTACTGTATACGTGAATAGTTCCATATACATGAATAGTGATTTTGTAAAATTGAGGTATACTTTTGAGTACGTATTTACGTATTTAAAAGTGAAATCAAGGCAGGTGTTACAAGTGACATCATGGCTTCATTTCATGAGTTTTAATTATGGTTCTGCTGTAGGGTTTGGTACCAAGTCCACATCTTCTGTGTGGAGATCCGTGTAGTTTCAAAGGTTCGATATGAGATATGGAGATGGTTGATATGGGAAGGCGCCTTACGGTATATGTTGGATTGGTACATACTTAAGCATAGTTGTTCATCAAACCCAGAAGCTAGAAGCCCTTTAAGCAGCTTGTCTTTTTCATTAGGAACACTAGTAGGTGAAAATGATTGATCTATTGAACCTGTAAATATAGAGGAAAAGATCAGGTTAAAGAGCTTTAACTTGGTTTCATGCTGGACGAATGTGAAATACGGAAGGATTCAAATTCATAAATTAATCTTAATTGTATAAAAGTAAGTAAAACTGTAAACATCTGATTGACACATCAATAAAATAACAAGCTCAAAACACTAAAATGAAAAATAATAATGAGAGGGGATTATGAAAGATAGATAATGAGGTAGACAGTTGCATAATATTTTATAAATTAATAATCAATAAAATGACAAGCTCAAAATATTAAACAAAATAATAATAATGAGTGGCAGTTATGAAAAATAGATAATGAGGAAAGAAGTTACACAATATTTTGTAAATTAATAATTAACAAAATGGCACGCTCAAAATACTAAAATAAAAAATAATAATGAAAGGTGGTTGTGAAAGATAGATAATAGACAAGGTGGTTTTTACAATATTTTGTAAATTAATAATCAGTAAAATGATAGGCTCAAAAACACTAAAATTTTAAAAAAAAGAGAAAAAAAAGATAATGGAGAATGTAGCTACACAACATTTTGTGAATTAATAATAGCTTAAAGTAACTTATTTTCTCCAATTAATTTCTTCTCCCTATGATAGAAACATATTTTCTCTCGGCGATAATGAAAAACCAACTGTAAGAAATTTTGACTTATGACTTAAAGTAACTTTTTCTCTGCATGAGGATTTGTCCCATAACAATGAAAGCCAAAGTTGCAAGTGAAAAACAAAGGAAATTTGGAGAAGGCATATCATGTAGTAGCTCTGTAGCACAACAAATTTGTGTCTATATGGGTTAGGGGTAGAAGTTTTTTCAATGTGATTTACAGTTTACGAGCTAGGTTGTAAAAGGAGTTTTATCTCAACTCATTAAACGTGTTTTTCTAACACCAGCTCTTTGTTTGACATGGCATTGGGGGATCCATAAGGCCATGAAAAAAAAACTAAAGGTGTTTGACATGACTTTTGTTTGTGACAAGCTTATGGTAAAAAAATGACTTTTGATAAAAACCACTTTTTCAGGTTATCATGTGACTTTTTTCACTTTTTGAAGAAAAATGTTAGGGATAGGTGATCAAATTTATAATGTACTATTAAATATATATTTGTATACATTCTAATTTATATATAATTTTATCCACTAAATATATGGTTAGAGTATAAAAATACGCATGTGCTTTATCCCGAAGAGCGCCCAACACCAAATACTTTTTTTAGATGTAAAAGTACACACATGATTATAAATTAAGTGCAAAAATATCCTTTAATAGTTAAATTTAACTTGTTTTGCTGACTGGACAATGACGTGGTTTGTAAAGGTGTAAAAATACACATGTGGTTTGGTTAAAACAGCGCCCAACACCAACTGATATTTTTAATTTAATAATTTTAATTCAATTAAAGGAAAATTATTATTTTTCTAGGTATAATTCTTGGGAGGCAAAATTTTTTCTTCTAATTTATCATTTTGGGAAGGAGGATTTATTTATTAGGTAAAGACAGTAAAAATTTTATTTCTATAATTTATTTTCTTTTTTTAAAATCCTTAGTAAATTTTATAATTAATCATTAATAAATGAATATATATGAATTTAAAATTTATAAATAATATATTTACTCAAAAAATAATTTTAATAAATTTTTAAATAAATATTTATTAAATTAAATATATTTAAGAATATCAAATTTCAAATATATAAATACTCATTTATTAATTATTAATTAGAAAATTTAATAAGGCTTTTTTTAAAATAAAATAAATTATGGAAATAAAAAATTTTGCCTTCAAGAAATTATACCTAAAGAAATAATAATTTTATTTTAATTGAAACAAAATTATTAAATTAAAAAAAAAACAGTTGGTGTTGAGCCTTTTTTTAGCCAAATTACATGTGTATTTGCGCACCTTTAAAGGCTACGTCATTATCCAATCAGTAAAAAATGTCAAACTTAATGGTCAAAGTTAAACTTAACCGTCAAAAAATATTTTTGCATCAAATTTGTCATCACATGTATACTTTTACACCTAAAAAAAAACTTGGTGTTGGGCAATCCTTGAGGTGAAACACACGTGTATTTTTGTATCTTGACCCTTAAATATATTTAATTAAGCATTACTTTAGTCTTTTTTATTTTTAATAATAATTCAAATTTTTATCTTCAATTATTGCAATACATACATACATACATATATTCAAAAAAATTCATCCTTTTTTAGTCATTTTCCCTCTTAACTAACTTTTCAAATAATTATTCAAACAATAACTGATTTGGAAAAAAAAAAAATTCCTCTTACCATCATTCCAAACACAAATCACATTTACAGTATGACTTCTATCTTATTTTACATTTACAAAAATCAAATTAAAAATATATCATTTTTATCACACACTATCCCAAACGTGGATCAAGCAGGCACTTCAGTTGGATTCTAGAGCTCAGGTATCCTTGATTACCAGCAATCGAACATTTAGGTCCTTCACCCAAGCCTTCAACGTTGGTTTGGAATTCCACTTGGGGGGATCGAAACAAGTCGAGCTTCAACTTTTCTTTTTAACCATAGAGGGGTATAATAGTTTATTAACAATATTCAGAAATTTTTAATGAAACCTCTTAGCTTGATTAAAAATTTGTTACAAGTGTAGGCTTAAATTTAGATTTTGATATTTCAACTGAATTTAATTGGGGTTTTCTCAACAGGCTTGATTGAATTATCTAAATTTATTTTTCGATGGACTAAATTCTAAATTTTCTAAAAAATTTATTTAATTAATAAAACAGTTGGAATTTGAACTTTTCTCTTCTAAATTATACAATCAAATGTTTTTAAAAAAAATAAATGATTTTTTGCGTTAATCCAAAATTAAGTTTTAATATAAATTTACTTTAATTGAACTTTTGGAATAGGTTCTAAATTTTTCGAGTTTGTAGTTTTTTTTTTCCCCAACCGAAAGTCGAGTTTCTAGATCAAAGTCATAATTAACTAAACTAAAAAAATTAAATATATAATATATACAAAGAATAGAAAAAACTATTGGCCCCCAATCAGTTACCGGTGCTCTAGTACTGGCCAACGGTGGCTGGCTGATGGCTGTGCTCCAACAATGGTGGTTTTTCCCTATTTTTTATTTAAATTGAGAAGCAATTCTGTAAAGACATGAATATTTTAAAATTTTAGATTCCTACAGCCCTACCTATTTGTTGTTTTGCTTATTCAAGTAACTTTTGGATTTTAAAATTAGGTTTAATGTTTTTATTTTTAAGGGAGAAACATTTTATCTGCCTCACTTATATAAAAGTGAGTGAGTCTTAGTCCTACTATCAAAAGAAGAGAAAAAAAATAGTAATGAGACTCACTCACTTTTATATAAGTGAGGCAGATAAAATGTTTATGTCTTAAAGTAAAAAGATTAAAATCTTTAAAATTTATTTGGTACATTTTAGGGATTTCCCATTATTTTTCTCTAATTTTTTTTCCCTAGTTATTTTGTCGTTCCCCAAACTTTTATTTCAAAGGGCAAATAAATCGAAAAGCAATCATGATCTGTACGGTGAATCATGAGGTGTCATCTCAACCAAAACGAGAGGAGCCCTCAGCCTCATATTCAATGAGGCGAGCCCCCACCATCCCTCTCACTATTGATTATTGAAATTCTATGGCGCATTCTCCTTAACCATTTTTAATGTAAAACTTTTTTTTTAAAAAAAAAAAAATGTAAGCACACTTTATGGATTTGTATACTTTGAATTATTTAGTTGTATTTTTTTTTTTCAAATGTAATATTCTTAATTTTGCGTTGAAATTCTCCCTAAAAATTTCTGGCAATTTTTAAATTTATATTTGTTAAAAATACTAAATTTATGAAATTTGTTGATGAATATGCCATTCCTATCATTCATAATGTCTCTATAAATTCTCAGACTTTTTTTATCCATCTGTTGCTCCCAATAAAAAAATTTAGAAAAAATGTTGTTTAAATGCCATATAAAATTTCAAAACGTTTATTAAAATTTGTAAATAATATAAAAGTGATAGTGATCAAATTAATATTTTAAAACGTTGATTAATTTACCATCATGCCCTCTCTTTCTATTTCTCTCTACTCTCCCTCTCTTCCCGTTGCCATGTCCAAGCTCTCTTCCTTCTCCTCTTCCCACTGCCACGTCTCTCTCTTTCTCTCTCGTGACGATGGTGTTGTTGGTTGTTATGGCAGAGTGGTAGTTGTTCCAGACGAATAAGAGAGATGAATGTCAAATTTCATAATGAGGTTAAAAAGTTTAGTAATGATTTTGAGAAGTCTTGTAATGGGTTCCACAAAAACGTTTTTATATGAAAAAAAAAGAGACTGATAAAAGAGAAGGTTCTCAGTAAATAATGAGTTTGACAATCTTGTAATAAGATTAACAAATTTTATAATAAGGCTAAGGAAGAAAACGTTTTTATGAAACTTATTACAAAATTTGCTAAAACTATTACTAAACTTATAAATTTCATTATGAAACTTGTCATATTCTTCTTTCCTAACCTCTTTTTTCCACCAAAAAAACGCTTTTGTGAAACTTAATAACATAATTATCAACAAATTTAATAAATACAGTATTTTTCACACACACACACATATAAAATTAATTTTGGCACGAGTCATGAGTCTTAAAGTAACATGACTAGACTCGTTCTGTTATTAAGAAAAAAGAAAAATGACTCCACTCTTTAGCGGCAAATCATATCCCCATCGCCATCTGCCTGTCACTCTCACGCCCACCCACGTTCCCTCACAACCACACACCATCTTCCTCTCTTCCCTTTTAAATTCAATTCTCTCCCTCTCTCGCCAATCGCCATCTTCGTCCTCCATGGAAGAAAGCAGCAACAGTAAACCCCTCATCCACCGTTCCTCCTCCGCCCGCAAAGGCGGCTGGCACGCCGCCATCTTCATCATCTGTAAGTAACATTTCCACTTGTTCATATGTTTCTCAGCAACGTACGTTAGATCAGATTCATAAACCTTGTGATCTCCGCCCCTCGCAGCCGTGGAGTTCGCTGAGAGATTCGCGTATCAAGGATTGGCATCAAATCTCATCACTTACCTCACCAATATTCTTCACCAGCCTGTCGCCACCGCCGCCAAAAACGTCAACACTTGGGTTGGCGTTTCGTCTCTCTTCCCTTTGCTCGGCGGCTTCGTCGCTGATTCATATCTGGGCCGCTTCAACACCATCCTCTTGTCCTCCTTCATCTATCTCCTGGTACCATATTAGTATTCCTTTTTTTCTTATTTATGTTCATTTATTATTTTTATTCCTCTTTCGTCAGCTATCATTGGGTTCCCTGGTTCTAGTGGTGCCAAAAACCTACCACAAGGATCCTTTTTTTTTGGGGGACAGGACAGTCATTGTTCTAAAAAAGATGACACCATGGATCGATGATCATTACTTCTTTACAATATTAAATCAGTAATATTTTTTTTTATATATCATTAAATTAGTAATAGTAAATTCATAGTTTCCAGTTTTCCTTCCAGCGACAGCAACTATGGCCCGTTTGGTTAAAAAAAAAAAATGATTAGAAAGATATAAAATGAAAATGAATGAAAAATATTTTATGACAGATATTTAGTTGGCTTTCACAAGATTTTCTCATAAAATATCTATCATTTTCCTTAGATTATTGGTGAGATATAAATGAAAATGGGTCCAAGTGGGAAAATATTTTTGGACCGACGGAAAATCCAATTTTTCCCTCCTCTAATTTTTCCTAAACCAAGTGGGCCCTAGCCCTATGGTTGGAGGAGTTCTATTTCTTTTGCCTTTCGGTTTACTTTTTGAGCTTACATTAGGTGCTTCTTAAGCATATATGCTTCTCATATGCTCATCCTTTTAATTAGTGAGGCATTTTTTTAATTTTTTTATATATTTTATTTATTTAGATTTAAATTATATGTTGATTTCTTAAATGTATTTTGTAGCTAATATTCCAAATTAATTAGTTTTCAATCTGCATTTAGAAATATTTGTCCTATAACATCAGTATCCTAAAAACTAATTAATTTAATATACTAAATAAAAAAAATATTTCAAAAAGTAGCATATAATTTAAATTTAAATAAATAGAATATAAAAAATAAAGAATTGAAAAAAAAAATACATCATCTCTCCAATTAAAGGATAAACACATAAGAAGCATGTAAGAGAGAAACATCTCATATGCTTCCTCACTTTCTCTGTTACAAATTTGGGACATTTTAAATTTCATAAAATTATTATTATTATTAAAACTTAAAATTATGAAAAGTTTTATATTATAAAAACTTGGATCTCAACTGTTTAGAATTTTAGTTGAGAGAAAAAGTAGTATTTTATAAAAGGATTAAGGTATAAAAATACACATAAATTTTTTGCCCAGGAGCAAAAATATACCTATGCTTTTTAAAAATAATATGTGGTTACCATTTTGAAGCAAAAATCACATCTCATCACTGTTCACCGTTGTTATATTACTGTTCACCTCATCTCTTTCTCTCTCATCACGGTGAACAGTGACTTAACGGTGAGATATGACTTTTACTCCAAAATGGTAGCCACATGTGTATTTTTGCTCCTCAAAAAAGCATATGTATTTTTACTCTGGAAAAAAGTTCATTTGTATTTTTACACCTTAACCCTTTATAAAATATGAAAATTTACATAAATGGAGAGAATCAAAGTCACATGCATGAGCATATTTTACTTGGAGAATATTGTTGTTGTACTACGAGTATTATTTAAAGTTATATGACTCATGAGGATCATTATTTAAACCTTCTCTTCCAGTCGGTACCCATTAAAGTTCTGAGTTAATTAGTCATTTGACAGCTAACAAATTACAGGGCATGGTTCTATTGACACTATCAGTTTCAGCAATAAAAAGTACGACTCTCTTTTTTGTGGCCCTTTATATTCTATCAATCGGAGATGGCGGTCACAAACCATGCGTACAAACATTTGCTGCTGATCAGTTTGACGACGACACACCACAAGAGAGAGATGCCAAAAGCTCTTTCTTCAACTGGTGGTTCTTGGGAGTGGTTGGCGGTTCTACTCTTGCCGTTTTTGTTGTCATCTATCTTCAGGTACTTAATTCTTATTCCCTCTCCGGGACTAATTATAAGACCATTTTTGTAGTGCAATCTATAAAAGTAGTTTTATAATGGGGACCGGAAGTAGTATATTCTTACCGTTTTTGTCTTTATTATAAATACATTTTAACTATTTTTTCACATATTAAGGAATGAGAAATCTTTAAATATGCCTTAAATTTATAATTTTTTTTTTAATTTCTCTTTCTATCTTTACAGATGATTATCATTCTCACTTCTCCATTATCTTTCTGCCTTCCCCTTAAGATTTTTCCCCCCTTGAGAATTAAATAAAGAGAAAATTAAAAAATAGTCATAATAATTTTTAAATGTATATATATTAGGTCTGAAAACTTCTTCTACAAGTAGACTTATGATAAGGATAAGAGTGATGTCTTATTAATCAAACATGAATGTAAGTTTGCTTCCATATAATTTAAAAGTCAAAAATTCAATATTGAAAGCAGTCCCTCTGCATGTGGGATAAGGCCACCCACTTGCCAAGGAGCCTTGCATACTGGGTCTGAAAGATTAATCAATCACATAAATCAATTATTATCTCTATTCAACCTGGATTTGGAAGCCATGGCCTAGGTTCTTTCACTGTCCAGAAGTAATAACTAACTGTCAAATTAGCCAATAAAGTGTAGAATAGTTAGCTAAGGCGTCGGCCTTTACACCAAAAAGAGGGGAGGTTTAATACCCGCTAGTTGATGCGAAAGCATTGTTGGTGGACAATTTATAAGTACCCCTGCAAACGTTTTTTAAGCTGGAGGTGTGCTCTGACCCTGGTGGGTTATCGGTGTCTACCCCAACCTAAACTTTTTCATATAAAAAAAGGAAAAAAAAAAAGCTAACTGTCAAATTTAGTTAGTGCTTTTGCTTCTCTTTGTCCTTGTATCTATCTAATGGGGACAAGTTTCTTACTTTCTGAAAAAATAGGACAATGTTGGGTGGGATGTGGCCCTGGGAGTGTTAGCTTCTGTAGTGGCTTTAGCGCTGGCATTGTTCTTGTTGGGAATCAAAAGATTTCGGATTGAAAGCCCAAGTGGAAGCCCATTTACTAGTATGGCCCAAGTTTTTGTGGCTGCAACTCGAAAATGGTCTGCAAAGACGCCACCTGGTTCTCATGTTTATTGGCATGGCAATGATGAGGAGGACGTTGGACTCCATTTGCAAGGTCAACCCAAGTCTCATTCTTTGGCTCACACTGATGATTTCAGGTGCTTCTCTACTCATCATTTATTTGGTATTTAATTTTAGATCTTCAATATTCCTTGGTTTCTTTACGTAAAATCTAATTAACTAATATGATTGTATTAATGAAGTTAGTTAATATAATATGTTTATTTTTTCTAAAATATTCTAATATTCTTTGTTAGTTTTCTTCCCCTCTCTCTTACTTGATTATTGTTGAGGGAATATTAATATGGTTAATTCAGAAATAAATAAATAAATATGTCTTACACTTATAACCAATATCAACTCTCAAAAGTAGATTATGCATTAAGGACAGGAGGAGTAGACAATGTTGGGTTTAGCACAAACAAGTTTTGGTGGATACTTCAAAAATTGTTTAGTCAGGTTGCTTGGCATCACACTGTTCTTTAAATAAAAAGTGGAAAATTTTTTCAGATTTCTTGAGAAGGCAATGGTGATTGATGACCTTGATGCTTCAAGCAAGACAAGAAATCCATGGAGACTATGTTCAGTTACCCAAGTAGAAGAAGTCAAGCAAGTCGTTCGTCTCATTCCCATATGGTTCAGCTGTGTAATGTTCTTTGTCGTCCAAGTTCAGCTCCACACGTTCGTCACCAAACAAGCCAGCACATTGGTCCGTTCAATTGGACCACACTTCCAAGTCCCTCCTGCATCACTTCAAGGTACCACCGGACTGACAATCCTCGCCACAATGCCTATATACGACCGGTTTTTTGTGCCCTTAGCTAGAAAATTCACAGGCCATCACTCTGGTATCACAGTGTTGCAAAGGATTGGATTAGGTCTATTCATGTCCATACTACAGATTATTGTCTCTGCGTTAATAGAAATGAAAAGGGTCAGTGTTGCAAGACAGTATCATCTTTTAGATCATCCCGAAGCCGTGCTGCCGATGAGCGTGTGGTGGTTGTTGCCTCAGCATATGATTGCCGGTGTTGCTGATGCATTCACCACGGTAGGGCTACAGGAGCTCTTCTATGATCAAATGCCAGAGGCAATGAGAAGTATTGGGGCTGCAGCATACATAAGCATTGCAGGAGTTGGAAGCTTTGCTAGTAATATAGTTATAGTTGCTGTGGAGGAAATTAGCTCAAAATTTGGTGAGAAATGGTTGGGAAACAATTTGAACAGGGCACACATTGATGATTTTTATTGGGTTCTGGCTGGGTTAAGTGCTTCGAGTTTGTGGGTTTTTATTTATCTTGCTAAGAATTTTGTGTACCAAAAAATTATGGTGGTTGAGACTTAGTTACCAATTTCTGGGATTCTAGTCTTTATGTATAATTACTACAATCAATGGTAGAATACGACAAAGGAAGAGAACGGTAGTGAAATAAAGCTTCTTTGTAAATATTGTACGACCAGTTTTTTGTGCCCATGGCTAGAATATTCACAGGCCATCAGTCTGGTATCATTGTTGCTTGGTAAATATAGTGATTTCAGCATGATTCCCAATATTAGTGAACTGACTTATTCAAAATACTGACTTTGTGTGTTGCTCGGTTGTATCCTAAACTGTTAACTTATGTGTTACACATCTGTCTTCTAAATGTTGGTTTATATGATTTCTTAATTATGGGAACCATTTATGTGACAAACTGCAATTACCCATGAAATAACTATTTCAAAAACTAATGTAAATAATAGACCTGGTAATCAATATTTCAAAAACTAATGTAAATAAAATCAGGGCCAGTCTGTGAAGGGCCAAGGCCTAACAGGACCAGCCCTTCAGGGCCCAGAGTAAAAAAAAAAACACCAGTATTTTAAAGCTCGGCCCGAGAGCACCAGGGCCAAGATTGACCCGCAAGGCCCGGAAATTACTATTCCAAATTTTAACTATTTTTCCTCCACTTTTTTTTTTAAAAAATATAATTAGTAAATTACAACACGAATTATCCAATAAATAAGCACAGTCACTAATTCATAATCAAAAGTAAACTATGTTCACAAATAATTCACATAAAACATAAAAAGCATATTACTAAACGACGTTAATACAATGACTATTATTGTCGTCATTTTCGTTGCTATCATCGTTTTTAATAACATTTGATTATTTTTCACTTTGAGTAGTAGCCTCTAACTCATGAGTAAAAATATCATGAAATTCTTCTTTCGCATCATAAACACATTCATAATAATAAATTAAATCATAAAATTAGAGTATAGTTATTATGTATTTATAGTTAAATGAATAAATAACTCTATAACAAATATAAAATATATATAAATTAATAACTTTAAAGAGGAAAAAAAGGAAAAGCTATAGTGAAAAGGGCCAGCCTGAGGCCCTTTAGAGCCGGCCCATTTAAGCTGAGGCCTGTTAGGGTTAATTTCAAATATCTCGTCTATTTTTTAAGCTCGGCCTTTAAAGGGTCAGAGTTTAAACGGGTCAGCCCGATGGGCCTGACCCATTTTACCAGTTCTAGTAAATAAACATAACCTATAACCCAAGACAAGTGATATCTATCAAATCTGATTACTATTAATAAGCCACTAATTTTCTGCAAAAATCTATAATATATGATGATTATCACTTATCACTAAATAATAAGTTTCACTTCACTGTCAAAGTCTTCACGGTGCCTAATGTGAGGAAAGAAAGAAGTAATATTGGTAATAGTGTTGGAACTGCAGTCACGCTGAGGAGTGAGGAGGATAGTGAAAACAAGGTTCCGTGGAAATGGCTCTTTCACATGGAGGATCTGGAACTTTTCCACTGAATGTACTCTTCAGAATCAATGGCTTCAAACCTCCAAGGCTTTGAGCTACATACCCAAAAGTAGAATATGAACTTGTAATCAACACATCACACAAACTCAGCAGGTACATATCTCAGTCCAGGCCTTCATGTTGTGCTTATTATATCCTTTGAGTTTTGATGCTCTTCATGACTTGGCTGGTAAATTCTTATCACCTACCTGTTCATTGTTCATACTTGTATATGCCATGTACATAGTTTTTAGCTTGTTTCCATATTCTGAGTATAAAGAAATGACAAGAACAGCTTGAGGTATTATGATTCTGGCATATTATTGGATAAGTTGCTGACGTTTTCTCATCTGATTGAGGCAAAAGATTGTGCTTGGAGGTACAAGCTAAGATTTTGTTGAGAACAACTTGATGGGGTTCTGTGTGTGTGTGTGTGTGTGTGAAACACTCTAATCTGGAGGCCAATCTTCTGAGTTGCCATGGACAAACGAGTCTGATAGAAGTTGCTGATGAATTTCCATGCAACATTTGATGGATGAAGAAGATAGAGTCGCAGAATGTGAAAGATAGTGTCTTTTTCTGAGAACACGTTGGTTAGTTCTTGCCTGAAAGATGAGGATCATGAAAAGGGCAGGAACAAAGTACTGATTAGACTCCGAAATCAACACAGGTACATTCTGCAGAAGATCTCGAGTAGAGTCACAGAGAAAAAAATCATAATGATCATCATTGCTGTGTCTTAGATGAAGAACAGCATGATCCTGATCATCTTCCCAATGATGATGAGAAAAATCCCTAGTAGGCAATAACGTCCATGATGAATTTGGAAATGGTTCACAGAAGGGACCATCCATGTCAGATTCAAATTTGACAAGAAGAACTCTGTCAGTGAGAAGAGCATAAAGAAATGCACAAACCGAGCTTAACATTCTGTTTCCTAAGCCATCCATGGGCGTCCAAATAAGGTATTTCTGTTCATAGCAGAAGCATGCTTGTTGCTGCTAGAATTAGCTTTGGATTGATTTCTGATGAAAGAGAAGGAAGATGAACAGCATTTGTGAAACCGTTCATAGAGATGAAGCTTGGATTTCAGATTTGTAGAGGGCTTATGAGGAGAAGCTTTGCGGTATAAGTGAGATTCATATCTACTTCAGCATGATCCTCCATCAAGCACTTGATTGTCCTCATCAACTATTGTTGGACTAGATAAATTATCATTCGTCTTTTGATTTTGATCTATACATTAAAAGATGCAACATCGAAATTCAATATAGCTTCTTAGGGAATTTTATGTGGAAAGAGAGAAATAAAAATTTGGTGGGTCTCACATGTCGATAAAGCCTATCAAGTTTTTATATCTATCTCTCTCCAACTGAATGGTTCTGACGTTAAGAGAGAATCCTGAGATATTGATATTAATATTTATATAAAAAAAACCTTTTTAATGGATCATATACTATTAAAATAGTCTCGTTAGCTTCTTGCGAGGTCCTTCACGCTAGAATGTCAAAATATTAACACTAAGTATTTAGTTAGCTGAAAAATTTGAAAAGCAAAATTGGTATATTGAGATATTGCAATGAAAAATATTGATATGCTATATTTCCTTCCAACCTAACCTATGGACATTATCATTGTTCATTGAGTTGGAGAAACTGTTTAAAAGAGAGAGAAGAAAGGAAAAAAGAATGTATTAAAAAAGGAGAGGAGAAATGGTTTACAGCTTGAAAAGCTCTCTCACTCTACACGCACACACACACATGAGCGTACGCACACACCTCTCATCTTAAATATAAGGAACCAAAATAACTTAACTAAATGATTGTTATAAGGAGGAACAAAAAAAACTATTCGACTAACCAATATTAAAAAATAGTTAAAACTACTTTTTTTTACCCCCAATAGTTAAGATTAACTAGTTTTCTTTTTTAAATTTGTCAAGAATGAAAAATATTTTTCAAAAATATCCTCCATTAATATTTAAAATTTTACCCCAAATTTAATGGCAAGCAATTAAAGCCCCTAATTATTGATGAGTAGAAGTGGAAAAAATATTTAATACACCATAGATATATCCTCTTCTGTTTTAATTATATTTTCTAGCTAACCAACTCTCCCAAATATGCTTTAATTCATATTCACATATCTTTACAATCAGGGGGAAATATTTGAATACAAATCTACAAAAAATGAAAGGTCAGAGTGAATGTTATTGCTGCTTAATTATGCAATGAAATTATTGAAAATTATTGTTTGGATTAACTTTTAGAAAATAACTTTTGTAAAAAAAAAAGTGACAAAAGTAATAGTAGAAAATAAATTCTGAATGGAATAGATTTTGTGGAAAAAAATAATTTTGATAAAATAAGAGTGTTTGGATAATTATTATTATAATCACTTTTTTTCCATGTGCAAATTATCAAAAAAGGACATTAGCTAATGTAATAATAACATATGAAAGTATAAAATTCCATTCATTTTAATCATGAAACAAATAATATTTCATCCTTAAGATAGGTACATGAATTTCCATATTACATATTACAAAATGTTTATGTACATGACATTATTTAATTTTTAAATTTTTTTACTTTCTTTTTTATTTTTTTAATTTTTTTTTCCTTCGCCATGTCTCGGTTGATTGGGTTGTTCCTCTTCTTTTTTCCCTTTTTTTTCTCTCCAACTTTTTCCCTCCGACACGGGACAAAATTGTGTCTGACCAACTTTTTTTCTCTTTCCCCGAGGCACAAGTAGGACTTTAGATTCAAAAATTGGAAGAAAAAAACTGGCGTCTTCAAAAGGGAAAATCCATGTTGGGCCCTTGTAACAGAAAAAAAAATGTAAAAAATGCCCCAGATTTTGAAAATGCCAGAAAAACCATGGGATCTTTTCTGGTATAAATTTATTAAAACTTTAATTGTTAACAAGGCTAATATAGTTGTTAATAGGATTGATATAATTGTTAACATTTTAATGAATTTATATCAGAAAAGGTCTTGAGGCCTTTTCTGATATTTTCAGAATCTTAGGTTTTTTTAAATTTTTTTTTTTGTTACAAGGGCCCCAAGATGAATTTTCCCTAGTTTTAAAGAACAAAGGACTTCTTGAAACCATGATTTTCCTCCTAAAAGTGTTTTGTTTAATGGTTATCCACACTATTGTGGAATGTAAGTTTATGGCTTATTGGAAAAACAAATGATAAAGAGTGAGTTGCTTGTGGATTCATTGAATTTGTTTAATAAACGCAGGAAATGGGTCTCATCATATTCAATGAACTAAAAAATTAAATACACTGATCCCCCAACACACACAATGAACAAAGGGATTTTAATATCTTAATAGAGTATCATTTTAACATCTTATAAGTTTCCGATGAACTATTTTAAGTGTAGTATATTGGTAAATACTGTTTAAAGTATAGCATTTAGGTTAAAAAAATTTACTGTATGCTTTATATCGATAAAAAAAAAAAAGAAAAAAGAAAAAAGGCCATGAATTTGTTGAATCGGCTTGAACAAGAAATTGATGGGGTGAGCTCAAAACTGACTTCCAGTGTGACAAAAAGCAACTTTTTAGCTTAAATGTGTGTTTTATTTTTTCAGCGTAGGCCTCAAAACGCGAATCCAAAACACAAAAATTGCAGTTTGGGCTTAGGGGTGATTTGAAAATGCCATCCAAACGTAACACAAATTGCTAAATTATTAAAGAGAAAAATAAAAATGGTCAAGGGAATTGGGATTCAATTGCTCTTAATTAGATTTTTCTCTAACTGCAAAAATGTCCAAATGAAAAGAACACATAAAAAGTTTCAGTGGACCTAGTTCACACTTTGTTCATTAGACCTGTTTCCCTTTCTCTTTACTTAGACTTTCTTCCAAAATAAAGAGAAATCGCTGAGGCTCACTTTATCTTTGTCTTTGATTCATCTTTCAGTGAAAACTTGAGATTAAAATCTTTAAGTATCCCCTCACCCAAAACAACAACAATCTTATCATTATCACTGAAATTAAAAATGAAAATTAAAGATTGAGTACATTGAATTCTTCTCAGTTTAAGTGTAGTCTATTTACTTGGTTGTGGAGTAACAATACTCTGGTGTTCCACTTTGATTCCAATGGCTGGTTCTGCTTCATTGGAGATAACGGCAGCAAAATTCTGGGTATTTGCAGAGAAGATGTTGATGCTGGGAAATTCCAGAATAAGGTAAGAGATTGAGTTACACTGTAGCCAAGTAATAGTGATTAAAATAGGCAAAACTATGAACACACAGTGAAGAATGGTGAGTCTCTTAAATCTCAATCCTGTTTCCACCATTATGGTTCTCACCTCAAACAATGTTTTTGAATTGGAGGTTTTCAAAAACATGATCTTTGGTTGCTTTGGTGAAAATATGATTTTTCATGTTTTCAGTACACTGTTGAATAAATATAGTTGGAGTGGGCAATGGCTCATAAATTACAGAATTATATTATTCATTCACCTTTTACTTGCCTCAAATGTCTCTATTTATTCCTTTGGATTATATACCCTCTCTCACAAGATGCTCCTTTCCCTCTTAAATATGGGCTTCTTTCTAGAAAAAAAAAAAAAAAAATCCTAGTTCTTTAATATAAGTTACTTAAACAATTGTTAATAGCGATGTTTCAATATCATTTTTATTTAGTAGTGGTTACAAATAAATAGGAGAGATGTGAATCACATTTTAGTAGGAGGTCAAATTGAAAATTTATTTAATTTAAGACATATTTAATGAATAAACTAATCTTCCTTGATTATGGTGAGATGGTCATAAAAAACTTATATTTTAGACCAAACATAATATTTTCTAGAAGGGACAGATGATCCATATTATATTTAGTTTATAGGGGTATTGATTAAGTTTTTTTTTTCAATATTACTTGGTCTCAATATTGTTCACTTTGATACCGTTACCCTTTCAGGGTTCTAACAATGCGTTGAGAGTAGGGGTGAGAACAGGTTAGGGGCCTGTGGCCTAACCTATTCTAAGTCTGATCAGGCCTGACCTATCAGGCTAAAAAGCCAGGTCAAGATTTCTTTCAAAACATGTTTTGTTTAATAGGCCAAACATAGGCCTAATAATAAGCTTGTTAAACCTGTTAGATTAACCTATTATGAGGGTAAAATTGTAATTACTCTCTCCATCTTCTATTGAAAGTGTAACACATATAGGCTGGCCTATTAGATCATTAGGAATAATTTTATAAGTAGGTTTGTTTTGAGGTGAGACCTGTGGCCTGTTAGGTTACTTACAAAATTTTAAAATTACATGCTTCTTTAACAGGCTACAAGCCAGGCTAGGCTAAGGCCGAAAAAAAAGGCTTGTGACTATAGGTCAAATACATGCCACTTTGCTTTAAAATAGGCTTGACCTATTAAGGGTGAATCATGGCCTTTTTTCACCCCTAATTGAGAAAGATATCTAAACCCTTATCTAACTTTTTTTAATTAAATATGGATAAATTTGAAATTTTATTTTATTTTTAGACAAAATTAATTATTTAACCATATTTTCTTACTCAAAGTTAAGTAGTAGGCCACAAGTTAGAGATGCACATTGAGCTGAGAATAAGGTTGGCCTTTTACGGGCTTGGGCCTACTCATTCATGCTCGATTTTTGTAAAACTTTCTAATTATGAAGTCTGACCCTTGTGTTATTGAGTTGGGGCTCACAGGTTTAGAACACGTTTAATTGAAAAACATTATTTTTTTTCCTTTCTTTTTAAATAAATAAATTTAAAACAATAAATTCCTACTTTAACATAAAAATATAATCAAAATTTAATTACAAAGAAATAAAGTTAAAATAACAAGGTATTGTGGATGAAAATTTCAAACTATCTCACATGAAAACTGTTATTGGTAGCTAGATGGTAGTAGACTTATAATTTCTTATGAAAAAAAAATCCTTTTAAGTATCTATATATAAGAATTTATTATAATTGATAAGTGAAGCTGCAACGTAATAATTTGAGTAAAACTGAACTAAATAATTTGAGCAAAACTGAACTCTTTTTAGGGGAAAAATCAATTTGTACAATGTGAATATTTTGAAATAAAAATCTTAAATAATAAACCAATAAATCTAATATCCAAGTATTATAAAGTATAAACTACTTGACGAAGTTAACTAGCCCTTCCATTTTAGACAAGAAGTAGCCGATTATTTTGATAAATATACTTAATAAATAATAATCAGCCGACAAAAATAGGACGACAGAGTCCCCCCTCAACCCTCAAAGCTTTCAATCCAGTCGTCGCAGAGGTTATCCGCCGCTCAGCCACCGGTAAGTTCGGAATACTTCCACCTTCCAATCTCTCTGCTCTGCTTTTGCCTCGATGTAACAGTTTGGGAAGCAAATAAAATCATCCTTGGGCTTATTTTTGAACCTTCCCAAACCTTTTAATGTTCTTCTATCCCGCTCCGGTGATCATGTTCGCTCCTAGTCACAGTTTTATTCATATGCTCCCAAATTTTGTGAAATCTCGCGCCATTAATTAGCTCTCTGCTCATTGCTTCCTCTGAAAAGGGCACAGTGTGATTTTAACTTCTCAAATTGTTTTTCTTACTTTCATTATTTTTTAGTGATTTAATATGCTGTAATTATGTTGCCCAGATTTGCTTCCTTTCTTCGTTTTTTTTTCCCCATGTTTTGTTCGTAAGCACATACTTATTTTTTTTGGCCGTATTTACAGCTTCAAAGCTGAAGCTATGAAGGTGTTCAAGATTAATGGAGGCACTCTTTCTCTTGCGCTTTTCACTGATGTAACCAATTCAAAGTTAGTCTTTTTTCCCCCTTTCGTGTTATAATTAACAAATGAGATTTTTTTCACAGAAAGTTGCTTCTTGTAGATTGTTGAATATGCTCGCCTTTTCCCACTTTTTTATTCTTCGAATTTTGAGAAATTGAAGTATACAGAGCATGTGAGTGTAGAGAAAAACAAATTCTGACGCCGATCTCTTATAGTTGAGCAAGTAGTTTTATACAACACAAAATGCTAGAAGCTTGGGACCAGACGCATCTAAGCCACTAACAACAATTTTCAATTCAATGGAATTTTTTTAAGTTTTTTTGGGACAACTAGAAATATATGTGTAGAAGTATCATTATAATGTCTTTTAAAAGATGGAATGTTAAAATACATCAATCTGGAGGAGCTAATTTTGTTGAATAAATTCTAAGAAAACCATATGTATTTATTATTAGGAATATCATTTTCTTAAGTTAAAACTACCTTCGTTTTGACTCTTTTTTTTTTCTTTCCCTTTTTTTCCCTCATTTCTTCATTTAAAAAAGAGCTAAAACGGCGTAGTTTTAACTTAAGGCAGAAATGATATTCCCTTTATTATTTGCTTAAAATAGTTTGTTTATGCTATAATGAATTTTGGGAACTTGATCTTAGATATTAGTTGAAGTATGAGATACAATTTCCTGTTCTTGCAGGGAGCTCTTAGAAGGTATGCAAGCTGCCACATTGGAACCTGAAGTTGCATTCCTCAATGCCTTACTTGTAATACTTCTTAATTTTATTTATGTAGGAATTTTAGTCTCCTTCCTTTTCCTAGTTCATCTGTGTTGCCCCATTTACAAGTAGTGAAACTGTGGACAAGTACTGAAACCTTATTGGATCTTTCTATTGTTCTCACTTTTGTCAACTGAACCAGATTCCAGATATTTTCCCTGTTCTAGCTGCTGCTCACAAGACGCTTGTAGCCAAGTCACGGGATTCTTTGACAACACGCACACTTCATTCAGAGCTGGTTTACAATTACTCAGGATCAAAGCATGTAATTTTAGTACTATTGTGTTATCTGTTGTTCTTTTCATTGTTCTATATGATAGAATATGAACTTTGTTTGAGTTATGGCTAGATTACAGAGTCGTTGAAACGATGTGGCATCTCTGATACCACAACTTACATCCTTGCTGCCAAATTTGATGCTACTCCTGAGGAGGTGAGATAATTCTGTAATGAGGAATCCCTTTTTTATTTTTCTTATCTCACATTACTAGAAAGTGATCCTAAAGATATTTATCCTTTGTTTTAAAGATGAAAGCAGTTGAGAAGTTAATTAATGGGAAAGAGGTTGACCTGGAAGAGCTGGAAGCAAGAGCAAACCAGGCCCAGATACAAAAAGTTTGTATCTACACTTAATCTATATCATCACTTTTCTGTCTTTCCTTTTGTACATAATAATAATAATAGCATTATCATTAATTTTGCTATGTTTCAGCATTACAAGATACCTGGGCCAGAGCTTGGTGTTTCATCACTAGCAGATGCAATCACTTGCCGTATAGCTGCTCGTGATGCCTTGTGAAGAATGCTATTTACTTTTTATTTGAGTCCCACTTGTGAAGAATGGAATTATAAAAGGAAGCTTTCTGCTCCTTGGTTGGCCGCTTCGTCTTTTCACATCTGTTGTATTTGTATTCTCTCTGTTTTTTTCCCATTAGCTATAGAAAATGAGTATTAACCCTTACAGATGGGTAACCCAAGCCTAGCTAGCAGATATGTTTTATGTCAAAGTGATTAAATTGAGTCTGCGTTTGAAGCTGTGGTATCATAACTTACATGAAGCAGAATAGTTAATGACGCCATGTTATTATTTGTTGATTCTTAAACAAAGCTAATATCAATGGCATATTTTGAAAATTTTAAAGCACATGCTGGGTGGGTCAGATACTCAAAGTTAATGCATCATCAACACTCTTGGGATGTTTGGATTGCATGATTTTATCTCCTCCTTCGGTGTGTAATATAAGAGCTTGATTCAAAATATATCTCAGTCCATTATATGTCTTATTATTTTTTTCCAAACTAATTTAGCAAAATTATAATTTGATATATAACCAAGGGTCAGGGCTCGGTGTAAGAAAAACATCTGTTTTTAATAACTCGACTTGAGAGCATTAGGGTCAGAGCCGGCCCTACAGGGCTTGGAAATTACTCTTCCAAATTTTAATTATTTTTTCTCCGTTTTTTTAAAGAAATATAATTAGTAAATTACAACAATTAAAGTTATAATTTTTTAAATAAATATCGTCAATATTAATATTCAAACAATACGAACCATCCAACAAGTAAATACATTCACTGATTCGTAACTGAAAGCAAACATTGTCTATAAATAACTTATATAAAACATAAGAAGCATGCCATAAAATAATATTAGTACGATGACTATCATTGTCATCTTTTTTGCCACTACCATTAATTTTAAAGATATTTGATTGCGCTTCACTTTAAGTAGCAGGCTTTGTTTCATAAGTAAGAATATCATGAATTTCTTCTCTCGTATCATGAACACAACTATTAAAAGGTTTTGTAAGGTCAGCCCGAGGCCCTATAGGGCCAGCCCTTCTAAGTCCGAGACCTACAAGACTGGCTTTACAAGGCTTATTTCATTTAGCTTCTCTAATTTTCAAGTTCGGTCCTTGAAGGATATGGGCCTAAAAAGGACAACCTGATGGACTCGACCTGATTTCCCGGCTCTAATAATACTATGATACATAATGATATTTTAAGAAGATTGTGTCATATTTATTTAAATTAATTAAGTAGCTTTTACATTAGGACCGGAGAGAGTATTTTATTTTTATAATTATTTAAATGTAAGACCTTGTTTGTATTGGAAACTGCACTTGAGGTATGTCATTTAACTCTTAAAGTCTTGATATGACTATCATGTTGGGATTTAGAATTCAAGCTACGGTGGTGAATAAGTCTCTTCTAGTTCTAGTTCGATGTTCCTATTAATGAGAGTAATTTATATTACTTATGCTATTGAATTGAGTTATAAACTAATAATCAATTATAGAGTCATCGATTTTAATGAACAAAAAGGATACACGGGTCCGTGATTAGTTCAATCTCAAAAGAGGTTGACTTAAATTAGGAGTTAATCCATGCCCAAAGAATAGGAAGTAATTGTGATTGCAATAGAGTAGATTTGTCAATCAGGGTTGGCCCGGCCCTCTAGGGTCGGCCCGTGAAGGGCCAAGGCCTAACAGGGCCGGCCCATGAAGGGTCCGGAGTAAGAAAAACATCTGTTTCTTCAAGCCCGGCTTGAGAGCACCAGAGCCAGGGTTGGCCCACAGGGCCCATAAATTACTATTCTAAATTTTAACTATTTTTCCTCCACTTTTTTTTTTAAAATATAATTAGTAAATTACAACACGAATCATCTAATAAATTAGCAAAGTCACTAATTCATAATCAAAAGCAAACTATGTTCACAAATAACTCACATAAAACATAAAAAGCATATCATTAAGCGACATTAGTATGACGACTATTATTGTCATCATCTTCGTCACTATCATCAATTTTAACGACATTTGATTGTTCTTTACTTTAAGTAGTAGCCTCTAGCTCATGAGTAAGAATATCATGAAATTCTTCTCTCGCATTATAAATACATCCATAATCTTTATTTGCAACAAATAATAAATCAAATCATAAAATTAGAATATAGTTATTATGTATTTGTCGTTAAATGGATAAATAATTCTATAACAAATACAAAATATATATAAATTAATAAATTTAAAAAAGAAAAAAAAGAAAAAGCTACAGTGAAAAGGGTTTGTAGGGCCAGCCCGTGGCCCTCCAAGGCCGGCCCGTTTAAGCCCGAAGCCCGTCAGGGCTGGCCCTTTAGGGCCAATTTCAAATATTTCGTCTATTTTTCAAGCCTGGTCCTTAATGGGTCAGGGCTTAAACGGGCCGGCCTGATAGGCCTGACCTGTTTTGACGGCTCTACAATAGAGTAATAAACAGAGTAGTAAACCCAAAACTTGCTCACAAATTTTTATTCATAAAAAAAAAGGAAAGGAATATCCATTTTAACAAATTTTGATTGGTTAAGCAATTGACAAGAATTTCACCAATTTTTTTTTTAAAAAAATTGTAAGTAATGAACTTAAATATTAATTGCCGTTCATGTTTAGAGAAATTGTCAATCTTTTCTATTTTATTTCTTTTCTTTTATTTTTCACTAATACCATGTAATAATAAAATCAGCTAATACGAGAGGCACCGTAGTACTAGAAGTAAAATTTGAAGAAATAAAGTCAAAGGCTCAAAGGTAAACACGTATGATACAAATCTAACGAGGACCCATATAACGATAATAACTGTCTTAACTTCCGAATTCAAAGGAGCACTTGCAAACTCTCTCTTCAATCCATTTCTTTCCCTTTATAGATTTCTTTACTTTCTCATTTGCCTGTTCGATAATTCATTGTAAGTTCTCGTTCTTTCTGTTCTTTTGTTGTAGATTAATTTTTCCCATAATTTGAATTCAGTTTTAATCGATCAGGTATCAACTTTTAATTGTTTTTAATATTCCCTGTTTTTTATTTCTGTTGATGGGAGGGAACAAATCAATGATTCAATGGGCAGTATCGAGGTTAATTTTTCTTCTGCAGAAAAGAACAACAGCTATGAGCAATGTCTCTGTTAATTTCGGATTTTAAATTATCAATTAAAACATTCAAATATTAATATTCATTGGAAAATGTCTGATACGTATTGAACATTCTCATCTAAGACAAAATTCATCAAATCATATATAAACACAACATTTGAGAAGATTTCTTCAAATCGTATATGAATATTGGGATTCATAAGAATTTTGCTACATTTTGCAGCCTCTTTATGCAGTGAAGGAACGTGAAAGATTGTGGTTTCTTGAGGAGGCTAATGTGATTTCTTCAGAATGTTCAACTCCTGCTACACTAATCCATATGACCAGAGGGATAAATTTGTGAGGTACACAATTCACAACTAATGTGTGTATGTGTGTTCATTGATGTTTCATGGGGGAGCACCTTGAAAGTGGATGATTTCATAATTCATATCTGATCTCTATTATAAGTTACCTCTAACTACTTCATCAGAACCAAAAAGAGGTGGTTAAGTCATTAAATTTGCTTGAAAATGAATTTCTCCCCAAATTTACCCTTATTCAAAAGGTTAATATCATCATAGTCCTTCTAATTTGATTAAATTTTGATCTTAGTCTTTGTTGTTTTAAATCATTGGTTTTTATCCTTATAATTTCACAATGAGTTTATTTGAGTTTAATAACGGTTCCTTATACTTCTAACAAGTTTTAGTTTTGGTCTCTATATTTAATCATGAAGTCGTTATAATATTGTAGAAACTACAAGCAAAATTCAATCAAATTGTGAAGACTAATAATGATATTAACTTTATATAAAATCATGAATTTCATCTTGAGAAGTGACAAAGGAAAATTATATCAAACTTTTAATAGGGGAAATCTTGGTAAAAGTACAACTAACACCTCACTTGGTGATTTATAACAAGGATCACACATGCACATTCGTTCTAGAATGTAACTTATAATTGGACCAGATTGATAGTTGATCATACACCTTGTTTGTGTAGAGTTTGTTAAAATAAGCATCCAATAATGATGATGATACAGGTTGGATTCTAACAGTTCTGTGCCATCCAACCCAAGTGGAGGATTCATGAAGAAGCTCAGATTTAATATAGAAGGTAAGCCGCGCGAAAAGAAGAATGCATCAAAATCCTTTAGGATGGGAATGAAGAGAGGATCAGATGGATTAAAGACATTTGGAAGATCACTGAAAAGTGGAGTCACCTGGCAAGTGTTCCCAGAAGATCTTAGAGTGTCAGAGACTAAAATTTTTGATCCTCAAGACAAGACCCTTTTGCTGTGGAACAAGTTTTTTGAGCTTTTGTGTATTATTTCAGTTTCATGTGATCCTCTCTTCTTCTATCTTCCTTACTTTAACCTCAGATCTCACTGCCTTGCCATTGATACTGCACTTGCTTCTACTGCTATCATCCTGAGAACTATACTTGATGTTATCTATCTCATCCGCATTGGTTTCCAATTCCGGACTGCTTATATTGCACCGTCCTCTCGGGTTTTCGGGCGAGGCGAACTTGTCATTGATCCAAAAAAGATTGCTAAGAGATACCTCGGGCGTTACTTCATTATCGATTTCACTTCTGTGCTGCCATTGCCACAGGTTGGACAAACTGTTATCATCAGCTTTCTTTTAGCCACTGCTTTGCTTATAATTTGGAAAAATTGATTAAAAGCACCTGTTTGAAAATTTTATAGGTCACAAGCATCCGATATGTTTTCATATACAGAAAGTAGTAGTACTTCAGAGGATATACACGAAAGTACCAATACTCGAATTCAGGTCCTTATAACTAATACTATTTGCAAAAAGATACTTTTAACAAATTTTCCCAAGTTCTATTGAAATTTGAAAAACCTAATAACAAACACCAAGCTCATTGTATTTAGGTTTAGTCCAAAAAAATAATATTAGAGATAGGATCTAAGCCCTAGGCTAAGTCTTATTTTGGGAATCGCTCTATTCCTCCGAGTGCATGAATGTAAATCTAATTTCATAGTGTTGCACATATATTTTGTTTGAAGTATTAAAATGTATCATAGATGCAAAATGAATGAAACAAGTTGCAAGCTTTATATGCAGGGACATGCATGTATTAGCATCTAGTACTGATAGTCATGAAATATTATGTAGATGATCATGGGAAGAAGAGACAGTTTTATAGAATGGAATTTAAGGAAAGTTTTAGCCACAGTTCACTTATCTTTTTTGAAAAAAGGGAAGAAAAAGAAAAACAAATTAAGTATTCTAGTAAGATTTAGAAATTTGTCTCCAAGAAGTGGTGTTATATATTAGATGTTTCCAGTGCAGCTTGTGGTGGCTGATTATCTTCGCAAAGCAAAAGGTTTAGAGGTATTAGCCACAAAAACTACGCTATTGAGAGTGGTCATCCTTCAATATATTCCGAGATTTGCGCGCTTCATCCCTTTAGCTACCGAAGTTAAGAAGACAGCTGCTGTTTTTTCTGATAATGCACTCGTGGGGGCCACCTACTATTTGGTCTGGTACATGCTTGTTAGCCATGTGAGTTCATCTTTCATTCTGCTCAATGCTGCATTATTCATTCATGAATTCACACATCATTATGTTTTGATGGGTAAACCTACTCCAAAAGCTAGTTGTTGAGTTGGGAAAACTGACCCACTTACAAAATATCCCATTAAGCATCTCATTTTACTCGATGTGGGATTTGGTATCCAATACTAACAAGTCTCTGTCATGTTTCAATATGAGTTGTCTGAACAATAGAATAAAGAAAGCAAGTGTTGTGTTTGTGTGATGTCACAGATAGTAGGGTCTGCGTGGTACTTACTGGCTATTGAAAGGAATGACACGTGCTGGCAGCAGGCTTGTGCTGCTGCTGCTTCTCAAGGGTGTATTAAACATTTCTTGTACTGTGAGAGTTCGAATAGGCGCCATCCTGGATACGAAGCCTGGAGAAATGTCAATGGGGATATTCTTGACAGAAATTGTGGAGCTGGAGGTAGTGACCCACCATTTGATTATGGGATCTACACTAGAGTTATAGAGATGGGTATTACAGCCTCTAGTGATATGTGGAGTAAATTCTTTTTATGTTTCTGGTGGGGCCTTCAAAACGTCAGGTACATTTCCATTCATTTTCTTCCTGAGGAAGACAAAAAAAACGCCTAATGAAGTCATTGAGCGGGGCCTCTTGGTTAACAATTCATCCAAATATTTGGTTATTAATAGAACACAATTGTGTTGTGTGGTCCATGTAACTAACCCCACCTAGTAAGATAAGGCTTGTTGTTGATATTCTCAGCAAATTTCCAGTGGTTTATGCTGCTAACTTTTTACTCACCCCTCACTTCCTTAAACAGAAGATGCTTAAACTTGACAGCAGTTGGTGTGTTTAAGATGTACCTTGCTTTATTCTTCAAAAAGCATAATCATGGTGAGGAGGAAAGAACCAAAGAACATGGCTCATATAAAAACTCATTATACAATAAACCCTGTTTTCAGCGTTTGAGATATGGAAACTCATTATATAATAATGATCACTCTGAGATGACATCCCAACAATCCTGCATTATTTGTCCAACAAATGCAATAATGTGTGCTGAGTTGTAGGAGAATTCTATAGATTTTATTATTATTATTTTTTTTAACAAGACTAATGCTATATATCTTCTCAAGATTTAGAAGCCTAATAATAATAACCTTTGGTTTTGTTTTCTTCAGCACACTTGGGCAGGGGCTTGACACCAGTACTTACATTGGGGAGGCTTGTTTTTCCATTTTTATATGTATTTTGGGGCTTGTTCTTATGGCTCTTCTCATTGGAAAAGTGCAGGTAAGCAAAAGCCTAGCTTCCCAGTTTTAGTTTCCTAACATGCTTTCTTGTACATGTGTGAAACTCGGACTCAGATTACATCAACATGACTCACCGTTTAAATGTCACAAAGAGTTGCATGGAGAGTTCTAAAGCTTTTGGGTAATGATACAACTGAACAGAACTACCTTCAATCAATTACTGTTCGTCTTGAGGAAATGAGGATCAAGAGGCGTGATTCTGAGCAGTGGATGCATCACCGTGTGCTTCCTCCAGAGCTAAGGGAAAGAGTGAGACGCTATGATCAATACAAGTGGATGGAAACTCGAGGAGTCGACGAAGAGTCCTTAGTGCAGAGTCTTCCAAAAGATCTAAGGAGAGATATCAAACGACATCTTTGCTTGAATTTGGTTAGAAGGGTAAGTATTCTGATATATACTCCCTCCAGTTCAAAACACAAGTCAATTTCAACCACCTCACCAAAATAAAGGAAAAATAGTTAACTCATTGAATCTATGGTAAGTTGAAAAAGATTTCCAACTTTATGTCTATTAAATGAGGTTCTAGATGAGAAAGAGAAATACGAGAAGCCGAATTTAAACATTAGTTACTCTCTAAATGACTTATATTATGGATCAAAAAATTCTTCTAGAATGTGACTTATAGTTCGGACCAAAGTACCTTCATATTAGGATGGTTCATCATCACAGTTCTGAACTTGTGTTTCTGAAATGTGATTCCTTTTCTGTACATGTCACATATCATATGTAGGTTCCTCTCTTTGCTAATATGGACGAGCGCTTGCTGGATGCTATCTGTGAGCGTTTGAAGCCTAGTTTGTACACAGATGGAACATACATTGTGAGGGAAGGAGATCCAGTAGTTGAGATGTTCTTCATCATACGCGGTCGTTTAGAGAGTGTGACCACAGATGGAGGAAGAAGTGGATTCTTCAACAGAGGTCTTCTCAAAGAAGGTGATTTCTGTGGAGAAGAGCTTCTAACATGGGCATTAGACCCTAAATCAGCAGCAAACTTACCATCATCCACAAGGACAGTGAAAGCCATCAATGAAGTTGAGGCGTTTGCTTTAGAAGCAGAGATGTTGAAATATGTGGCTTCACAGTTCAGGCGCCTCCATAGCAGACAGGTTCAGCAGACCTTCCGGTTTTACTCGCAGCAATGGAGAACATGGGCAGCAACTTTCATTCAGGCAGCGTGGAGAAGATATGCCAAAAGGAAGATGATGGAGTCGATGATGACAGAGGAAGAGGAGGAGATGGGGGAATTAGAAGAAGAAGATTATGGTTCTGATGATGATGGAAAAGCCTTGATCTCAAGAACTGAAAGTTCATCATCCACGACTGGTCTTGGTTCAGCCCTTTATGCTTCTCGCTTCGCTGCTAAGGCACTTCATAGTCGTAGGATTCGTTCTCTTAAAAAGCCTCCAGAACCTGACTTTAGTGTTTATGATCATAGCGATTGATTCATTTACTTGTTTTAGCAACTCAAATAGTAGTAGTTCCTGTTCACATGCACAGATGAAACGAGAATTTTAACTTTCATAATGACATCATGCAAGTATAACTTTACTTGTTTGTGGCTTGTGGTGATTAGAGTTTTGATAAACCTACACCACTTTCGTTTCTGTAGGAGATGTTATACTCTAACGATTTGGAGCTGTTTCATTGTTTATAGTGTGCTCCACTTGCGGGTTTTACATGTCACATGCTCATTTTGATACTCCAAAGAATCAACTAACACAAGAAATATAATAAACTGAAAGGCAGTTTCTTATATAGCTCTCCATGGTTACGTATACTTGTATCCTGTTTGTATAAAAATTGCTTATAATGAAAGTAATCTGTATAAATAATTTATAACAAATCATGCTATTTACAAGTCACAAATAATATAACTCTTCCATCAAAAAGATGTCTATACTATTTTGGTCTTTATTATTATAAGTTCACTTTAAATAATTCACACATACCAAGGAATGACAATAAAATAATTAAATATGTCTTCAATTGATAAAATATTTCAAATTTATCCTTACAAATCATTCTCAACCCCCCCGCCCCCCCTTTACAATAACAAATAAATGAGAAACATTGATTAATAACCTCTAAGTAGACTTATATTTAGGGCCAATTTTTTTTTTTCCACAACAGACTTGTAATAAGAATGAAAGTGGTATATATAGAGAGAGAGAGATGGAGAAAGGTGTCTAATTAGTAAGCAAAGAACTGTTAGGAGTGTAGAAGATAAAAAAGAGCCTATAGCATTGTCTTGGGGTTCTGAGTTTTCAGATGAGTTGGGTTTGTATCTTACAGAAGTTAATCTGATTTCCTGCAAATTGTGTCCGGGACTTCTTGGCCACAATTGCTGGAGACAGAAGATTCAAACAACAAAAAAGGGCAAATGAAATATTACATCAAATGAATATACAATATAAGAAAAAATTGTGCTTTTGGTGAATACATGATGACTGCATTCAAGATCAAGATGAGCTGATGCAATAAGATCCTGAACCTGTTTCAGGATGATCGTGCTCAATTCCGCCATGCAGAAGATACTTCTAACTGAACATCTTCTTCCCACCACGTGCTTGACTGCAGAGTCATACAGTGCAGGAACCCAGTTATGCAACTTATTCAGACATGAACAAGATAGGGCATCTCATGATAAGATGGGAAAACTGAGAAGTCTCTCATTGAAAATTTTATTGATGAGAAGAACCTACTATACTTTTATACACATAAAGTGCTGATACTCTGAAAATTGTACACAAAGTCCTGATACTCTCTGATTAAGGTCTTTCTCACCAATAAAATTCTCAATGGGGGACTTCTCCTCAGTTTTCACAGATCAATAGGGCTGTAATAGCGCAAAAAAAAAAAAAAAAAAAACATAGAGTCTACTCAACATTGAAAGGAACCAAAATTTTTTGGGGACCCAATTGTACCAACTCAATCCACTCATGCACACATATCAACAGAAGTAAGAACTGCATCATCAGAATATAAATTAAACCAGGGGGGAATTGCACATAGTTTCAACGCTCTATCATGTCAAGAATAACAGTATATTTTGGTGCATAAAGTAACAATGTTTTTAAAACAGAGGAGTTTGGTTAGAAAAATAAATAAATATTATAATACTAAGCCCGCATTCAACTTTGAAGGCAATATGAACAATAGCTACTGTGTCTTATTGCAAAGCCAAGGGAGAGATGGATCATGTGCCAGCACACTCGAAATCATTTTACACAATAAGCTAATTTGGGCCTACAATAAGCTAACAAGATTGCCCAGGTAGGGCCAAAGCAAGCGCAATTTAACCCAGAGAGGAAATCCTGCGTTTAAATAAATAAATTTGACAGAAATGTAGCAAAAAGCATAGATACAAATTCTAAAAGGCAGATTATTCATCACGGGTAGACCTTGTAGCCTCTTCGAAGAAATTGTAGAGAGCTACCCTCTTCTTCTTGAAGTCCCAGGACCCTCAACAATTCTTCTTTGGCCTAGATCAGACAACAGATTAGCATGACAGCATATAAAAGTATAAAGTGAATAAGGTAAAGTATATGAGCTTACTTCACCCAGGGTGAAGCGAGTTGCACTCTCAGCTACGCAAGCATAAGAACCATCTGCTTGCTTAAGCATCACCTGCCAAGGACCTTAACATATAAAGTTGAGGTTCAGTGACATTTTTGTCAATGTCAAAGAAAAAGAAGAAATCACAAAAAATATGATTCAAGTCAACACTTTATATATATATATATATATATATATATATATATATATTGCCTACCAGGATACTGGCGAAACAGTGCTCCACTGTAATTGACAATATAAGGAGCTACAGCAACTGTCTGAAACATAGAACAAGTAAACAAGAAAAGTTCACAATCGCTAGAAGAATCAATATCTAGAGAAGATTAAATGAAGAGGTACCTTTGAATAATCTCTAATTCGAATATAGAACACAGGAGTAAATTGACAAAGAAATCGGTACTGCAAATCTTTAGGTGGAAAGCCCAGAAGGCCTAAGTCAGCACTGTAAAGTCAAATGCTATAGTCTGTCACTAATAAATGTATTTTAAGGACACAAACATAGATCACAACTAAAAAATGACATAAAAATATACCGCAGGGTTTCTAGTTCAAGATTAAATAGAAGTGTTGGTGTTGAAATAGCAAATTTTTCCTACACAATCCAAGAAGTTACAGACTTGTAATGGTAGATGATATGCATCATACTAAAGCAGCTTGCCACTGGTACAGTATTTCTGCTCAGTAATAGATAATTAAATTCATTAAGGACTGTAAAAATTTTGCTTTCCAAGTTGCCATACCACATACTGCTCTATGTAAGCAAGATCTCGCGTACTGCAATTAATGAATATGTATAGTGTAGGGGGCTCACTAGACTTCCAACGACCTGCATTAGTGAGAAACTAATTCTTTTAACCATGATCAGGTGATACAATCCTGCACTCGGTGTCAACAAGATATAACTTAAGAATAAGGGTGCACTGTCTTATAAAAAAAAAAAAGAATAAGGGCATTAGTAGGGGTAAAATAGTAAGTTAAAAATGCAGAGGAAAAATTTAACAAGTTATCATAAAACAAAACAAGTATAGATATATCCCATTATTTTCATTCCTTCATTTTTAACTTTACATTATAATTCAACTAGTGACACCCAACAGTAGTCACATAAATATTTTTCCCCCAATACTCGCCTTCATTCTCATCTTCAAAGTCAAAATCAAGGGTGTCTCTAACAGATCTGAAAAATGAAGTGATAGGTCCACCAGGGATGTCATCCAGAGAACCTATGGTGATGCCATCAATCTGAAGCATAACAAAAATCACTCTTCAAAATAAAGAGTTAAAGACTTCAATATGAGGGAGACATTTTTTGTGTCAACAACCGCCAATCAATTGTTCATTGTTACTGTTGAGTGTTGACTTGGAAGCATACTTTTGGAAAGAATTTTCTGAAGATGACATTCAGTTGGACCAATACTAAAGAATATAATGTTGTATTGAATTGGACTCCAATCAGTTTTGCGCTTCTTAATAACATTTAAAAAAAACAAAGAAAGATGAAGAATAGTGGGGGTAATTTTTCTTACTGAATCCAGAGCTGCTTTGAACAACTCAGAGGCCCGTCGTTTTTCTGGCTTATCAGGGAATACCTACAATTAGAACGGAAACATAGTTATATCTCGTCCAAATAAGAATCAGTATTTTATAAAAAAAAAAGTACTTGTTGCATGGGAAGTGAAGGAGAAATGTGTCTTCTTACTATGCAAGCTCTGGTCTCCTTCTTCTCCTGGAGCTTTCTCACAACAGCCAAGGCAAGTTGAATGTTGGCATCATTGAATTCATCTGAAGATCCCTTGAAATATTTAGGAATTTGAGAAAATTATATGCAGTGTAATAAGGCAAACATGCCTACAAGGGTCTAGAAACTGTCAATAAGAACAATGTCTCGAAGCATAAAATCAACATCTAGCCATAAAAATTTATAGATAATTAGATATAAAAAAAAGGATGGAAATGTTGAAACAATTGATACAAGGAATCACAAAGAAACAACAGTAGATAAGAAGTATATAGATCCACAACATTTAAGTTACCATATACCATGAGTTTAAGCATCAAGAACAGCATCACTCGTCAAACAAGAATAGTACACAATTATAGCCATGATTCATTGATCTACTCAATCATCCATTAAAAATAGCCCATTAGTTATTATGAACCTAATGGATACAATCATATTGGATTGAACTTATAATTGATCGTAGGGGACAAATTATAAATTGGATAATCCACAAGTGAGCCCTACATCGATAGGATCAGTTTTAAATATGTTTACCACATTCTAAGAATGTCAATGGGTCAAATTTAACCCTCATATTACAAGACATCTAATCTGTCCAATTGCAACGCTTCCTAGATACTACGATGGAAAAGAATATCAAGATTGACAGTTCATGAACTGACAAGAATTAGTAACGTGATTACAAATGAGTCATGAGAGAAAAGAATGGTACCTTATAAGAAGAAATGTCGCTGGGCAAAGGCCTGAAGACATCAGTCCGGGAAACAAAATCAGGTAAAGAAATTATAGCATATAAAAGCTACAACCAATAATGTCAAAACCTAAAATATGCCTTTTACATATCTTCCCACTAATAATATCTAGAATCCACGGAAATAAACTAAGAATTGAGAGAGCATTAACACATAACAGTATGAAAAGTTCATAGTTCGCAATGAGTCATGACCAGCATGAGCATTTTCAGCATGATCAGTTATTTGATTATTTGAATCAGAGCATATATTGTATAACTAGATAGGTATATTATGAATTACAAGGCTAAAGAGAGAGAATGCAGGTCTTGATACCTACTAGTGAGTAGTCAAATTTAGCACAAAAATCAAGCAAATAAAACAAAAGATAATGCAAAAGAAAACATTTACGTAAGACAAATTGGACGTGGTCGAGGTCGCTACTCAAACATGCGATTCATGTGCCAAATATGTCATAAGACTGGACATTTGGCAGACAGGTGCTACTATAGGTATGAGTATCCAAATTCCTATGGCAATTCAACTGATGCTCAAGCACACTATGCAGCTGATTACGGTGTTCCTGAATTTTACTCACTGTTTGAATATTATCCTATTATTCCTGATTCACCTGTGTCTGATGCATCTTCCTCAAAATTACCTGTGACTAATCTTGTAGCTGCCAACTTTGTGACATATGCATCTCCCCCTACTACTGCTACATCTACTGTTCCTAAACCAGATCCTGTCTTTGCACCTACAGCTCAAGCCTTCCTTGTTACACCAAATACTGTCAATGACTCAGCATGGTATCCTGATTCAGGTGCTACAGCACACATTACTCACGATGAATCTTGTTTTTCACCTGACTCTGTTCATCATGGTACAGGAACAGTCAAGGTTGGCACTGGAGAACTTTCCTCCATTCAATCTATTGGTAAAACCTTCTTAACTAATACTACTTCTCAATTTTCATTGAATAAAGTTCTTTATGTGCCAAAAATGAAGAAAAATCTTCTGTCTATTGCTTAGTTTACCCGTGAGAATAACGTTTCTGTTGAATTTTTTCCTCACCGCGGTGATATTAAGGATTTGAGGACTAGACAACACTTTATGTCTGGAATTGAAAGCAATGGAATGTATCCTCTGCTAGCACGTGTGACGCCTAACAAGTCTATTGATTCTGGTTCTTACAAAAATGCTCTGCTCAATGGCTCTGCTGGTACTGGTTGTTTTAAGAAGAGCTCTATGATCAGTTCTACTGGTCCTAGTCACAATCAGCAAGTAGTTTACAATGCTTCTACTAGTTCTCTAACTTTTTGGCATCAGCGCCTAGGACATCCCTCATTTGATACTGTTAGGAACATTCTTACTTGTAATTCCATTTCCTTTACTGCTTTACAAAATAAGAGTTTGTGCACTGCTTGTCAATATGGGAAAAGTCATAAGCTTCCCTTCCACTCTTCCCTCACTGTATATCACAGACCCCTACAATTAATTTTCATGGATATCTGGGGTCCAGCTCTAGTTCAGTCTTATGGCTCCATTTTTTATTTGGCTTTTGTTGATGCCTATAGCCGCTTTACCTGGATTTACTTCCTAAACAAAAAATCTGATGCCTTATCAAAATTCAAAGAATTTCAGCAACTTGTTGAAAATAAGTATCAAGTAAAAATCCAACAAGTACAGTTAGATAATGGTGGAGAATTTTTATCTTTCAAGTCACATCTTCTTGCCTGTGGTATAGAACATCGGTTCTCTTGTCCCCACACATCTGAGCAGAACGGTTTCGTAGAAAGGCGTCACAGATCAATAGTTGAAATAGGCCTGACATTGTTGGCTCAGGCTTCCTTGTCTACATTTTATTGGAAAGATGCATTCACCACTACTGTCTTCCTTCTAAATAGACTACCCTCAAAAGAATTGTCACTGCACATGACTCCTTATGAAAAACTACATGGTGTCAAACCCGACTACTCTATTCTAAGGGTCTTTGGTTGCATATGTTATCCTTACACTAGACCTTACAATTCTCACAAACTGGATTTGCAGTTACGTTTCACTCATGAATTATAAACTGGCAGTTCATCTTGCACATGCTAAAGTGTTCCAACTATACTGCTTTAAGTGTTCACCAAATTTTCTCCCCAGTCAAAATTCTACAAGTGACTGGTCGAATATAGTATTTCAATGAACAAGGACGTAAGAATTGATCAATTCAATTCAAAGAGTTGAGCATGACATCAATCTTGCAACATCACATCTATCATCCAATGCTATTATCCCCTATTTAAACGGTGAGACAAAGTTGCATTTTGGTGTTCTAACTTTATACAATGTTCCAATTAGGTCCCTTAATTTTATAAAGCATTTTTCATTCTTTTAGTCAAATCAAACTTAATATATCAGCATTTGAGAATGCTTTGTTAACGTTTAAAATTCCGAAGCAATTGTCTTTTGTAAGAAAACACACTGTATAAAATAAGGGATCAAAATTTGTACTTTTGCCGTAAAACACGGCTTCTTGTATCTCTATTATATCTTTGTTATCAGCGGCAAAGTCATCAGCCATTACTAATTTATCAAAAAATAGTAGTAAAACACAGCTTCTTGTATCTGTCTTATATTGTGTTATCAGCGGCAAAGTCATCAGCCATTACCAGTCAAATGAGAGCACTGACGGGGCTGTACAAGATGCAGAATCCAAAATTTCTCAAAATCGAGTATGAAACTAACACTTCAAGTTAACGAAGATGCAAACATAAAACTTCAAAATTTTCTTTCGTCACATAGAAGTTCAAGGTTAAACACAGGAGCTATGGAACCTCTCAGAACCATAAGGGATAACCGAGCAATCGACTCTTCCACAGGTGAGTTATGCTACGGGCAACTAAGTGGAACATTTTTTCTCATATTCAAGTTTTAGAAATGTGAAGTTACTGTACACCTAGTTCGAGCTCATGCAAACCAAAAACGCAAAAAAGGAGAGGAAGGGGCTTTACGGGAAATCAATCTCGAGGCGAGTTTTTCCGTCTTCAAGAGCATAAGCGAGTGAATTCGCAGCATCAGTGATGAGAACTTCATAGGATTTGGGTTTATAAACAGAGACACCGGCCTTGGGATCAAAACCTGCCTTAGGTGAGGCTACTTCACTTTCAGCACATCGGATTGCCGTTTTGAGTGGAAATTTGGGGAAACGTTGGGGAGCAGATAAAGCAGAGTGAAGAAAAGTGAAAGAGAGTGAAGAAGAATATAGAAGAGGAGGGCGAGAGGGAAAAGAGCGAACAAATGTGAATTTCGCAGGTGAAGAGAAGGCCATGGAGGAGAGAGTTCAGACTTCAGGGTAGTGCCTTTAGGGTCGTGCGGTGGCGACACGATAGAAGAAGGATAAATGGATAGAGTTAAGGGAAAATTACTTTGAAAACCCACAAAAAAATTAAATACAAAACAAGTCTCATAAAAATAGGTTGTGAAACCCGGACCGGCCGGTTCAGACTGGAAACTGGTGAACCGGTCGGGAAACCGGTCCGAGTTAAGGAGAAACCCCGAGTACTGAGTTGACTCATGTCAACTCGTCCAACTCGGCCTGAACCAGCCGAGTTGACTGAGTCAGATTTTTTTTTTAAAAAAAAAAAAAATCGCTTGAAGAAGTAAAAGAAGAAACTGAGAAAGATAGAAACAAGGACCCAAGACTCGAACGGAACCCTCTCCCTTCGACGTCAACAAAAGCCAGACCATCCTCTTCCTCGAAAAGGCAAGGAAATTGTAAAGAAAGTCAAGAAAGAGATTAATTTTCTTGATTTATCTTCCAAAAGCTCGATGGGTTTCTCATCCATGACTTCTCCAACGTGGAAAGCTCAATCACAGAGCCACCGTGAAACTGGACAAGAGAAGGCTGAGATGAAGAGAGAAGAAGAAGAAGATATCGAGCTATTTTGAAAGTGAGGTGAATTGGCGTTGGGATATTTCCATCTTTTCTTATATGCTTTCTTGCTGCTGCAGACCATTACAGGAAAGAAGCAAAAGTGTCACATCATCATTTAATTTTCTACTGGTTTGGTGAGTTTAAATGGAGGATAAGGTATATTATATTATATTAAAAGGTGTCTTGCATTGGTTCACGTGTGGAGTTGCTTCTCTTGTTTTGAATTTGAGTGGTTTATTTTTATTATTAAAATAGGAATGTTTTTATTTATTTTGATTAAATTATATTTTTAATTAATACCGGTTTGATTTCGGTCTGACCCGCTGACCCTTAACTCAGTCCCTCCACCTATTCAATGACCAGTCCAGGTATGAGAACCTTGCATAAAATACACAAATAACTCAAAGATGGAAGTCCTTACCTGTAAATAAATTTTCATCGTCTTATATTTACTATAATTAAGTAATGGGAAAATTATTCTTAAAATATCTATAATTCCCTTCAAACAATTAGCTTCAAGGGTGATGTGCATGAGATTTGTTTTTGTAGAATAACTATTACAATTTATGAAGTAAATAGATAAGAAAAGTTTTGTCGTTAACTTATGGAAAAGAGTTTCTAAAACTATAGTTCAATTGTTATCAAGACACTCATGAGCAAAGTTACCGACTAATGGTACTAAAGAATACAATTAAAAAATTTTACAAAAGAGAAAAACAAAAAATCACCTAGCTAAATTTTGATGGAAATTAGATTCAATCATACAAGTAATCAAAGTTATTTACCACTTTTAAGGAAAGTTACTTTAAAGCCCCACATAGGAAATTTAGACTAAAAAATGGCCAACCAAATGCATAAATAGCTCTCAAATCCAAAGTCCCTATTTTATTTTACTTTTAAGCAAAAACTTAACCATTTCAATGCCACTAACCAAAGCTTTTATCCGCTTATAGTGTATATTTGGATTGGCGATATAATTTACTATTCTAATATAATTTATAGTGTATGAGATAAATATGTAAAAGGGGTTTTATCTTGACTCGTGTGGACATATTTTTTGAACCCTAATTCAAAGATATACTCCATACATGGTTAATTTGGGAAAATGATGGATTTTGGGGGAGTAAAAGTAAAACCCAAGAATACCTGTTCTCAAAAGGATTATTAGCCATTGGGCCTATTTGGAATTGAAAATAACCTAGCATTTTCTAGAAAAAAAGCTTAAAACGTTGGTTAGTGGGAAAAAAATCATTTGGGTCTATTTGGGTTTAGGGTTATGTTGACTGGGCTTTTTGAAAAATAGTTAACGTGTTGGGCTTTTTGTGAAGCTCCAACTTGGAGCATTTTCTAAAATGCGACGCAAGGTCTAATTTTTTTTTTTTTTGGATCTAAACACTGGTCCATAAATGCTTCAATGGTAACAAATGTCGCTAGGACTCCTTTGGTAGATGATCTCGTAAGTCCTCAGTGAGTGCTTATAGAGCCCGGGCCGTACCCTGGTCTTGGTATGGGACTGGTGTCAAACCTTTCCTAAACTTTTTTTGTATAAAAAAAAAAAAAACCAAACAAACCAATCACTTTTTGATGTGAGACTCTATGATATATCTATATAATAATATATTATAACCGCATGCAATCACCTCTATCAATGTTTTGTGGCAATTATGATTCAAGACCCCATTTCTATAGGTACCTTTTGCCATTTGCCTTCATCTTCTCTTCGCTTTTTGGAGAAAATCACAGCTTACGACCTTATGCCTTCAAGATATTATATTATCTACAAAATAAAAGATATATGAGCAGATTTTGTAGAAATATTACTTTTAATCCTTAAAATTAGATTTAAAAATTAAATGAAAAAAACATATGACGACCTTATGTGATGATCTGGTTTGTCATTTTCAAAAGTAAATGAAAATGGCACAAATGATTCTTTGAGTTTAAAAAATGTGCTTCTATTTTTTTTAAAAGATTTTAATAAGTTCTAATAAAATTTTTACAAATTCCAATTTTAAAGTTCTGAATATTTAATTAAGGTTTTTATTGTTTATTTTTTTTTATAATATTTAATTTTTTTCAAATTAAAATTTCCATGAACTCAATATATACAACTAATATGTATATGTAGTTTCAATATGATTCATATCCTTTTCCATCTCAACTGACTTTTCACATAATAATCTAAACACATATCAAAAAGTCACTTCTGCAAAAAGTCAAATGAGCAATCCAAACACACGTCAGTTAACTTAACCTGACTTTTTTCCTACCTAACTTTTATAAAAGTTAGATAACTTTTAAGCTACCGCTCTTACTGCCAACCCAAACAAGGGCACTTGTACACTTTGATATAATTATGCAAAATGCCATAAAACTCATCTGCTCCTAGTCTCTGCTTTACTTCCCACTCCTTGGCTGCAGATTTGCTTATCACCACCATCGTCGGACTGAACATCGTCTCCTTCAAGTTCTCTAGCATGTGTGCCACATATATCTTCACATTCTCGACACAAACACTACTTCTATTATCACTCCCTTCAAAACATATATACTCAATTTCTAGTGAAGGAACCTGTAATCCACTTTTATCTTAAATATATAATATTTTAATCCACTTTATCTCCTAAATTTATACTCCATTTGGTTTTAAATATAAAACAAAGTTGACTTTTTTTAAGAGTTTTAAAAACATAATTAAATTACTTTAGAGTATTTATATTTATATTTTTTCTCTAAAATAATAAATTAATATACTTCCTCTAGTCCTAATATAGGACAAAGTTTGTAGTGAAAATTGCACCATAAAATGTGTTTTATATTTAGAACCGGAAGTAGTATAATCTAAGAATACACAATATATGATATAATTAAGTAACTTATTTAACTTCATTAATCTCTTCAAAAAAAATAATTATGTCTTATATTTAGGATTAGATTGAATAATTTATTTTCCCCAAAGTGACTCTATTAATGGCACATATAAAAAGAGTTTGAATGCACATGATTAATGGATACTTTAGGGAAACTAGTACACATTTGTCATAAACTATTATTTTTCTTAATATATGTATATTAGTTATTTAGCCATTACTACCTTTGGTCCTTAACATTTAAGGACCAGTTCACTTTTATAAAATAAATTAAAGAAGCTAAATATTTTTCTTTAGAGTATTTATATTTATCTTTTTTATATCAAACTAATTTGTCTGACTTATAAACTGATATATAATCAAACAATACGCAATATATGTTATGATTAACTAACTTCTTTAATATCTAAAAACAATTAATTGGGTTTTATATTAACGACATGAGAAAGTATATTAAAGACTGAAAGTAGTACTTGAAAATAGATGAAACTCAGTTTAAAACTTGAGCCTTCTCCGTTGGAAAGCTAAAACTACTGACTTGTGGAAGAAGACAGTAGATAAAACTTTGAGCTTTACCACTAGACAGTAGATAACCTCAGTCTTCACCAACGTCTGTCAAGAGTTTGTTGGTCCCTATTGAACGATTTTGAAGGATAAGGGGCAACGGATATAACAGTGCAAACACAGAGGAGTTGAAAAAAGGAAAAAGAACGTTAGGGACCTAATAAAAAATGAAGGATAATTTGTTCAAACCCAAAGTATGCAATAGTGATGATTACTGAGGTAGCAAGGTTCCATCATTGTGGACATGCATTCCCACAAACCAGATTAGTCAATTGCGAGTAACGTGGAAAATCTAAAAATGAATGATAACTACAAGGACCTCCAAATGAGTTTTCACTTTGCCATTCTAGGTGAAGAAAGAGATTTTTGAACCAAGATCTCTCTATTTCTCTCTCTAGTTAATTATTCTTTCAAATTAGAGCTAGCATGCAAGTCAGCTTGTAGGTTGATGGCTAGCCTGCACTGGCCAGTGGGCCATGACAAGCCTGCACTTTCGCAACCTGGCCTGTATTGACCCGCATTTTCAGAGGCTGATAAATTGTCAACCCTAACCTATGACAACCTACGGGCCTACGTTTTTCATTAAAAAAATCATTTTTCTTAGACGGCTGAAAGCCTGAGACTCATATATATGAGTCATTAAATTTATCTTTCTAACATCAATCATTTCATTTATAAAAATTAAAAAACGTTATTCATAATTCAAGAGATAAAGTTATCAAATTTGCTAAAAATTACTAACAAAAAACATCAAATCATCGTCAAGCAATCAAAATATAATAATTTAGTTTAAAGAAGGAGGAAGGAGATCAAGATTTTTTTTTCCTCTTTGGGATTGGAAGGTACTAAGTTGAAGTGTGAGAATTAGGATTTTTTAAAATTATTTTAAAAACAAAAACAAAAAAGTGAGAGCCAACTCGCCAACTTGCGGGCTGACCCGCTTCAACCCATGGGCCACACAGGTCGAGCTTTCGTGGCTCACACTTTTTCAAACTAGGAAATCTTCAACCCCAACCCTACCAAAACCTACTAGCTACGAGTTAAGCTCGCGGGTTGAGCCCATATTACCAGCTCTAATCCTTCTTCATTTGGAAAAAAAATCTCTCTTATTATGCCAGATTTGGATTATCTTCAAGTGAACATACCGAAACATTTGATTGATTTATGAGACATAACAAAATATTTTCTTACTTTATCCTAATTCCCTTTGAGAGATCAATCCTCTCACATTCTCCCCAGGAAACTTGATGAAGACTATAAGTACAAGTGAAGTAGGAGAAAAGTTTGTAGATACTACCTAAGATGAGTGTGAATTGAAGTTATTATAGTGATACCCACACACACCCAAGGCTAAGTTGCATTCAGTATGTACATTCTCAATGGTACTCTCTAAAATAATTTTTGGTACAATTTTACTTTTAAAATATTTTTTAGTAGCAATGAACACTCTAAATTTAGGATATTAAGTACTACTAAAAAAATAATTTAGATATATTTTACTTTAAATTAAAAATTCAATTAAAAAAAAAAATACTAAGAATTTGAATTTTGTGAGAAAAAGGAAGAGAAAAACAACATATATACCAGGAAAGCTACCACCAGCCTCCCATTGAATTGACCATACTTAATCATAAGGGGAAAATACATATAAATACTATCGGAATTTCTAAAACCCAAAAAAGTTTATTAACACTTGTAAAAGACAAAGATGTGACAAGGGACCAAACTAGGATTTTAAAGTGTTGATGATTTTATCATAATATCCCTCAATTTTTTAAATAAAAACAGAAAAGGGCAACTCATTAGAGTGCTACCACTGCTTAACTGCAGAAAATAGGTATTTCATTCGAACCAAAAATTGAACCATTATGTCATATCTAACAATAATAAATCAAACCCATACTAAAATCAAACCATTGCAAGCAAAGAACAACCAATACTAGCCAAAATCAAACCAAAAGAACTAAGAAAGAAATCAAATCCACACAAGAAAGAAACCAAATTTCATTTTTCAAAAGGAAAATCAAAGAACTTATAGTGGTTGGACCAGATCGCACTTTAAACCCACGTTAGAAGCTAGACTAGATGTCAAACTCATGACGGCAACTAGAACAAACTTTGAATTCACAACGACAACTAGACCGGACTTCAAACTCGCGATGAAAGCTAGATTAGACATTGAACTCATGACTAAAGCTAGATCACACTTCGAACTCATGATGGAAAATTCGGTAGCAATGATGTCTTTATCGATGACAATGACAAGCATAAAAGAGGAAAAGAATCGAAGGCAAAAGGCTCCTTCTTTGGGCTCATCAATCCAGCCATTAAACACCAGAGGGAGAGGTAGAGCGGTGTAGGTGGGTGGTAGAGGTGGATGTCCATGGGGAAGGAAATTGAGAGAAAGAGGAGAGAGAATAAAGTGAGAAATAGAAAGAAGAAAGAAGAGGGCATTTAAGTATTTTCACTCAAACTTTGATATTCCAAATCGCACCAGATGAACTCTTTGTCCCTTGCAAGTGTTAATAGACTTTTATGGGTTTTGAAAGTTCATATGGTATTTATTTATCTTTTTTCTTTGAATATAATCATTTAAAAAATTAGATGTGGTTGAGATGTGTTGTTAAAGTTGGAGTATGTTGTGACTGAGGTAAGGATGTTACTTCAAGGATATTATGGATGATATTAGGTTGGTACTTTATAAAAACTGGCATGTTGTGGTCACTTATCTATATAAGGTAACCATTGTCGACTAGTTAGTAAAACATTCACAAGATAGATGGCAGTTTTTACCTCCTTGATCAATCCCTCCTTTTACCTAGGAGGCAGTGGTTGAAGAAGGGTAGTTATGTTTGATTAGTTTTTGATGTAATGTCTCCTATGAGATATTCATTTCCTGAATATATGAAAGAAAAGAATCGGAGTATGTGATTGTAGAATGAAAGTCAAAGCATTCATAGGTTCTTGTTTTTTTAATAAAAAGACAAAACTTCATCAAACGCATAGTAAAATGATTACAATACACACTTGAGTTGCATTACATCATAAGCAAAAGCAAAAAACCAAGTAGCTTAAGACAACAAAGCAAAGAAACAAACAAGCTAAAATTGAAAATTACTTCCTTCTTATGTGACGAACAAGTAGTTACTTTCTCATCACGTTATATACACCTTATGTATTGAAGATTTATTCCATTATAAAATAAGTGATCTCTTATATCATCAATATCTCGTTGACTCTCATTTAAACACTTGACACAAGGACAAAAATACTTCACTTTCTTACTAAGCGTTAGGCATGGAAATAGGCTAGGTCAGGCTAGGCTTTGACTAAATAGGCCTAGGTTTGTAACGGGATAGAAGGTCTGAGCCTGAATTTAGACTTTTTTTTTAGGCTTAGGCCTTAGTCTTCATAAGACTTGGTCAGGCCTGAAGCCTTTTTAAAAGCCTACTTACAATGTAAACCTTTAAAAAGGCTTGATATTGTAGGCCTTGGAAGTCATAAATAGGGTTTATACACTTTGAACCTATTAAAATCTATATAAATATAATTTGAAATTAGGATATAAGAATGAAAAATAATAAATATTATATTATTTATATAATATAAATTTAATTATATTTATTTAATACGTAAACTGTAACATTCCAAGTTTTGGGATTTGAAATTTGGATATTTTAGGGGAATTGATGAAGTGATTTGGTTTTAAAGAGTTATGAGCTAAATTATTTATTTAATTTGGGGAAAAATAATAAATCCGAATAAGTAATTATTTTATGCCTAAAAAATTGTAACATCCTAACTTCTTGATGTTGGGAATTAAGGAAAAATCCAAAATTTATATTTAGAAATTAAAGTTATTAGATAAGAAATAATTTAGAAATTTGTTTTAATTCTCTAATAATATTTGGGAAATAACTATCATGCAAAAATCAATAAAAGAAAATGTTCATATACTAATACTCTTATAGTTCAATGAATTTCCTTAGCCCACTTATTTTATCAATTTTCTAATCCATTGTTTTCTTCAAGCTCTTGAAGAAAAAAAAAAAAATACAAGCCCAATGTATATACTTTCACAAAATCCATTTATGTTTGTCCAAGCAAATATCCTCCATCTTATTTTTAATCACCCTCTGGCCCAAACCAAAACCCAGCAACCCACGTGAATCAAGAAATAGCCCAACACACGATTATGTCCAACCCAATAATATTCTTCCTCTTCCAGCTAGCTTAAACACGCGAAGATACATTTATCAGATGAGCAGATTCAGTTCAGCGATAATCACGTGGGATTGTCAGACACGCGACACCACGCCATACTTCTTCATCAGTTCTTGAGCCCAGAGCCGAAGACCCACTGGTCCTTGCCTACCGATCCACTTCTTCCCCCTCCCATATATATATAACTTTGTTCCATTATCCTCCACCACTTATTTCGGTGAAACAGAAAAACGAAGAAGAGAGACTGATAAAGAGCCGAGAGTGAAGGAGAAACCAAGAGAGAGAGAGAGAGAGAGAGAGTTGCAGAAGTGAAAGAGAGAAAGAGTGAGAGAGAGAATGGATCATTTTGGCTCTGTTTTATAGCCGCTGGACCAGAGGAGAAAAACCAGACAACTAGCTCATCCCTTTAACTTGATCCTTGTACGTAATGTATTCAGCCTCCTTCCCTCTAGTTTCCTATGTAACTCCAGGGTAGTAAGTTAAAGAAAATGAAATGATATGCTTGCTGAAATTTAAATTAAAAAAAAAAACAGAGGCTGTTCATTTGTCTTTCTTTTTCCATTGGTTAAACTAAGAGCGCGCGCGCGCGCACACATCGAAGGAAGCTTACAGTAGAGGGTAGTTGAATATATATATGACAAACGCATGCTTATGGGGCTGTTAGAGGTTTATCAGTAAACCTAAGTTTAAGAGGATTTATGTGTAAAAGCGTTTCACTGAGTCTTGAGTATAAATATCCCACTAGGTGCATGGGTGTATAATATTAATATATATATATATATATATATATATATATATATATATAATTTTTTTTACTTGAGAAAATGACAAACGCATGCTTATGGGGCTGTTAGAGGTTTATCAGTACGAACGAACGAGCTCCACCAAGTTGTTTAGATAGATATCTGGACGGTCGAGATCGATTTTTTTTTTTATTTTTTGTTTAAAAATATTAATGGGTAAGGAACCTAAAATAAAACTAATCTTTAAAATAACATTTTCTCAAAAAATAATTTTTTCATATAGAAAAAAAATAAAAATAAAAAATGAAAAAAAATATAGGCCGCATGCCTATCATTGGGATAGGCAGGGAATTCAGAAGATCCGTGTGTGTGTGTTACTAAGTACCAGAGAAGGAAAAGAATGCTGAAGTGTTATTTTATTGTCATACATATGTTACTACCATAAAAGCGTCCTCCATATTTCCTTGGGATGGCGTCAATTCTTGTCTGATCCTACATAAAAATATATATATACACATTGAAGCAACTTTTTATATATATTAAAGGAGAGAAAGAAAACCTACTGTAATCGTTTTTGCAATCTATAAATATATATACACTATTGTTTCCTAATGTATAATTATATATTTTATATAATATACATTAGAGTTACATTTTCTTGAGAATTTAAAAATTAGACTTAAATGATAAATATGGAACTAAAGTTTCGCTTGTTATATATATATATCCAGGGGTAGATCCAGGAATTTATGGAAGGGTGGACACCATTGGCGGGGAATACAGGGGTTCGGGGGCAGCGCCCCCGAATTTTTTATTTTTTACAATAAAGCTTTAAATGCATTAAAAAAATAAAAGAATATAAAGGAAAAGTAAGACTAAGTACTATTAAAAGAAGTAAGGCTGGACACCATATATTTTAATAACAAAAGTATATTACAATAAAAATAATTACAACATCATCCTTCTAGGCTTTATTTTTTGGAATTCCATCATAATTGCATCATTATCAATACTATCAAATACATCTTTTTCAAAATAAGACACTAAACAATTATTCAACTATTCATCCTTATCCGATTGCAAAGTGCAGTCTTAATGTATTTTATAACTAAAAATGCTCTTTCCACAGATGTAGTTGCTATAGGCAAAATCAATACTAACTTTACAAGTAAATAAATCAAAGGATACACAACATGTTTTTTCTTTTCAACCATTCTCTTGGCAAGATCAACTATTTCTTACAAATTCAAAAAATCTTGATCACGTTGCACATCAACAATATATATATGTGTCGAGCTGATATGATATTCAAGTATGGTAAACACTTCGCAGGCACAGAGGCAATCCAAGAATAATATCGAGCAAGCAACCTTAATTCTTGAAATTTCCAATAATACCTTTCCATCATCGTCACAAACCCCACACCCCACAGTTTCCCAAATTCCCAAAGAAGAAAACTGAGATACTGTAACAGATAAACAGGTAAACAGAGGATAGAGAAAATGTTTAAACATACCGATGCAATCGACGCACAATCGAAGAAGAAGATGGAAGAGATATTGTTAGGTGCAGGGGCGCATCATGTAGCAGCGAAATAAGAGAGACATTGACAGATGAAAACTCTGACGAAAGTGACGGACGGAAGCTTGGACGTGCTCGGCTGCAGAAAACCCTCGGGTCCCTCCCTCTCTCTTTGCTCCTCGCGATCAGGGAGTAAGAGGGGGAATAAGAAATAGGAGCAGATATATCACGGGAATAAAAAGTAGTAGCATATATATTATTATGTTATATATATATTTTTTATATATAAATATTATTATTATTTTTTCAAAAATTTAGGGGGGGCAAGTGATAACCTCGGTCCGCCTCTGTATATATCTTGGAGCTAGATTATTTATTAAACTCTAATTTTTCATTTATAAAATTATTTTCTATGGTGTTTACACAAAGAGTTATTACATGGGTGATTAATACATATATTGTGCTGTGTGTGCATGTCTTTGCGTTAAAAAGAAATTTGTGGGAAGAAGTCTTATGTGTGTGAATAGATATTTCAAAGAGGCTCGTATAAATATATATAGGAGGATTCTCTATTTATACAATTAACCCAAAGCTAAAGTTTAGAGGGATAATGATAATACATAAAGTAAATAATAAAGGAGATAAATAATAATAATGAACAATATTATTATTTATCTGTATGAGAAGAAATAGATAATACCTTGGGTAAATAATAATAATAAATAATATTATTTATTAAAGGGAAAAAATATATATATTAAAGAGGAATTATTTATTTAATTTAAATATTGATTAATTCTAGTAAAGAATATTTTAGGTGTTTTCCTTTATTTAACTTAGGGTTTTAAAGACCATATATGTGTTGAAATACTATATTTTTGGAAAGCCATGATAAAGACAATAATTTATAAAATTTAGTGATGGAATTATTATTAAAATTTGTATATTTTTGAATTATAAGTTATAATTCTTAATATGTGGAATTTTAAGAGTTATTAATTGTTAGTAAATTGGCTGTGATAGATTAATCTGTAGAGTGTGTTAAGCTCTGGAATTAGGAGCAATGTTAAAGTAGTTAGCTTGGGCGAGAGGTAACCACTTTCCACTTGTTATGATTATTAATATGCTGCTATTGAGTATTTGTTAAATTGATTGTGATTATTTTAAATAAAATTGCCTTGTGGAATTTTATGAGTTAAGATATATGCATTTACTTAATCATGATAATTATGGAATGGGAAGAATTGGGAGAAGATGGAAAGTTATTTACACCATGTGGTGAATGCCTCCATTGGTGCACGATGGTTGGCCTTTTTATTGTCCCAACGATTCAAGAGGGACTAGCCCAACAATTCAAGAGGGCTTACGACACCTCAACAGTTCAAAAGGGGAAAAGACCCATGGTCTGAGACATGTGCTCTGAGGATTTTGGTCGGTCCTTATCACTTGACCAGTGAGCTTTTAGAATAACCAGTAACATGGGTGTAACTTAGCTCATGGGTCTAGTTGGAAAAAATAAGGCGGTTTGGTTGGATTGATGGGAGGTTTTTGGGTATTGAATACGAACAGAATTTGTGACACCCATTATGATATTTATTATTATTGTGATAATGAATTGAAACGATGTTGATAAACTGTTAAATTTTGGATTGATTGTTTTATTCCACTTGGCACCTCACTAGCACATATTGATATACATAATGAGTTGGAGTGATGGTTACAAAATTTTTCCCCTAGGTGATAGCTCACGTCTGAATCCATTAGAGAAGCCAACAGAAGTGTAGTGTATTAATTACAAGTAGGACTTCTGTCTTTTGATGTATGTTATGGATAGCTGTATATTGCCACACTCTAAGGCTCATGATGCATATACTGGCATATTTTGAAATTTTTAATTTCCGCTTAAAATCCTATTATATGATTACTCTGATTAACTCTGACTAATATAAGGATATTTAGTTAATTAAACAACGGTCGTTTCATAAACAGGCCAAGCCTGAAGGCCTACAAGCCAGGCCTTAACAAAATAGGCCTGACCTATTTACATATTTAGGCTTTTAAATAGGCCTTGGCCTGGCCTTTTTGACAAACAGGTTTGGCCTAACCAGGCCAGGCTATAGGCCACCTGATAGGAATCTAGCATATTCCCACCCCTCCTAGGTGCATTTATTTTAGCAAATTCAATAAACCATTCTACCCCATCATCATATTATTACTAGTTTTCAATGTATTCATCCAACTATGATCTATTTTATTACCACCTAATTTATTTTAAACAACACTCAAGTTTAGAACAATTGTCATTATGACATGTGAATATGGGTGAAGGAAGGGGTTGCCTTACCCAAATTTTTAAAAAATTTCAACAATATTTCCCTTTAAAAGTAAGACATCTAAAAATTTCAATAACAACCCAATTCAACTTCATTTAACAAAACTAACTGAAGCACTTCAAGATAATATCAACAATTTAATCCATCAATTTCATCAATACAAGTTCATAATTCCTTTAATAGCTCAACCAATGCCAATTACCTATGTGTAACCGTAAATTTAGAGTTTTGCATATTATATCAAGTTCATACCAATAAAGACAAAGGACAGAGCGCACCCCTGGAACATGTCATTACAATTAAACCCATAAGCCAAAATGAAAACAAACCAAAGAAAAATTAGGAAAAAAAACCTAAAAGTGGATAGGACAAACCACACTTACATGATTGAAGACCTAAGGGGTGGAGATGAGACTAAAGAGTAAATCATAAGACTAGGAGGGTGTTAACTATAAGGGGCAAAGTGCAATGGCGTCAGGGAATATGTGAGGCCAAAGATGCGACTAGAGGGGAAGAGGGCAGAAGGCGTCGATGACATAATGTGTATTAGTGTAAGGACAAGGAAGAGAGGGGTTGCGATCAGAGAGGAGGTGAATGTTGGAGAAGAGGCTGGAGGTTGTATCTAGGTTGGAGAGGGGGCTGGACGATGTGATTTGGTTGGAAGTGGATCAAAGATGGAGATGGAGGTGGAGGCGCGATAGAGATCGAAGGAGAAAGAGTCAGAGACGCGAGAAAGTACAAGAGGTGACTATCTAGTGCCAGATCAAAAAACATGAAAATGTAAAATTTTCAACGAATACTTTTTAAAAATCAGTCATTAGAATTAAACTTTCAATGACTATTTATCTAGAAACAATCATTGAAAGATGAGCCAAAATTTTGAAAATGTCACAACCTCCTTTTTAACTTATGTTTTTTTTTAATAGACATTAATTAGTGTCGTTAAAAAAAAATTTGTAGTAGTGTATGTTACACCCCTACCGGCCTCACCCTCTCAAGTGGCGGGTAGTGTGATTCCCTTATGTTATTACCTTAGTTTACTTAATTATCACTTAACGACATGCATTAAAGTTCAACTACGTAGCAGAGCATGCAATCAGTTTGAACAATAATATAATACTGGTAAAAGTAAATAAATACTATATAACTGCCAAATATAAATCCTCATAGGGTTATGGTACAGTTATCCCAAAAATAAGTACTAAACAGTAAGTATAACTATATAGTCATCGAAAATAACACATATACAAAATGTCCATAGTGAAGAGGGAATATCACCTAGAGGGGGGTGAATAGATGATTTAAAAATTTATTCGCTTAATCAAGATTTTCGCGAATTATGACTGAATGCAAAATGATCAGAGGTTTAAAAGAGAATATACACAGGACAATTTATCCTGGTTCGGTCTAATCCTGACCTACATCCAGTCCCCAAGAACTCATTAGGATTTCCACTATCTCTTCAATGATTACAGATACAAGTTAGGGATGATCCTCACTCTCCCGGACTCACTCCCCCTTACTACTTGTAATCTCGTACACCCACAACTTAAGGTTCCACAACCTTAAGCTTAAACAAAGATAATAAAAGTGTTTATGACTCCTCAAGAGCGAGTAAATAATGATCACTGAAGTACAGAATACATCCGAAGATATTTTAAAAAAGAATGAAACTAACAAGAGTAATAAATCAAAGTAAATGCGCAAAGTTTCGATAGGTAGCGATATTGAATGCTTGGACTTTTATATCCTTCACTATTAATGCCATTGGGAGAAACTGGAAGATGACCGTTGTCACTTGTTTAAATTTCCGTTAGGCTCAAGTTCCTCATTAACCAAAATGTACCGTTGAATCTCATTAAATGAATCTGCATCTTTCATTAAATATGATGGACCGTTGGTTGTACTTGAAAGCTGGAATAAGAATGTCTCGAAGAATGTCTTTGTTTTGTTGCAGCGTTAATTCCAAATGTTGCTCTGTTTTTTTGCTCTGCAATAAATGTCTGTGACGTGAGCATTCGCTTTAATCCACTTTTCAATCAATGCTTCATTTTGAACCCTGAAATCACTGGGAAACATGTTAAAAATGTTTTACAAATGATTATTAATCAATCTGGAAAGTATTAGCTTAAGTTCAAATCATTTGGAGAGTTCCAGAAAATGATCTGCGATTTTTGCTTACAAGAACTCTATTTCTTATGGTAAGAACTCTAGTTCTATGTTCTGCTCACAGACTGACTTTCAAAGGAACTTGAGTTCTTAAAGAAGAACTCTAGTCATAAACTCTAGTTCTTGCGTTGTTCAAAAAGGTTCAATTGGTTTTCCTCGTGAAGAACTCTAGTTCTTCCACAAGAACTCTAGTTCTTGATAAAGAACTCTAGTTCTTGTGTTTTCAAAGAAACTTCGCTGTTTTCCAAAATGAAGAACTCTAGTTTTTGTTCAAGAACTTTAGTTCTTATGTTCCTTGAAGAATTCTGGACAAGACAAAGTTTTGCAAACTCGAGTCCTTATTCCAAGAACTCTAGTTCTTGACCAATGAACTCTAGTTCTCAAAGTCCCTTCTTCTGTCTGAAGAATTTCAGTGAGACACAATTCGCGAACTCGAGTTCTTATACTAAGAACTCTAGTTCTCAAAAATTTCTTCGACCCAATGGCATGTTAAAGTGAAGAACTCTAGTTTTCAAGCAAGAACTCTAGTTCACCACTTAAGAACTCTAGTTCTCATAGCCTTTTGGATTTTTGAAAAGTTTGTATGATGCAAAGGCCATGAACTCGAGTTCTACTCCAAAGAACTCGAGTTTTCAACTTGACTGGATGAGAACTCTCTTATCAGAAGACGCGAACTCGAGTTCTACTTCCAAGAACTCGAGTTCTTACTGTTCAACTTTTCTAAAACTTAAGTTTTAAACACCAGAACTCTAGTTTTAAGAACCAGAACTCTAGTTCTCTTTAAATCAAGAACTAACAAGTGTTTTTATCATCAAAACTTAAGTTGAGAGCTAACATTCTCCCCCTTTTTGATGATGACAACACTTGTAGTATATTTTAGAAAGGATAGCTGGTTTTTAAACAACAATTGAAGTTAAAATTTCAATGTCAAGAAATAATTCAAGAGATTGGATCATAGATTCTTAGCAGCACTGCACATGGATTACCAGCAAAGCAAGTACATAGGCTTTCAATCTAAGAAACCAAAATATTTGCTATTGTATACAGAATGTCAACAAAATCACAGTAACAATTAGAGCTATTCCACATAAATACATTAATAATAAAAAAAACGACTAAATACAGCAACAGATATCAGCAACTAATATCTAGCATCTACTCTTCTCCCCCTTTGTCATCATCATCTGGAAGGATCATGGAGATAGGAGTTACTGTGAGAGGAGTCTTGAGAAGTTGAAGGGCTTCTGCAAAGGTAAAGGGAGATTCTGGAGGGATGGAAGAGGATGAGGCAGGAATGAAAGAAGAAGTGAATGGAGGAGCAGATACAGGAGTGAGTGTTGGAGTCAAAGCAAGAGTAGAATTGGAAGATGAAGGCTCAGAAATTGGAGCTAAAGATGAGAGAGCAAGAGTTAGGATAGGAGAGGAGTGAGAAGGAAATGTTTTGGGAGAGTGAGATGGAGACACATGAGGAGAGATATGAGGGGTGGAGTGAAATATAGGATCAAGCATAGTAAAATGAGGAGGGGAAAAAGGTGGAAGTGAGGAGCCAGATGGTCCTGCAGGTGCAGTCTATTTCAGAAGCTGCTCTACCTTTTTGTCCAGGGATTGATATGCAGCAGGAGTAGACTCAAATCGAGGACCAAGATCTTCAAAGTGACCAGTAATTGCATCAAGCTTCACATTGATGTCTGCTATTTCATCTGCCTGTTCATCCTGGACCTTATCCAAGGACTTGAAACTCTTGAGAACCTCATTAACCCCTTTCTGTACCTCAGTCTCTATCTTCTTAGATAACTCAGTAATCATATTTGCTTGAAAAGAGGAGACTACTTTAGATATTGCTTTGTTAATGATGTTTTGGATTGAAGCTCCAAACAGTGAAGTAGGGGCAACAGTTTGAGTAGGATTAGATGCTCTGGCTGGTGAAGATTCATCCTCTGCAGCTCTAGAATGAGTAGCTCTGGACTAAGTAGCTCTTGTCCTTGATCTGGAGGGAGCCCTAGATTGCCCAGACCCCTCAGCAAATGATAGTCTCATATAATTAAGCTGGTTTTGGCACATCTTTGTTCGTTTAATAGGCTTGGAATCTAACTCAAGGTACCAGATTTTATGATGGAAGAGAATCAAAGATACTAAATAAGCATAGGGAAGGTGAGCTTTCTTCTAACCTTCAAATCGAAATTTTTTAATCTCATGAGACAGCCAGTAACCAAGGTTGAACTGTGTTTTAGAGACAATGGCTGCAAGTAAACCATAATCTCTCTGGGCATGGTGTGTGTAGTTTCTACCTTTTGGCACTAGATTCCTAGTGAAAATATACCATAGGACTCTATGTAAGGCAAGCATATCAATCGGTTGAAAGTTTAAGGGTCCAATTGGTTCACCTGGTCTAAGGATTTGGAATATTTGAGCATCTGTATACTCATAAACAGGTGGAGGAGGAGGATCTATAACTCCTAACATATTGTTTAGAATTTTAGCAGTCAGAGTTACGCGTTTTCCGCGAACAAAAGATATCATTCTTTCTTCTACGAGGGTTCTATCAGAGCCAATCTCATTGGAAACTCGCAGGAAGAAATAGAATGCTCTAACCACTGAAGGACAATACGGGGTTTAAATATCCTAAAGGGGTTTAAAGGAGCTAAGGTAAGCAGATAAGTCTAGGCCACATTTAGATTGAAAGGTTTGAAAATCAACATATATATTTGGGCAAAAATTTCGAATTCCATAGTCAGATCGAAAGGTACGAACATCAGATGGGGGTATCGAAATAGGATTACAAATGAAATCTCTAGGAGGAATAGGATTTCTAGTAATGGCTATATGAGATGAAATACCAGGAGGACGAGGTTGAGACTAAGATTGAGATGGTTGACCTCTGGAAGATGAACCTGGTCCTCAAGATGGTGTAGGTTTACGGGGAGTAGCACTCACCTTCTCTTTTCCTCTTCCTTGAACAGGTGGAGTAGTAGCTTGCTTCTTCGGCTGCTTGCTTGGTTCCTGAATTACAATCCCTCTTGTTTTAGGTCGAGAGGGAGGAGTGGAAGAAGGAGGCCCAACATCTTTTGTTACCTTGGGTCTGTAACGCTTGGGAGGAATCTTGTCTCGGCGAGGACGCTTAGGAGATGGAGGTTTTGGAGGAGGAGATGAATTAGGCGTTTCAGATTCAGGACACAATGATGAAGTAGAGGAACCATCACGTTGCTCAGGATTTTTGGTTCGCATTTTGACGAATGAGATGGTTCGAGAGGATGAACTGGTTTTTAGGGTTCAGGGAGTTCAAGAATCAACAAGAAATGAAGGAGAAAGATCGCTTAGCTATATATAGGTTTACAAGAACTCGAGTTCATAACTGAAGAACTCAAGTTCTGCTAAGAGAACTCATTGATTAAAAAGGGCCAACCACTGAGGAACTCGAGTTCTTGGAGCTAAACTCGAGTTCGAGACTAGAGTTCTTCTTTAAGAACTCTAGTTCTTATTTGGCTGAAGCGAACTAGTGACCAGATACCCTAGGAACTCGAGTTTTCTTTCAGGAACTCTAATTCGAAACTAGAGTTCTAATCTAAGAACTCGAGTTCTTAATTTTTGCAAACGCAGTAAGCACATGGTCAAATTTAGAACGACGGGACTCTAGTTCTTACATATGAACTCGAGTCACGAACTCGAGTTCTTGCCCAAGAACTAGAGTTCTTGGATTTCATTATCATCAAAACACGAAAGATTAAATTAGGAACTCGAGTTCTGTGTTCATGAACTCGAGTTCTTTACCTGATAATTTTCAAGCATTGAAAGAACTGGAGTTCTTGAGTTTCAAACTCAAGTTTTGTCTTCCTCTGGTCATCCCTATTTTATACATCTATAACAGAGACACCTGCAAAACAATATCTAGGCACTCCGAAGCTTAAATTAGTCTAAGATTAGATAAACTAAGTTGAAATATACTAGATTAAATATGAATTACTTACAACTCATTGGGATTTACCATTCCCAATTCTCTTCTGATAAAGAGAAACTGTTCCTTGGTAATAGGTTTGGTGAAGATGTCTGCCAATTGTAAATGAGTGGGAATGAACATCACTTTCACATCTTTTCTTTGGACATGATCTCGGATGAAGTGATGTCTAACATCGATATGCTTTGTTCTAGTATGCTGTACTGGATTTTTTGCTAGACTAATTGTAGTTGTGTTGTCACAGAGGATTGGAATTTCTTTCAGGTGCACTCCTAAATCAGATAATTGTTGTTTTAACCAGAGGACTTGTGCACAACATCTGGAGGCTGCTACATATTCTACTTCAGTTCAAGACACAGCCACAGTGATTTGTTTCTTACTGAACCATGATACCAATGATCCTCCAAGAAACTCACATTGACCACTAGTACTCTTTCTATCATTCTTGTATCCAGCATGATCCGAATCTGAGTATGCAACCAGATATTCTTGTTGTCCCTTTGGGAACCATAATCCAAGTTCTTTTGTGTCAGCTAGATAACGAAATATCATTTTCACATGCTCTGCATGTGATTCCTTTGGGGCAGCTTGGAACCTGGCGCACATCCCGACACTAAACTGAATATCTGATCTGCTAGTTGTCAGGTATAGCAGAGATTCAATCATTCCTCTGTATTTGGTGATGTTAAAATCCTTCCCTTTTTCAGTATCAGCATCTAGAGAGGCAGTTGAGCTCATTGGAGTGTCTGCACCATTGCAGTTCTCCATTCCAAATCTTTTGAGCAGATCCCGCAAGTACTTGGTCTGAGAAATGAATATCCCATCCTTTCATTGCTTGATTTGTAGACTGAGGAAGTAGTTCAGCTCTCCCGTCATAGACATCTCGAATTCACTCTACATTTTCTTTGAAAATTTCTCACACAAAGACTCATTAGTAGAACCAAAGATAATATCATCAACATATATTTGAACAATCAGTAATTCATTAAGCTTATTATTTTTAATAAAAAGAGTAGTGTCTGTCTTTCCTCTAATAAAACCTTGTTCTAGTAAGAACTTGCTTAAACGCTCATACCATGCTCTAGGAGTTTGTTTAAGACCATATAAGGCTTTCTTTAGACGGTAGACATGATCTGGGTATTGGACATTTTTAAAACCATGAGGTTGTTCCACATATATCTCCTCTTGTATAAAACCATTTAGAAAAGCACTCTTAACATCCATTTGATAGAGCTTTATTCCCTTGATGCAAGCAAAGGCCAGAAGAACACGTATGGCTTCCAATCTAGCTACAGGAGCATACATTTCTTCGTAATCAATTCCTTCTTCCTGATTATAGCCTTTGGCAACAAGTCTAGCCTTGTTTCTGACTATAATTGCGGATTCATCTCGTTTGTTCTTGAATACCCATTTAGTCCCAATGACCGGATGGTCCTTAGGTCTAGGTACCAAGTCCCAAACTTGATTTCTATCAAATTGATGTAACTCCTCTTGTATTGCGATGACCCAATCATTGTCTGATAGGGCTTCGTCAATTTTTGAGGGCTCAATTTCAGATATGAAGGCAGAGAACATGACCTCAGTTAATACACTATTTATAGTTCTCACACCCTGATCAACATTTCCTATAACTTGGTCAAAAGGATGATTCCTGATGAATTTCCAAGCTCTAGGCTGAGATTGGTCAAGGTGATTTTGTGAATCATTTTCAAAAATATCTTCAGAATTTTCAATAGAGCCAGGAGTAGATTTTGAGAAAAATTGGTTTTTCTGCATAAGTTCATCATCTTCATCCACAGAATTTGTTGGTTTTGACTCACAGAACACTACATGAATTGACTCTTCAACTATACGGGTACGTTTATTAAAAATTCTATATGCTTTACTCCTATTAGACTAGCCAAGAAAAATACCTTCATCTGATTTAGAGTCAAACTTACCCAGATTATCCTTACCATTGTTATGTACAAAACATTTACAACCAAAGATGTGTAAGTAAGTCAAGTTTGGTTTTCTCCCTTTGTAGAGTTCATAGGGTGTTTTGTTCAACTTCTTCCGCACATAGGCTCTATTTGAGATGTAGCTGGCAGTGCTCATGGTGTTTGCCCAGAAAACTTGTGAAGTTTGATGCTCATTCAACATTGCACGGACCATTTCAGCCAGTACTCGATTTTTCCTTTCCACCACACCATTTTGTTGAGGAGTCCTTGGAGCTGAGAAGTTATGATCTATCCCATGAGCTTCACAAAAACTTTCAAAGGCTTGATTTTCAAACTCACCTTCATGATCAGTTCGAATAGCTGTAATGGATATACCTTTCTCGTTTTGCACTTTCTTAGCAAACACAGTAAACAGATCAAATGTTTCATCTTTTGAAGATAAAAATATTGTCCAAGTAAAACGAGAATAATCATTCACTATAACTAAGGTATATAAATTTCCCTCTAAGCTTTTCACTCTGGCAGGTCCAACCAAATCCATGTGAAGTAGCTGAAGAGGTTTATTTGTTGAAATTTCAGTTTTATTTTTGAAGGATGATTTAGTTTCTTTGCCCTTTTGACATCCATCACAGGTCATATCATTTTTAAAATGGATTTTGGGCACACCAATAACTAAATCCTTTTTCAACAGCTTGTCCAGTTGGTGCATATTCACATGAGCAAGACGCTTATGCCACAACCAACTCTCATCCAAGTTACTAACAAAACATTTTTCTGAAACAATTTTTGGTAAATCTAATGTATAACAATTATCTTCTCTATGAGCTTTAAATAATACCTTGAGTTTACTTTTATCTATGGAAAAATCATCTTTGTTCACAATGAGACATTCTTCTGAGTCAAAGATAATCCAATTGTTCTTGTCAGCATTTTGACTCATACTTAGAAGGTTATGGCATAGCCCTTCTACCAGATAGACATCCTTGATAAGAGGTCCTTCTTTAGTTCCAATTTCACCTATACAGTGATTTTCCCAGATTGATTTCCTCCAAAGGTGACTTTGCCACCATCTCTTGAATTTAAAGCAATGAACTTCTCTTCATCACCCGTCATGTGTCTAGAACATCTGCTGTCAATGTACCACTTATTTTCTCTGGATGCTTTCAGACACACCTACAAGACAAGAGAGATTAAGTTTTAGGTGCCCATCTTTTCTTGGGTCCTTTGGGGTTAGTCTGGGGTTTAGGAACATAGGTTCCTTTGGGTACCCATTGATAATTTCCTACAGGTTTATCTCTTCTTTCCTTTTTATGAAAACATGATGATGTGTTATGACCCTTCCGATTACAATAATTACAATGAGCAAAAGGATTTGATGAATGCACTGATTTTTGAAAATAATTTAAGTATGATTTTCCACCAGTTTTCTTTTTGCCCTTCTTCTTGTCAAAAATAGGATTATATCCTATACTTGATCTATCATTTGTAAAACGTTGGGCATTTAAGATCACATTGAGCATTTCACTTCCTCTGGTGAACTTTTCAAGAGTTTTTGTAAGATATAAGTTCTTTTTCTCCAAATCAAGACAATCCTCACAAAGTATGTTTTTGTCAGTAAAGTTTTTTAACTTGCATTTCAAGAGAAGTATTTTTTCTTTTCAGATCAAAATATTTATCAGCAAGTTTTTCAAACTCATATTGCATTTCATTGTATTCATCAAACAACTCATCGTAAGTGGGTAATAAATTGTTTACCTCACTATTTTCTAGTTGTTCTTCTTCTGCAACTAGGTAGACATTTGCTGTTTTTACTTCTTCTTCACTTTCTTCTTCTGAAGAGTCATCTCCCCAGATAGCTGAAACATATGCCTTCTTCTTGAAGTTGTTGAACTTCTTCTTTTTGTCTTTCTCATTCCCCTTCAGTTGAGGACATTCCAATTTGTAGTGACCAGGCTTCTCGCACTCATAGTAGATGATTTGTTCTTTCTCCTTGGAGTCACGTCTACTACTGGAACCTCCTTTTTGGAATCGATTCCTGAATCCTTAATCCCTTTTGTAAAACTTCTTAAATTTTCTCACGAACATGCCCATCTCATCATCCTCATCATCTTCATCATTTTCTTCCTTTTCCTTTACAACATTAAGAGCCACCCCTTATTCTTGTTGTTGCCATTGATCTCATCCAGATCTTTCTTGAACTTCAATTTGCTTTCGTATTCAAACAAACTTCTGAATAAAACTTCAACCGACGTCATTGATTCACCTCGAGCTTCTTCTGTTGTTGTGACCTTGGCTTCCCAATCTTTGGTTAATACGTTGAGGATCTTCCTAACTTGGGCACGTTGTTCATATGTTTTGCCCAAAGCAGCTAGCTGGTTGATCAAATGGGTATACCAAAGTTGGAATTCGGCAATTGATTCTCCGTTCTTCATTCTTAACAGATCATACTTTGTTGTGAGCGTGTTGACTCGGTTTTCCTTTATAGCTGTTGTTCCTTCATATGCAACCTCCAAGGCCATCCACATTTCTCAAGCTGTCTCCAGATTACAGATGCGAAAATATTCTTGTTGACTAAGTGCACTCTGAAGCAGGAGTATGGCCTTGCTGTTTAAGTCGTCTATCATTCTCATCATAGTCTTCTTCCAGTTTTGGAAGTCTAAGACCATTCTCCAGGTATATTGGTTCGTAGTTTCCTCGTTCAAAAACTCTCCATAGTCCAAACTCAGTGGCCATAACAAACACCTTGAACTTGTTTTTCCAGAATGAGTAATGATGTCCATTGAATCCTGGAGGCCAATTGATTGAAGCACCATCAGGCAATATTCCATCCATGATCGAACTCTGGATGTTAATTCGATCTGAGCAACCTGCCTCTGATACTAAATGAAGATGGAATATCACCTAGAGGGGGGTGAATAGGTGATTTAAAAATTTATTTGCTTAATCAAGATTTTCGTGAATTATGACTGAATGCAAAATCATCAGAGGTTTAAAAGAGAATATACACAAGACAATTTATCCTGGTTTGGTCTAATCTTGACCTACATCCAGTCCCCAAGAACTCATTGGGATTTCCACTATCTCTTCAATGATTACAGATACAAGTTAGGGATGATCCTCACTCTCCCGGACTCACTCCCCCTTACTACTTGTAATCTCGTACACCCACAACTTAAGGTTCCACAACCTTAAGCTTAAACAAAGATAATAAAAGTGTTTACGAGTTAGGGATGATCCTCACTCTCTCAGACTCACTCCCCCTCACTACTTGTAATCTCGTACACCCACAACTTAAGGTTCCACAACCTTAAGCTTAAACAAAGATAATAAAAGTGTTTACGACTCCTCAAGAGCGAGTAAATAATGATCACTGAAGTACAGAATACATCTGAAGATATTTTAAAAAAGAATGAAACTAACAAGAGTAATAAATCAGAGTAAATGCGCAAAGTTTCGGTAGGTAGCAATATTGAATGCTTGGGCTTTTATATCATTTGCTATTAATGCCGTTGGGAGGAACTGGAAGATAACCGTTGTCACTTGTTTAAATTTCTGTTAGGCTCAAGTTCCTCATTAACCAAAATGTACCGTTGAATCTCATTTAATGAATTTGCATCTTTCATTAAATATGATGGACCGTTGGTTGTACTTGAAAGTTGGAATAAGAATGTCTCGAAGAATGTCTTTGTTCTGCTGCAGCGTTAATTCCAAATGTTGCTCTGTTTTTTTGCTCTACAATAAATGTTTGTGACGCTGTGACGTGAGCATTCCCTTTAATCCACTTTTCAATCAATGCTCCATTTTGAACCCTGAAATCACTGGGAAACATGTTAAAAATGTTTTACAAATCATTATTAATCAATCTAGAAAGTATCAACTTAAGTTCAAATCATTTGGAGAGTTCCAGAAAATGATTCACGATTTTGCTTACAAGAACTCTAGTTCTATGTTCTGCTCGTGGACTGACTTTCAAAGGAACTTGAGTTCTTAAAGAAGAACTCTAATCATGAACTCTAGTTCTTGCGCTTTTCAAAAAGGTTCAATTGGTTTTCCTCGTGAAGAACTCTAGTTCTTGATAAAGAACTCTAGTTCTTGTGTTTTCAAAGAAACTTCGTTGTTTTCCAAAATGAAAAACTCTAGTTCTTATGTTCCTTGAAGAATTCTGGACAAGACAAAGTTTTGCGAACTCGAGTCCTTATTCCAAGAACTCTAGTTCTTGACCAATGAACTCTAGTTCTCAAAGTCCCTTCTTCTGTCTGAAGAATTTCAGTGAGACACAATTCGCGAACTCGAGTTCTTATACCAAGAACTCTAGTTCTTGAATGAAGAACTCTAGTTCTTGACCAAAGAACTCTAGTTCTCAAAAATTTCTTCGACCCAGTGGCATGTTAAAGTGAAGAACTCTAGTTTTCAAGCAAGAACTCTAGTTCACCACTTAAGAACTCTAGTTCTCATAGCCTTTTGGATTTTTGAAAAGTTTGTATGATGCAAAGGCCGCGAACTCGAGTTCTACTCCCAAGAACTCGAGTTCTCAACTTAACTGGATGAGAACTCTCTTATCAGAAGACGCGAACTCTAGTTTTGCTTCTAAGAACTCGAGTTCTTACTGTTCAACTTTTCTAAAACTTGAGTTTTAAATACCAGAACTCTAGTTTTAAGAACCAGAACTCTAGTTCTCTTTAAATCAACAACTAACAAGTGTTTTTATCATCAAAACTTAAGTTGAGAGCTAACACATAGGGCATTCCCTATTTTCTTCACAACATAGCTCCATGCCCTTACCTTTCAATTCCCGATTAGCTCAAATAGAACAACCTATATCTTTTGGATAATCTAGGTCCCAAAATTGAACCCAAAGTAACTATTAAACTCATATACAACATGTATGCAAAGTATGTAGGCAACCACAATTAGGAAAATAACAATGGTAATAACATACCACATGCATTTTAGTATAATCATCACATGCAATAACATAAAAACATCATATATGCAATGTTAACTGCAGAAGGACAGGTCCTAATAAATGGAGGATTGCTCATAGGCCAAGTCCCGGATCCACAAGCGCTATGAAGATGAACAGATGCCAAGCCTCAAACACAACATCACTGAATGCACAAGAGGCTTAGTAGTGACCCAAAGACCTCCAGTCCACTAGGCCCTACTTCCATAAACACACGTCCCCCTCATAAGACACAGGTCCACAATCATGGTAAAACAAACATGCAAAGTAACACAGAGTATATGAGAATACAATTACTACCTGATAGATGATCAAGTGTTAATATATTCTCAGATGCTCAAGTAGTACTCTGATACTTGATAGCCCTAAAGATATACAAATACAAATAATTTCATTACTTATACAAACTCTCATTTAATTTCAGCTTTCTCCAAAAAATTCAGAATTATGATCCAACTTCAAAAATTTATAACTAATTATAGGGAAAAAAATTAAGGTGATTCCAAAGCATATGTAACCTTTAACATGTCTATTTTTGACTAAAAATACTTTTTGGAACAATAGAAATTCATACCAATTTACTGTATCAAAAATATACCCTCTAGTCCGAAACAAGGTTCAGATTTAAGAGTTATCTTTAAAAATTCATATCTTTTTGCAGATACCTTTAAAAATTACAAATTACCTATAAAATTAAATCTTAAGATGTCTAATTTAAGAATGTAACATTTCGTAGCCAGTAGACACCATTTACATATTTAAAATCAGACCACAAACCGACTGCCTCTAAAAGTTTCAAAGTTGGCAGATTTGAATTTCTTTGCAATTTGATCTTATGGTTTTCAAAATCATGTTCCATACTCATTCTTAAACAATTTTTCATTCTAAACACTTTGGAAACATAAAAACTACTAAAATCATATCATTTCATCATGTTTACTCTGTTGGTTGAAAATCACATCTTAAGACCAAGCAACACAAGTTTCAATTTAACTTCACATCTTGCAGTTCTTGCTTAATCTTCCTTTCTAAGTCATATTTTGGTTTAAAATCTTAGTTAAGCCATGTTTAACATCTTGGGCAGAACTTCCCCATAGAAATATTAATTTTCCATAGTCACCAATTATCATGGAAAAGAAACCAAAATTCCAAGTCTCAAAGTCACAAAAATGCTAGGGAAGATACTTACTTGACTTTGAGCTTTGTTTTCTTTGAACCTCTTCCTTCTTACAACCCTCTTGATTTTGGCCTAGGCTCCAAAATACCATATGAGGACCCTAGACATATTCATGAAGATAGAAGGCAAGTTTAGCATAATCCTTAACCAACTTACCTTAGTTCTTAACTTGCTTGCTCTCTTTGTGTGAGTTCTCTTCTCTTCTCTTCCACTCTTGGTGTGTGCCGACATTGGGAGGAAAATGAGGAAGAGGAGTCCTTAAATAATGGATGATAACCATGCAAAATATCTTAGTTGGTCAATATCTATTTGTCCTTGCATCTACTCTTTGGTTGACATGTGTTTTCTCACAAAAATTCTAGATTTCTTTTGACTTTTTTCTTTAGGCCAAAATGTCTCCAAGTTGAGACACAAAATTGGCTTGTCTTATGAGTCCATTTACTTAGACTTAGGTTTCTTCTTTAGTCTCTTCTTATTGGCTAAGAAGTCTAACCTTTTTTTACTTTGGTTTTGTATCATTACACCTTGTCTTCATGTTCCTTTTTCTTATCTCCATGCTGGACAAAATTGGGCTGATAAGGGAAAGATTTTTGTCTCCAAAAGTCATATAATAAGGTCTTAAATTATCCCCTTTTAAGTTAACTTTAATCCTCTTATGACACTTGGCTTTCTAGAGTTTATCTTGTTGACTTTCGGTTTCATCATGTGAAAAATTTGTGCTTTTCTTCTTCCTCCCTCCTTGTGGCTGAAATTAATAGCTTATAGGGGAAGGATTTTGGTCTTCAATTGTCATGGATTAAGCTTGTCCAAGTGTCCCTCTCGAAGTCAACTTTAATTCCTATGAAAACACTTGTCAAGTTAGGGATCTATGCCTTTGACTTTTGTAATAACATGTGACAAATGTATGTGTCCTCCCTTGGTTTCACTTTGGCCAAAATATATGGATTGTAGGAGAAGGAATTTAGTCTTTAAAATGCCTTAATTAAAAGTATCCAAGTGTCTTGCAAAAGTCAACTTAAGTCCCCTTTATGACACTTGTTATCCAAGGATTAATGTGGTTGACTTTTGAGTAAAACATGTACAAAATATGTTTGGCTTCTTCTTTTCTTATACATGGCCGAAAAATTCAAGCTTCTTAGGGAAGATTTTTGTGCCGTTTTGAATGCCTTTGGACTCTTACACTTTAAGTCTACTTATATCATTTTGATGATGTAAGCTTATCTTGATTGAATTTTAAAGTCAGATATTTCTTGTATAGAATTCTTGTCTTGCCATGTGTCATTTATCATGGAAAAATCTACTTATCCCCCTTTCATGTTGTCTTGGCTGAAATATAGCCTTCCTTTTGGCCTTCAAATTGGTCTTCTATTATATCAATTTATCTTGTAATCCTAGCTTAACACTTAGCACATCAATGTCTATTTTACATGTTTAAAAACTTTTCTTTTCCCTTGCATTCCATTTTACCAAAATTTTCCTTTACTAAGGGACTATCAATTTATCTTTTAATGTCTTTTAACACTTGTCTATTTTGGCAAGTAAAGATTACCTTTTATTGGCTAAGTTTATCACAAAAAATTCCTTATCCTCCTCTTGCACCTTTTGGGTGAAATATGTCACTATCATTGTGACTTTCATTTTGTCTCATAACACTATAATCACTTCTATGTTATATTATTTTAGCTAGTTAATCAAGTTAGAAAATTATGTAAAAGAAAACAGTTAACCTTCATCAAGAACTTCATACAATTCACATATTCCACTACTATTTCATTAGTACATACTTGTACATTAGTTTATATGCAAATAGGGATGTGATCAAAGAGGAGGGGGAAGGTCAGAGGTTGTATCTGGGTTGGAGAGGGGGCCAGATGTTGTAATTTGGTCAGAAGTGGATCAAAGATGGAGGTGGAAGTGCGAGAGAGACTAAAGGAGAAATAGTCAGAAACGCAAGAAAGTACAAGAGGTGAATATCTAGTGTCAGATAAAAAAAGATGAAAATGTGAACTTTTCAATGACTTTTCTTTAAAAATTAGTCATTGGAATTAAACTTTCAACGACTATCTATCTACAAATAGTCATTGAAAAATGAGCTAAAATTTTAAAAATGTCACCGCCTTCTTTTTAACTTTTTTTTTTAAACGAATGTTAATTAGTGTCGTTAAAAAAACATTTTGTAGTAGTGTATCTCCACAAATTTGATATGATCACTGTAATACACCACAAGATTATAGTGCTTCTTGTCTTACTTATGAGAACGATTGAATTTTGTGGAGCAAAGAAATAGTACGGAATATCTCCTATTGGTCATTGATTTTTTAATATGGCTATCTAGTTGGGTTATTGAGAATTATTGAACCCTATTAGGGGTAGCTATCTCAAAGATGATTTTTTCATTCATGAAGACTCAAATTTGAGACCTTATACTTAAACAATCAAAGATCATCTAACCAGTATAAGAAAAGTTAAGAACAATTACATTTATAGTTAAGAAAATAAGTCACTTTTAACTCATTTGCCAAAGTTAACAAAAGCTAGTTGCATTATAGTTGTCTAAAAATTGTTCCAATTTCCATCCTTACTACTAATAAATACAACAAATTAAGGACAAAACTCTAATCAAGTTGCTTATATCTTAATGTCAAGTTCATAAGTGAGTTTACATGTGTGTACATATATATTTTAATTACTACAAATAGCAAAATAACAATGGTTCATATTTCATAGTTGAAATGTGTTCATACACATTTTAACAACCAACAATATAAAAATAACAAGTTTTCATGTGAAGTTTAAAAATCATAATTTATATTATTAGAGCTTATACAAAAATAGATAAGTGTTCATAGGTGAATTTATATTTTGCATATACATATTTAAACAACTAACAATAACAAAATAACAAGTGTGATTTAATAACTTAACTTAATGGATACAAACAATTTGATCTAAATTGTTCACTAAAAATATACACTTTTTATCCCCTCATTGAAAATTAATCAAAGGAGGACATTTGGAATAACTTGATACTATAAAGTATTTGTATCATACAAACTCTTGTAAATTGACTTATATTTATAAATTATAAAACTTTTTCAAAAGAGACTCGTATTATGGAATGGAGGGAGTACATTATATCATCTGTACTTGAAGAAATCCTTGTTAATTAGACCTAAATAATCCTTGGAACTATGGTATAAATATAACTGATAGCCAAAAGCTTATACTCTCTTTAATATAAAACTTATTTATCTAATTTAATGAGATAAAAAAAGTTAAATTAATTTCTTAATTGTATCACATGTGACATTATTTCTCTAGATACTCCTATGTACCAATAGATATTATATAATACTAATTTATAGGTTAAGAAAATTAATTTGGAGAAAAATGCGATAAGGCTAAATTGCAATTTTAGCAACAAAATTTTAAGTCATGAATGTCTAGCGCAATTAAGTTTTGAATGGTGCAAAAGTAAATACAATCTTTTAAAAATGATGCAATTTTAGCAATTCCATTAAATTGCCCGAGTCTCACATAGAAAAAAAAAATGAACCTTTGGGTCAATTTTACAGAATTGCTAAAATTGCGCCATATATTTTAAAAGATTATATCTTTTATACCCTTCAAAACTTAATTGTATTAGACACTCATTGCAAAAAACTTTATTGTTAAAATTGCATCTTAACCCACTAAGAGATGAAATGAAAAAAAAGTCTTATATATATTTAGAATCAATATTCATTTCCAAACTAGATTTTACATTTAGAATTAGATGAATATTTTTTTTTTAACTAAACGATCAATAATACAATAAACAATAGAAACTACAAGAAGTTCCAAACAAGCATACACAAACATAATCATAAAGAACAAGACTATTATTACATAAACCCATGATAAATAACAACTGAATATAAGGGAAACAACAAACTACGAGACACGAACCATTGAATATTGTATATCAATAAGTTTGGCAACATCGTTCATTACTTTGGGAAGATATTAAATCAACGTACAAAAAACGTTAAGCATGGAAATATATAATATTGAAGCACAAAACAATGTTAAAAGTCCACCAACTAACAATATATATGAGATACACACACATCTCACACTCAAGATAAACGACAAACAAGGTATTGTGTTATGATCATAAGAAAGAAGATCTTGATCATCATCTTGTTGCTTCAGAATTTGTCACCTAATCCCATTCACAAACACCCAAATAATAGGTTGTAATGTTTCAGTTCAAGTGTTGCTTTCTGGTTTCAGACCCAAAAATAGATGGTTTCTCCAACAACAAAAAAATATTTAATGCCCATATGACCGAACCATCTTACCTTTAACTCTATTTGACAACCAACCCAACCTAAGTCCTCATAAACTACTATGTTATAACAAACATTAATGCATTTCTTTGCCTATTGTCGTCTCATATATCACAATGTGATTATTGTTTACTAATTACCTTATTAACCGTCATTAAATCTGGTTTTCAGTTACTTTTACTTCTTAATTCTATCACAATCTTCATGCTTTAAATCCACTAAGACCGAGACTAGCTTGTAATTAAACCTCACTATGATTTGGACTAGCTATATATATGTGGGTCCTCCCACGAGATTTCCTTTAGACAAGAACACAGCAAAAACTTAGTTTTGAACAGTTTCAATTTAATCTTGATTATTAAATTTTATAACACTGTTAAAAACACGTCCAATTAAATGGAGTGGAATGGATTCATTTTTTTATTCAGAAAAAAACTCAGTTTTGAAAAAAATAAAATAAAAAATTGTTTGACCTTGATTAATGAATTTGGTTTATTATACTGTTTAACACTATTAAAAACACGTCTTTAAATTGGAGTGGAATGCATTCATTTTTTCTTCTTAGGATAAGTGATATAATATCATATGTTGGATCGTCACCAAGGAAAAAACTCCCAATTGTAATGCACTAATATAATTATGCAGTTAAATAATAGATTCATAGCTAAACAAAGGATCTAATTACTCACACTTTACTCATCATGACTTTTATTTTTCCCTTTTTTTAAATAACTCTTTGGTCTTATTTATAACAACTTAATAACTGAATTTCACAATTTAAGAAAACGGTTAAATTAATTAAAAATAATAAATATGTCTGAAATAAGCTTTATTTTCCAAATATGCTCTTATTTACAAGGGGCAAGTATAAGAGAAAAATAAAGTAAATATAAATATTACCTAATTTTTAATTAATACAATACATATAATTAATAAAGGATAACAATAAAAAAATATTCATTAAATGTTCAGACAATTCTTATTTAATTCTTATAAAAAGGACTGAAATGAGTATTTAGTATTACAATATCAAATTAAAGCATTGTTAAATTCAAATTAGATAGTACCCTCAACGCAAATATTTTCATCCACAAAATTTAAACTCAACCTTAATTATGGGTATCCAGTCTCTTTTCCTTGAGCTAATATCATTAAATGTTGTTACCTCATGTCCTTAATATGACATTTAGTTTGTTATATATTAAGGATTAAGGCAGTATTTGTCTTTTTTTTCAAACATTAACATATATTTGGTTACATTATAAAAAAATCATAAAAAATTGAAGGACTAATTGAAGATATAATAATCTAATTAAGATGGTTTTGATAAGTGACGTAATAGGAATAGGAGAGGGGAGGATATATATTGCTTGTGTGGCTTGCATGATTTCACATGGCTTACCTCACCTAATAATAGATATAGCAACACACACAAGATTGTCTATTCCCTTTAACTGCAGATGGGTCAAAGTCTGAGTGACCAACACACCATTTTTCACCGTAACAACTCACATCTATTTCTCTCTCTATCAGTCATACTTAATTATGATCCAAAACCCATTAATAATTAATTAACTCAACAATTATTCATGATGACTTTTTCAGATGATCAAGCTTCATTAAGGTTTTAATGTATATATCATGTTCCAAATTCAAGTACACGTCTGAGTTACAAGAACACAAATTAAACCTTCTCAGAGTTTATTAATTAACCTAAATGCAAAAGTATCTGATACATTACAAATGTTGGAATGTGTCTCTCTGTATGACTTCAAAATTACAACTCAGCAGCATTACACTCACACACACACATAAATATGGTAAGTCAGATACAGCAGTGTGCTTTGTTCACAGTTTGAGGGACAAGTCAAGTTTGTGAAGCTGATCCCCTGTGACAGGCCTTGGAGAAAACCTTGGAATCCCAGAAGTTAATAAAGAAGAAGAAGAAGAAGATGACGATGATTCAGTTAATTCTGTCCAAACATGGTAGTCTCCGAATAATGGAATATTCTTCTGGAAACGAGGTGGTTGAAAAGAAGAAGAAGAAGAGGAGGTGGGCTTGTGAATCAAGGAATGAAGCTGAATCCCAAGTGGTCTGTTATAGGAGCAGCCATGCAGAGGAAGAGAAGCCATACATGAATAATAATAGTACCTTAGTCGTTCAAAATTTGCAGAAACATGTGAAGCAGAAGAAGCACCATTACCAACATTGTCGTCGCTGGTGTTGTTGTGAGGTCTTTTTGCAAGAGTTCTCTCTCGCTTGTGTGCGTTCTGGTGACCCCCAAGTGCCTGCGAGTTGTAGAACTTTCTATGACAGTAGTTGCAGGAGAAGATCCTGCCGCCATGGGGAGATTCAGAAGATGATGAAGAGTGGTAGTTAGAGAGACTTAGATCTAGACAAGCACGAGGTGACAAAGAAGAAGATGAATAACGTTGTTGTTGTTGATCCTCTGTTTCTGTCTTTTTCTGGGTTGTCCTGTCTGGTTGGTTGCTGTCCATTGAACAAGCTAGTCTCTGCAAAATCAAACGGATATGATGTAGAACTTGGTTGAAGAGGAAGAAATGAAGATGAAGAAGAAAGAGTATTTGTGGTGAGATGAATGGATGGATGTGATGATGATAGTAAATGCTTTGTGCTATATGAATTGGATACATATCACTATTTTTACATTTTCAAGGTCTTTTTATAGACATGCCTAATAACAACGTCGTTGTCTTGGTATCTAATGTCTTAGACGAAGTGTTCCTCCTTATTAGGCTTTGTTTGGTATTGATCCCTCCAAGTTATTTTTTTTTTCCTTTTTTTCTTTTTTTGGGAAAAATGTCGGAGAAAGAAAATGTAAGATAAAATATTGGGAAACTTAATTAAAAACTCTAAACCGCACATCTCTATGTTTTTTTAAAATCCTAACTCAACTTTTTCCTCCCCTCCCCTCCAAATTATTCATATCAAACTACGTACCCCTAAGAAAAACCAACACATAACTTTTGCAAATTATCGCTTTAACTAGTTTTTATTAATATATGTAAATTAGTTATGTAGATGATACGTTTAAACCCAATAAAGTATTAGCGTCAATCATTAATATAATATAAAAGTTAGATAATTAATTTATGTATATTAAAGTAATTAATGATATTAGTTATTCGTAATAAATGTGTGATAACTTTTTTTTAAAAAAAATTCCTTCCTAATGGGAAAAACACCAAAATAGCAACTTTCACAAAAAATTATACCCAATTAAAGCACATGAAAAAGGATTTACCTAAATAGGGCAATCAATGTCGTTACGTTAGACGACGCTATTAGTGGCGTCGCCATGCCTGACGCCACTCAATGAATGTCGTCAAGCAAAGTGACGCCACTTTGATTGAGTAGCATTAAAAAACATAAATAAAAAAAAAAGAATTTATATTATATATAGTAATAAAAAAATGAAAAGTAATAAAATATATATAATATAATTTAATAAAAATAATGTAATTCCTTACTTATTTGATTTTTATTCATTTGCCCGTTTTATATTATTAAAAAAATGGATTTTTATGGTTATAAAAAACATCATTCTATGGCTGCAATAATAATCCTCCCGACTCTCTTGTTCTATTCATACCTAATTATAGAAGAGACTCCCACTAGATTTGCAGCTGCACCTTATGCGTACAGGTTTTTAGCACGTGTCTCACATGAAGAGACTCCTAATATGTTTTATTCTTTATGTAATTAATTATATGTATTTAGTTATTTGTACATGATACGAATAATATAAGACCCTTACATACCTAATCCATACTCCCTCTGGTCCTTATTATAATTATAAGTCACCAACTTTCTTTTCTCACAAACCAAAAAATGGAAGTTAAATTATTAAATTAGTCTAAAATTGATAAAGATTTCCAATTTTATCTCTATTTTTTAATGATGTAGATTTAAAGAAGTTTGTTATAATAAATGCATAATAGGAAAATAATAATAAATAAATCAGTTAAAAGTAGTCAGTGCCTTATAATAAAGACAAAAGAAAGTACTATAAATCACTTATAGAGTAATCAATGTTTTTTTTTATCAATTTTTCCAGTAATTGATGTTTTAACGCGGCTTCTCGCATTTTTTACTCTCCTTTAAAACTCATTTAATAAGGGTAAAGTTGGATTTTTTAAAAAAATTTAAGACAAATTAAATTTATTAATCAATCTTCTTTGATTTCAAGAAGTAATTAAAAGTGAGTTATATTTTAAATAAGAGAAATATTCCCTGCTTACTTTAGCTGCCTAAAGAACCCAGGAGGAACAACAACAATGTACTATGTACTACGACTTTTGATAGCCGCATACTCTAATGTTTCCTTCAAATCCTCCCTTTTATGTTTGTCTTTTACATTTCATATTATTTGAGGATTAGGTCGCATGTCTTCAATTTCAACATCACATTACCTACTTTTCAATGTTAGGCTTGTCGAATAGTACAAGTATGGGACTTTCTTGGCCAAAAAAAAAAAACAAAGAAGAAGTAGTATAGTACTCTCACTTTGATGGCAAGGGGGGAAAAAGTATAGTACCCTCACTTTGGACCTTTTCTTAACATGATTTTTTTTTAAAAAAAAATAAATAGTCTACCTTACAAGATCATTTTGCAATTTTTTTATAGCATTGATTATTTTTAATAAAAAAATTTTAAAATTAATTTAAAAAATAATTTTTGACTAATTTAAAATAAAAATTAATTTTAACTAAATTCATATATTTGCGTGAACTTGTTGACATATCCTCATAATAAGAATCAAAAGGAGTATTATGTTAGCAATATATTAACCTTTCTTATGGAGGGATTTAATTACAATTATCTTCAAAACACAAACAAACACTATGGTTTAATGGTTGTTCCAAGTGTTCCATTAATTTTTTCCAAGTTAAAGTTTAGAGAGGAAGCTAGGGTGAGATTTCAACCAAATTTTTTCCAAAAGAATTATTTTTTATTCTTAAGTTTGGCCCTTTATTTATAATAACATTAAAATCCCAATAAAAAAAATAATAACTAAAAAGTCTCATAACTTATAATAACAAGTGAAAGTTATACTATTGATTGAGTAAAAATGGCAACATTGATGTATTATATAACTTTCTAAATATTATTTTTTAAAACTAGGACCTTGATGTGATTTTTCTTTCATGATAATGCCTCACTAATGATTCTATTTAACAAGAGTATTATTAGAAACAATTAATAATCATATCTTGAAATTTGAAATTGGACATATGTTTAAGAACAAAATGAAAATCCAAATTATAAATGTTTATCATTTGGACGAAAAGTTTTTTGGCAAAAAAAAAAATCGGATGTAAAATTTTACAAAGTTTAAAGATCAATAATTCTTTCCTGAAATGTCGCATGAATTATTAAAATAACCAAGCCACATGCCTACTAAAGGAGCAAAACTGAAAAGAAGTTATATGTTTCTAGACATTTAATTGACGGCGAATTGGGAAAGAAGTAAATTTTTAGATATACACTAAATTTTCCTGATACATGTGATCAGGTAAATTGTGTTTTTATAATTAAGTAGTAATAAAAAGAGAATAATTTTTCAATGTAGATCCATTTAAGAGTGAATTGTAATCATAACTATAAATATAATATTTGTTTTCCCATTTTATCTCTTATAATATCATTTTTGGTTTTAGTTTTCTCATGTTGCATGAGAAAACTAAATTTCCTATACACACATGAAATGGTGGGATCCACATATACATATATGAATTAATATATGTATATGTAGGTCCCACCACTTCATGTGTGTGTGACATGAGATAATTTTTTTCCTACAACATGAGAAACATTAATCCCATCATTTTTCTCCAAACTAGTTTATTTAACCTATAAACAGATATATAATCTCATTATACATAAAAATAATTTCAAAGAAATCATGTCATGTATACCATAATTAAGTAATTTATTGAACTTCCTTAATTTTCATAAATTAAATAAATAAGTATTACATGAAAAAATACTTACATCAAGTTCCTTATATCTATTATATCAAGTTCTCGAACCATATGTGACCATGTGTCCTATTTTTGAAATATAATCATTTAACAATAAACCCACACACAAAAATACGACACATCAACATGGGCAATTGGAAAACATTATGATACAAAGTAAGTATGCTCCCATTACATATATTCAATTTTGTATAATGAAAAGACAAATCGTATCTTAATCTCTAAGCAAGGTGTTAGTCTTGATCTAGTGATGTATAAATAATTCAACGAGGGAACATGAAGGGATGAGGAGAACCAAGAAATTTCAAAGAATACTAACAAATTTGTATATCTCTTTGTGAATCTTTTGGCATAACTAACCCTCGCATCTCTATAAACCATTACACTTTCAGCTACAAATGGGTTGATCAACAACACACTACTTACCAAAAAAAATTATGAGAAAAAAAGATAATACAAACAATTGATCCCCAAGTGGAACAGGTGAATTTCAGACACAGTTATAACACAAGAAACCACCAAAAGAACAACACTCACCCTCATTTGGTCAACCAGTAGATCAAAATGAGGAATGTGCATACTGATGCAACAAGGGAAAGTATGATCGTGTCCATTGACTTCTTTCGCTTTATCGCCGACAGAATGTTATTTACCTGAAACATTGGGTGTGACAGGTATATCAAACAGCCTTAAAAAACATGGATGTGGACACAAATTGCAACACAACAAAATCTAAAACCATAGTATGTCCTAATGCAAGTGTTTGACAAAGGTCGGGTTAAAATTACAGCTTAGTCTGTAAGTATTTTGTACTTAATAGATTCTCTTTTCTTTGCCTTGGTGAAAAGCTTCAGAAGAGAAAATTCCAAAATGATTAAAACACCAAAAACTAAATCGATGAGACATACTGTGGGAAGGCGACCGCTAACATTACTGAGCTTTGAATTGATTCCACCAAAAGTTGAACGCTGGGTGACAAGTGCACCGAATGTTGCTTGTGCTTGAGAAATAACATTGTCTATCTGAAGCACAGAAATAAGCAGCACAATTCAAAACAAGACCATACAGGTTGAAAATACCAAGAAATATCAGGGGGAAAAATGAGTGTTTTCATAGCAGCATTTTCATATGCCTCAAAAAAAAATTTTAAAATATCCATCAGCAGACAAAAGAAAGGGCCTTACTATTTTTCTTCCAGATGAAAAGACTTTAAGTTACTAGCTCATTCTCCACAAAAATCTTAAAAAGCTAGGTTATTGTTTCCCCTCCAACTAAAGATACACAGGCATTCATTTTTCCCTTTTGAACATTGAAGGGGGAAAAGACCATACAGCATTGATGAAGCGTTTAATTTCATTGCCAGTATTGTATACCACTGAATTTTCCCTATTTATCAAACCAGAAAACATGTACACATAAGCAGCTCTTTCTCCTTAGTCCTTACAAGAAAAATAGAGTTATTACAAATTGGTAAAAAACTTCCCATAAACAGGAAGATCACTTGCCATTCCTTACAGAAGAAAATTCAACATAAGGCTTGCTATACCATGTCCTCTCATATAATTTTGCATAGTGGGGCTGAAACAAAATTTTCTTAATTCTTATCTAACCCTCAATCTTGCAAGAAAAAATCTGTGGCTTGTGTGATTATATTAAATCCCTAGACCAACTTCCTAACAACTCCCTAGGCTAACTTCCTAAACAAACACATATACTGTACTAAGGCCAAAAAGGAACAACCACACATCATATAAGGCTTAAGAATTCCACTGAGAAGAACTGATTATAAAATAAGATAATGGCACTTAACATCAGTAAAACTATGTAACTGTTTCATAAGACAGACCTGTCCTGTACTTCTGCTGATAGAGGCATGCTCCTTTAGTAGTGCTTGCTCAGCAGAACCCCCACCCTCTTCCAAGTCCAATCTTGTCCGATCAAACTCTTTAAAATCCTCAAGGAGTGAAGCATGTTCCTGCTTAGCTCTGAGGCTATTCCGGAGACGATAAAACTCCTGCACTTGAAAATATCTAACAACAGGTTGGTATACAGGCCCACACCCAGTAAAAAACCTTCATATGCTTGAATAGAATGAATGAGAGGCGAATAAATAGAAACAAAAAATAAAAAAACAAAGAAGGAACAAGATGGATCAGACTTTATGTACAAAGTATAAATGTAATAAATAATAAGAGTTACAAAAGCAATTTCAACTATCCTAAATCATAACAACCACCCTTCCCCAAAAGAAAAAGACAGGCTCGAATAGATCAGAAACTCAGCACTCAGTACTGGGCTGAATATTTACTTGATCACAAGTTTAAGATTCTTGCATGAAGTAACCACCTGCACGTTTTGTGTTTGATTGTAGCAAAACAAAATCACCTCTCAATTCATTTGGTAAAGCTTTGATCGTTTATTACCCCATGGTGACAAATTTAATTACATTACCTTTTAATATCATTTCATTCCACTTGTAAGAATGAAACCTTTGCACCAGGGTGCATCAAATATTATCCCATGTTTAGAAATCTACTTCAACGAAGCAATTGAAATTTAAAACACCATACAAGGATAACTGCACATAAACTAACACTGTAGCTTACCTGGGTGAGATCTTGAAGAATTTCTTGGTGCCTAGTCAAGGTATGAGAAACCATTTCTGACCCACCAGACGATACCCAAGCTTGCATCTGTGAGTTCACTTGTTGGAGTTGTTTTAATAACCGCTCAATCCAGGACTCCATGTCACTCTCTGCATTATCAGCTTTCGAAGAAGCTTTAGCAGAAACCAACTTACGATAAGAATTCATTTGCTCATCCAACTGAGCTTCAAGTTTTCTCGCCTACAAAGGATTGAAAAGAGTCACTTCTTTCATCAACCATCTGTTTAAAAATGCATAAAATTCCTAATCAAGATAACCACATCTAATTCTCTTTGCAAAATCAATGAAAGAACCCTTCTTAAGATAGTTGACAACATCAAATTCCCAAAACCTTTTTGTTCTTGACATTAATAATGTGAATAATGGCATGTTGTGTATAGAGTTCGCGGGAAGGAAGATTGCTTTCGCCTATTAGAGCTCAAGCGGTTAAAGAAAGAAGGAATCGGAGCGGATAAGGAACAAAAGATTTAAAAAGGCGGAGGGCGCAGACGATGAGGTCACCCACCCCGCCACGAAGCGGCTCGAGCGTCAGCTCGAGGGCTTGAGACGATCGATTCCCCCGTTGACTCGAATTCTTCCTTCAGAAAGATGCCACCAAGCGCGAAAGAGTATCGACCTCATAGATCCGTGGGTGAACTTTCTGCCATCTCACTTTTATCGGCTGTCGGCAAAGAGCCCGATGCTTTCGAAGACGTACGTGTGACTTCAACTTTCTTAGTTGGAATCCAATCCTTCTTCTTAAGCCGGGCTTTCGGATAGATCGAATGCTTATCAAAACGAATTTGAAACTCCCTTCATCCAACAGCTGAAATAGCAGCGGTCATTTTCATAAGAGCACCGGCTGAACGGAAAATCTTTATTCCCCGAATCAAATAGCCTCATGTCGGGATTAGGAGCCCTTATTTTGCTAAATTTAGGTTCCCTCGCATCAAGAGGCGCTTTCGGTTCTTCGGAGGAAACCTTACCAGACCACCACCCCGAAAGCGTTTTCCTTCCCCTCTCCCTATCGGGAGAGCGTCTTGGTGCTGGATTTCCCGCTTCTCCCATTCTTCATTCCCCCACCCCTTGGCCTCTCTGGAAAATTACAGCTAAGCGACTCAAGCATAACGAAACTTCTTACGACCGCCCAGCAATTCCTCTACATCAAGAGCGGGCTCCGCCGTAAAGAATTTGATATAAACACGCACCTCCGTCACTCGGCTCGCGCGCAACCCCGCCCTAGCGCGCCTTGTAAGAGAACTGGGTAGTTTTTCCTTTCCCTTGTGGGAGAGCAATACAAGCGTCGTGTTGCTAGGCGCTAGCTCCTCACATGAGTAAAAGAATCTAACCTCAACCCCCATCTGTAATACTGACAGGTTCGTCTGCTACTACTGCAGCTATCCATTTTCTTACAATGCGGCCTCAAAGAGGGAAGTAGGGCTCCTATTGAAACGCTTTCCCCGGAGCACACTAACGGAAAACCTGAGATAACGACGGGATCATAAGAATGAATAAAGTTCGGAAATAGTCAGTCTCGAGCTGCTCTTACTTGCCCCAAGTAAGGTTCCGGAGGTGGAGTTGGAATCTGCAACAGGAGGTCGGGTCAGACTATGGATATAAGCCAAAGAGAGGAGTTTGGGGCACCAGTAAATCCAATAGTTAGGGATAGGGATGACAGGATTTGAACCCGTGACATTTTGTAACCAAAACAAACGCGCGCGAGATTACTCTAAATCCAGCACCATGAAGCCTACAAAAAGTGCTAAACCTCTTTATTTTCTAACTATGTAAAAATAGGGCACGACCCTGACACAATATTCTGTGATTGCTAAGTTTAAAGGCCAGGGGGCTCAGTCCCTTGCTTGTTAGGTCGAGCGTTTTCAATCCTCTCTCGCCCTCACTCTCATCGGACTTAACATCGGACGAGGAGTCAAAGTTGTTTATGTTAAAAAAAGAACTCAAAGGTCGGCATGTTCACCTGGTACTAGCAGCTTTATCGGGGAATTTCCCATCTCAGTAGGAGCAGCAACGGTAATGGTGGAATCGCCCGACGGTCAACTACTGAAAAAAAAAACAATCAATCCCTACGTCCGCAATCTCGTCCGTCAGCTGCTCTATGGCAAACGATATGATGATTAAAGTAGAAAAACCAACGACCTTCAACGGAACTTAAAAGGCTATCTGAATTATTCAATCAATAGCCAGATCACCAACAAAAGAACCAATTTCCTTAGCAAAATAGGCATCCTTCTAATTCGTCTGTCCTAAATCCGATAAAAACCGATAGTTAACTAATCATGAACCGAAATCTAGTAGCACAATAGCCGGACGCATTTTACACCCAACAAAATGAGCACGATCTACCACAATAACAAGACTTTCAGAGTCCAGTTCATCAACAGAAGCTTCCCTCAGCACCCAGAAATAGTTATCCGCTATTGGAAATCAAAATTCTACACACTAGAAGAAGTCATCGGGAACAAGCTGATCTCGCAAATTCAATCACCGACAACATGAAAAAACCTTAACAATGGAAATTGCGAATCTGGGGTCTCCGAATTGCAGAAATTCACATGATTTTTCTAACTCTAATGCAAGAAAAAATAACACATAATTCAAAGATGAAGAGATTGAACCTGTTTGCGAAGGGCGTCCCACGAACTTGGCACCTCCATGGATAACAAAAGATTTTTTTAAAAAAAAATAATATAGAAATTTCTTAACTCTGAGAACTTGGGGATTTTGCGTGTCCTCCTGAGGATTCCGATTAGGGAGTCGTTAAGCGATGGATGACGGGCCGTCTGCTCCCCGAGACGGCTATGCACAATTTTGAGATCCAGCAAATGATAAAGGCTTTGGTGAGAAGACATTTGTTTCGGTGGGTGACAAATTATTAAACGTACAAATTATATTATTTTTCTTACCTGAAATATTATATTTCTATTTACAATAAAATCTAGAGTAAAATATGCTGCCTGTCTTTTAATATACTATTGTCTTAATTATAAAATCTGATTTTTATTTTTGTCAAGACCCTACTCTTTTTGAAGTTTAAAATGTTAAGCCATTACCCATTAGGATTTAAGAATAAGCATCTTGTGATAAATATTTAGGGGGTTAAATGTATACTCATTAACTAATTAAAAAAAATTATTTGAGGGGGCCAAATATATAAATTTTTGGGACAGATGTATATATTTTAAAGCCAAATGAATAAAAAAAATTCCAATTTACATTAAATATTTGAACATATATATTTTTTTTTTTTGGCCATAGCCCCCCTTACCTCTATGATCCTCTGCCTATGGGAATAAGAATGCAAAAAAATCTAAAAATATATAAATTTAAATTTATTTTTATTAATTTCCCTCTCACTATTAAAGCCCTAATTTATCAGAATATCTTGGAAGTTGCAATAATTCCTATATATGATGAAATTTAAATGATATTATTTTTAGAATTTGGTAAACAAAAAAAAAGTATATTTAAAATATTTTTGGCCAACATTTGAATTTTAAAAGTTGTAAAATAAATAAGTTAAAATGAATGTGCATAAAAAAAATTTGAAAAACCTCAAATAAGATATTTTTCAATGAAATGAGTTGTCAATTATTTTACTATTCTTATCAACCTTGTTACTGTTGTTGTTAACAGGATTTAAAACTTCAAATGATATTTTTATGTCTTTGTTCCATTATACAATTCTACATTATCAACTTCTATAATAGCTCAGGGCACTCGAAAATCATTAAATAACAACTTAATTGCAAAAGCTTCTACATCAACTTCTTGTTGGTGTATTTTTTACTATGCAGCTCGCACAAAGACTTTTTAGAAGGTGTATTACTTGCTTATGTAAAATTAATAGATCATTAACTTTGTGTTTGTGACTCAACATGGTTTTCATCTTGCTGTTAGAAGCAGGCCCTTTTACTTTTACATGTGTTTGAGATTTTAGTTCAGTTGTCAGTTAGAATGGGTATAGTAGCCATGTTTGCTTTTATGTTTGGTTTTGTTAACTGTTCTATAAGTTGTTGTATCAATGAATGATTATCGTTGATACAATACCTAGAAATTGTACGTTCATGTGTCCCCATTAGAAACTTGAAAAAGTAAAGAAGCAAAATCTATACCATAATCTTTATACACCAAGCAAGGTTGGTGCATAAGCTTCCCTCCATGTTCAACCTCTTGTCGTTGTAACATGACATGCCACTTAATCTTGTAAAGTATTTTATCCTTTACTTGTCCTTGAAAAATATATAGGGGAGGGGCCCGTAATAATCTCTTAATGATTGCTACTATTATTTATAGTATTGGTGGGCCATAAAATGCATTGGTCTGAACCCAATAAGAAAGGACATAGCCCAAGAAAACAAACAAAATGTAGATAGAGAAGGTGCTGAGAGTTTTTGGACAAGTGTGCCTGATCATATCAAAATCCAATACTTCATAGTGCATCTCATCTTTAATATAAAATTTATTGACGATAGCGGTGTTTAAAGTATTTTGGTCCCAGCCGTTCTAACCCAATCTCAAACATTTTGAACTCAAGAATTTTCCATCCCAGCTGAGACTAGGACATGTTGTGACCTGGACCAAGATCACCCCTTGGAGATCCCGGCATTGGTTTTTTGTTAGTTATCATTCACATCTTTAGTTGGAGTTAAAATATATATATCACAATATTAATCTTAACTATATAATTTATAAAGATAATGATGATGATGATGATAAAATATCATTCTTCAACTCTAGATTAATTCATGTAATTATTATGACATTGTTAGTTGTTAGATTATCACTTTAAACAAAGAATATGGAGAATTTAATTAATATAGTGCTATTTAAAAAAGTTTTTTTTTTAAAAAAAAAACGGGATTTCTTGGTCCTAGCCCGGGGACTATTGGGAAAAGGACCAAACCGGAATGGGAATCAAGATTGGGGTATCTAACCCCTTTTTGGGTTTTGAACACCCCTAATTGACTAATTTGAGAAGATTAACAAAAATAAATTCATTAATTAGTTATAGTATATGTTATATTATCTTTTTAAAATAATTATGTATATTATTAAATTATATATAATTTTATAAAATTAGTTTTTTAAAAAATGATAAATATAAATACTTTAAAATAATTTTTTTAATCTCCTCAAATTAGTCAACATAGTCTTATATTAAGGATCAGAAGTAATGTATTAGAGACTATTAAAGTGACCAACATAAACACACATAATATTAGCAATATTTATTTATTTTACATTCTTAAAATATCTTCTATTCTCTCCGTTTTTTTCTTGCCAGTAAACATATATTCTATTCTCTTAATTGTAGTATATGTACAAAAATACTGTAAACATGAGAAACCAAATTTGAGAAAAATTTTGACTTTCTCATTAAGCAATTCTTTTGGTTCATGGCACGTAAAAACTTCTTATTCATATCACTCTATCCCAAAAAGAAAATTGGTCCTTAATTCTCCACAGCAACAATTATCTATTTGTCATATAATCATGGGATTTGGCTTGCATCGGATGCAAGCCTCTGTCCTCTGCAGCAATGCTGCATTGTTTTGACGTAAAAAATGTGAACCTTTGCCCTTTTAAAAAAAAAAATTAAGATATTAACTAGTACTTAAAAAAATACTTCATGATATTGACATGTGCTGAAAAAATACTTTATGATCTTGAAAAAATATTTTAAGATCTTGAGTGTATTTTTAGTACCAGTTAGTACCCTGAAATATTTTTTTAAAATCCTAAAATATAATGAAATATTTTTTCACTACCAGTCAGTATCATGAAATATCATTTTAGTACTAGTCAGTACTCTGAAATATTTTTCCAATGTCCTAAAATAATTTATCAATATAGTTCAACACTAGTCAGTATCATAAAAATATTTCAGGGTACTAACCAGTATTAAAAATACACTTTAGGATATTTTTTCAAGATCCTAAAATATTTTTTTTAAGATCATGCATGTCAGTATCCTGAAGTATTTTTTGTAGTATAAGTTAATATCCTTTTTTTAAAAAAAAAAAAAAAAGAAGGCAAAGGTTCACATTTGTTACATCAAAACGACGCAGCATTGCTGCACCAGATGCAGCGGAGAGAGCATGCAAGCCAAATCCATAATCGTGCGAGTCTCTATTTATTTATTAATATTGAGACACTCGTTCAAACTGTCATCATGTCATGTTGGAATTAATTTTTGTTAACTGGGTATTTAGCTAAAGCATTTTTCTCCTATTTTATTGAATTTAAATTGAATTGGCCTACTATAGACCTTATATTTTACATAGAACTAATGATTTAGGATGGACCAATAAGTAAAAAAAAAAAAAAAAACAAACAAAGAAAGCTTGCAAAACCAAAGTAGTACTATAATAATCTTTCAATAATAGTCCTTGTTTTTTGGTCAAATAATAATAATAATAATGGTCCTTGTTGATTTTGCCCTGTTTTCTTTTCTTTTCTTTTTTCTTATTACTAAAGTTTGAGCTAAGCAAATTCGATTTCAAGAATTTACCAACAAAAGCAATTAGGACTTGTTTAGATTGAGGTGTGTAAAAGTAACTTTTATACCATTCGATTTTTGCAAATTGAAGTTGATGATATAAAAGTCAATCAGTAGAACGTTATTTATATTTAGATCAACTTTTATTTTTTTAAAAAATTAGTCAATTAAATATAAACTTGTTTAAATGATATATTGAAAAATCAGTTTAAAAAGATTTAAATGCAAGTAAAAGTTAAAAGCCAAAAGTAGGGGGGACGACTCCCTAATACATAAGGTTCTCACTATATCAAGTTTGAGAGGATTAGATGTACGTAACCTTATCTTTATAAACAGAAAAGGTATTTCTAAAATTTAAATTCATGGACTCTAGATCATATAATAACAACCATTACCATTTCTCCAAAAGTCAAAAGCTAGAAAAAATTACTTTAATTTAAGGGTTAAGATGAAAAAATGCACATGTGCTTTACTTTGAGGAGCGTTCAACATCAAGTGTTTTTTTTAGGTGCAAAAGTGCACATGTGGTTACAAATTAGGTGGAAAAATACTATTTGATCATTAAGTTTGACTTTTTTTTTTTTGTTGATTGGGCGATGACATACATTTCAAAGGTGCAAAAATATACATATGGTTTGGCAAAAATTGCAAAAATATACATGTGGTTTAGCAAAAAGAGTGCCCAACACATGTGCGACAATGTCACGTCATCGCCCAGTCAACAAAAAAAGTCAAACTTAACTATCAAAGTCAAAACTTAACAGTCAAATGGTATTTTTGCACCTAAGTTGTAACCATATATGCACTGTTTTCACCTAAAAAAAACTGCACTTGGTGTTGGGCGTTCATCGGTGTAAAGCACATGTGCATTTTTACATCTTAACCCTTAATTTAAAGTCACTTTTAGCCCATAATTCACTTTCCAAAAAAACAAAAACTATCCTAAAAATAATTTAATGCTTAAATTGACTTTTTGGACATAGGAACTCAATTGGGGTGAGTCAAACTTGATGCCAAACACGCACATATACATTACTCATTGATGAGATTTTCACTGGGGTGTCAGTGAGATTTAAACCTATATTTTCTTACTGAGTATGAATCTCATCCTCAATGCTGGCTCTATGAATGTCCATTCCTTACAGATCTTCATTCATTTATCACAAATATGAAAAGACAATATCTAATATATATACATGTGTCACACACAAACATCCAAAGACTAGTAATTCTTCTTCTTGGTCACTTTATTGTGAGAATGATGAGAGAGTCATCTTCTGAAGCTTCCTGGGGCTGAAGTTGTGGTAGCCTTAGCCTCTTCTTCTTGTTCATCACTGAGCTTAACTAAAGTGTAAGTGCCTGCTCCACTCAGAGCTCCAAGTATGGGAGCTATGAGATATACCCATATGGCTCTGTAGTTGTTTGCTGCTATTGCTGGCCCTAGTGTTCTTACTGGGTTCATTGATGCTCCTGTTGCTGGCCTGTCACATCATTCAGTCAAAATCATTTTTTATTTGTGTATTATGCTCTGTTTTCTGTCTCAATTATATTCCAATCAGGTTTTTTTTTTAATATTGTTATTTGAGACATGGGGGAAATGTTTTGTTAGGGAAAATTAATCATTTGAAGTCCATAATCACTCCGTGCAACTCACTCTATGTATTTTTAAATCAGTTACAATTCAACTCCTGAATTTTGATTTAATACAAATCATTTCTTATAGTTTTAACTATTTAAAATATTAGACACTGAGTTTTATAGCACTTATAATTTTATTTTTTAAAATATAGGGGCCAACAATTTAAATGATTTAAATTATAAAGATTAGATTGCATTGAATCAAAATTTAATGATTGAGTTTCAACCAAATTAAAACTATAAGGATTAAATGATTAATTTTTCTGACAAATTAAGCAGTAGGCTTAATTGGGACCTAATAAAGTGAAACTATAAACCCATGATATGATAAAAAAGAAAAAAATACAAAGACCTCGTTAAAAACTAAAACCAGTGAAATTATAAGCACCTAATAAAAAATTTAAAAAATACAAAGATCCATGATTAAAACCTATTGAGATATGATAAAAATAAACTAGATGCACCTCATAATTTTTTTTTTTAAAAAAAGATAAAAATATAACCCACTTGCAAATTAACTAATTTATATAAACATAGACGCTTTAAGAAACATGGAGAAACTGATTTGTCTACAAATTAAGAATATCAACATCATATTAATTAGATTAATGTTTGTGACATACCCTGCGATGAGAATGTTGAGCATGACGGTGGCCCCCACTGCGATTCCTGCAAGCTCTCCCACCTGTATTATTCTCAGATTATATCAGCAAAAATCTCCACTTTCATAATAATACTAATATTATTATCACTTTATAAACTCTTCTTTTTACTATTCAATAACAAGTCTACTTCAATTCCTACGATGAATCAACCTATGTTGCTTTCCGGTCTACTTCAATAATATATACTACCTTTCATCACAGATATTATAAATATGAGGGTAGTTGACTTTTTCAGAAAGATTAAAGAAATTAATTAAATAATATTAAAGTATTTATATTTATCTTTTTTTTCTCCATACTAATTTATTTGACTTATATTACATATGATATAATTAAATAACTTATTTAATTTTCTTAATTTCTTAAAAAAAAGTCAATTAAACCTTATATTTAGTACTGAAAATAGTATTTGCAAATATACACACTTACGGCTCTTGTGTCGGTGGCTACAGCAGTGACGACGAACATCAGGTTAAAACCGATGATGAACTCCAAAGCAAAGGCTTGACCATATCCTCCTGAAGGTACTGTGACTCCTCCATCCATAAACGGATGAAATATGCCCTTCAGTGCAAATGCTGCACATATTGACGCTATTATTTGTGCTCCAATGTACAGTGGAACCTGCAAATTAATTAATACGTTCACAAAACCACACTTTATAATTAGCATCAGTCAAAACTCGTTAAGATTTGTGATTAGATGTGTGTTTATATTAGTTTTTAAAGAATAGTTTTTACAATTTATTATTTAAGAAGAGTTTTATCTAGAATTATAAAAAATGACCAGAATTACCAAACACTCATTAAGCAGAGTTGGCCAATGTAAAGTTTGTGTAGCTGTATAAAGTCATGATAGATCCTCTCATTCTCAAGTCCTAAAAGAGCAATTGTGTTGGGAGCAGCAACATCGAATTGAATAGTGAAGGTAATATAAAATATATATAACTAAGCAGAGTCATTAATTACATGTTTCCATGGGAAGTGCTTTAGTGCAGCAAAGGAGATGGTGACGGCGGGGTTGAGATGAGCGCCGGAGATGTGGCCGGTGGAGAGGATGACGACCATGACAGCGAGACCGGTGGTGCCAGCACAGCCAATGAGAGTCTCGTCGCCTTGTGTCTTCTGGTTCACTATAGCAGCGGCTGTGCCAGCAAACATTAGAATCAGAGTGCCTATGAACTCAGCTCCTACCTGTAACCAAAAAAAAAAAAAACCAACACATGATGATGGATTCAAAATTTGATCTTTCTCTGATTTTGAAACCAACCCAATAAAATTAACACATGAAGAAAAAATGGGTATGTGTTAGATGGCCAATTCCCTCGTAAAAAATTGATCTTTTTCTCTCTGTACCTTTCTTGCAAGAGGGATAGGAGGGGGAGGCAATGAGCAAGAGACTCTGGGCAAAGCTCCTTCTTCTACATTCCATTCTTCAACACTGAAACACTTACACTTATTGAGAAGTGACTTCTTCCTTCCATAGCCATTCCCATTACTTTTCTCAGACTTAAAACCTCCAAACAGAGGTCCACCAGGAGTACCTGGTGTTGTAGGTACTGAAGGAATTTCCTCATTATCCATCTCTCCAAACACCACACAACACCAATGTTATAGAAAGAGGGGGAGAGAGAGAGAGATGGCTTGGAGTTTTGGAATCTGTTGTTTGTCTCTATGCAATGACAATGCTTGCAGGGTATGGTATATATAATGGAGTGTGGTTGACTCGTGGAACCACAATGGAGGAGAGAGAAAGGAAAATTAGTGGTTGAGAGTTGAAGAGAATAAGAGGCGCATGAAAAAAGGAAAAAGAAAACAGTCTCAGCTTTTTGGAGTGGACAGTGTGGGACATTGCAAGGAAGGAGCCATGACTATGGGAATTGAGAAAGAAGCTTTAATAAACGTACGTTTAATCATCAATCATGCTTCTTTATTTGTAGTTTTCTACCATCCCCTGCATTTCCTTCAAATTGTCATCTGCAACTTCCAAACTAGATTCCTTACCTTTCGAAAAGTATCTATGTCTGTCTGTGTGTGTCTAATCTCCCCCCTCTCGCTAACATAAGGACTAGTAGCGCTAACATAAGGATTAGTTGATGGTTGGATTTGATCCTATATAAGGTTTTAATCTAAATTTTTATATTGGTCAAGGGTTTAATCTTTTAAAGTCTTAAAATCAAAAATTTTTCTCCTATTTTAATAAATGCATTTCTTAAGATTCAAATTTATGTTATCTTTCTTATAAGTGACATTATTGACCGTCTCATAACATCAACCAACAACATACTTGTCTGTAGACCTTAATCTACTTTATTCTCTATATATCATATGTTCTAAATTATTTCTACTGATTGCACATATTAAGGGAGTCTATAACTTTACATGAAATGATAGTTTCAATAAAAAAAAAACGATAGTTTCAATAAAAAAAAATGATTTAAGAGGATATTTTAATATACCCAAATTGGTTAAATAGATTTTATCTTAAGAACTTAATGTAGCATATATATTGTATATTTGAAGAGAGATATGATCAAAGAATAGATGAATATAATAACGAAAATTGAAATGATTTTGTGTGTACTAATTTTTCTTATTATAATGACTTGTTACCACCCAACTACCATGACTTGTCGGTAACGACAAAATATGCAGTCGTTTATGGAAGGCAGACGAGTTGAAAAGAATGACAAACTTTACTCAGCAGCTTTAATCAACTGCTATTTTATCATACAATTCTCTTTGGAATCGAATACGTGTTTGGTTTCCAATATTATTAATGAACTTGATCTCTGTACGTTTCATCTTTGAGAGTTTAAACCAAGAAAAATTTAGCCAATTTGTTGCATACTGACTAATAATTAACAACAAAACCTACATGTATGATATATACCATACCTATGATTTAATAGTTTCACCTGGTATGAGTTGGTGGAGTATGAGTACTAGAAAGTCTAGATTTCAAACCTTTCGTTCAGAAGGAAAAAGAAATTGCGTAGATGAGGACATTTTGGAGCACTTTGCCGGAAAATAAGATCTATTTTAATGCATGCAATTTAATTTAAGTTTATCAATCAATCATCAATCGTTATATAATTCTATCGTGTTGTTATGCGAACAATGTTATATGGTAGTTAATATAAGGTAGTTAAGATGAAGATGTTGAGATTGATGTGTGATTATATAAGAAAAGATAAGATTTATTTATGATAAACATATATGTACGGGAAAAGTTGAAATGACATTTATGAAAGAAAAAATGTTAGAAAATTGTTTAAGTAGATTTGGAGATGTAAAAAAAAGATTATTGGGTGAGCAGATAATGAATGAAAGATCAAATATTATGGAGTCTTCTAAAAAGAGTAAGGAAAGATGAAATAGATCATCCTCAAAAAAGTTATTGAACATAACTTTGGTGGTCAACAAATTATTCTAAAATTTGATTATTGATAGAGAATAATAACATTGTGTGATTCCTATAGCCGACTCCTTTGTAAACTTTGACTTGTCTTTAACTACCAAAATTGAGGTATGAAGAAATGAATATATATGTATATTTTTTTTAGAAAAAGAATATAATTGTAGAGTATATTGAATGAGTTTCTTTAACTATTTTCTCATATTTTGTATGGTATATATTGAACAATGGAAAACGTAATGGGGGGATATAATACCCATCTGACCATCCTCCTGCTATATTTCTTAAAGCAGGAAAAAAAGCATATTTTGTATTCACAATCTGCACATTTACTAATACTTGAAAGGGCCACTTGTATTATCTTTAACGTATAATGTATCCATCAGAAAAAATACATATCATGATGTTGTAAAAAAAAAAAAAAATTCACCATATGCTGATTCCACTCACAACCTGGGACACTCTAAAAACTAAAGTCCAGGATGCATATGACAGTGTATTTTGACCATAATCTAAAAATAGATAAATAAAAAATAAATCTTGTAAAAATGTTTTCTTTTATAAAATAGACAAATATATTACTCTCTCTACTCCTAATTAATATAAGAGTGGGTTAAAAGGTTTATTTTGTTTCTGAATAAATAGACTCCAATCCGGTTTATCTCTTGAGTTTATAATTTTTTTTCAAAATTATTCATATTGATTGTGCATATTAAAGAGGTTTTTATCAAGGGTAGGTTCAATACAAATAATTAAAAAAGACATCTTAGGAAAATCAACACACATATTTTACAAATAACTAGCTTAATTAATTTACTCAATATTTACAAATCAGTTACATAACTCTTATTTTAAGAACCACACACAAGGGTTACATGGAGAAAAAGGTTAGTACACATACTGATTGATCATCACGGACAAGAAAGTTCATCTAACAAAATATAGAGACACAGGACAAACAAATATATGAACAAACCAGAACATGTGAAACAACAGTTTTGCTTTGGAGGAATATATGGAATCAATAAATTAAATCTCATAATAGGCCGAACATTCATGAACCTTAACTAATTAAAGTTTTGGCCTCGGAAACAAACACACAAAGGACCAAACTTGATTGAATTGATCAAGTTATTATACATCACATGTGATTTGTCTACTCAATATGCCCACCATCCCTCCAAAAAATTTCCCAATCTTATCATAACAAATTAAATATAGGGGCCTATGCTCTCTAAATGAGATTATATATACTACCTCTCATTCTTAATATATCTTAATATACGAATTACATAACTCATTTGGACAGATTAAAAAAAAACAGTTAATTATAGTAAATGTGATTTAATGGTCCTAATTAAAACACCATTTGCGAATCAGTTTTTAAGTTTGGTAAATTAGTTTAAAGAAGATAATAAATATTCAAAATAAATTGGATTGATATTTTATATATAAGACCTAATTCAATCACTCAAATAGCCCTTATATTAGAATCCAGATGGAGTATTATATATTACTAATGACTTTATTTGAAGTGATTATTTTAATTTACAAACTTTTACCAAAAGTAAAGATTTTAAAACTTTTGTTCATCAGGAGATAAAAATATTTATGTGTGAGATGAAATTTTAGCTCACAATTGGTTGGGAAAATATATATTTTAGTCCATGATATTTAATTTAATTTTACCAATCAATCATTAATCATTATATTGATTATGGTTAACTCATCGATAAAATAAATTTAAGTTACATGAGGGAGTAGTATTTTAGAGAAATTTAAGCTAAGACACAGGTCGTGGGAAGAAAATATATTGATTTTGATTATCAAAAACAAATTTTCCCTCCAAGAACTCTTTATGTTTAGCTTAAAATTCTTCCGATAATCAAACTGTTGGTTGAAATGGTATAGGGACCACACTCTATAGGAGAACACAAATTCAAATTTTGGAAAGTGCATTTATTGGAAGAAGTGTGAAAACAATCTGCCTTCGAAGTCTTACTGGGAAACTAATCAAATTAAAAATAAAATAAAATTTTTCCAACAATTGTCTTACACAGCTTAATGAAGATCGCCTTTTCGTTTCGGTTAAGTTTACACAAAACGGGCCATTAATAATTAGATGAGCGATTTTATCTAACATTCATGTTAATCAAGTATTTGAGTTTGAGATAAGGTAAACTAACAACGGTTAAATTGAGTGGTAAAGACTCGTTATCATCTTTAAATAAGGTTTTAAATTTAGGTCTGAATATTGTAAAGTTTATCACATTAAAAGAAAAATTTGCGCCTCATTTAAAGTCCGAGAATAATAATTAGTAGTATGATAAATACGTTGTTATTTCTTGATGGAGGTTGTCATTACATGTTACTCATTTATTATAGGACTTTTTTATGATTATATTTTTCACGTTAGAATCTCATAATGATTTTCACACTCTTGGTTTTCAACTATCGGAACCAATGGATAGAAAACATAATAGGGAATTACTATAAGATTCTAAAGGAGTGATAACTTAATTATTAAGAAGTCTCAATGGCGATACATTTATTATTTATTATTACATTCACCTTACTCATCACTGAGACTTCATAATAATTAATTATCTTCTTTGCAACCTCATGGTAGCTCCCCCGAAATATAATACCCATATATTCTTCCAACTTGCATAGCCATATATATTTCTTAATTCAGAAAAAGCATGTGTTGTATTCAGAATCTGTACTTTCTTATTACTTAAAAGGCCCACTTGTATTATATCTTTTACGCATAAAGTATCCATCACAAAAATATCATGATAATGGTATAACTATTTTTCAATTAACCACATGCTGATTCTTCTCACAACCTAGGACATAAGTTCTTTTTTTTTTTTTTTTGGTCAACCTAGGACATAAGTTCAGAATGCATATGAAATGTTTATTTAATTTTGACCAGACATTAAGAATATACAGTAAAACTATAAGGTGGTTCAGTGTACATAAGGCTCCTATTAGATGATAAATGTGTACAACCTTGTCCCTGTAAGCAGAGACTATATAAATAATAGTAATAAAAATCTTATGGAGAAAATGGAAGAATTTGAAACCGTGACCTCATTAAGGTCATGTGACAATAACCCTACTGTTGCTCCAAAACTCACACTAAAACTATATAAATAAAAAATGAATATTGTAAAAATATTATTTTTGTGACCCAAGTTTTTATTAAGTTATATGGATCATTGTTTTAATATGAATGAAACTTGAGGAACCAAAAAAAAATGAGAGATTAAAACTAAAATGAGAACAAATTTAAGGAATCAAAGATTGCATTAATCCTTTTATAAAATAGTCAAACATATTATTCCCTTTGATTTTCAATATAATCGATTAAGGTAATTAATTGACTATTGTCTTGAAACTGCTCCCTGATGAAAACCCTTTAATAGATACCATCAATAGGGATAGAATGAGAAAAATTATAAATTTGAAAGACAATAAGATTTTATATTTAAGACCTGATCAAGTATATGAATAAAGAAATGTTAGCACTACAAATGAATCATCACACACAAAAATTTACATAACAAAATATAGAGAATACAACCAGCCAAACAAATAAACAAATGAAGGAATATATATGCAATCAAAGAGTCTCATTATAAGATGAACATTAATATACTTAACTAAAGTTTTGGTCCCCAAGAAAACAAACAAACAAAGAACCAAACTTGATTTAATTGATCGAGTGATTATATGTCATGCGTGATTTGTCCACTCGATGCCTACCATCCTCCAAGAAATTTCCCAAAATATTATCATCACAAATTAAATATAGGGGCCTATACAGAGATTAATCATTATATATAACAAAAGAAAAATGACTTTAATTTATTTGAAGTGATTTTGCAAACTTATTAAGTTGATGTGCTTCCCATTCATAGAAATGAAAGTAATGTTTAACAGCTAAGGAACATAAAGAGAACCTTATTTTTTTTCTGTGTGTGTACATTGCTTCTTCACTAATATAATCTTACATGAATATATGTGTTCATCTCTACCAAACGCAAGCACTACTCTTTACAGCTCTGCGATACCAACATTCTTTGTGCTGTGTCATTCACTTTGTATATATAAAAATAATGTATCAATGGATGATACATGCCTACTTTAGCTAGCTAGCAAATAAAAAAGATTTCAGTATAAAAAAAAAAAATAATGCTCCCTCTAATCATTAATATAAGACCTACTTTAATAAAAAAAAATAAATTACAAAGTAAAATTTATATTAAGGACCTAGGAAGTATTTGATGGAGTTATAGTAATTACGTCCTCCATAGTTATTAACAATATGATCTTTTTTTGGGGGGGGGGTGGTTTGAGATGCATGGGGTCTACTTAATTTTTAGATGAATTACGTGCAGCAAGAGCAATTTCTCCATATTCCATATGTCAAAACACATTTTTCTTAATAAAATTCACTCCTTATATATACATATGTATCACACACACGCACACATATTCATCTTAGCATAACCTATATACTTATGGGTAATTGTGGAATTTAATATACTTGAAATTACGCAAAAAAATGTTGATTTAATTTCATCTTGTAATGGGAAAATATATTCCAATATTTATATATTTATATTCTTATTAATATATATATATATATATATATATATATATATATATATATATATATATATATATATATATATATAAAGCTCTGCTGCATGCATGTTAAATAAAAGCTTCTGTAAAATTACAGGTGGGGAATATATGTTCTCTAAGAGGTATATATAAATTAATATTAATAAAAAGAAATACAGTATTATATACATTGTATATCATTGGCATTCGTGATTATTCTTTATCTATTTGATGAGAAAGATACTACTATTCCATGAAAAAGTAGCCGAAAATGATGAAGAGTAAACACTACGAACATAATATGCTTTTTTTTTTAATACATTCGATCATATCCAATGAAAAAGAGAGAGAGAGAGAAATTCCACTTCGTTGAATTAAAAACCAAACTATCATATAAAGATAAAGCTGATCGAAGAAAAGGAATAGAGGGTTCTACCACTGATGATTGTTCAAGATATGCTATAATGAACTTGTACACAATTAATGTATAGCCTCTGAAAATGCGTGGAAGATAAGGTACTTGTGGATCTTAATAAGCTAAAGTGCATGGAAGATGAGATCTTCTGACTGTGATAAGTGTTTATGTTAATTTGGGATATCTGAGTATTTATTCATGTAAATCAAGATAAAACTTCTTTTATATATTACCTTGTATATTTTAAAATATGATTAAAAAATTACTTTTAAAGCCTTCGATTGCTATTCCAATCAAGCCCTTTGAAAACTCTAATTTTTCCCATGAAACATCAAATCAAAGATAGTAGAAGACCATCACCTTGAAAATGATGTCTTTAAAAAGATTTGGTTTCTCTTCACTCCCACCACTGTAGTTCTAATCTTATTAGATCAAATTTTAGAAGCACAAATTAATTTATATTTTTAAAATTTTTAAAATAAAGTAAACAAAATTATTGAAAAATCCCTCTCATTACAAAATTTATAGCCTAGAGGTGCGTAATGACTTATATGCTTGAGCAGATGCAACTCCTTTGTAGTTTGTATGCAACATATTTTTCAGTTATGTATAAATGTCTCTCCCTCTGCACAATTTGTTGCCCGAAGTTACCTAAGCACTCAGGTCCTTTTATTTTTTTAATTAAAGGGATACAGAATTAATGGCATGTGGTTATTAGCAGGATCGAATCCACGACTTCCCACTCATATGGAAATTCTTATGTCATTATGTAACAAAGTCATTAGCTAAGTACCCAGGTCCTTGAGCAAGTGCAACTCATTTCTGATTGATGTAACCCTTCGGCTATATGTGATATAATGTCTTCAACTATATGCAAATGTTTTTGTTTTGCACATAGTTAAATAAAAACTACGCATAGATAGCAAAAGGAGAGTTGCAATTGGGTCCTTAAACGAATTTTAGATCCTTTAGGCATTAAATTTTGTAACAACGGATTTTTCAACAATTTTTTCAATTTAAATTATTAAATTCAATCTAACAATTATTTATCGTCATTCATACACACACACACAGGCTATAATTTGTAATAAGAGGAATTAAGTCATCACATTTACAACAAAATGAGTAGTAATGATATGCGTCTTGAACTTATGTCAATTACAAAGCATGTTATAGAATATCATTTGAAATTATTCCCTACATATACTTTTGAGAATTCGTCCATCTAGTCACCCATAAATAAAATGGGACAAGAATTTCAAATTAATTACAAATTTACCATGAGAGATATGCATGGCCAATGTACGTTACTCTCCTATATATATACACAAACGGATACATATGCTAGGAATGAAATAATTAAAATGCCCGAGAAACCCTATAGAAATTCACATACGTAATACTAATATAGTAGTTTAATTTAGTTAATTTTTTTGGACTTAAATATGAGTAAAATAGAGAAAATAAGTCAGAATATACAAATTAGGAGAAAAAAAGGGGGAAAAAAACTCATAGGTCGACTTAATATCATATATCTAATGTCAAAAAAAAATTATCAGTACGTCAACGATCCGTTTGTATGTTTCTTCCTTCTTTTCGAAATCTAAGGCTCAACAGATGTCTATAATTAAATTCCGTTACAATTTTCGACGGAATTTTAGTTAAATTCCGTCGCAAACTGTAACGGAAATTTTCAACAGACATATTTTCTGTCGAAATTTCTATCGAAATTCATTAAATAAATATTTTATTATCTCTTTATTTGTCAATGGAAAAATGTAGCCTACAACGGAAAAAATTCTGTTGAAAATTTCAACGGAAAAAGTTTCCGTTGAAAATTGCAACAAAAAAAAAAACAATTCTGTCACCTACCGACGGAGTATATTTGAATAGCATAATTCCGTTGAAAATTCCGTCAAAATATACATTTTCAACGGAATTCTTATTGTTAGCAACGGAAAAATTCCATTGAAAATATGAATATTTCTAGTAGTGCTATGGTTTAAAACTCTCAAACCCTAACAAGCCTAACGTTATAAGTTGATCCTTTGATGCCAATTTGTTGGATATACTCATACACACACGAAAGAATCTATTAATTCTCTCATTATATAACAAGGACGTGTATATAATATGTATGTGTGTGTGTGTGTTCATTTTTCATTAATATTGACGAATTCTATTATTACAATCTGTCTTTATTAGAATCTGAGAAAGACACACTTAGGGAAGGTAGCAAGTGGGTGGGTGAAGTAGTGTGAAGAAAATTGGAGCCACAAACCCCAAAAAGAAAGAGAGAGAGAGAGAGCTCTCATATGGATGGTTGCTGAAATTAAAAGTGGGACTACTCCAAAGAAAATAATGAAATCGAAAAAAGGGTCAAAAATGAGTTGGCATTTTGCATCATTTTGTCTTCCACTTCAAGAGGTCAACTTTCTTGTATATATATAGAATTCTGCAAAATAATATAAACCCTTCCTTTTAATTTTTATTCTCTCATAATCTTTGTGGTTTCAATAATGTGATCTCTGTACCCACTTTGGATTTTTCTAATTATGTTCGAACCTTAAAGATCAGCAATATGGTGTGGGGATATATCATCTCTTGCAAGACATGTGGATAGTTACTGGTGCTATAATAGAACCTGATGATAATAACTTGGCGACAATGTGTACCATTTTCATTGTTTGTCATAATGAGAATAACCTTATATATGTCTTCTTTCTTGTCATATAATATTTTAACTTGTTGAGTTGAAGCTCAAGAATTTAGGCAGAGGTAATGATTTAAGAGTTGGTTACATACATATTTATAAATCGATTACTTATCAATAAAGTTCTCACATTGATAGCAGAATAGCAGAATAGAAACTCATGTATGTTTATATATGAAGCGTGAGAGATTGATCCTTACTAATAATTAGATCAATTTTCATTGAAGAAATCACATGTCTTTGAATAGTTATAAACTAATAATGCACCTAGTTGATTGTTGGAAGCATATATCCTTTTGTATCTTTTTTTCTCTCATTATCTCTGATCAACCCATCTTGGCCATTAATTTAGAAGATATAAGATAAAAGTCAAAGCCGCATTCTGACATTTCAAATCGATTGAACAGACATAATTTAGAAATTATGAGGGATGATGGGAGAACCCAACCTTTAATCGTTGATTGTAATAAAAACCACTTCTTTCTAGGATAAGTTGTACCAAGTTAAGAATTGATAGGGATTGAGTTATACTAATAAATCAAACTTCAAAAATTAAATTGATAATTGAGAAAAGATTAAAAAACGAAAAGTTATATATATATATATATATATATATATATATATATATATATATATATATATATATATATAGGGTAACCAACTTTATAACTTACAAGAATACTTCAAACGTAATTATTCATTATTAGCATGCATCAAAATTTTTGTGAAATATAAGACCAAAGTAATCACTAATTTAACCGATATTTATTGAAGAAAATCACATTCATGTCATTAGTCCTAACATATATATATATAGTGCTGAGATAAAGAGATCGATTATAAACCAGAAGAAATCTGTCAAAATATAATGGCCCATAGAAAGAAAGAGAGAGCACATGATTATTTTGTTGTGTTATGTTGTGCACTTGAAGGAAACTTCAATGTCATTCCATTAACTTTATCTAGTAATTATTATGAGATATACTTTCATTTCACTCACTTGGACGACAAAAAAGATAAGGAAGAGAAGAATTAAAGTACTGGTTCTGATTTCTTGGCCCTCATAAATTCTTATGAATTATGATTAGTTTTATTCTCTTGTGTGCTTTTCTTTCTCACTGAATAATGCATTCCCCAAAATGACAAGGTTTAAGCGCATCTCATGCCAACCATATGACCTAATCAAGACTCATGAATAGTACCACTTTTATCTCATCCTATATGTGGCCAATATATGCCTAACATATGGAGTAAATTAAAAAAAAAAATTATTGTATAAAAAATGTAATAATTTCTTTTTTCTTGAATTTGGACTCAAATAAATGTTTGTTTGGACAAAAAAAATAATTTGATTTCAAGTACTACCAGTAAGCCATATCAAGAGTTGAAGAGAAAAATTCTTTTAACATGATGTTTCTTTTTATTAATTTGCAATACTTGAACCCAATGCCTTATTATTACTTTAAAAAAAACTCATAGATCCCAAATAAAATTTAAATATAAATAGGTTCCTTGAATTTCATTTAATATTAATGTCTAAAAGATCCAATATTTACAAGTTTGGCTTATAAATTGGGCAACTCAACTTGTAAATATCAAATCCTTTTATATCCGTTCATATATTAAATAAAACTTGGGAAACCTATTTTTATTTATTTTCTTATTGGAAACTACTTATAATAACTAATTTTTCCTTATTTAAAGGGAAAATGAACACAAAAAGAACTTATAAAATAGTAAAAGACAAAATGGTATTTTGAATATTCATAATATTAGAGAGTCGTGAGCATCTAATTTGTCCATTTTAAAATTAAAAGGAAATGACACAAATGCCCCCATGTTATTTTTTAAAAAAATATTACCCACCCCAACCCATTGTGATCAATGCTGACAACTATCCCTATCAGCTCCGATAGCCAAACCAACCGGCCATCGGCGATGGAGCTCCGACAAGAATAATTATTTGGCAAAATGGTGGGGTGGGATATGAACTCCCCACCACTTGTTTGCAAAAATGTTTTTCAATATATATTTAACAAACAAATACATATATAAAAGCTAGCTCTTTATTTTTGACTCATACTTGTTCACAAATTTTGCTACGGAACTCGCTAAATTTCATCAAGTTTGAAAATCTTTCATTCACCCATCAAAAAATTCACACTTCACCCATTAAAAAATTCACACTAGAAGCTCAAGTAATGATTTTGTAGTTGTGTGCCACTCAAATTGAAAGGGATTGAAGCAATTCCCCCCCCCCCCCCTCTTTTTCGTTTTCTTTCTAATTTTTTAAACTGGAAGATTCCTCTTAAAGCGAAGAAAGATTAGGGAAACTAATAATTAATTAAGTGAGGGGGGAAAGAAATCATATCATAACACAAAAGAGAAAAAGAACCAATGTCTACCGCACAAATTTTAGAAAGGGAGGGCGTGATAGTTCACATTATTGGTTTTGTTGGCAAGCGTTTTTCACTAAATCTTGATTTAATTTAATTAATAAGGAGATTATTATCTAAAGCCAACAATAAAAATTAATTAATTAACGGAGCTAATGGCCATGGATTGGGATATATGTTGCTAATGCTTTGTACTTTAAGCACATGCACTTTCGTGATAAAATATTTTGTCTATGTTATTGTATTTAAAGTCGGATTATTGGTAGAAGAATACTTTATTATTTTATTAATCTTTATGAAGAGTACAAGTAAACTCTAGTTCCTTACGTGAAGTAACCGAGTTTTTGCATGTCTATTCATTTTATTGGCAAATAAATAACTTTACATTACATGTACACACACATTGATTTATAAGATTTATTATATGGTTAGTTTCAATGTATCATAATATGCATTAAAGGGCCCGTTTGGATCGATGAAAATTGAAGGAAGGAAAAGGAAAATGGGTATTTTCCGTCGCCCGCGTCTGTTTGGTTCAAATTTTCCCGTGAAAATATTTTCCGGTGGCGGGTGAATTTTCTTTTAAACAGATGAAAATCAATTCCCACCAAAAATGATGGCAATTGATTTTTCGACGGATGAGAAGACCAACTTACCCCGCGCCTCTGTACATGGATCCTGGAGAGAGAAGAAAAAAAAAACACAGTTGCCCCACGCATCTATACATGGCTCTTGGAGAGAGAAGGAAAAAAAAACACAGTTGGGATTGGGGATGCGAGGAGGAGAGGCGCCCAAAAATCTTTCCATATAAGGTTTGATATGAGTGATTTTGATTAGAATGAAGGCAACTGAGAAAGAAAGATGACGAGCACAGAGAAAAAACTACGCATGCTGCTCAAGCAAGATTGAATTGCCGCTCGAGCAGCAATTCTCAGGCAGCAATTACTTGCTGCCCGAGTAGCAAGTATTGCTACTCGGGCAGCAAGTAATTGCTGCCCGAGCAGCAATTAAAAATTGTTGCTCAGGCAGCAATTATTGGTACAGGATTTTGTTTCATAATTTTTTTTAATAGCCCTTAAAATATGTTAAGGGTAAAAGGGTAATCTTTCCTTATTTTCCTACCTATTTTCTTCCAACTAAACAATAATTTTCCAATCCAACCATTTTCTTTTCCACTATAATCAAACGCATCAAAGGTAAAATATTTTCCCTTCCATTCCTTTCTTTTTATTTTTATTCCTTCCTCTTCCTTCCTCTTCTTTAATCCAAACGGGGCCTAAGGGAATTAAATCATGGCGGAACGCAAATATATACTTTATATAGAAAGTCAAAATATCTTGTAAGGAAGAGTCAAGCAAAATATATACATCGCAATTTTAATAGGAGATAAGTTAAAAATGCTTTAGAGGTTAAAAAGAGAAATCAAGCCATTCAAGAAGTGGAAAAGTTCAAATATTATGGGATCAATTATACATACAAAAATAATGTGTCAATTGGCGGGAATATTATATTATTCAAAGAATTCAAATTGGGTTGTTTAAGGGAAAATCCCCAAAAAATACAACTTGAATTTTAAAATCCTAAATATGTGATTTCACAACAAAACGAATTATCAATTACTTTACTGTTTTTGTTAATTTCATTATTAGTCAACAAAATTTTGAAATTTAAGTGGTATTTTTCTATCATTTTTCCTTGTTTAAATGGAGAAAAGTTACAAGAGTTTGTTGTGATAGACAAGTCACAAGTACTTAATAAGGTAAAATTGAAGTTTATCGAATGTTATAAGACCATTAATACTATATAGTAATGAATGTTGAGTTATAAATTAACAACAAGAGCATAATGTGGATAGATGAGATAAAGATATTGATAAGGATATGTAATCATATATATGTATGTATGTATGTATGTATGTATGTATGAAAAGAAAAGTTTAGCATGCGTTTGAAGATAACATAGTGAAAAGAACTCGTTTAAAATAGTTTGGACATATATAATTAGAGGACATTAAAGGCGCTAATAATAAAACTAGATCAAGCAATATATAGAGTTCTATTAAAAATAGAAAAGAAAAATCAAAAAAATATTTAATGAGGTAATTTTTTTTTGGGGTGCCTAAAGTGAGGTTATTAACTATGACTTTTAAGTTAACAATCTATCTAAATATTTAGTTGTTTATAGAATATAATAACACAAATTGTAATACTCCATCTAGTACCTAATATAAGACTTGCTAGACTTTTAAAAAAAATTAAAAAAGTTAAATAGATTACTTAATCATATCATATATTATGTATCATTCGTATCAGTTTAAATTATATAAATATAAATTAATTTACTTAATAATAAATTGTATATTATAATTTGTATAAGTCATATACAAATTAATTTAGAAAAAAAATGATAAATATAAATATTTTAAATTGATTTATTTAACTTTTTAAATATATCTAAAACAAAATTAATTGAGTTTTATATTAAGAATTATAGTAATATATGTAGATGATGTCACATAGTCAAATACAACTGATTTTGTGGTGTAAATTTGCATCATATTCAATTATTCATCTAAAAATGCGAAAAATTAACAAAAACAACGACGACGACGGCAAAACTGTTTGCCACGAATTACTAAACTTTAATTATCTTTACATACCTTCAAAAGTTGTGCCCTTTAATCCTGGCTCGAGGCATCTTCTATGTTGTTTCTTATCTTGAAAAGGTAGCCACATACGTCTTATATATATGTTCTTGAACCCATAACCCTTCTTCGATTAACCTATCCTACTTCATCCCTTGGGATCAACAAAAGTAACGAATATATAGCAATATTCACTTGTCTATCAACTCCGCCTTTCGGCTTACTCTTTGGCCTTGACTCACCCTACCTTGGGGATGAACCTTTTCGTAAAGAGATCTCTTAGTATCGAATAAAGTGCTAATTTCACAGTCAAGAGTTATGAAACGACAGAGAATGGTGAAAATCGTGAGTCGGCAAGCCTAGCTTCTAACAAAGGATTCCACTCGTCTTCTTGATGGCTTAACATTTCTTGCTTTTTGTTTTCATTTGCATTTCATTTCATGATTAAAATGGTTTAGAAAGTTATAATAATGCATGTCTTTAAAATATTAATAGTTTCTCCGAAGCACTAGGTTTTACTTTAGTTCATTAACCTTCTCTAGTCTAAAAATGATCAAAACTTACCAGCCTTGTGAAGATATAGAAGTGCTTCTCTATCAAGATTATAATGAATGTAATGATCTCATAGGTGTTAGCTGAAGTGTCTTAATTCTATCAAAAAAGAAAAGGTAAAAGTGCAAAAATACACATGTACTTTACCCTAAGGAACGTCTAACATTATATGCCTTTTTAGGTGTAAAACTACACATAAACTTTCAAAAGTGGGCAAAAATTGTTGGGATTCGTACACGCAGCGGAATGAAATTTACCCAATAAATTATGAATCCCAGGAAGAGGATCTATCAACAGCGTTTAGATCAGGTTAGTAAATAAGGAACAGTACCTATACGAATTCGTGTGTGTGCTTTGCGAACTCGTGGGCTAACACCTTCTTGGTCAATCAATCTTTAAGAGCCGACTCTATAAATCCACTCCCTCTACCGGTATCCACATCGAACAACACTCCAACATGAACGGCAATGTGCTAGCGCCTTCAAATTTTTGTCTTACGTCTCTCTTCTAGGGTTCTTTTGTGACTCTTGAATTCTCTTGTGTGTAATCAAATTACTTACAACCTAAAGGTATTTATAACCCTAATGGGCTGCATTAAATATTCAAAATCAATCTTATTAATTTTGAAATTGAATTGGAAATTAAATCTGTCTAATTGATTCAATCCAATCAATTTATTTAATGCAAATTAAAAGCTAGGTGATTTGATTTATCTTTCTAAATCATATCATTGATTTATCTTCATAAATCAAATATGGAAGTTATTTAATGATTAGCCCCTATGGCATAATTTCCAACAGACTCCCACTTGCATTAGGTGCAATCATTATATATATATCTTCCCTAGATAAAACGTTGTATTCGTTAAATCTTAGACATATCTTAGATTCAATGAATCTGGACATTATAGCTCGTGTTAGGCTATTCTAGTGTGTGACCCTGTAGGCTCACATGAGATTGGCAGCGGGCCAATACTATACTAGCCCACAAGTTGCAAGCGGCCTATAACAAGACATTACGACTACCCAATTCACATGAGGATCAATTTTCAATACAACCTATCATACAACTATGTCACGTCCCTTTTGTCACGCGATAATTTGGTCAAGGATGAAGCATGGATAGTGTCATCCTCACGTTCTTGACCATTACTTTCTCAATTTTTGAGTAGTCTAATAATTAAAATGGAAACTCTTTTCCATCATAGTATGGCCATACATTTCTTAGACTTACTCATCGAGGGGCCCAGTATTATCTCTCTACAAATGTGAAGGACAAATTTCATCTTGACCACTCACATTCCTCTGCAAGAAAACCACTTATCCCGATTCAAGCCTTTATTATCACCCGATCAAAGGTGACTTTTGACTAGGTCAAAAATTGGTGACTCATCATGTAGGAATCCATGATGATCTCAAGTCATAGGGCGTTGTGACGCAGTTATACATGAGATAAGCTTATGACTAAATCCATACAGCTTTCTCATAGTGGGTCGGTCCAGCACCTTGTACTCTTACAAGTGACCATGACTTTGATTCGTATCTCTATACCTTATCGAGTCATACTGGTCTTATTTCATCTTTGCTCTCGCATAGATGATCGACCAGGGACATTTAGGACAATCTTTAAGATACATCCAAGGATACAATCATCATAATAAACATGCAAATGATATGATAACAAAATGGAAAAATACTTTAAATAACAATATTGTTTAAAGTACAATGATTAGCCTTTCCAATAGAAAACTCCCACTTGCACTAGGTAAAATCATTAATTTCCCTAATTCTCATTGTCCTCACATGATGTTCATGTATTATCTGTGCAAGCGGCTTAGTAAGAGGATCAGCAACATTGTCTTCTTTTGGTACTTTGCATATCTTTATGTCACCTCTATCATTGATTTCTCTGATAAGATGAAAGCGTCTGAGTATATGCTTGATCTTTTGATGTGACCTAGGCTCCTTGGCCTGCGCAATAGCCCCGCTATTGTCACAGAACAAGTCTATTGGATTTGAGATGGTAGGAACCACCCCTAGTTTAGTAACGAACTTTCTAATTCAAACGACTTCTTTAGCTACATCCGATGCTGCTATATACTCAGCTTCTGTTGCAGAATCTGCTACAGTGCTCTGCTTAGAGCTCTTCCAGCTTACCACACCACCATTCAAAAGGAATACATATCCAGATTGTGATCTTAGATCATCTTGGTCAGTTTGGAAACTTACATCTGTGTAACCAGTCACACAAAGCTCATCACCCAAACCACCATATACCAAAAATAAGTCATTTGTCATTCTTAAGTACTTTAGGATATTCTTGACAGCAGTCTAATGACCCTCACTGGGTTCTTGTTGATATCTGCTGGTCATACTTAAGGCAAACGAGACATCCGGTCGAGTACATAACATGGCATATATGATAGATCCAACAGCAGAGGCATATGGAATCTTATTCATGTGATCTCTTTGATCAGGTGTATTAGGACAATGATCTTTACTGAGATGGATGCCATGAGATATAGGCATATAACCCCTTTTTGAATCCTACATACTGAATCTATGCAGTATCTTGTTTATGTATGTGCTCTGACTTAGGTCTATTAGTCTCTTGGATCTATCTCTATATATCCTGATCCCTAGGATGTAAGCGGCTTCACCTAAATCTTTCATTAAGAAGGACTTTCCTAACTAAGACTTGACACTCTGCAAGGTAGGGATGTCATTCCCAATGAGTAGGATGTCATCAACATAAAGCACCAGAAATACAACTATGCTCCCACTAACCTTCTTGTAAGAAGAAGGTTCATCTATGTTTTGAATGAATCCAAACTCCTTGACTACTTTATAAAAACGATGGTTCCAGCTCCGAGATGCTTGCTTCAATCCATAAATGGATCTTTAAAGCTTGCAAACTTTACCAGATTCCTCTAGGCGCACAAAGCCTTCAGGTTGTGTCATGTACACATCCTCAAGTAGCTTTCTATTAAGGAAGGCTGTTTTGATGTCCATCTGCCATATTTCATAGTCATAATATGCTGCTATAGAAAGAAGGATTCTGATTGACATGGTCATTGCAACTGGGGAAAATGTTTCATCATAGTCTACACCATGAGTTTGACTAAATCCTTTTGCAACTAGTCATGCCTTGAAGATATTTACTTTGCCATCCATGTCAATTTTCTCCTTGAAAACCCATTTACACTCAATGGTTTTTACACCTTCCAATGGATCGACTAAGGTCCATACCTTATTGTCGTACATGGATTGCATTTCAGACTTCATGGCATATAGCCATCTTTCGGAATTTGGTCCCACTATGGCTTCTCGATAGGTAGTAGGCTCATTCTGCTCAATGAGCAAGAAATCATGACTTCCAGTAGTTAGAAGTACATATCTCTGAGGCTTTTGCCGTATCCTATCTAACCTTCGTAGGTCTTGTGTTACTAGAGCATGCTCATCAACTTGTTGTAAGTTTTCTCTGTTTTCCATTTGTGGTTCTACGTTATTTTGTGACTCTCAAACTTCTTCAAGGGTTACCCTACTCTCATTGGTTCTTTTAGAGATAAACTCTTTCTCTAGAAAGACACCATTTCGGATAACAAACACTTTGTAATCGGTAGGATTGTAGACATAGTATCCTTTAGTTTCCTTAGGATACCCCACAAAAAGGCATTTTGAGGATCTGGATGATAATTTATCAGAGGCCTGTTATTTAAAGTAAACCTCACATCCACAAACTTTAAGAAATGACAAACTAGGTTTTTCCTAGTCCATATCTCATACAGTGTCTTTTCAACTGTCTTTGATGGAACACGATTTAGTGTGAACGCAATTGTTTCTAGGGCATGACCCCAAAAGGACAGCAGAAGATCTGTTTGACTCATTATAGATTGAACCATATCTAATAGAGTTTGATTCCTCCTCTCAGAAACACCATTCCATTGTGGTGTTCCTGGAGGAGTTAGTTGTGAGATGATCCCGCAACTCCTAAGATAATCAATAAACTCTTGGCTTAAATATTCACCACCCCAATCAGATCGAAGTGCTTTAACTGTTTTGTCGAGTTGGTTTTGCACTTCATTTTGGAATATTTTGAACATTTCAAAAGATTTATACTTATGTTTCATTAGATAGATATACTCATACCTACTAAAATCATCTATGAATGTAATGAAGTACATATAACCTCCTCTGGCAGAGGTATTATTGATCCACACACATCAGTATGTATAAGGCCCAATAAATTAGTGGCTCTCTCACTGTGCCCAGTAAAAGGTGTCTTTGTCATCTTTCTTAATAAACAAGACTCACATGTATCAAATGATCTAAAATCAAATGAGTTAAGAAATCCATCTTGATGGAGTTTTGAAATGTGTTTCTCATTTATATGGCCTAGACGACAATGTCATAGGTAGGTCGAATTCAAATCATTTGACTTGATCCTTTAGGTAGACACATTATAGATATGTCCATTATTGGGATGTTCTAAATTTAGTGAATAATGACCAAAATGCAAATCACCATCAGCATAAAAAATGTCATTATGATAAATAGAACATTTAACATTCCTATTAATGGAAGTAAAACCTTCCTTATCCAAATAAGAAAAAGAAACAATGTTGCTACTCAAAGTAGGAACATAAAAGCAATTGTTCAAAATTAACAAAAGCCCACTGGGCAGAACTAATTCATAAGTGTCTACGGCTAAAGCAGCAACTCTTGCTTAGTTTCCAACTCGTAGGTCCACTTCGCCCTTCTTCAATTTTCTACTGTCCTTGAGACCTTGCACATTTGTGCAAATGTGAGAATCACATATAGTATCTAATACCCATGTAGAGGAAGTAGAAAAATGAATATCTATAACATAAATACTTGAAAAGATAGCCTCGCCATCCTTCTTGTTCTTTTTCAGATCTTCAAGGTAGAGTTTGCAGTTCCTCTTCCAATGACCAGGTTTATTGCAAAAGAAACAAACCCCATCCTTTGAAGGCTTTGCCTTCTTAGCTGTAGGTTTAGTTTTGGGCCTATTTGACTCTTTGGTCTTACCAATTGAGCCATCACCCTTTCCTTTGCCCTTGCCTTTCTTTTTCATACCCTTTCTTTCGTGCTTGAAAACAATTCTCAAGTTTCTAAACCAGTCAAGAAAGTTGGTCCCATTAAGTTTGTCCTTCTCAAGGACTGATCGCAATGATAGTGTTGCGGCGTTACTAGTCGACATGATTCTACAAATAAAAAATATGCAAAGTTAATTAATAATCTCCCACCGAATTAACAACCCTCATTATAATTAGTGGCTAAGATCCATATTTGGCTTAAATTTAAGTCTGCTTTGGCAGGACGCTTAAAATCAAGTTATTTAGGTAGACAACCCCTTTTCCAATTACATCACATGTAACTCTTCGATCTTTATAGGATTTGATCATCATATGACCCGGCACGTTTAATCCCATCTAATGCCTTGAGATCCAAAACCGTTTTGATAATCTCAATTAAGTCAAGACAACAATGAATGTTAAGTATCACCATTACTCACTCTTGTCTCACCAAGATAATTCAAGTGCATCCACTTTGGTGGAACATACAAATGAACGATCTAGACTTTGACAAGTATTCATTAATTGATGGCATTAAAACTTAAGATTTCATTTGGAGAGTTTAATCTAATTAATTATATTCATATGAATGCAATGATAGTTGTATCTCATACAAACAACACATAATATGCAAAATAAACATGTCATGATCTAATCAAAAGCATAATTAAAACATGACACAACATGGCTCATCTAACCTAAAATCCTCTTAAGCCAATGAGAAGATTTTTCTAAATAAGAAAAAGAAAAATTACATCAAGAGAAACCTCGTTTAAACATGCGAGGGGAGTGAAATGAGAAGAAAATGTACATAGAGAATATTTAGAGAAAAGGCATGGCACGCAAGCCATATTTAAATATTACAACTATTGTAAAGACTAAAGTCATGTTGTTCACCATACCCAAACAATTTGAAAGTAAATCATAACAGGAATTAATTCATATAATATGAAAGAAAAAAATGTCATGATTTCTCCATCAATTAATAATTATAATAATTATAATGTGATGCAAATTCCCAATTTCCATCAATTACAATAATTATAATGAATTATTGATTTTAAATGCATACAAAAAAAAAACGCATACATGTAGCGTACGCATACAAAGCCAAACGGATATAATTGAATCAATTCAATTATATAACAATAACTTCCAATTTAACGTGTTGAATTGATTCCATTAATTTTGACAATAAATTGATTCCTTTCTTGGTCTATAAAATTTATATTTTGTTTAAAATACACACACACACACACAACAATTCCCATCATGTCATTAAATGAATTGATGACCCACATGCAAAAAGTATATATATAACAATTCCTATCATGTCATCAATTGATTTTATACTTGCTAGAGGAATTTATTAATTTAAAATATATATATTGTTAATCACATTAACAAAAAAAAATATATCTTTCCGATCTAATCATAACTCTAATGTGAACTTTTGATTTAAACGCCTTCAAATCACGTCATCAATTCCATATATAATCACATTAAGAACATAAGCTCAATTTAAACGCATAATTGATCTGGCTCTGATACTACTGTTAGGATTCGTACACGCAGCGGAATAAAATTTATCCAATAAATTACGAACCCCAAGAAGAGGATCTATCAACAGCGTTTAAATCAGGTTAGTAAATAAGGAACCGTACCTATACGAACTCGTGTTCGTGCTTTGCGAACTCGTGGGCTAACATCTTCTTGGTCAATCAATCTTTTGGAGCCAACTCTACAAATCCACTCCCTCTATCCGTATCTACACCAAACAGCACTCCAACACGAACGGCAGCGTGCTAGCGCCTTCAAGTTTTTGTCTTACGTCTCTCTTCTAGGATTCTTTTGTGGCTCTTAAATTCTCTTGTGTGTAATCAAATTATTTACAACCTAAGGGTATTTATAACCCTAATAGGCCGCATTAAATATTTGAAATCAATCTTATTAATTTTGAAATTGAATTGGAAATTAAATCTATCTAATTGATTCAATCCAATCAATTTATTTAATGCGAATTAAAAGCCAGCTGATTTGATTTATCTTTATAAATCAAATCAGTGATTTATTTTCATAAATCAAATATGGAAGTTATTTAATGATTAGCCCCTAGGGCATAATTTCCAACAAAAATACCATCATCATTATATGGCTTAACAGGTGTTACTTTTGCAGTGGGCCCCACATGATTAAAGAAAATAAAAAGGCCTAGCTTTTATAATTTACTCTTCTACCCTTAATGAATATGCTCTTCTGCACTTCTTTCCCTGTCAGTCCGCTTCTGCACTTCCTTCCCTGTCAGTCCTACCCTTCCTTCATTGGGATTTATTTCAAGCAAGATCAAGAAGAGGAGTGTACATGTTACGAGCACAATGGAGACTTTAGTGAAGTATGAGGCAGGGTTTAGAGGCGGCCTCGTTGTGGTCAAAGTAGGTAGAGACGAGACGAGTTAGAGAATTGGGCTTGGGAAGTGAGAGAGCTTCTTGGACAGAATCTCGATCAGGTTGAAGCACCTTTTCAAGAATTTTCCTTTAGGAATCTACCTCGGCATGCTCATCATCGAGCTCAGGATGGTAAAATAAGTATAACTGTACTATTGATCATATCTCTTGATAGGAATCGCCCTCTATAGTGCGACTGAATTCGTGAGACACTACATTTGGGGCGGGAGAGGATTGAGTGTTGGTAACAGGAGTGGGCTCGGTTGAATACCCTAGCAGTTCAAGATTTCAATTAGACATTCATACAAACACCTATCGGGCAAAAAGAATAACCATCTTTCGCGAAGAAGTTATTTAGAAAATTGGTTTAAGAGCATGAGATTGGGTAATATGAGTATGATCTTTATCATCAAAGTGGATACCCCCAAATCTGAGAGCCCCAATAAAGGAAGAATTAATTGAGTTACCTTGGCAAGGAACAGATGGATTACGGGCCGGAACAAAAGCTGAAGACGACATTAGTGATCCAAAGGAGAGACATTCCAGCATCCTGGGGATGTTAAGGCATTTACGAAATCTGGGGATGTTAAGGTTCTTTCATTTACGATTGAGATTGTTTGTGGGAGTTTTCTAATTATGTTTGAGATTAATTACTTTACTTCAAGTTCAAGATCTGTTCATTGATTTTGCTTTTTACACTCTGTTATGTTTGAGATTTTGCTTTTTTTTTTTTCTGATTATGTTTGATCTGTTCTTGCTGTTCTTCAGTTTGTCTCATCTTGTGATATGTTGGTGTTGCGATTGTTGTTCATTTGTTCTTTGCTTTTTTCTTGCTGTTCAAGATCTTCTTCAATGTTTGATCTGTTCTTGTTATTCTGGAGGGCAAGACAGTAAATTATAAAAACTAGGCATTTTTTATTTTTTTAATAATGTGGGGCCCACTGCAAAAGTAACGTCAGTTAAACCTATATAACGGTGATGATATTTTTGCCCCACTTTTAAAAGTTCATGTGTAGTTTTGCACCTAAAAAAAGCATATGGTGTTGGGCGCTCCTCAGGGTAAAGTATATGTGTATTTTTGCACCTTTACCTAAAAAGAAAATGATTAGAAGTTTCCCTATCCCTAACACTATTAATGTTATTAATTAAAAAATTGTTGACGGAAAATTACTACTACCTCCGGTCTTAAATATAAAGCATAGTTTGTAGTGCAAATTGCATACAAACTATGTTATATTTAAGACTGAAGGAGTATTAAATATTGGCAAAACATTTTTAACTATAATTCCACTCAATTTGTGAGAAAAATAGAGCAACTCATTTTGGAAAAAAAAATCATTTATTTTTCTCATGAATGAAAAATAAATTTTACTCTTCAATTCTAAATGTAAGAGAAAGATAAATAATTTATGAAGATTAAGAAAATTAGTTACTTTTTCACTAAAAATAGGAAATTAGTTAAATTAGTTGTTTGTTATTAAAAAAATATGTGTGCCTCTTTAATTATTCACAATTGAAATTACCCACATATAAAAACCTTTCTTTGATATGTACAATTGACAAGGATAATATGATAAAAAAAATTATAAAATTAAAAGTAAGGTGAATTAGTGTCTTGTTGGAATATTTTAAAATGAAGAGATGTGTTTGTTGGAAAGTTATGTCCTTATAAATTAAGGAATCTATGTGGAACATTGTGTTATCCTAACTTGAGTGTTGGAAGTGCAATCCATACTCAATGGTCTTCATTGTATCCCGTAGGAAATTTACTAGTCAATCCAAATTGCACCTAATTAGATAGGAATAAGTGAGGTGAATTAAGCATAAAGGAAAGTTATGCTTACGCTTTAAAGATATTGTGCATTACTTTTTTTTTCATCTCTTCTTCTTATACTCCTCAGATAAATAGTCCCTCCAACAAGCTTTAGGTTTAATTTCATGAATCCAAAATGACGTCTTTGAAGGAGTAGATTACAAATTTGTCAAGTTAATATTTGATGGCGACAACTTTATGAGACGACACTAGTTTTGCTTGCTAGAAGAAATGGATGGTTTGATCATGGAACTTCACATGTGAATCATTTTAAATTCATTTAGTCAATGACAAAGGAGAGATATAGGTAATCTATTTGCCTTTATTTATTGAATATAGTTCATAGATTTATGAGGTTTATTAATGATATGGTTGATGCAATTATTTTGCCTTAGATTATGTGGTTTATTGCCTGGAAACATGAAATTTTAATCTTGACTTCCTAAATGATAAAAGTTCGTAATCTTTTTAAAATGATCAAGGATTGTTGGAATATTTTAAAATGAATAGATGTGTTTATTGGAAAGTCATATCCTTATGAACTAAAAAATTTATGTGCAAGATTGTGTTAGATTTTAAGAAAACCTACATACTATAAATGTGCAATCATTGATGAAAGAGTTATTTTAAATGATAACTGGTTACTGAAATTATGTTGGTTCATAAGAGTTTATAAATCTAAGATATGATTATAACTTTTAATTGAAGAAGTATTGTTTCAAGAGGCATCACTTCATAATCTATAAATATCAAGCACCATCACTTCATTTGTGACAAATAGAAAAATCATATGAGAAGTCACACAACAGCAAGAGATCAAACTCTTTGCCTTTATTATTGAGCGTATATAAAGATAAAGTCAAATTATCATTTTGTAAAATTCATTGTTGTCTTGGTTTGATTGTTGGGAGCGCAATTCATACCCAATGGTCTTCACTATATCCTACAAGAAATTCACCTATCAATCCAAATTACACCTTATTAAAAAGGAATAGGTGGGGATGAATTAAATCTAAAAGAAAGTGTTATACACACCTTGAAGACACTTTGCACTACTATTTTTTCTTTCATATATTCTTTTTGTACTCTTTAGAGAACCAGTCCCTCCAACAAGTCTTGCATATAGAACCCAAACAAACCTCTCAATTAGCTAATACATTAGCATCGATGACTATTATGTATAACTCATTTATACAATTAATCGTTGTAAAATTTTTATATATTAATATCTTATATATTTATTAGTTTTTCAAAAAAATTAGTTAAATTAATGTTAGTTATGTAAGTCCAATTAAAAGCATAATCCGGAGCAAACAAAGCTTAAAATAATTTTTTGTCCATAAAGCTTATATGTTTATATACTCCTTTGTGCTTTAACAAATATTTTGTCCCAATTATAGATTAAATTGCACGAGGTTATTGTTTTTTTCCTTTAGCATTCAATAAAATTGCACAAGTTTGTTACATCAAAGAAGGAAAAACTAATACAGAATTGGTCTAACGGTATAAAGTTTTACTAGACTAGTTTGGGTTTTGAGTTCGAGTTCAAGAGAAAACACACGCGATTAAAGGGATGGCCAAAAACTCTAAACTAAACATCAGATGATTATATATATATATATATATATATATATATATATATATATATATATATATATATCAAACGTAAGGTTTCTAAAAAATCATTTCTCACTAAACCAGGAAAGTTCATTAATTCTCATCTCCCCAACTACTGTATTTCTTGGGGAAAAAAATATTTAAAATCTTTTCCGTAAAAAAATGAGTTGGGTCATTATGTCATTTTCTGTGCACTACAAAATATGTTGTAAGCATTTGAGAACATCTAACGAACAATTTCTGTTAATATATCATAAATGGTCTCAATAACGAAGAAACTTTTCAGGTAAAAAAAATAACGAAGAAACTTTTGATTTTATTTTAGAAAATAAAGGGTTACGATGTAACTATAAAAAAATAAGGGAGTAAGGAGAAGTTTTTTTTTTTTTTTTTTTTGATATAAGGGAGTAAGGAGAAGTTGACAGATCAAAATTCCATTTTTACTATAATTCCAAAAACCCAAGTGCTCAACATGGTTTGCCAAGCCCAAGCGTATATGTGACTAGAGTGGGCCTAAAAAAATTTTGGCGCACTCCTAATAAAAAAACACGTAGACAGGCATCAGTGGGGTCTTTCATAAACTTATTTCACTCTTTAACATAAAAATTACTAGTTAGCGTTACTTGAAAATGTTACTTGAAAATGGTGTTAAGAGTTCTTTTCTTATAATTGTGGGTTTGACTCGGGGTAAATTTGACAGTCAAAATCGAAGGTTTCAGTGGATTGGGTAGGATTTTTTTTTTCTTTTCTTTACTTGTTAGGGTTAAGTCTTTTAGAAAGAGTTAATTTATCATAATATGACGAATCAATATCTGAATATCCATTAGGAAATTTATCCATATTTAATACTTGACATGTCTAAAACAATATTGCCTAGAAAAAATATATAAAAACTAATTGAAATGCTTATTTTGATCCTCGATATAAGATCACAGTTCATTTTATCCAAAATATATTTTTTAAAAAAATTATTCTTATTGATTGCATCTATTAAAAAAGATATTTTAGAAAAATTAACACATATTTATTACAAATATTAATTAACTTAACTAATATTTTTTTAATGTGTGTGTGAATTAGTTTTGTAGTTCTTATATTTAAAATGGAAGGGAGTAAAATTTTTGTCCTTCATGAACTAAAACTGTGCATTTAAGGACCCCCAAAGTGAATAGGAATTAAGACTCAATAGCCTTGATATATGGTGAAACATTTACTCAATATATGCTCAAGAAATCATTAATGTTTGTAGGATTAAGTAGTATGATAATTGTAGCTTTTAATTTGTATCTCTCAAAGTTTGAGGAATGACTTATTGAGCTTGTTTGGAATATCGGTAGGAAAAATAACTATAGAAAAGTTATATTGGATAAAAGTCAGATTGTGAGATATGATTTATATTTGGATTGATGATTGCATAAGTATCTTTTACTTTATAAGCCATGTTCAAATAAGGAGTTTTTACTCCATAAGTCAGAAGAGCTAGCTTTTCAAGTAAGAAGCTTTTACCCCATAAGCACAATTTAGAAAAAAAAATTCAGTCAAACGAAAAAATACGTATAAACCTAATTGAAATAGTAAATATGTCTGATTGCCTCTCCTAAAAACTATATCAAACATGCACATTATTTATTTTTTATTAACTAAATCGAAAATCTCCAACATACCCCCGTGATTCCATGAGGCCTATAACCCACTATAGAAGGCGGAAGCAGGTGGATAACATGTGAATTAAGATCACACAGTCACATAGCCACATGTTTTTAAATTTTAGGCCTTGTTTGTTAGATGAAATTGAGGCCAGGGAAAGGGAACTTGACAGAGTTCCCTCCAATTAGACATGTTTGGTGCGCCTGTTTTCTTGGAAGATGAGTTCCCGCCTTGTCCAAAGTTCTATTAAACGTGGGAAGCTTCATTCCATTCGAAGGTGGAGGGAAAGCTTATGTTCCCAGGAGAGTGAAATATTGGGACAAAAATGCCCATTTTAAAAATCAGACCTATTTAAAAGCATGAGCTACCGAGGAGTTTGACGAAGGACGCATTGAAGAAGGTTGGAACGATAGTCGCAATTGGAGGCGAACGAGAAGTTGAACTCAGGCAAAACTGAAGCTGAAATCAAGGTAAGTGGCAATGGATATGCTTTGATGTTTGATTTACCGTTTTTTGTATAAGGCTTGCCGATGCCTTGTTGCTTCCAGTTGGGTACAATTAGACAAAAAATACGTTGGAAAGCAACAAGGGTGGCTTTTTTGAGGGGTGTCTATGAGTGAGTATTTTTATGGGTTCTGTCATTGTGAGTTTGGAGATGTAGTGACACATGCAGGGGGAATAAGCGATGAAAAATGTTGTTTGTTCCCGTATATTGTGTTGGGCTTTTGTGGTAGAAATTTCGTCATACTATTTCTTACAAAGTTCTATCATATAATACTTCTTTATCAGTTCCTGCCATGCATTTATAGTTGTATTGTTTATGTCAAACAAAATTATTTGTTTTACTGTCATATTGCTATTCTTGGAATGTTCTAATATGAACTAATGTAGAAGTTTGATTATTGTCAAATTTTTCGTTCGAATGTGTCCTCACTGTTGCGCCTTACGTTCGAACTTAACGTCCTACCATGCATTTATAGTTGTATTGTTTATGTCAAACAAAATTATTTGTTTTACTGTCATATTGCTATTCTTAGAATGTTCTAATATGTACTAATATAGAAGTTTGATTACTGTCAAATTTTTTGTTCAAACATGTTCTCATTGTTGTGCCTTATGTTCGAACTTAACGCCACTGTTTGAACTTATTCATTGAAAAGTCTATATGGTTGACACACATAGCACTTGTGCATTATGTTTATGTGCTTGTGCATTCTACTGCTCTCATGTCCAAGTTTCTATTTATTGTTATGTAGCATTTGAGAAGGCCCATTTGCATTTTTGTTTTTTTAGAGGCATTGTGGGAATTTCACCTAACCTTCCCACTTAACCAACACTCAATTCTTCATACCAAACATTTCATTTTCCCTCAACTTAAGTTTCATTCCCTAGTGTGTCCAATAACTCACATTTTTAAGTTTCTTCTTAATCTTCCCTTTCTTTCCTTTCACTTCCATTCTTTTCATTTCCTTTCTCAAATCTTCCTTGTACCAAACAGGGCCTTAGTTTTGTGAACAAAATCAAAAAGGGTAGGGGAGGGAAAATAAAATTTTTATGAGTTGAATTTATAAAAATTAACGAAGTCGAGTAATAAAATTTTACTCCCTCATGTTCTTAATATAAAATATATTTAGGGAGTTGATCTTAATTCTAAATATAAAACAAAGTTTTCATATCTATCATTTTTTCCTAATTTACCCTTATTCATGTTTTCTCAATAATAATCAATGAAGAGAGAGAAATAGAGAATTAAGAAAGATAACTAAGGTGTTTTGAAAAATATATGTTATATCGACTAATTTAACCAACTTTCTTAATCTAATCAACTTAGATAAATATGTCTTATATTAAGGATATGAGAGTATTAGAAAAAAGATGTAAAATAAAACAATATTTAAAACTAATTTAAGAAGCTTGGACACTCGACTTGGAGAGATTTAGGGTTCTTCGTGACTAAGAAGCTTGTGTAATTTGGTTTGGGGTTAAGTAATAAATCAATCCCGAAAGTTTTCACTGAGGAGCAATGTTTCTTTAAAGTTTTCTTATCTCAATGTTGCTCGAAAGTTTTAAAACATAGCAATGTTGCCCATTTCTATTAAAAAGTTAATGGTTAATATCAATTTTTTTTTCTTATCAGCATTAGTTTTTTAACGGAATAGGGCAACATTAAGACAATAAAAATTTCTAAGGTAACATTACTTCTGTGCCTATACTTTCGAAGTAAATTTACTACTTAATTCTTTGGTTTGAAGCTTTCAGAGGACCGGGTGCATGTATAATTGTTGTTTCCGCTACTTATGTGTTGAAATGTGGAAGAAAGAGCAAACCTTAGGTGGAAAAGAGAGGGATTTCAAATTTTAGTCAGATTTCAACGTTGTTGAATTTAATTATTCACTGCTCTTCCAAAAATAATACTACTATTTAAATGCCAATATCCGTTAATATGCTTTCTTTAGTCTGTAGTATAAGTCACTTATGAAAAAAAATTTTGATTCATAATTTAAGTCACTTAAATAGTAGTTAATACTTATTTATCAATTTTTTCTATGTAACTAATACTTAGATGTAACTTATTTTTGTTTTTGTTTTCCTTTCAAAACCTCATAAAACATGTTTAATGAGGTAATCATGATTCACTAATACCGATGAACTAGTTGTGGATTTGATGAAGTACATGTTAATGCACAAATGTTATCATTAGGGTAATTGAATCTTAAAGTAGCTTTATTAATGTTAATCAATACTATGCTTATTAATTAGAGGAACATTTACATACACTCATACTTTGAGAGTGTCATTGAACTATGTCCAATACAAATAAAACAACTCTGTTCATTTTAATTTTAGTTGGCAAATGGCCAATATAAAAAATTAAAATTTTATCTTAGTTTTAAGAAAAAGGTTGATTATGTTGTTTTATCCTTTTTTCAAATTAAGAAGTTTATTTTTCTTAAGAACAAATGAAAATGTGAATTTTTCTGATTAATTATTAGCTAATTATAATTAAAATGATATAAATTATTATATTTTTATTGGATAGAGTATGGATGATGTGGCACTATCGGAGGAGAATGTAAATATTTCTCAATACCAAAAATAAGTTAAGAAAACTTGGAAAAGGTACAATTGTACAAATCATAGAGATGATTTAGATTTTTTTTTTTTTTTTGGGACCTGAGATAGTTTAGAATTAGAACCTTAAATTGTTGAATTTTTAATAAGAAAACTTTGTCGTTGTCCAAAATTATCTATAAATATGACATATAATTTGACATAAAAAGTAATTTTATTAATGTGGACCCACCTTACAATTTTAATAAATGTCAAACTAAATGCCTTTTTAAAATATAAAACCTATTTGGTAGGCATGATCAAGATTCACTTTGGTTTTTTATTTAATTTCTTTTCAGCCTGATTATTTAATTTCTTTTCCTACACCATAAACGTTCTATTTTTATATTTAATATTTTCATTAAAACAGAAATATTTTTATAATAATAATAACAACTAACATTTGTGAGTCGGTCTTGTATTTAGGCAGAGCGGCTGCATAGTCATTGCGAAAGTCCTTTTAGTTTCTCAAACGCTGACGAGAACAAGCGTCGGGAGGAGAGCACTGTGTCGACGGCGACGGCGGTTGCCGGAGATTTGGACGGCGTCGGGGACTACCCTCCGCTATCGGCGACAACGTTCGAAGGTACAGCATTTTCTTCTCCATTTCCCCTGAAATCTGAAGATTTCGACAGAAGCTTACTTTTTTGTTGGTGATGTTGAGGTGCGAAATTCATGTTTATCTCTAGAGCTCACCGGAGCTTAAGATTCATTTAGTAGTTTAACTTTCAGCTTTTCATTTTCTCTTTAGGATAAAACCAAGGACGTATTTTTATTGAAAACCCTTACAAATATATGCAAGATGTTTGCTTGTTTTGCAAGTTTTTGTGTTGATTTTGCAACTTTTTCCCTCTTAGTCTTCAAGGATCTTCCACTTTTCAAATCATCTTTAACTTAACTTTTCTCTCGCGATTTTCAAGGAGTTTTCATAACATGTGTGGTCTTGAGTTATTCAAAGTATTACTGCCGTTTCTCTAGTTCATCATATAACTAAACTGTTTGTTTATGGCTAGCTCATCATATAGCATCTTGAACAAGGAGAATAGCGGTTTTATAGGCAATATGCTATAGAAATTCATGAGTTTTTTCCATAGACTGAAAAAATATTTGCCAAGGCACCATTTTATAATAGTATCCCACTAAATCACTTAACCTTTTTTAATTTATATAAGAAAAATCACTTCCATTATTCACTTGTTGAAATCTTTGAGTTCCTCTTTGGCTCTTTCATTTCTTAACACTCACAAATTGGTTTTCTTTTCTTTTTCTGGTTAGGCACATTGTCATAACAAACAAAATCAACAAAAATAATCTGTAAAGTATAAAATAATTCTATAAATAAAAATAAATTCTATGTTTATACTATTTAAAAATAAAATACCATGATGTTATTAGATAATCGTTGGAAATTTGATTTGTCATGCTCTATATACTTTTTAAGAAATTTTTTGTCTTCGTGCAAACCATATATTATATTTTTTTTTTCGTTTTTTTATATAATTATGTTATAAATATCTAATTAAATTTATTATATTAAAGGTTTCAGTAATCTATTCATAAACCTTTGATCTGATAAATGTATATTATTAAAAAACATATTTAAGCGCCACATATAATGTACAGTGACATTATATAATAATATAATGTAATTATAAATGTGATCTGTCAATATAATATATAATAATGATAATAAGACAATTGAAATGTATAAAACATATAAATCAATCTTATAATTATGATATGTATTTCATTTTCTTCTATTTATATATATTTTAATGACATTTATAATATATTAGTATATTTAAATAAAATTTCCTTATATATTTTTTTCATTGTATTTATATGTATAGTATATTTTAATTTATGTTTTTGGTATGTGCTGGGAAATGTGGAAGTTATTGTTTGGGTTGCTAGCATTCAATGAAATGTTTCAGTAGGCGGAGGAATGCTATTTGAAGTCCCGTATTATTCATGCCAATTGTCTTATGGATGCAGGGATTCTTGGTGATTTGAGTAGTAGTAAATTCTGTTGATTTCTTAATCTACAACTGGACATTTAACGAAGCAATAAAGATATCCCAATTATTATTGGAGGTCACCAGTCGGAAACTTTCTGAATATAACGTTGTTTTATTGTTACTAAGGAGAAAAGAACTGCATTGAGACTATTATTTTGTATAAGCAGTATATATAACATGCGCATGAATTGTAAAGATATTTTTTAATGCGAGAAATTTTATCTGACAGATATCTGAATGTGCATGCAAATTGTAAATTATAAAACTGACGCTTTACTCCAAAAACAGAAAAATGAAGTTCTTTGCATTGACTGGTATATATCAACTCAGTTGTGTTTATACTGTTTATACATGTCTGTGAGTTCACTACTACTGATAAGCTTTAATCAAAGTATGTTGATTTTGAAGTTCCGCCCAGCAAATTATTCACAACCTGTATTCCTTGATTTGAAATGATTTTTGTATTTATATACAGAGCCTAGATGGACATTAGCTCAGGAGAAGAGTCAGATATCAGCGAATCTGAGATTGAGAACTTCATGGACAAACCATATGAACGACTAAGGACTGGGATTTATAAAGTAAAAAATGCGAATGGCACTGTCAGATGTCCTTTTTGTGCTGGAAAGAAAAAGCAAGACTACAAGTACAAAGACTTGCTGCAACATGCATCTGGAGTGGGTAAGGGTTCTGCTAATAGAAGTGCAAAGCAAAAGGCTGAACACCTTGCTCTGGCCAAATATTTGGAGATTGATTTGTCTGATGAAGCTGAGCAAGCCCAAGGGCCACCCTTACCACAACCTACGAGTCAAACTCAGAAAGATGATCTTTATGTCTGGCCCTGGACTGGAATAATGGTAAACATACAGGACCAGAGTTTACATAATTCTGAGTATTGGTTTAAGGAATTAGCTAAGTACAGGCCCTTAGATGTTCTTGTGTTGGATGAACTTGGTGTAACTGCTCGAGCTGTGGTAGTATTTAGTGATGATTGGAATGGCTTTTTGAATGCTAGTGAGTTTGAAAAGTCATTTGAAAGTAAAAATAATGGCCAAATAGATTGGAAGCTACACAGCATGCAGCCAGGCTCAATCATTTATGGTTGGATTGCTCGGGAAGATGATTATCGTTGTGAGGGACCAATAGGGGAATACTTGCGGACGAAGGGAAGCTTAAAAAGGGTCTCAGATATTGTCACTGAATCATCTAAAAGCAGACATAGTGTTGTGGAAAACCTAGCAAATGAAATTGATATGACGAATGAGAACCTCACAGAATTGGAATGCAAGTACAATGAGACAGCTCTGTCACTTTGTAGGGTTCTTGAGGAGAAAGACCAACTACAGCATGCTCTTCTTGAAGGTTTGTCTGCTTCTTATCTGTAAAGATTTTGTCCTATAATTGGTTCCAATCGATTATTTTTCTATTTTGATATGCATTATTATGTTTTTATGTGATTCGAATGCAAGATATTGATGCATAATTGCTTCATTTTTTGTCAGAGAGAAAGAGAAGAAATCAGAATGCATGGGAGGCGAGACAAAGGATAATGGATGAACAAGAAAAGTTGAACAAGGAATTAGAGGTAAGAAAGCGGAAGCTTGATTTGTGGAGCAGAGATTTAAACGAAAGAGAGGCATTAACTGAACAACAGAGGCAGAAACTTGAAGAAGACAAAAGGAAGGTAATGGTATACCACATTTTTTGTCTTGAACATAATTCTTACCCTTGATCTTACTTGCTCATCAATAACCACCCATGCAAACTTGTATGACAGGATTTGTTTTTGGTCTGTTAATAGAATCATCAGTTACTATTTTTCAGGGCTGAATCCCATCTCTTATCCAGCTATTCCCTTAAATCAATCCCAAAGCAGAGGCTTTTCCTAATTTGTGAACTAGACCTATAGTTTGTTCACTGTAGGAAAATATAGATATACATAAATTAGTACAGTTTTACACACAAAGTGCTGATGAAAAATAGCTAGTATAATCTATTTTATATAAAACATCTTAGCTCTGAAGAGTCAATGAAAATTTTCCCATGATATTGCTTTTCAAATCCATAAGCAATCTGATATTCGATGTTTAACTATCTCAATTTCCATTGTTGTGGCATGTGTGGTGCTTTTTAATCTCAAACTATTGGCATTTGTGTTGTACTTTTATGAAATACACATGCAATCTCTCCTTTCAGAATGGTCTTAGGAATGAATCCCTCAATAAGGCAGCTGTGGAGTGGAATAAATCTGATGCAAATGTATCAAGAATTATTGAAGAGCAAAAGGTTTCGCTGCCTTATATTGTCTAGAATGTGAAATTACATCGTAACAGTCTAGAATTTGCTGATTATACATCAGTTCTTCTACACAGAGATCGCCTTTTGCTAATAAGCATCTCCATGTTTGCAGAGAGAGAAAGAGGAGGCATTGAGGAGGATTTTCGAGTTGGAAAAGCAGCTTGATGAAAAACACCAGTTGGAAATTGAAATAGAACTGTTGAAAGGGAAATTAAATATGAGGAAGCATCTTGGGGATGATGAAGCTCTCCAGAAGAAGATTAAAGAAAAGCAGGAGGAATTGGAAGAAAAAGAATTTGACTTTGATGTTAAGAATTTGGAGAATCAAACACTCATTGTCAAGGATCGTCAAAGCAATGATGAACTACAAGAAGCTCACAAGGAATTTATAGAAGTATGATTTCTTTTATTATATCTTTATGCTTGATCCCTAAATTTATTTTTTTAGAAACTGAAGTTGACTATAAATAGAAGATTTTTCATTACCTTGCAATATGTTGAGTCAAATGTCTGCTCATTATTTGGATTCATGCTGCTCATGGGATTTTTAAAGTATTTTTAGATAATCACATGGGAGGGAGTGAAGGAGAAAGTTATATATATTTGTTTCATATTTTCAATTCTCAGTAGAAATAATAAGGAACAAATAATTCTGATATCATATGAAATATTGATCTTAGTTGATTTCTTGTTTCTTTACCAAATATTTATTTTTAGTGAAAATGACATGATTCAGGTTTTTCTGTTGTTATTATGTGCTATTAATTGATTTCCTCCAACCAAATTTATTTTGATTCAGACATGAAAACAACTGATGAAATACTTTTTGCTTATCAAAGTCATACTCAACTGTGAACCATATTTTCTTGAGAAAGATTATTGTGTATGGAGAAGGTTATGAACCCTAATGTTTCTCCTTTATAATTATGTTTCAGGCATCAAAGAACATTCTAATTAATGCCCGAACTAATATTGGAATTAAGAGAATGGGAGAGCTTAATGAGAAGGTTTTTGTGGATGCTTGCAAGAAAAAGCTCCCTCTAGAAGATGCTCAGATAAAAGGTGTTGAGCTATGCTCCTTGTGGCAAGAGAACGTGAAGAATTCAGAGTGGTATCCTTTTAAAGTAATCCCTATGGATCATGATGACGTCGAGGTATGCTTAAGAAAACCATAATACTACCTCCATTCTTTAATATAAGAACTAGATAACTAATTTGGGAATATTTAGGAAATTAGTTAGATTAGTTATTTATAACAAATGTGGCTTGTTTTCCCTGAACTACCTCATTTAATCATGTGCATTAAAACTATCCTTGATTAGGAGCACCCTTAATATTTGCAATCAATAGGGGTACTTTGGGCAATAAATTATAAATTTGAGAGGCGAAGCGGGGTGAGGTTTTATATTTAGGACCAAAATGAAACTCTCATCTAACTCCCATATTTAGGGCCTGAGGTAGTTATAGTTTGCCATTTTCTAGTTTTAATCATGCTTTCCCCTGGGTTGTTTTGTATTTGTTTAGCGGGGTCATTAGAAACCACCAAAAATAGGTTTTATCTACTTCCACCAAAACCACAGTTTTTGTATTCCCAACATATAGCCAAGCATGCTCATATAGATTAATAAAAAGTGTGGATTAGCATGTCTCTCAAAATTACACAATAAAGATGGTAATATAAATGTACATATGGGCGTGGGCGTCATGCTTTTATACAATATTACTATTGTTTCTTATTGTCCTGTTGTCTTTCTCCTTAGTTCTCAGTCAATTTTTCTGCATAAAATGGTACAAAATCCATGTTTCATTGGTGCAGCTAATACTTAATGAAGATGATGAGAAGTTGCGAAAGCTCAAGAAGGAATGGGGAGATAGCGTATACCTGGAGGTGGTTACAGCCTTGAAAGAAATAATTGAATACAATCCAAGTGGTAGGTACATTGTCTCTGAAATATGGAACTACAGGGAAAATAGGAAGGCTTTAATGAAGGAGGCTATCGGTTACATTTTGGAGAAGATTAAGCTACTTAAGTCTAAGAGGACCGCACACTGAGCGTAAAAGTGGAGGGAAAAAGTAGCGGAGCGAGGCTAGATTCGGGTTTAATAGGCCTGTATGGTAGGTTTTGTTTCAGTTCAGCTCTTGTTTAGGTAAGGCCATTAAATGGCTAATTCGGGAGCTCATGCTCATGTTAATATCATGTCTTCACTGAACAAAGTATGCTGTATAGTGTGCATCTTTTTGTGTGTTTATATATGTTTATATCAAGCACTTTTAATGATGTATCAATGTGCATTTCTTAATTGTTATGGATCCTAATGGAACATTCACATACAAAGGCATTAATCTATTGTGGAATTTGCATTTGTATTAGTTTATTCATGAATTTGTTGAGTTTGTAGCTAGATTCAAGTGTTGGTAATGATCTTAGGTCATGTTTAATAGGAAGGGGATATTTGTGAGGGAAATGGAAGGAGAGAAGGGAAGAGACATCCTTGAAGAGATGATTTTCAAGCTAAGTAGAAAGAAATCATGGTTGCTTTCCCCACTCTTTTGGGCATTGGATCTTTGGTATTATGACTTAAAATAATTGTAAATTAATGACGATCTACAATTCTCAATGAGTTGTTCTTACCTCTCCAAAACATGTCTAAAACCAAAAGATGCCTAACTATTGAGGGGAGTTGATAGATCTAAAACTATGAAGGAAAAAAAAAAGATATGAGCTCAATGAACTTGAGTTATGCACTCTTTTTTTTTTTTTTTGTTGATATAACTAAATGTTGTGTCATATTTAAGTATTGTTGTTTTGAGGATTGCTGAGCTCTATTGGTATAGCTCTTCTTCAATGTTCTTTTTTCTCCATTCACATGAATTCAAATTCAAAACTTTATGTTTAAATGGCCAAACCCTTTTCCATTAGATTGTGCTATCAAAAATTAAATGATTGAAAATATATTTTGTGCTTGTTTGAGATCATTTAAAATAAGTGTTTTCCTTGATATTAGATAAAACTCATGATATATTTGTTTCATTTAGTGAAAAATATTTTTCAATAAATTAATTTAACCTAGCACTTTATGGGGTAAGTGGAATGGCTAACTCTGTAGCCATTTTTAATATGATTTTATAAGATAAATTTCCTTTTCAAAATATTGATCTAAATAGGAAATTAAGAGAACATATGGGTGCACTGTTTCTTGGGAGATCCACTTCGAAGTCTCAAGAAAAGAAAGGAATGAAATGGGGGAAAAATCTAAGCAACATGACTTATTATTACCTTTTTTGTTATTCCATAGTGTTTGTTTGTCATCTTACTTCTTTTGTAATTACATTCTTTCCCTAATATCTGTTATTATGTTCATTTTTAATATATATATATATATATATATATATATATATATATAAAACTTTTTGACCTCGCCTTCTCTTTTTCGTGGTTGTCGATATTAGTGGAGTATATCTTTCTGACATCTTCGGCTTCTCAACTGTTTAGAATTTTAGATGTTAGCTTCCTCAGATGCATCTTGAACATGGAAAACAAACATATATTAATCCAACGATGACTTGGGGTTTCCAACTTTCTAATTATACATATTAAACAAAAATGAGATGTAGCCTATGGGAACCTGTTGGAGTGCAACAACGGATGCACATTTTGATACTCTCTCCAATTAGTTTAAGCCTTTTACCTAAAAGGAGGTATATGTTGGAAATTATCTCTTAGGAGTCAATCATTGTACTTTAAACGTAATTGTTATTTAAAATATTTTTTCTTTTTGTTATCATATCATTTGCATGTTTATTATGATAACTTTATCCTTGAATGTATTATAAAAATTATCCTAAATGTCCCCGTCAATCATCTATGCAAGAGAAAAGATGAAGTAAGACCAGTATGACTTTAATGAGGTATGGAGATACGGATCAAAGTCTTAGGCGCTTGTAAGAGTACAATGTGTTGAACTGACTCACTATGAGAAAGCTGCATGGATTAAGTCATAAGCTTATCTCATGTATAATTACGTTATAATGTCCTCTAACCTGAGATCATCATGGATTCTTACATGAGAGTCGTAGATCTTTAACATAGTCAAAAGTCATCTTTGACTAGGTGATGATAAAGGTTTCGATAAGAATTAGTAGTTTTCATGCAAAGGAATATCAATGGTCAAGATGAGATTTGTCCCTCACATTTGTAGAGAAATATTACTAGGTCACTCGATAAGTGAGTTTAAGAAATGTATGGTCATATTATGATGGAAAGGAGTTTCAATTTCAATTGTTAAACTATTCAGGAATTGAGAAAGTAATGGTCAAGAAAATGAGAATGACATTATCTATGGTTCATCCTTGACTAAATTATCGCGTGATAAAATGGAAGTGGTGTAGTTGTATGATACGTTGCATCGTATCATCGATCCTCATATGGGTTGGGCAGTCGCAATGTTTTGCTAGAAGCCGCTTGCGACTTGTGGGTTGGTATAATATTTGCCCGCTGGCAATCTCATGTGGGCCTACAGGGTTGCACACAAGAATAGCCCAACGCAAGCAAATTCATTGAATCTTAGATATGTCTAAGATTCAATAAATACAACGTTTAATTTAGGATGAATATATATAGATAATAATAGTATTATGTAGTATTTGTTTTGCACTTAATTTATTTGATAAATTAAATAACTAAAATAAATAGAGATATCTCATATTTAATTTTCAAAGAAAGATATCGTCTCTCAAATTTAATTTGAATTGAGATATCGTATCTCAGATTTAGTTAAATAGATAGATATCATATCTTAGATTTAATTTAAAAGATAATTTAAACCAATTGGCTTTTAATTTGGATTAAATAAATATATTAGATTAGATATGTTGGGTAGATTTAATTAATATTATTTTAATCCAAATTTGAATTTCAAAAAATCAATTAAGATTAATTTTGAACATTTTTATACGGCCAAATTAGGGTTTGAGAAACCCTATAAGATAATGATCAAGTCGTATTAAAAATATTGGACGAGCCGCAAAAGTAAAACCTTAGAGAAGAGACACAAAACCCGAAGGCGCTAGTACGCTGCCATCTGTGTTGGAGTTCTGTTCGGTGTGAATACCGATAGAAAGAGTTGATCATTCAATCGGCTCTTGGTGATCGAACAAGACGCACACGCAAACAAAATGTATGGTTCTGACTATTTTAATTTAAATGTTGTTGATAGATCCTCTGATGGGATTCGTAATTATTGAATAAATTCCTTCCGCTACGTGTATGAATCCCAACAGTAAATTGAGTAAAAATTTTAAACTTTAACACTAACTAAATAAAGAGAGAAAACTTAGAGAGATATCACGATTGTGGACACAAGAGATTTATACCGTTTTGGTCAATCCAATTGACCTACGTCCAATCCCTAAAAAGTCTTTCTAAGATTTTCACTGTCTTTCCAAGATTTATAGGGCTCTTGGTGCCTCAGGACATGCAGATTCTTCTTCAAAGAACACTCATTTCCCCTTATATTGTGCAATCAATGCCTACTTAAAGTCCTACTACTTTAACAGTGTGTTTGGTTTAAGGGAGGATAGGGGATGTGAGATTTTAACCAAATTGCCCTTAAAAAATCTAAAAATTCCTCCTCAACTAATAGTGGCTTTGAATGTGGTCAGCAAGGAGAAAGTGATCAAAGTGGGCACGATGGAGCAAATCAAGAGGGAGATTTTTTGTGATGAAGATGGTGGAGTATCCCAACATTGTTGAGCTTTTATGAGGTCATGGAGCAAATCCAAGATCCATATAGCTATGGTGCTCGTTCACGGTAGCAAACTCTTCAACAAGATTGCTAGAGACCGCTTGAGGGAAGACATCGCATAAGTCTATTTCCAGTAATCGATCTCCACCATCGATTTCTACTATAGTCGCGGCATTTACCACCGCGACTTGAAGCCAAAGAATCTACTTCTCAACGAGGATGGGAATTTGAAGATTATTGATTTTGGCTTGAGCACTTGCGGCAAGACAGGTTGCTTCACACCACTTGTGGTACTTTGGTGTACGTGGTACTGGAGGTAACTGGTAAGAAGGGGTGCGAAGATGATAAGGTCTATAACACCCCAAATTCCATGCTTGAAAATTGTGTCGGTCGACACTTAGAATTTTAGGAAAATCAACAGAGTTTGAGGTGCTACAGTTTCGAGTAATGCGGAACGGAAAGCATGTGCTAATATTTGGACATTGAGTATCTGATATAAAATGCCCAAACATATGCTGATGCCCTGACATAAGTTGGTATATTAAAAATATCCCGAAGGAATATTCATGTGATAAATATGCAGAGATTTAAATACATCTCTCTGATAAACCAATTCTTTAACTAGACCTATGGCTTTGAACCCAACGCAGTTAATCAAACATATTGGCCAGATCAGTATTTAGTCTAATGGGAGCCTCCCCGTCTTTTACGGTGACTTATGACAACCCACCAACAAACCCTTTCTTAGTTTAAGCACCAATTAGTTTGAAATAACTTTGTCAGATTCATGCCAGAAACTAGGCCCTAGTATTCTTCTTCTTCTTCTTCTTCAGGCTCTCGTCTTCGACCGGTGCCTCTTCACAGCTCTGTCCACTGATACCTTCTTTATCCCGGTTCCTTTCCTGAACCTTAGACAGATCTGAGGTCCAATACCCATTGGATCTCAGGTAACAGTTAACCTCATGTGAAAAGTATAAACAATATATATGATAGTTATTCAATACATTCAGTGGACAATACATAGCACACAGCAAATGCATGTAAAAAACACCACACATAGCACACAGCTCATGCATTTACGACCATGTTTGCACACAACTAGTGTCACGACGGCCCCTCGTGTCCTCAGCGCTAGGAAAACATATAAACAGTGTTCTCAAGACTATAACTTGTGTCAAGCTGAATCCATAGCTATCCTGAATGTAGGCAAATGACTGAAACCACAGTCTTGCTCATAACACATAAATCAAACAGTCATATATAGGCATGCAAGACACACAAGTGTTAAAGTTACTAGTACGCGAACGTACCTTTCACCGGGTAATTGTCAAATGTCCGACCTTTGAATCCGACCCTGGACTTCTCGGATGTCCAAACATATCACCATAGAATGTATTGAACAACTGTCATATATATTGTTTATACTTTTCACATGAGGTTAACTGTTACTTGAGGTTTAATGGGTATTGGGCCTCAGATTTGTCTAAGGTTCAGGAAAGGAACCGGGATAAAGAAGGTATCGGTGGACGGAGCTGTGAAGAGGCACCGGTCGAAGACGAGAGCTTGAAGAAGAAGAAGAAGAATACGAGGGCCTAGTTTCTGGCATGAATCTGACAAAGTTATTTCAAACTAATTGGTGCTTAAACTAAAAAAGGGTTTGTTGGTAGGTTGTCATAAGTCGCCGTGAAAGACGGGGAGACTCCCATTAGACTAAACACTGATCTAGCCAATATGCTTGATTAACTGCGTTGGGTTCCAAGCCATAGATCTAATTAAAGAATTGGTTTATCAGAGAGATGTATTTAAATCTCTGCATATTGTATCACATGAATATTTCTTCGGGATATTTTTAATATACTATTTTATGTCTGGGCATTTTATATCAGATACTCATTGTCCAAATATTAGCGCATGCTTTCCGTTCCGCATTACTCAAAACTGTAACACCTCAAACTCTGTTGATTTTCCTAAAACTAAGTGTCAACCGACACGATTTTCAAGCATGGAATTTGGGGTGTTACAAGATCGATACTTGTTCTTGTTGGATAATCCTGTATATGCTTCTCGCTGGAATATTTAAAAAGGGTTTCTTTTTTTTAGGGGTAATTATGGAATATTGAAAAAATTTCATGGGCAATTTGGTTAGAATGAGAAAAAATTCTCTCTCCTCCTTCCCTTCAAACTAAACACAACCTAAGTATCTCAGTCGAAGTAAATTCTTAAGTATATTATCTCACAAGAGTAAATAAATGATCACTAATATATGTAATCTCACAAAGAAATAGCTCAAGATTAGCATTGAAAGTATTAGTAAACTTTCAAAATTTTGGTTGGTGCTTTATCTTCAATGCTCTTTTATTTATAGTGTGAGAATGTTTAATGATCATTGCTTTTGAATATAGCTTTTGGAGTAAATGATCTTTGCTTCTAGCCATTGGTTTTGTCAGATTATTTTGTGTCTTTGGAATTAATTGTTGAAAACAAAGATAATATGAAGCATTTAAAACTCGGAGCATTTAATGTTTTTGACACATAAAGTGCCTTTTTGCATTTTGTGTGTCAATCCTTAATTAGCACTTGTAATGTAATGACATACTATATTACTAAAGTGTTAGAACAATTGGACGCAAAAAGAATAAGTTTAGGATAAATTTGAATGAGTGTCAAGAGTTACAAGATGCAACTTTTTAAAACTGCTTCACTTGAGTGATATTCACTTATTCAATTTGAAAACAATTTAGATCATTGGTTGGTTTACTGTGGTGATATGATAATGATGTGTAAAAATAGGATTACTCGAGTGATCTTTTTTTTTTTTTTAAAGCAAATCATTGGTAGTTCACTATAGTGAACTGGTGATGATGAATCTAACAGGATCACTTGAGTAATCTTGTTTCTTTTTCTTTTAAAAGAAACAGTTCATTATATACCATCATCATGGTGTAGTAATAGTGATGCTTTTTTTATATATCACTCGAATGGTTTAGTCTTAGAAATATTTTCAAAAATATTAAGCACTACATATGTTCAAGTGATCAACCTTTTAAATTTTTCTAAGAGAATATCACTTGAATGCTGTGTATTAAAGTTTATATTAACATAGCACTACAATGACTATGGTGAGTAATAGTGATGAAAATTTAACAAATCACTCAAATAGTAACTTGAGTGATATTCTCATTGAAATATTTTTAGAAAACAAATCATTAGGAAAGATCATTGTGGTGAAGTGATAATAATGAAATTTTGATACATCACTTGAGTGGTAACTAGAATAATCTAGTTTGAAATCTATTTATAGAAAATTGATTACTGATTACTAGATGGTTCACTTGGTGGCCGGATAGTGAGGCACTTTGTATCTCATTACTTGAATGATTTCTCATGAAAAATATTTTCAAAAAATCAGATCATTATCTTAATCATCATGGTGAAGTGTAATGATGGTAAACTTATGTATCACTCTGAGTTGCCCACCACTTTTAGTGAGTACTATGATGATGGGTTATTTTCAAAAAGCATATCACTCCAATAATCACTGGAGTAAGCAACTGATATTTTCATAAAACTCCTCACTATTTTAAAAGTAAGATAACCAAGTTTTGTCACGCCATATAGTGATTTCCTCAATAACGTGTTTAAAAACTGTTTAAAATCAATGTGTCTTCTCCAAAACACTTTATTCATATTTGGGTAATGGAGAAAAAATACACACGTACTTTACCCTTGAGAGCGCTCAACATCATATGCTTTTTTTGTGAGCAAAAATACACATGTGGTTACCATTTTGGAATAAAAGTCACATCCCACCGTTATAATACTGTTCACCGTGATGAGAGATAAAGAGATTAAGTGAACAGTAACATAATGATGGGATGAGACTTTTGCTCAAAAATTGTAACCATATGTGTATTTTTGCTCTCAAAAAAAGTATATGGTGTTGGGCGCTTTTGGGAGTAAAGCATATGTATATTTTTGCTCATTTACCCTTCATATTTCTTAAGTTTTGTTTCATCAAAACATAGGATCTTCTTTTTCTTCCTTTTCCCTTGATTTTTTTAAGTTAAAATTTGAAGGGTTAAATTTAACATTTTGTAAAATTTGTCAATAAAATGTTAAATTATTAGAATACATAAATTTAAACTATTAAACCAGGAAATTTTAAAATTATAATAAAAAATATTTAAAAATATTTTATAAAAAATTTAATCTAACACTAGAGATGATAATTAAAGAGGCAGTGAAAGGGGATTTAGTTGATTATGAGTACTGATATCTAAATCATCCATAATTAATTTGGACGCGCCAGATTTATTTATTTTTAGAAAAACCATTTTAATCGATACATAATATAATATAAAAATAATTTATTAACTTTCAAATTTTTAAAAAATAATTTTTTTTATTTAAAATCAATTAGTCGAGAATTTTAAATCACCATAATTGGTTCCACCAAGGAGGGGAAGTGAAGCAGAGGAAAATAAAAGGGAAAAGATAGATAAATAAAATCAAAATTGGTAAAAGATAAATAAGTACGTTGAGTTTCAATAATCCCAAAGAGACTATTTGGAATTTTGAAATATTGCAAAATTTGAGAAATTACCTTACTATCCTTAGATTTTTTAAATAAAAAAATCCTCAACCTTCTTGCCACCCGTTGGAGCTCCATCGTCAGTCACTGGCGTATGTGGTCGTCTCAGGAGTTCTAGTGATCTTGCCGATGTTGGCAATCGGTGACCAAAACTCTGACAATGTAATATATATATTTTTTGAATTTCTCAAGAAAAAGTTATCAATATAAATACTTAAGTTGTTAATAGCAATACTAAAGTCCTAAACAATGGCCTAATATATATATATATAAATTTTTCAAATAAAAATTGTTAATATAGATACTAAGTTGTTGTCAATATTTGATTAGTATTATTATTAACAACTAAAATATCTATATTAGCATTTTTAGTATGAGAAATTCAAAAACAAAAAAAATGCCAAGACTATGGTAGTTATTAGAAAATATTCAACCAATACCATGTTTATAAATTTAGTATAGCTATTAGCAACTCAAATATTTATATTGATTACTTTTGTTTAAGAAGTTAAAAAAAATATTAGTTTGCTAGAGTTCCACCAGCAAGGTCATCGGAGCTTCGATGATGGCCGTTGCCAACGGTCACCGATGTTGTAGCTATGATAGCAGCAAAGAGGTTGATGGTTTTTTATTAAAATAAAACCAGGTGTAGTAACGTAATTCCTCAAATTTTGCTACATTTCAAAATTTTAAATTAATCCATTTAAAATTATTAAAATTCAGATATTTATTTACCTTTACCAATTTTGATGGTATTTTTCTGTCTTTTCACACAAAGGGAGATAAATATTTCTGCAAGGTCTTTACTAAATTATCCATACCATTTTATCAATATTCCAACTTTACCCAAATAATGTAAAGTCTGTTATGAATATACTGATTATGTGGATGTCCATTGACTCACGGTCTCCAAATATTATAAGATGACATAAGACTCACGTATAGTAATTTACTATTTGGTGGGACCCACATACAATTATTGAAACATTGTAGCTTCACGGATTGATTCTCACGGACGCATAGTATTTTGGTTTTGAGTTAATTACAGTAAATGACCCATATGTGGAAATTACACTAAAGGCCCATTTTCCTTCCATAAATAGAGGCCTTCTGTAAACATTCAGAACACACTGAAATACAATCTCTCCCTACTCTCTCTCTCTCTAGATTCTCTTGTTATTATTCTCTATTTTCATCAGTTTCATATTACGTTATCAGCACGAAGACTCTACCAAGGTAAAATTTTATCACCATCTACTTTACTTTATGTTTATTTTATCTATCTGGGATAATCTTAACCACAATATGGAAGTAAAGATATACTTTTACCGATTATTTTAAATATCGGGTTCCATGGTTAAGATTTGAGATTATTTATTATTTTACTACGGTAAGTAGTAATTTACTATTCATAGTAAATTTACCCTTTTTCAGTAATTTTACATTTTATTCATCTGACTCCTACTTGGTAGTCTAGATTTAATCTTTCAGTAATTTTACTTTATTTACTATTTACTGTGAATAGTAATTTCTACTATTCACGGTAATTTTATATTTTGTTCATTTAACATCTACATGGGAGGTTTTTACCTCCTACATAGATATCTAGAATTGATATTCTTTGTTTGCAGATACTGTTATTTTTACTGTTGCTAACATAACATTTACTTTTATTGTTATTAACATTTAATGTTATGTTATTATGGCCAGAAGCCATATACTTATATTTTCTTATTCTAAAATTATATGACCAGAAGTCATGTTGTTTTTATGGCCAAAAGCCATATAAATTTTATTTTCTCATTATGAGATATAAATGGCCTGAAGTCGTAATGTTTTAATTATAATTATTGTCTTTAATATTTTATTGTTATTATTATTCGTATTTTTAATTCATGTTTATTTTCTTTAGTTAGTTTGAATCATGTCAAACTTTTCAAAAATTGAGTTTGTGGTTCTTGACATCACCGGAAAGAACTATTTATCCTGGATGCTGGATGCAGAAATCCATCTGAATGCCCATAAGCTAGAAAACACAATTAAAGAAGGAAATGAGGAATCCAATCAAAAAAAGGCCAAAGCCATGATTTTGTTACGCCACCATTTACATGATGATCTAAAAGTCGAATATTTAACTGTAAAAGACCCACTTGTTTTTTGGAACAATTTGAAGAAAAGATATGACCACCAGAAGATGGTCATTCTACCAAAAGCTCGATATAACTGGATTCATTTGCATTTACAAGATTTTAATTCTGTAAGTGAATACAACTCAACTATGTTCAGGATTACTTCTCAACTGAAATTATGTGGAGAGAATATTACTGATGAAGACATGCTAGAAAAAACTTTCTCCACATTCCATGCATCTAACTTGCTCCTGCAGCAGCAATATCATGAGAAGGGTTTTAAGAGATATGCAGATTTAATATCTTGTCTTTTAGTAGCTGAACAAAATAATGAGCTTTTATTAAAAAATCATAAATCACGTCCAACAAGTTCAACTCCATTCCCAGAAGTGAATGTAGTAACTAATGAATTTTCAAGTGGCTGAGGACGTGGACGTAAAGGTGGCTACAATCGTGGGCGTGGGCGTGGCCGTGGTCGTGGTCGTGGTCCAAATTATGGTGGATCAAATACCCGCCCTAAATCGGGAAAGTTTGATAAGAACCCCAGAAGAGAAACAAGTGGAAATAACAAACATGCTAAGAAAGCATGTTATCGTTGTGGTGTCAAAGGTCATTGGTCACGTACCTGCCGTACTCCAAGACATTTGGTTGACCTTTACCAAGAATCATTGAAAAATAATGGTAAAGGACCAAAGAGTGAAGTAAATCATGTGGATAAGGCTGAAAATTCTGAGCATGAAGATGTTGAGATGACCCATTTTGATATTGTTGATTACTTGGTATAAATTATTTTTCATGTTTAGAATGATCATGTTTTTAATATGTTGAAACTTTCTTCTGTTATATGTATTTCTTTTAATTATATTTTATTTTTATTTTCATGTATCTTTAATGAAGAATGAATCTTGTTGGCAACAATCCTGAAGATTTGTGTTTCGTTGATAGCGCAACAACGCACACCATACTAAAAAATGATAAATATTTTTTTTCATTGGTAATGCAAGAAGCCAATGTTCAGACTATATCTGGTAGTATAAATTTAATTGAAGGCTCCGAAAGAGCTAATATTTTGTTACCTGAAGGAACAAAGTTATACATTGAAAATGCATTTTATTCTACCAAGTTAAAAAGGAATTTGTTGAGTTTCAAAGATATCCGCAGAAATGGATATCATATAGAAACAACAACTAAAAATAATCAAGAATGTCTTACTATCACAAACATAATTTCTGGTAGGAAATGCATATTAGAAAATTTTCCTGCTTTTTCTTCTGGTTTGTATTATACATTTATAAGCACAATTGAAACACATGTTATTGTAAACCATAAATTTACTAATACAGACTATAAATTAGTCAATGCAAACCAGAAGTTTGCCAATGAAAACCAGAAGTTTATTCATGAATTTAATGTTTGGCATGACCGGTTAGGTCATCCTGGGTCAACTATGATGCGGCAAATAATTGAAAATTCATGTGGACATACCCTAAAGTGTAAGCAAATACCACAGTCCCATGATTTCATATGTGATACATGTTCCAAGGGAAAGTTGATTATTTGACCCTCACCAAGCAAAGTAGAAGGTGAATCTCTTACATTTCTAGAACGGATACAAGGAGACATTTGTGGACCAATATATCCACCATGTGGACCATTTAGATATTTTATGGTCTTAATTGACGCATCAACCAAATGGTCACATGTCTGCTTATTATCTTCTCGTAACCTGGCGTTTGCGAGATTACTTGCTCAATTGATTCGATTAAGAGCACATTACCCTGATTATCCTATCAAGAAAATACGTCTTGATAATGCTGGTGAATTTATTCCACAAGCTTTTAATGAATATTGTATGTCCCTTGGAATTGATGTTGAACATCCTGTAGCTTATGTTCATATACAAAATGGACTCGCAGAATCTTTGATTAAACGATTGCAACTTATTGCAAGACCTTTACTTATGAGATCTAATCTACCGATTTCTGCTTGGGGCCATGCCATTTTGCATGCTGCAATGTTAATTCGCATTAGGCCTACTAGTTACCTAAAGGTTTCCCCCTTACAAATGGTTTTTGGTCAAGAACCTAATATTTCCCATATAAGAATTTTTGGATGTGCATTATATGTGCCAGTAGCACCACCATAACGCACTAAAATGGGTCCTGAAAGGAGGATGGGAATATATGTTGGGTATGAATCTCCTTCAATCATAAAATATTTAGAACCATCTACAGGAGATTTATTTACTGCACGATTTGCTGATTGTCACTTTGATGAATCAGTCTTCCCAACATTAGGGGGAGAGAATAAGCAGCTGGGTAAAGAGATTAGCTGGAATGAATTATCATTAGCAGCTGGGTAAAGAGATTAGCTGGAATGAATTATCATTGGCTCATTTTGATTCTCGTACAAAACAATGTGAACTAGAAGTTCAAAAGATAATTCATTTGCAGGATTTAGCTAATCGAATGCCAGAAGCATTCACTGACCCAAAGAGAGTGACAAAGTCACATGTTCTAACTGCGAATGCTCCTATTCGAATTGATATCCCTGAAGGAAAACCTATTGTGAATGAATCTAAAGCACGCCTGAAGCGTGGGAGACCTATCGGTTCTAAAGATAAAAATCCTCAAAAGAGAAAATGAGCTAAAAATATAGATGGTCAATTTGAGGATAATCATGAAAAGTTAGTAGCTCCAGCAGAGCCATCTCTTGAAGAGTTATCTCCAAAAGAGAATATTGCAGTCCTAGAAGAGACTAGGGTACCTGGAATGAATGAAAATAATGAGATCTCAATTAATTATGTTATGAATGGTATCCGATGGGATCGAAATGAAGTCAATGTTGACGACATCTTTGCTAATCATATAGCATATGATGTAATGAATAATGAAGAGGATCATGAGCCTAAATCTATTAGAGAGTGTCAATAGCGAAAAGATTAGCCCTTATGGAAAGATGCTGTTAATGCAGAATTGAAATCACTGAAAAAACGAAAAGTATTTGGACCTGTAGTCCAAACACCTGAAGGTGTAAAGCCAGTTGGATACAAATGGGTTTTTGTAAGAAAAAGAAATGAGAAGGGTGAAATTGCAAGATATAAGGCACGTCTTGTAGCCCAAGGATTTACACAAAGACCCAGCATTGATTATGAAGAAACATATTCACCAGTAGTGGATGCGACTACTTTTCGTTATTTGATTAGCCTAGCAGTAAATGAAGGGCTTAATTTACATCTGATGGATGTAGTGACTGCATATTTATATGGATCACTTGATAGTGATATTTATATGAAAGTTCCTAAAGGACTGAAGGTGCCAGAAGCATCTAATTCAAATTCTCGAGATCAATACTCGATCAAATTAAATAAGTCCCTATATGGTTTAAAACAATCAGGGCGCATGTGGTATAATTGTCTTAAGGAATATTTGTTGAAAGAAGGGTATGAAAATGACCCAATATGCCCATGCATTTTTATGAAAGGATCGAGAAATGAATTTGTTATAATTGCTGTATATGTTGATGATATCAACATTATTAGAACTCCTGAAGAACTTTCAAAAGTAATTAATTGTTTGAAAAAGGAATTTGAAATGAAAGATTTGGGCAGGACAAAATTTTGTCTTGGACTACAAATCGAGTACCTAAAGGATGTGATCTTTGTATATCAAGAAACTTATATAAAGAAGATCCTAGAACGATTTTATATGGATAAATCACATCCATTATGTATTCCAATGGTAGTAAGGTCTTTGGATAAGGATCAAGATCTATTTCGACCTCAAATAATTAATGACGAAGGTGTAGAAGAACTACTTGGTCCAAAAGTACCATACCTAAGTGCTATTGGGGTACTAATGTATCTTGCTAATCATACACGACCTGATATATTGTTTGCTGTTAATTTATTAGCAAGATATAGTTCTGCACCAACAGAGAGGCATTGGAATGGTGTAAAGCAAATTCTTCGTTATCTCAGAGGTACAATGAACATGAGATTATACAACTCAAATGTATCGAAGCATGAACTGATTGGTTATGCAGATACTGGATTTATGTCTGATCCACATGATGGAAAATCACAAACAGACTATCTATTTACATGTGAAGGTGCAGCTATTTCATGGAGATCTATGAAACAGACTATAACAGACACTTCAGCTAATTATGCAGAAATTCTAGCAATGCATGAAGCAAGTTGAGAATGTGTGTGGTTGAGGTCAGTAATTCATCATATACGAACTACTTGTCATTTATCTTATGATAAAATGGTTCCAACAGTTCTATATGAGGATAATGCTGCATGTATTGCCCAACTCAAAGAGGGTTATATCAAGGGTGATAGAACGAAGCATATTTCACAAAAACTCTTCTATACTCGTAATCTACAACAGAATGGTGAAATAGATATCCAGAAAATCAGTTCAAGTGAAAATCTAGCAGATTTATTTACTAAATCTCTTCCATGTTCAACCTTTGAAAAGCTTGTCCATGGTATTGGTCTGCGAAGATTCAGAGATCTCAACTGATATTGTCAACAGGGGGAGTCGATACGCTATACTCTTTTTTCCTTATCTAGGTTTTGTCCCACTGGGTTTTCCTAGAAAGGTTTTTAATGAGGCAGCACTCAACAGTGTATCAATGAATGATGTACTCTTTTCTTTGGTTAGGTTTTTATCCCACTAGGTTTTTCCTAGTTAAAGTTTTTAATGAGACACATTCATAAATGGACATCCAAGGGGGAGTGTTATGAATATACTGATTATGTGGATGTCCATTGACTCACGGTCTCCAAATATTATAAGATGATAGGAGACCCACATATAATAATTTACTATTTGGTGGGACCCACATACAATTATTGAAACATTGTAGCTTCACGAATTGTTTGTAGCTCACGGATTGATTCTCACGGACGCATAGTATTTTGGTTTTGAGTTAATTACAGTAAATGACCCATATGTGGAAATTACACTAAAAACCCATTTTCCTTCTATAAATAGAGGCCTTCTGTAAACATTCAGAACACACCTGAAATACAATCTCTCCCTACTCTCTCTCTCTCTCCAGATCCTGTTGTAATTATTCTCTATTTCATATTAAAGTCATTTTTCTCTTCAGCCCCTGTCCGCTTCTTCACGCATCGTTGTCCCTGCTCGGTCGCCTCACCTCCTGTGCAGCCGTTGCGGCTGCCACCTGCTCCATTGTAGTTCCCGTATACTCGTTCGTTCTCATCTTCGTTTCTATCGTCTCTGAGTTCGTTCTCTCCACCTTTGATTTGCATTTTGGAGATACGGTTCTTTATTCTGGTGAGTGAGTTGGTGCTCCATGTTTGCATATACTTGATAGTTGCATTTCCTAGGCTTAGGTTGCCTTTTTACTGGATAGATGCATTTCCTTGCCTTGATGTGTCTATTTTGTACTTTTGGATAACAATTCTCTTTATATTTTTGTAAATAGTGTTTTAGGTTTTCCTACAATTGTAGTTTTAGTTTATCTCACTCCCAGTCATAGATTTTTTTACTCCCATAAAAGTAAAGCGGAGAGGTTCAAGTGCAGTTCTATATTAGAAGTACCATGTCTCTTATCTGCTTAGCTTGAACTGTTCAAGGAAAATCATATGCAGATTAATCTCAATTATGGCGAAAAAGGCCTAAATGACTATTGTCATCACTTGGGGCTATGGAGAGCATGTCTTCATAGTGTTCTTGACTTGATACTGTCTTCATGCTTGCATGCCATTGATTTTGACTGATTTTGGCATTTGTATGCAGGGCCTTAATGGACATTAGCTCTGAAGAAGAATCAGATATCAGTGAATCTGAGATTGATGACTACAAGGACAAACCATATGAACAACTAAGGGCTGGGAACTATAAAGTAAAAAATGTTAATGGCACTCTCAGGTGTCCTTTCTGTGCTGGAAAGAAAAAGCAAGACTACAAGTACAAAGACTTGCTGCAACATGCATCAGGAGTGGGTAAGGGCTCGGCTAATAGAAGTGCAAAACAGAAGGCTAACCATCTTGCTCTGGCCAAATATTTGGAGACTGATTTATCTGGTGAAGCAGAGCAAGTCCAAACGCTAACTGTACCAAAACCTGCCAGTCAATCTCAGCAAGATGATCTTTATGTCTGGCCATGGACTGGAATAATGGTAAACATAAAGGACAAGAGTTTGCACAATGCTGAGTATTGGGTTAAGGAATTGTCCAAGTACGGGCCCTTAGATGTTTATATGTTGGATGAAGATGGTGCAACTCCTCAAGCTGTGGTGGTATTTAGTGATGATTGGAAGGGTTTTCTGAATGCTAGAGAATTTGAGAAGTCGTTTGAAACAAAACATTATGGTAAAATGGATTGGAAGCAGCAAAACATGCAGCCAGGCTCAAACATTTATGGATGGATTGCTCGGGAAGATGATTATCTCTGTGAGGGGCCAATAGGAAAATACCTCCGCGAGAATGGAAGCTTAAAAACCGTCTCAGATATTGTCCATGAATCATCGAAAAGCCGGAATAATGTGGTGGCAAACCTAGCAAATGAAATTGATGTGACTAATGAGAACCTCAATAAAATGCAATACAGGTACAATGAGAAGAATCTGTCATTGAGTAGGATGCTTGAGGAGAAAGACCAGCTACATCATGCTTTTCTTGAAGGTTTGTCTACGTTGTCTGTAAAGATTTTTGGTGGTTTTATGTGCCATAAAAGGTTCCCATTGACTATATAATATTTTAATATCATTTTTATGTTATTATTGTGTTACAAATTAATTTCAAAATTTACAAGCAAGATATTGATGCATAATTGCTTCATTTTTTTTTTTTGGTCAGAATCAAGGAAATTACAGCGGAGGGCACGGGATGAGTTACAAAGGATATTGGATGAACAAGAAAAGTTAAACGGTGAATTGGAAGCAAAGAAGCGGAAGCTTGATTTGTGGAGCAGAGATTTAAACAAAAGAGAGGTAGTAACGGAGCAAGAGAGGCAAAAGCTTGAAGAAGACAAAAGGATGGTAATGATATACCACATTTTTTGTCTCAGTATTGTGCTTTAGACATAGCTTTTTACCCTTGATCTTGCATGCTTATCAATAAGCACCCATGTAAAACTTGTATGAATGTTTTCTGTTGTTGGTCTGTTACTAGAATCCCTGAGTTACTTTTTTTTTTTCCTGGGCTGAAGCCTTTTATTTTTCAGTCCACCTATTTGCCTAAACCTTTCCACAAAGCAGAGGCTTTTCCTCAATTGTAAACGGGACCTATAGTTTGTTCACCATGGAAAAATATAGATAAACAAAAATTAGTATATTTTTACTTTCCAAGTGTTATTTTTATGAAGCATCTTGACTCTAATGATCTGATGAAATTTTTTTTCTATGATATCGCTTTTCAAGTCCACCTGCAATCCTGTAGTAGATGTTTAATATCTCAGTTTCAATCATTGTTGCAAGTGTTTTGGTATTTAATATGAAAATATTAGCATCTTTGCTGTACTTCTATGAGATACTAATACAATCTCTTTCTCCTTCCAGAAAGATCTAAGGAATGAATCCCTCAACAAGGCTTCTGTAGAGCGCAAGAAAGCTGATGGGAATGTTTTAAGACTTGTTGAAGAGCAAAAGGTTTCCCTACTTTATATTGTGTAGACCATGAAATTACATTATAGCAGTCTAGCATTTGCTGCCTATAGCTAAATTATTATACATGATAATCTCCTTCTGCTTCTATGCATCTCAATGTTTTCAGAGGGAGAAAGAGGAGGCATTGAGGAAAATAATTGAGTTGGAAAAGCAGCTTGATGCAAAGCAGAAGTTGGAAATGGAAATAGAAGAGTTGAAAGGGAAGTTACAAGTGTGGAAGCATCTTGGAGATGATGATGCTGTCCAGAAGAAGATTAAAGAAATGAATGATGAACTGGAATCAAAAGTAGTTGAATTAGATGATACGGAATCAATGAATCAAACTCTTATTGTCAAGGAGCGTCAGAGCAATGATGAACTTCAAGAAGCTCGCAAAGAACTGATAGAAGTATGATTCTTTTACGGAAAATCACACCAATGTCCCAATTAAGAAAAATAATATTAGAAAAGTCTCATAGCTTGTCAATGACAAGTAAAGGAGCAAGCATTGACAAGCAAAGGAGCTACCATTGACAAGTTGTGGGACTTTTTTTGATATTATTTTCTTAATTGGGACCTTTTTGTCATTTTCCCTTTCTTTTATTATATGTTGATTCCTGATCCCTAAATTTCTTCTTATAGCCAACATAGTTAACAATGAACAAAAGATTTTTCATTATCTTGCCATATTTTTTATTGAAATTCAGAGGCATAAACACTCTCTTAATTTATTTAGATGAAGAGAAATTAGTTGAGGGAAATCAGGGATTACAGTTAAGATTAGGAAATATAAAATCAGATCCAATAATCAAGGGATTCTTAATATTCTAATAAGTCTCCTAATTTATTTCCTAATATTCAAACACTCCCCCCTGGAGAGTATACGTCGGTCATTCCCAACTTGTCTCGAAATCCTTCAAACTTTGTTCTGCCTAGTGGTTTAGTCAAGATATTTGCAATCTATTCTGCAGATCTTATGTGAGATAGAGTTATAATACCTACTTCAATCTTTTCTTTAATGAAGTGTCTGTCTATCTCAAGTCTCAACATGTTTTGTTCGATCATGATATACTGGGTTCTTGACCATTTCAATGATAGCCTTGTTGTCACACCAAAATTGCATTGGTCCCTTATGTTGAATCCCCAACTCCTTCAGTAATCTTATAACCCAAATTCCTTCACATACTCCTTTGTTCACAGCTCTCAGTTCTACTTCTGCACGACTTGTTGACACCACTGTTTGTTTCTTGCTTCTCCATGTACTAGATTTCCCCACACGAATGTACAATACCCTGAGGTTGAGCAACTAGTCCCTTTATCCCTTGCATGGCCTGCATTAATGTAGATTTCTATGTTTCTGGTAGTACATTTCTTAAAGAATAATCCTCTTTCAGGATTAAGCTTCATATAGCTCAAAATTCTTTATACAGCCTCCATCTGTTCTTCTCATGGCTGATGCATAAACTGGCTTACTATTGTAATTGCATAGCTAATGTCAGGACTTGTGTGGGTTAAGAGCCTGGTTGGATTCTCTTATTTTTAAGCTAAAAGCTACTTTTAAGCTAAAGCTAAAAAAAGAGCTTTTTTAAAAAAGCTAAAAGCTGTTTGATGATAATATAAATTTTTTAGCTTAAAAGTTACTTATAAATTGAAATTTAAAATAAGTTGTTTAGTAAAATTTTTGTCATAAGCACTTTTTTTAAGTTTTTTTTTAAAAAAAAGTCGCCGGCGGTTGGGCGGTGGCAGCCGGTTGTCGGCGGTGGGGCGAGTGGCGGCAGGTCGCCGGTGTGTGGTGGGCGGCCTCCCCTTAGTGTTTTTTTTTTTTTAAAAATAGTTTTTAAAAAAAAAAAAAATTCGCGGGAGGTGGTCACAGGTGATGAGGTGGTGGTGGCTAGTCGTTGGCGGCGGCTGCCGGTCACCGACGTGGGGTGGGTGGCCTCCCTTTAGTGTTTCTTTTGTAAAAAAAAAAAGCCGCCGGAGGTGGTCGCCGGCGATGGGGCAACGACGGTTGGGGTGGCCGGTGAGTTGGGGGGTTGGGATATTTTAGTTATTTTTAAAAAAAAAAAGTCGCCGGTGATGGGGTGGCGGTGGCTGCTGGTCACTGATGGTGGTCGCCGGAGTGGGGTGGCCGGCCTTCCCTTTGTGTTTTTTTTATTTTAAAAAAAAAAATCGCTGGAGGTGGTCGCCGACGATGGGGCGGCGATGGAGGCCGGCAGCGGCTGGGGTGGCCGGTGGTGGTCGCAGCGTAGAGACTAGGGTTCTCTTAAAAAATAAGAGCTTAAAAAATAAGCTCCTCTATGGAGCTTTTTATTTTTAGCTTTTTTCTTCATGTAAAAAAAAGCTCTTTTTATTATAATAGCTTTTGTAAAATATTGTTTGGTCTAGCTTTTACTTATAAGGAGAAGATAAGCCCAAAATAAAAGGATCCAAACAGGCACTAGGTATATCAATTTTCCCACAAGTCTTTTGTATCTTTTTGGATTAATTGGAAAACCTTGTGGCTTGATCTCTAAGTGGCATCCCTCTTCCATTGGTGTTCCCTATGGTTGGGTACCCAACATTCTTGTCTCATATAACAGCTCTAGCATATACTTTCGTTGAGATGCATTGATACCCTTCTTGGTTCTTGCCACTTTCATGCCTAAGAAATACCTCATTTGTCCAAGTTCTTTTTAGACGTGTGTTTATGGGAGGGAGTGAAGGAGATAGAAAGAGGTATATACTTCTTGTTCATTTTCAATTCTCAGTACAAGTCATAAGGAATAAATAATTATGATATTTTATGAACTATAGTTGTAAAAGGGAGAGATAAGGACAGATTATTCTTATTTCTTTACTAAAAATGTAGTTGTAGTGAAATTGATATTATTAATGTTTCTGTTGTTTCTGTACTATTACTTGATTTCCTTCAAGCAAATTCGCTTTGGTTCAGATATGAAGACAACTGAAAACTACTTTATTTATTTATTTGAATTATGAAAATCATGCTTAACTGTGAACCATATTTTCTGGATAAGGATTATTGCTTCAGGAGAAGACTATGAACCCTAATGTTTCTCCTTTACACTCATTTTTTCAGGGGCTAAAGAATATGCTAAATGCCCGAACTAATGTTGGGATTAAGAGGATGGGAGAGCTTGATGAGAAGGTTTTTGTGAATGTTTGCAAGAAAAAGTTCTCTCTTGAAGATGCTCAGACAAAGGGTGTTGAACTATGCTCCTTGTGGCAAGAGAACCTGAAGGATTCAGCATGGCATCCTTTTAAAGTGATTACAGATAATGATAAAGCAGAGGTATGCTTTAGAAAACCAGTAAGATTTGCTTGGCATGTGCCTACTTTTACTTTAATTAATGTTTACCCTGGGTTTGGCTGTTGCTGTTGGGCTTGCCCCCGGAAGTAATCTCTCTAACTATAACTTTATAATCTGTTTATTTATATTTCTAGCGTATGATATTTTGTTACTGTTTATTTCAAATTTATTTACAAGTTAGTTTGTCAGGATCGTTCCCTGGTTTTCAGGGATTGTTTGGCTGCTTTGTATTAATTTATTCCTCACTGAGATGAATAAAATCTGTAGCTCTGTGTACTGGAATATATTTTTCTTAAAATTACAGTTGAGATCGTGATACATGCTTACATGCGGGTGTGTTACACTTTTGTATTGGAAATTTAGATTTACCTATATTTTAGAAATAACTAAGTATGTTATCACTTGTAGTTTGAATCCAACATGATCCCTTGCATTTGTATAATGGTGCTCTTGTTTCTTATTGTTCTGCTGTCTTTTTCTCTGTAGTTCCCAGTCAAGCTATTTGCATAATTACCTCCGGACCAGGTAAATTGATTGATATGGGAATCATAATTGATGTTACATTGATGCAGGAAATAATTGATGAAGGTGATGAAAAGTTACGAAATCTTAAGGACGAATGGGGAGATGATATATATATGGAGGTTGTTACAGCCTTGAGAGAATTAAATGAATATAATCCAAGTGGTAGATACATCACTTTTGAACTGTGGAACTTCAAGGAAAATAGGAAGGCTACACTGAAAGAGGTCGTCAGTTACATCGTGGGGCAAATCAAGCAACTTAAGCGCAAGAGGACAGCGCGATGATTGTAACAGCCCCCTATGTTAAGCTAAGGTAAAAGGTTTTTGTTTTGTCTCTGTTCTGTTTAGTTAGTGCGGTGAGTGGCTGATTCATGAGTTCATGCTCATGTTACTGTCATGTTTTAACTGAACAAAAAATGCTGTGTGGTGTGCATTTACTGTGCAGTTTAAATGTGATTATCTTGAAATTTCATGATTTATGATTAATTAGAAATTTGTAACTTGGCTGTGTCTTTATGCATGTTTCATTACGAATTTACCATATGATACTGAAATTCTGATTATCAATTTCCATAACTGAAATTTTGGGTGCAGGCTCAGCGGGGTTGAGCATATGATATTTCAAGAGGAAGATGGAAACAATTAGGTTCATTGTCTTGTGCTTCTGAGTCACAAGCGCTTTAATTAACGTCCTAAATCTGTCATTTGTGAGTGGATTTGAAACTCTGCTGAAACCTGAAGTTTCAATTTAGAACTTTAGTGGGTCTTCTTGGGTCACTTCTCTGTTGGGTCATTGGTGATTGTTTTCAACAGACCCAATATGAAAGTTAGTCCTCTAATTTCTCTACCGCGGACTTTCTTTGAATACATTGTCATTTCATTAAAAAAATAACTTTTACTTATTAAGGAAAATGAAAATTTGGAGGGGAGCATGGTTGAAAAAAAATTACTTAAAAGTTGGTGCTCTACCCACCCAAAAGATTTTTTTTTAAAAAAATTTACTTTTATATATTAAAGGAAAATGTGGGGCCTATGTTAAAAAAAAATGGAGAATTACTATAAGATTCTAAAGAAATGATTTAATTACTGAAAGGATCTATTAACAAGTGATGTGTTATTTCTTATATTAAACTTTTATCGCATGCTCATAATAATTCCCCAAAGAAAATGGTAGACCCACATTAAACAGTTGGTGATATATCATGCCTAAATATTTGGGTTTATGCTTTCTCGTTTAAACCCCTGGAATAAGATTCAAAATCGTGCGCGACGTGACCTTGGTAATCGCATATTCGCAGTCCAAGGATTCGGCAACCTTGTCTGTAGGGTGGAAACAGGTTAGGTCAAGCTTTACTCTTAACAAGTCAAGCCTGTTCTATAACATACTGGCATGAACCTGATCTATGACCTGTATACAGGTTTGACCTGTGGCCTATTAAGAGGCTTGTTTTTTTTAAAATATAAAAAATTAAAATTTTTTATATTATTATTAGTATTTATTTAATTAAGCTAACAGGCCACAGACTGAAAACAGACATACTATAAACATGTTAAAATTACATAAATTAATACAAATAATATAAATAGGTCGGCCAGATAGGCCTAAAAGGTATTTTATTAGAGCTGAGCCTGGCGTGTTAAGCCAAAACAAACCTTATAAGAGGCCTTGGCCTGACCTTTTAGCTTGATAGGTCAGGCCTGACCAAGCTTTTAACAAGTCAAACCACAAGCTCATGACCTATTTCCACCCTTAGCCTCACGCCATCTCTTTCTTTAAGTTTTATTTCAAAGAATTTACATGTAAATATGTAAATATTGCCTGATCGACTACCATGTGGCAATTCCTGTCTCTGATGGTTCTATGGTTTTTCACTCTGAAACAATCGAAATTTTATTATTATTTTCGTAGACAATCAATTTAATTACTTCTCACTGCATGTTTTGTAATCTAAGATCAATCAAGTTCATTGAAATTGTTAATGCCAAAATTATTATTTTTTAAGAAAATAATAAGTTAACACATTGCAATTTCATTAATGGCACTTTAATTGGAATATTTGAGGGCATGGTGTGTAGTGGGGACCTATAGATAGCAAAGTTGGAAAAACTAACATTATTATCATTGACCTAGAAGCTTCAAAGCAAGCCCTAACGAATAAGGAATAGGGGTGAAAAATCCATAGTTTACCCCAATGCTCTTTACGCTTTAAATTCCATCTATGTATGTTGTAAGGAACCAAATTATGAATCCAACAACAAAAAGCTTATTTCATTAGATGAGGTCAGCTACATTGATTACAATATGTCATTATGCTCTATCAACAATTAAATGATAAATACCAAAAAATTCACAAAACTTAGACAACTATTAAAGGATCGTTCTGTTTTACATAGGATCATTAAATTAAAATACATATTAAAGCAGCTAGTCCTTTAATAGATTGATATTTTGATATCTTTAGTGTCTGTTTGGATTTAACTTTTAGAGAATAGTTTTTACGATTTACGATGTAAGTTATGAGAAAAGTTTTATCTCAACTTACGAAAAATAACTTTTAAAACCTAGGTTTGACGAGCTCTTATTTGGATAAACTTTATAAGATGTGTCTTCAATCCAAGTGCAAAGACCTTTAGAGAGTGGGCTAGTGTAAGTTCTATTGAATCTATTTATACTCCTTCAAAGCACGTCTTCACTCCCACTTATTCATATTATAAAAAAAAAAAAAACACTTTCAAGTTTTAACAAATTCATATGAATATGAGGAATGATAGTTAACTTATTAAATATTTTTAATAAAATTTTTCAATTTTATCCTTATGAATGAGGTTTTGAAGGAGAGAGAAAAAACATGAAAATCCACATTTAAGCACTAATTAATGGGACGAAATTGAGAAATAAACATTAACAACTTTCCAAGTGACTTATATTAAAGAAAGTAATTGGTTGTTATTGGGTTGAGTTTCTCTATTGTCCCCATTCCCATTTTCTTATAATAGTCTATGGTTGAGGTTCATTCTTGTATAAAAATATTTCTATAGACATAAAAGAGTAAATTTAAACTCTTAAAATCTAATCTATACCATTTATAGTTGCAATCCATAATAAATAAATAAATTTTAATTTAGAAAATATAATAATAATAACTTTATAAAATATTAAATCCAAACCATTCATTTCATTATCTAAGGGTGGTGATGAAATAATGAGAAGAAAATAAAAAATATTGCAATGAGAATTGTTCTTGTGTGGTTGCAAAGGAATTAATAATTGTATTGATATTGTAAATGCTAGTCCTATCTATGTCTATGTCTCTGTTTAACTTTGGTAGCTGCTTGCAAGGTTTTGGAGACGAACATGAAGCCTATAATTTTTGCTTTGCAGCATGTGAAATCTCTGAGTTTCCCCTTGTTAAGGCAAGGATTTATTTAATTATTTTTTATTTTCTTGGTTTCAAAATTTGATTTGTTTTGCCTAGGATTTTCTTGTTGAGTATGAGACACCAAATAATTGGTATATGAATATGATAGATCATTCTCGCTCCACATTTCTGCTAAATCATCAATAATCAAAAGGGGTGAAATTTTGTAGATATGGAAATGGGTTTAGTTGAATTGCCATAACACATGAATTGGGAAGAATGAAAATGAACACGGAGATAAATAAATGAGAATGTTTTTTATACAGTATAATTGTCTATATATCTATTAAGCTTGTAACTTAGTGGGATGAAAGTTCTTTAATAACTAAGAGTTCGCTTGTTCGACTCAATTTGTAATCTCACGTTTCTATTATTTGAAATTGGAAAAAAGAAGTTGTGGATTTCCTATTTTAACCATGCCCCTTCTATTTCTCAATTTTAGTATTTTCACATCAATTTTAACCAAAGTTATTAAATCCAGATCAGTCATTAAACAACATGAGGTACTAGATTAAACTAGAGTTAATCAGGACCAAATTAGTGAGAAATTAAGGATTTTATAGTTATTAATATGAAAATATAAAAAAATAATAAACCATTTCATCATGTCCGGGTTTCGAAATCCTAATATTAGTTTTTACTAGCCAAGTATAAAAATAATCTTCTCTTGAAGTTTATTCAAACACCATAAAATGTGAGTACATATCACCATAATTCCAATTTTTTTTTTTTTTTTTAATATGCATAGTTAAAGTCCACTCAATATATATATTATAATTATGGATATTCAATATTACAATTGAAGGGCAAAATTTTCTCTTAAATCGGAGCGAAGCAGAGGCGGGGCGACACTGGACCCGCTTTTGCAGCTTCATCTGCTTTGTGGAGACGCCGAACAGAGGTGGCGCGATTCATCTCCGTCTTGCGGCAACATCGAAGAACCAGAGTGGAGGAGCCGCTGTTTGGTTATACTTAAATCCCTCCTATCTCCGTCTTGCTTACCCAAACAAGTTCTAAATTATCTTGCGGTCTGTTCTTTGTGCGGCGTTACTTGGGGCATTCTAAAACCTAACGCAGAAGCCGTCCGTCTCCATTAAGACCGAGGTGGTTGCAGTCGTAAGTCCGACAAACCACCATGCCTACCGTCAGTGTCGGGCGGGATCGTCTGTTTGCAGCTCTAGGAAGGACTTACAGTGAGCTTCATTTCCCATTTCAATCTATCCATCAAAATGCGCAACAATTACTTTTTTTTTTCTTTTTTCTTTTTTAATTTAATTTCCAGCACAAGAAGAATTCGAAGACCTGTGCTTCAGTTTTGGAATCGAGCTTGACGACGTTGTAAGCTCTTTGACCAAAACTTTGAAGTTCTGATACATATTTTATTCATCGTACTTATACAATGTGGTTACGACAGACTACTGATAAAGCAATTGTGAGAAAAGAAAAGCACTTGGAAGAAGAAGCTGATGAAGATGAAGAAGTTATCTACAAAATTGAAGTTGGCGCCAATAGGTACCCTTACATTTAAATTATTTTCCCTTAATTTCCTCGTAGATGCAGATGCAATCAAAATGTGGGCGTAAGTTGATCCTTGATTCCCAAAAAAATGAGTCTTTGATATGATTGTAAATGCGTTCAATGTTATTGCTGGTTGACGAAATTTACTTTCGTGTGTAAAGGCTAGCTCAACTTCCATTTCAAGGTTACTTAATGAGTTCTAGTGTTCTGGCTTGACACTACCTATAATCAATTGGGGTTGAACTCCTTGTTCATATTTAGTGGTCTCATCTTACATTTCTCCTTCAATTTGGGGATTTTTTATTTTTTTTTTTATTTTTTTTTTTAAGTTTCGGTTGCAAGCTTCACTCTCTCTGAGCTATTTGCAATAATAATGAAGTATGCTTTAGGAGATTAATGCTAGAGCAAAGCTAAGTTGCTTTTACTTGCACAGATATGACCTGCTTTGCCTTGAAGGGCTAGCTCAAGCCCTCCGAGTGTTCTGTGGATTCCAAGAAATCCCTACGTACAGTTTGGCTGGCATTAGTAAAGATGCAATGCTCAAATTGCATGTGAAGCCAGAGGTAGTTATGCTATCCCTGAATCATTTTTTTAATAAGGACGACATTTACTGATTGGAAACTGAGGTGTGTCTCTTGCGTTAATCATTGTAGACATCTTTGATTCGTCCATATATTGTTTGTGCTGTATTGAGAGGTGTAACATTTGATAAAGCAAGATACAACAGCTTTATTGATCTCCAAGACAAGCTTCATCAAAACATTTGCCGGTAATGATGTCTGACTCACTTATTTGCTATTTTTATTGTATTTGGGCACGATTGGTTACTGGTTTATATGTTTTATATCATTTTTAAATCTTTAGATTCTTTATTTTCCTAGCTTTCAAAGATAACTGGGGAATCCTTGCTCATTGGTTTATCGAATTATGCTAATTATAATTCTAAACTGCATTGCCTTTTTTGCATCATTTCAGCACTTTATATTTAATCTTCATGTTTTTTCAGGCGAAGAACTCTTGTTGCAATTGGCACTCATGATCTGGATAAGTTGGAAAGCCCTTTCACTTATGAGGTTTCTACTAAAATATGAACAATGAATATTCTTTTATCGTGTATATAGGATAGCATGAAAAACAAAATAGGAATCTGGGATCTAAAAGGGCTCTGGGGGATTATGTTTAAAGTTGAAACTTACTTATTAGGAACATGGAACTTGTTGCCTAGCCTAGCCTATGCATATTTTTTATCACTAAACTTATTATCTGGCAATATTTATTGAAACATCTCTTTCTTTATTGGGCAGTGCTGCTTACACTTTCATTTGAGTTGATTGTATGATAGAGGGCCTTTAAACCATGTTTGAATTAACTGATTGGTAGTGTTTACATTAAGATTCGGTTAGAAGTTGCCAGTAATGTTCATTCTGCAGTAAATCTATTTTAGATTTTATCCCTATACTGAAGCTGATATGTAATTATGGATTTAGAAAAAAAATTGTTAGATTCATTGATTATTAGGATTTATTCCGATTGAATTTTAAATAGATTTAAGATAGGATTTAGATCGGATATTGTTATATTATTAGGAGGATTTAAATAGGATTAAATTATAATGGTAGGATTTGGAAAAGATTAGAATATATATATCTACTAGGACTTGTGTCTATAAATAAGGGTAACATACCTGATTCATTTTTGTGATTCAATAAGATTGGAATATTCAGATATTCTCTTGCTTCCCCCCCCCAAACACCCAAAAAAGAAATCTAAATTCCACAACATAAGCATTTAAGGGTTCCACATTTTTTACAGTTGGAGTTATATGGGCTGCCTAGTTTCATTCTATCATTGCCCCAATATACTTAGTTTTTAAATTTATTGGCATCATAAATGCAGCATGATTGCTGGTGATGAATTTAAAAGGCTTTACTGCAAAGATGCATCATTGGTAATTCTCACTTGATGTATTTTTTCAGGCTTTGCCACCTTCAAGTATAAATTTTGTGCCACTAAAGCAGGTATTTATTTTTAAATTTATTCTGGCATTTCAATTTCTTAGTTAACATATCTTTGAAATTGCATACTGCGACCGCCTCATTTAGCTACTCTTATTTTATTGTTTTCTGGTGCAAAACCTATGGTTTAACTAGTCCTCTGTCGCATATACTCAGGATAACAACATTTGAAACTATTCTGTCGATATTTGTTTTGAAATTCATCTTTTCCGCTTGGGTGCTGTAGGAAAAGAACTTCAGGGCTGATGAGCTTATGGAGTTCTACAAAGTGAGTTCTTACAAATATTTCTTTGTTGGATTTAGCATAGCCAACTGTGGATTTTTATTTGTGCACTTCTTTGGAATTCATTCAATTTTGGGTTGATAATATATGAATGTTTAGTATCTCTTTATAGGGCACTGTTGTTTAGAGACATCTCTGAATATTTATCTGGTTTATGTTTGACAGTCAGATTTGAAACTGAAGAAATTCTTGCATATAATTGAGGGCTCACCAGTATTCCCTGTTATATATGACTCCAAGAGGTATTATATTTCTGTAGCATACTAATCATCAAATAGCTTAGAAATGTTTAAAACATTCTGCTCTCATGTGTTTAGCTGTTGCAATCTTGTGTCTGCATCCACGATGCCCTATTTACATTAAATTTTTGTTGAATCACTGTATTGATGCTGACTGTCATCACTGCTAGAGTTTTTCATGCTAATCGCTGCGTTGCTAGATACAATTTTGAAGATGCTGTCTAATAATTACTAAAATATGAGATCATGGATAGTTTTATTTCTCCTTAACTGGTGGGTAATTGATAGAAATAGAAGAATTCCGAGTTTATAGAACTTAAAGAAAATAAATAAATAAAAGTAATCTAGAGCCGGGATCTGTAAACTCTAGCCAATGTACAATAATCTTTCATATAATATTCTATCATGCTCCCTTCATAAAACATATTATTTATATATATATATATATATATATAGAGTTTTGTAATCCTAACTGCCTATAATAACTGCTAATAAAAGATAATATGATATAAATATAATAATAACTTCCCTATCCTAACTGCCTATAATAACTGCTAATAAAATATAATATAATAATAAACAGATAATATAATAACTTCCCTATCCTAACTGCCTATAATAACTACTAATAAAATATAATATAATAATAAAACAGATAATATAATAATAACTACCCTAAACTAATACAAACTAACAATAACTACTTCTAAACATGTGGAACCCTAACAATACCCTCCCCTAGAAAATAAGCCTTGTCCTCAAGGCGGAAAGAAGGAAATTTGGGGCAAGTTTGCACTGGCAAGTTGCTCAACTTCTGAGAATTCAGGCGTCTTCCTTGTATCTTCGGTTATCTCCATTAATCTCAGGGTGGAAGTTTTACAACGATATGAATCGGTCTCCACATTTGAAACATAAACCTTTCTCTCGCCGAAATTGCCGTTACTGATCATTGAAAGCTGGAAATTGTGAGATCGATGAGTTGCTCTATATTGGACGATGCGATTCTATTGTTGATGCTGTTATCACTGGATGATTATGGGAATTTGACGGAGATAACGGTTTGGCTGAGGAACCGTCGGATTGGAATAAGAAGTTGGGTCCCAAGGCTGACGTGGCGAAAAATCTTTATTTTCTCGCCAATAATAATTAATTTCCGACCCTTGTGCAATCTGGTTTTGCGGATTAGGTTGTGAATGCTGTTGGGCTTGGGCTTTTATTTCAAATTCCAAAGCCAAACTCATCACCTTATATACTGTTCGTGGTTTTTGAATTTTAACATTGACTTGAAATTCTTCCTTTGACTCGTTGATAAATACTCCCAAAAGACAATGCTCTGGCCACACTTGAACGTGGGATTGGCGGCAGACAAACTCTTATTTATATTCTCCCACAATACCAACTTGCTTAATGCTACAAAGATGCACGTCTGGGTTTTGAAACTCTACAGGACCGAATTGAAATTGGAAAATCTGCACCAATTCATCCCAATACCTTATCATTCTTCCCGAGGAAACCCAAGTAAAGGTGTCCAATGCATCGTCCTTGAGATTCATGGCTGCTACGTCAATCTTCAAATCTTCCGGAGTCTGGTATATCGAAAATACTTCTCAGCCTTTTTTAAAATCCAGCCTCTTGGATCGCTTCCTTCATATTTTGGAAATTCAACCTTTGAATAAGGTCGCTTAGAAGGGTTCCTATTCCACCAAGGATTTTTTGTATTATCTTCATTATGTGCACCGTAAGTTCCTCTGTTGTTATGACTTGATTCTCCATAATTTATGGCCGACACTTTTTGCTTTTTTAGAACATTAATTTCTGCATTCATCATGTTTAATTGTGTAAGAATTGCTGCCAATTGTTGCTGATGTGAATCTTGGTGCATTTGGGAAGGTTGTTGCACCAAGATGACAACGGGATCATTACGTGGATTTGAATTTGGTGGGATTTTTGGGTTTTGATTTGGGTGTCCAGGAGAATTATTCTCCTAAGAGGAGTTTCTTGTGTTAACCATCGTACCTACAGGTTTGAAGATTCACCGCTCTGATACCAAGTTGCTAGAAATAGAAGAATACCGAGTTTATAGAACTTAAATAAAATAAATAAATAAAACTAATCTAGAACCAGGATCTATAAACTCTAGCCAATACACAATAATCTTTCATATAATATTATGTCATGCTCCCTTTAGAAAACATATATATATATATATATATATATATATATTATATATAATACTTGAATTCTAAAATAGAATTCAAGTATTGTATACGCCGTCAAATCCCTGGGATTTGACGGCGAACTTAAAAAGCCACCTACAGACGCTTTACGCCCAATCATTTCGGATAACGCTTGCATCCTCTGTCTTACCGCGGCTGCTGGCACAGAGTTAGCCGATGCTTATTCCCCAGATACCGTCATTCCTTCTCCGGGAAAAGAAGTTAACGACCCGTAGGCCTTCTACCTCCACGCGGCATTGCTCCGTCAAGCTTTCGCCCATTGCGGAAAATTCCCCACTGCTGCCTCCCGTAGGAGTCTGGGCCGTGTCTCAGTCCCAGTGTGGCTGATCATCCTCTCGGACCAGAAAACATATATATATATATGTTTTCTGAAGGGAGCAGGACATAATATTATATGTATATGTATATGTATATATATGTATGTATGTATGCATGTATAGTTTTGTAATCCTAACTGCCTATAACAACTGCTAATAAAAGATAATATAATAATAAATATAATAATAACTTCCATATCCTAACTGCCTAAAATAACTGCTAATAAAATATAATATAATAATAAACAGATAATATAATAACTTCCCTATCCTAACTGCCTATAATAACTACTAATAAAATATAATATAATAATAAAAAAGATAATATAATAATAACTAATACAAACTAACAATAACTACTTCTAAACACGTGGACCTAACAATTTTTTTTGGCTGGAACTACACTGACGCACTGGCTCACTTGTATTTTTATGGGGTCAGCTTGCAGAGGCAGCCTTGTTAGTTTTGCTTCTCCTCTGTTTTCCATAGATTATATTTTTTGTGAGCTGATAACTAGGAGCACTTGACCTTGTTCCGCCCAAATCATGTTGTTTAATTCAATTTCTGACATGTTATACTGCTTTGACAGAACTGTTTTATCTTTACCCCCAATTATAAACGGTGCACATTCAGCCATCACTTTGGAGACAAAGAACGTATTTATTGAATGTACTGCCACTGATCTGACAAAGGCAAAGATTGTTTTGAATACAATGGTAGAGAGCTGTAGCTCATTTCGTGTCTCTCTATCCAGCCCAATTTCTTCTCTTCTCCATTGCGTTGATCGTGACATGCTATTCTATATTTTCAGGTAACAGCTTTTTCGGAATACTGTGATAAAAAGTTTGTAATTGAACCAGTTGAAGTGATTTCTTCCGATGGAAAGTCATGCATATATCCTGATTTGTCTGTCTACAATATGGAAGTTTCTCTGTCTTACATAAACGGACTGATTGGGGTGTCATTGGAGATGGAAGAGGTATTTATTTCATGGAACTTTCTTATGTAGATCGTAAATGTTCTTCATAATCTTTAACAGATGATTTTTAGCCTGAAGAACCCAATAACTTCGTGGACTGAATTTATATGAGGCAAAGGCCCAATACTCTGGATAAGGACAGATCTAATGCTTCTGATGGTAAGAGGACTATGGATGGGCCCAAGCTTGCTAATGCTGAAGGCTGAGGTCAATGACTGTTACCTAGGATTTTGTGCCTATGGAGAGGGCAAGTAAAGACACGTTGATTGAGGACAGTCCTGAACCTCTCAAGAGTTCAGGGATTATTTTCTGTTTCTGCCATTTTTCACTGTTCTCTATTTTCTTGCATTTTCCGGTCTGAACAGTCGCTGTAGCAGGAGTATTAGTAAAGTTTGATTTCCTTGACCTCTTCCATTGCTCATAGAAGAGGCTCTGTACTGACTCTTCTAATAATTATGGGTTAATAGTACCAAGTTGCATCAAAGCAACATATAGATTAAGTGGATTCTTCCTTCTCTTGCAAATTGGCTGTTGATAATCTTCAGCTGATCATTTAATTCTTGTCCTTGTGACTTTTTCTTTGGTCCATTGCTTTAAGCACATGCTAAATTTATCTTTTTTAATTCAAGACTCTGCTCTGATGCTTTCTGAAGTAACTAAAGCATCAAATAATTTTTAATTTGCTATTCTTATTTCTTAAGACTTGTCTTTTCTACAGGTAACTGGACTATTAAACCGAATGCAGTTGCATGCCAAACAATCTGTTGCTGACAATGGGCAGTGTAACATTGTTGTATCTGTTCCTCCTTCCAGAAGTGACATTCTTCACCCATGTGATGTCATGGAGGTATTGGCAGGAATTTGCTTGGTCAATAAACTGTTGCTGTTCAGATTATCAAAGACTGTTGGATCTATTAAAGGTATACTGTGCTGACAAGTCGTCAATATGTGTATGTTTCAATTTTCTTTCTGTAGGATGTTGCAGTTGCTTATGGATTCAATGCTATTAAGGATAAAGCCCTTATTGATAATAAGGGCTCTAAGAGACTGGCTACTTCCTTGACACTGCTTCCTTTGAATGAACTTAGTGATCTTATCAGAAATGAGGTATAATGCAAGTACTTTAACCCTTGTGGTTGAAGTTTCATGCTCTTCAGGATTATAATTATTCCACTCTTTTCCTTTTTCCTTCTTTTATAACAAAAATATATGTCACTCTTATCTATAAAATAATGCATTAAATGCTTAAAGTAAATCATTTTCATTATACATGTTAGGCTTGATTTATCTGAATTTCATTATTCCCTGATCTTATTTGCAGGTTGCAATGACTGGGTTCACAGAGGTCTTGACATTTATACTTTGCTCTTCTAAGGAAAATTTCGCCATGCTGAATCGTAAAGATGATAAATCAGTTGCTGTTATCATTGGAAACCCTAGGTCTTCAGATTTTGAGGTTTGCATACAGTATATCAGCATATTGAAATTAGTAGTTTCTGAGGTTAAAATTTTATTGTACTTTAATTTGTAATTTCATGCCTTGCTTAGCCATCTGTGCTCTCTCTACAGCCCCCAATCTGAGTTTGGGTTACATCATATTTGCATATAAATACACATTGTTTGCTCAGCAGTTCCCTGACCTTCACAAAGTTGATCACTCTTATCTTCCCTTGCAGTTGCCTTGCTATGATATTTTTCATGCTTCAATTCTTACATGGTTTTAGATTCTATATATTATTAACTAATATATTAGCACGTTATCCTATTCTTACAGGCTGTGCGAACTAGTCTTATGCCAGGCATTTTGAAAACTGTGGCTCACAATAAGGACCATCCGAAGCCAATAAAGGTGTCATTTAAGCTCTTATCCATATGTGTTAGCCTATTGGATTTTTGAATCTAATCAGCTTTGTTTATTTTGTCAAAATTTGATGACCTGTGCTCAATTAGTTAAGAGTTTCAGCCAACTTTTTTTCAGTAAAGGTTTCAGTGTTACCTTTTGACTATAGTACCTTTGGTCTTAGTCTTCTGTTACTACTACAACGTATTTGATATCTGTGCCTCTGCATCATAACATGTTTTTGTGATTCATCCTTTTGCTTTTGTTCTTTGTTGGTTCAGATTTTTGAAGTTGGTGATATTGTGGTCTTGGATGACACAAAAGATGTTGGTGCCAGAAATCGACGTCAACTTGGTGCGCTTTACTGTGGTTCTAATGCGGGATTTGAGGTATAATAAGCAGTGATGTCATGGAGCTTCATTGAGTCTTTTGCTCTTTGAAAATGAGTTATCATACATGAAACTTTTGGAAGAGGATCCTCTCATCTTTTTTCTCATCTTCTGTCATCATCCAATCTAAACTGTTGATTGGGAAGATGAGAGAAATGTTAAAGTAGTATTATAATTAATTGGATGGATATGATTTAAAGATTATGAGGGATAATGAGAAAAGGATTATGAGAGAAACTTAACCCAGAACTTTTATGTATTGTGGTCTCTACCTGACCAAATTGAGATTAAAAAAAAAAAAATTTGAAAACATGAAGGAAACACCAGAGTGCTATACTTGTTTGTATAAAAAAAAAAAAAAAACTCCTTAAATTGCTTTTTTAATTTTGCAGAAGAGCTTTAAGTGCTCACTTGCCCTACCACTTATAAAGCTTATAGTTGATAATAAATACTGGTGCCCCTCACTGTTAGAATTCATTCCTTCTAGAGATAAGAAGAATATATTGTATCATCATACTTCTGAATTTTATTTCATTGATATGCAGATAATTCATGGCTTGGTTGACAGAGTAATGGAAAAGAATGGGGTTCCTTTTGTTTCACCTGGTGATAGAACAGGATATTATATTGAGCGATCGGATGTAAGTATAGATTGCATAGATGTTCTCTTTTGCCCTTGCCCATGTGTGTTTACCTTCCGATCTTCTCCATAAAGATTTATGCTGCTGCTGATTACATGACATGACTGCTTAATGAAGGAGCCTGAGTTTCTGGCGGGTAGGCAAGCTAAAATCATGTACAAAGAACAGCACATTGGCACTTTTGGCATTGTTCACCCAGAGGTACTTGAGTTATGATCAGTAAAATTGTGTTGGCTTGATATAGGACTTATTTGAATGTTGGGGACCTTAAAAGCTGCTACAATGTTGATGATATGGACGCCATTGTTGTGAAGGACATTCAAACTACTATTTGATAAAAACATAATTTAAGATGGTATGAATTGAATAATGTTGACAACAATGTTTGGTTAATATCCGTATAAGCAATTATGATGATTTAAAATTAAAACTTATAACAAAGGGAGTCCAACGTATTAGGCTTTTACCATGTAGGGTTTGTAGTTTGCGTAATATGCTAAGATGGTAATAGCTGCCAGTGCAAGAGGAAATAATCAGAAGAGAGGCATGGAATGCATACTCCAAAAATTTAATTGTATCTCGGTGGCAATAGACACGTCTATTTGACCTGGCACGTTTTCCTCAACATTCCATACTGTGTATCTAGGAGTTTTATAATATATCCTTTCAGGAGCAAAGCAATCAGACAATGTACTCTGGGGTCAGGTGCATTATAACCAATAATGCTTATGTTATTTTGTTTTTCTTTCAGGTGTTAAATAACTTTGACATTCCTGATCCCTGCTCCTTCGTAGAACTCAACATTGAAAGCTTCTTATAGAGATAATTAGCTGCAAATGTGAGCGTCTTCGTTGATATTGTCTATTGTTAGTTGTTTCCTATTCGGTTTGTATTTTCTTCATCAAGTAGCTTTATTCAGTCATTCACCTCATTGCCCCTCAATTGCTACCCCAGTCCTCTTTCCCCTGGTAATTTTGTTTGGGCTGATATTCGTTGACTTTTCTGCAGATAAGTTGGAGTTCCCTCACTGTTTCTTTTGATTTACATCGCACCTTAATTGGGAGCAATACTGCTTTCTGCATCATACATGGGTTTCCTAGGAATTTAGAGGCAACAGTTGCTGGGGAAGTTGAATTAACTTATTTTCCCTAAAGCCTGGGGCTGTTCATTTAGTCTGCAGTTTTTAACATTGGAAGCTGTGTATTATCTGATTGGAATGAGATCTGAGTTGCACAGCTTTTATGTGATGAAAAAGGAAGAAAAAACTTTGATTTTGAGCTTATAGACAATGTACGGTATTGATACATTTGTATTTTGTATTTGTATTTGATGATAAACTGAGGGCTATGAGAATGTTTGCTAATGAAGGTGAAGTCAGTGGACATTGCTCATCATAATACGATATCCTCTAAAATGGCATATAATATTTTTGGTCCGAAAAAAGGAGCATATAGTATAATCAAAAGGAAATGATATCAACTCCATGCTTGGTCGGAGTTTTATTTTTGGGTCCAATGCTTGGTCGCAGTGTAACGCAGTGTAAAACGAGTAGTTAAGGATAAAATCAAAAGTGATGGGTTTCTTGCCTTTTGTTGTTTTGCCACATTTAGGTGCGAGGCTAGGCATATAAATTATTCTCTTCGGTGGATAGTATAAAATCTAGTTAACTTTTGTTTTTTTTGAAGGGATCATTTAATCAAAACATGTTTATGTGATTATATATCAGTATTAGTAAGACAAATTATTTACTTAGAGAAAAATGATAAATAACAAATGCTTAAATGTATCTTATTTAGTTTTTTTAACTTCTCTAAAGAAAGTCAACTGGTTCATACATAAAGGACTGAATGTAATAATTTATTGAGCATAATTAATCTTTTTTAAGAAAGTCATCTGGGTGGACGGCAGTTCCTTTTTCTGTACAAGGAATATTCTCTCTTGTATGAGTATTTCTATATATGGGGAATAAATTCCTTTTGTTTGAAACTTAAAACTGAATTTTTTATTTTGGCCCCTATTAAATATGTTAAATTTTCACTTATTATCTCTAATGTTCTCTCTTCATAAATAAGGGTATAATTAGAAGAAAAAAAATAGCACATATTTAACACTTTTAACTAATATTTTAAACGGGGTGATTTAAGCGGTTGTTCCATATATAGAAGACAGGGAGGAGCATAAGTTGTGGTTACGACAGACTATCGAGAAAGCAATTGTGAGAAAAGAAAAGCATTTGGAAGAAGAAGCTGATGAAGATAAACAAGTTATCTACAATGTCACTAACAATTGAGTTTGAACAAGACTCAGATCCATCAACTCACAAATTTCTGCTTCACTTCATCATTCATCGTAAACTAGTCTGACTAAAGTTGTTTTCCCAAGTCTATAAAAAAAAAAAAAAAAAGATGATTTCCCAAACCCACCCATGCTCACAATTTTTCTTGATCACTTGATGATAGCGAAAATGTGTTTCCAAATAAATAAAGGAAGTGCTTTTATACAAAATGATGCATATATTATCGATCATAACACATTCTATTATGGTTATGGTTAGTTATAACATATATCATAATCGATTGTAACAAATTCTGCTTTTCTACTAAAAATGCACTTCTTTAGTTTACATTGATTAAATTTTACTAATAACTGAGATTAAGAGTGTCACAGGAAAATATTAAAACTAAAAGTAACGAATAAAAGTTATTCCACTCCTTTAATTTTTTTTTGCCAGATCTTTTCCAATAACTTGCAAGGTGTTAATTTATTTTATTTTTATGCTATAATTATTTAATTATTCAACGGTGAGATAGTCAGTTTTAGTTTTTAACAGGTGTTATTAGTTACGTAAACGCATATATTTTTCCATTTAATACAATTTAAACAATTGAAATGATTTATTTTGTCTACTTACCTAAGAAAGCATCCACAGCCAAAAGTTCCAGAAATTGTACGAGAAGAAACAAAAAGGAAAAAATAACACAAAAATTGTACAAGCAGAAACAAAAAAACTCCTACCTCACCCTGTCGCAAAGAAAGCACGAGGGATTGTCTTTTTTATCTTCAGGGTTGAGCATTTCCAGACACTCCTCGTGAAAGGTGTGCTCACTGGGAAGAATGGGGTACAACACTATCTTGCTCAGGTCCCCTGGCAGTAGCAACAACAGACCTGTCGCAAAGAAAGCACGAGGAATTATCTTTTTGATCTTCAAGGTTGAGCATTTCCAGACACTCCTCGTGAAAGGCGTGCTCATAGGGAAGAATGGGGTAAAACACTATCTTGCTCAGGTCCCTTGGCAGTAGCAGGCTCAAGTCCCCTGGCAGTAGCAGTCCCCTGGCAATAGCAGGCTCAGGTCCCCTAGCAGTAGCAGCAACAGCTCCTGACTGTAATGAGAAGTTCTGATGTGGTGTCCCCTGGCAGTAGCGGTCCCCTGACAGTAGCAGCAACGACCCCTTGACTCCCTTGGGGGTAGCAAGTTCAGGTTCCCTAGCAGTGGCACTCCTGACTGTAATGAGAAGTTCTAATGTGGTGTCCCCTGGTAGTAGCGGTCCCTTGGCAGTAGCAGTCCCCTGGCAATAGCAGCAACGACCCCCTGACTCTCTTAGGGGTAGAAAGCTCAGGTTCCCTGGCAGTGGCAGTAGCAGGCTTAGGCCCCCTAGCAGTAGCAACAACGACCCCCTGACTTCCCTAGGGTAGCAAGCTCAGGTCCCCTTAGTAGTGGCAGTAGCAAGCTCAGGTTCCTTGGCAGTGGCAACAACCCCTGACTATAATGAGAAGTTCCGATGTGGTGGCAGTAATCCAGAGCGAGGTAGGGAAGAATTGATGAAACATGTCTTATTCTTGGACACGAGAGCCATTCTCATTGCTCTAGCCCAAGAATGGTAATTTGGACTGGATAAAGTTGGTGAAACTAAGATCAACCAAGGATTTTTGTTTGGATGTAGGTAATAGGGATTATCGATATTTTGAGTGGTATCAGAGGGTGGGTTTTGACCATCTCTAAATTTTTCTATACATTTTTTTTCTTATTCATGATTGCTTCATTCTCCTCGGACAAACTAAGATCAACGAATGATTTTTGTTTGGATGTAGGTAATAGGGATTACCGATATTTTGAGTGGTATCAGAGGGTGAGTTTTGACCATTTCTGAATTTTTCTATACATTTTTTTTCTTACTTTTTCATGATTGCTTCATTCCCCTCAGACAAACCGCCTTCGAGAGACTTCTTGAGTCTTCTTTTTAGGCAAGCCCTAGATCATCGGTATATGTTCCCCATCTCGTTATCAGAGATCGGACCTCTTTCTTCTTGTTTCTTGGAGGTTTTAAGTTCTTTTCATCCAACCATTTTCTCTAAAGTGGTGGAAAGATGGGGAGATTGTTGATAGAAGTAATTGTGGGATGACCATGAACATAAGCCATCAGGTCAAGATATTGATTTGCGAATGTTCTAATATCCCTGTTTAATTCAGAATGTATTCCAACCCTTATTCTTGGATGGAAAGGATCCGCATAGGGAGATAATAGTAACTTTGTATAGTCAATATAGATCTAATATTTTCCATGGTTGATTTGTTTCCTTCTTCACCGCCTTGCATTTTTGTTTCTATGCATGCATGCAAGAATATAGATTCAAGAAACAAGTGAGAAATAAGAGAAACTCAAAATGCAGGAGTCTAGACACATTAAGAACTTAAAAGATTTTTGAGCAGACTAAGGCCCTATTTGTTAGGAAGAAGATTGGAGAAGGGAAATGAAAATTGGAATCTTCCCTTGGTTTTGAGTGTTTGTTACACAGAATTTATCTTCCAGTGAGGCACCATCCTCCTTCATCCATGGGAATGGCATAACAGGGGCAGTCAAGGCTTCCATCAGGTAGGATTTGTAATTTGTGTAATATGCTAAGATGGCAATAGCTAGTGCAAGAGGAAATAATTAGAAGAGAGGCATGGAATCCATACTCCAGTAATTTAATTGTATCTCGGTGGTAATAGACACGTCTATCTGACCTAGCACGTTTTCCTCAACATTTCATACTATGTGTATCTAGGAGTTTTATGATATATCCTTTCTCCAGGAACAAAGCAATCAGACAATGTACTCTGGGGTCAGATGCATTATAACCAATAACGCTTATGTTTTTTTGTTTTTCTTTCAGGTGTTAAATAACTTTGACATTCCTGATCCCTGCTCCTTCGTAGAACTCAACATTGGAAGCTTCTTATAGAGAAAATTAGCTACGAATGTGAGCGTCTTCGTCAATATTGTCTATTGCAAGTCGTTGCCTGTTCAGTTTGTATTTTCTTCATCAAGTAGCTTTACTCAGTCATTTACGTCATAACCCCTCAATTGCACCCAGTCCTCTTTCTCCTGATAATTTTGTTTGGGCTGATAGTTGACTTTTCTGCAGATGAGTTGGTGTCCCCACACTGTTTCTTTTGATTTACGTTGCCCCTTAATTGGGAGCTATTCTGCTTTCTGCATCATACATGTTTTCTTGGTAAAATTTTGGATTCAATTATTTTTTGGCCGTAAAAAATCAAATATTGATATTCAGCACGGTCCATAAATTCTTCATCCATTAAATGAGGGGAGGGGGAATTAAGAGTGGATGAAAGTCTTAACCATGCACCAGATTTGACTTAGGAGGCTTGTTCAATGCGGAGCTGATTATGGAAATGTGTTGTACAAGATTATTTTTCTGGGTTAATAAAATCACATATTTTGGTAAAAAAGACATGCAAAAAGTTTTATTAATTCGATTAAAGATAAAAAATTCTTTTAAATACAATTTATCAATTTTTTTGATAAAAAATGCTAAAGTCACAGGATCATTTCTTAAGACCCTGTTTGGTTCAAGGAAAATTGGGGGAAGTAAAAGGAAAATGTTGATTTTCCGACGGCTATGATTGTTTGGTTCGCATTTTCACAAGAAAGTGTTTTCTGGTGGCGGTCGATTTTCCCTTAAACATGGGAAAATCAGTTCCCACAAAAAATAATGGAATTCGTTTTCCAATGGATGGAGACAACCAATCTATCTGGCGAGTTCATCAGAATAAGAAGCACCTTCGAGTAATATTTATTATAGGCATTGGAGGCATGCTCAAGCATACCTCCAGCATGCTAGAGGCATGCCTCCAATCATGCTCCAGGCATGCTCGAGCAAAATTAATTGCAGATTTATTTTTATCATTAAAAAAAGAAAGTGATGATGTTGAAATTAATATTTTTTTATTCATGACAAGATGTTCTTTTGGCTCATTTTCCCACCTTATTTTCTTCCAACCAAACATAAATTTTCCCATCAACCCATTTTCTTTTCCAGTCTCAACCAAACGTAGGAACTAAAAATATTTTCTCCTTCATTCTATTCTTTTCATGTCCATTCTTTTCCTTTCCTACCTTTTCCTTGATCCAAACAGGGCCTAAGGGAATGTTATTGCCAAGTAGATATAGTTAGTTTATTGTTTATAGGATAAGAAGGTTTTCTTAAATGTGAGATAGAGTTCAACCCTGACAAGTGTCGGGCCTTGGGATAAAAATTTGGGGGGTCAAATGTATACTCATTAACTAACTAAAAAGAAAAATTATTTGGGGGGCCAAATGTATAATATATAAGACAACATATATTTTTACATTATATTAAATTTAAAACAATTTTTAAACATTTTTTTTTGGGGCCATTGTCCCTTAAAAGATCCGCCCCTCCCTGTGTGAGGATAAAATAGGTGCGTGCTACGGCAAAAAATTATTGTCTTAGTAATCAAATATTCAAATCAAGTCAAATTCATAGCTGTTTTTGTTTTTTTAATTCAAGGCCACGATATTTGTTAAAATCTTTTGATATCATATTAATACAATTTAAAATCTTTAATTTCTTCGTCAAATTTTGGATTCAATTGATATGGCATATAATTTTGATAGTTTTTCATAGTTCCCTTTTTTCTTTTGAAAAATTTTCCTAAGACATTGATTCAATTATTTTATTTTTGGGCATAAATAAAATCAAAACTTTATTAAATAAAAAATTGATGTTCAGTACCGTCCACTTTACACTTTTCTCGGGTTAATAAATTATACCTAGTGTATAATAATAGGATACACATCGACATGGCCGGACTCGGTACAAGAATCGAATGCGATGCAATAAATAATTCTTTACTTGAGAAATGTGATTTATGCTCTAAATACAAAATATAATAAAGTATATGATTGCTATTAAATGGTAAAGTATACCAAATAATTCTCTACTTAAGAAATGTGTTTTATACCGCATAAACTTCCCTTCAACCAATTAGTTATAAGTAGATAAACCTCCTAAATTTTTTAAGTCATTTGCAGATAAATAATAAGTAAAAATAATAGTATAAGAGTTATTTGCATAAATGTAAAAATTAAGGGAAGTTAATGGTAAAGCTTCACATATTAAGAATATTACAGTTTTTATATAATTTAGGCGTAATAATACATGTTGATTACAAGCGATGAGGCTTAAAGCCTAGGAAATTGATGAATCGATATTTTTGTTGTGGATGTTAGCTATTAATGGTAGGTAAAAGTCTTTTTAAAGGAATTCAAACCACAACCTTAAAGATCCTATAATACACAAGAATATAATAACCCGATACACTTAAATATAGTATAATAAATAAAATAAAATTTGCGCTTTAAGAACAGAAAAAAAAAAAATACAAAGAATTTATTGGTGTCCAGTAAGAAGCAGCAAAGAAACATCTTTTCTTGAACAAACATATGTGAGGACTGCAAGACAAGGAAAAAAGACAAATGCCAAGTAAGAAAATGAAAGAGAGTAAAGGAAGGAAAAAAAGTTGGAACTATCCATGAAGAGAAGAACGGAGTTATAGGAAATACATATGTACCTTGATTTTGTTGATAAGGAAACATATTGTTTATTCAATAAATCTCAAGAGATGGTATGTGTGCAAGCCCAGGCCAATTAAAACCCTCCAATTGTTGTCCGTATCTTTCCTTTAAAGCAGGGCATCCAAGTACAACAAGACGTTGCAATGATGTAAGACTCTTTATTGAGTCTGGAAGTGATCCCAAAGCAGAGCAGTTCCATAGGGTTAGCCCTTGCAATGATGTGAGACTTCCAATAGACTCTGGAAGTGATGTCAAAGCAGAGGAGTTAATGAGGCTTAGCTTTTGCAATGATGTGAGACTTCCAATAGACTCTGGAAGTGGTGCCAAAGCAGTGCAGTGCATGAGCCTTAGCTGTTGCAATGATGTGAGACTTCCAATAGATTCTGGAAGTGATGCCAAAGTAGAGCAACCTCTGAGTTGTAACTCTTGCAGTGATGTGAGACTCCCTATCCACTCTGACAAGTATTTGCCATGAAATCCTTCAATCTTTAGTATCTTGATTGTGTGAGGCGGCTCTAAAGCTTCTAAAATCATCTCATCCTTATGATCGTCTCCTTCCCTAAATTCTTCATCACGAGAAAATGGTGACCACATTAAGCTCAATCTTTCAAGATATTTCATGTGAAGCAGAAACTTTGATGACTCAACCTCCTCAATATTACTCCTTTGCCTTTCTAATTCTTCAATTGTCAATCCTTCCCTTAACCAAATCAAATCACGTAGCTCACTTATCCTCGCACCGCCACCATTCCTTTTGTTGATCACAAATCTTGTCAATGTATGGAGATTAGTCAAACATCCAAAACCATGTGGCATACATATTAGGTTATCACAATGATCCAATTCAAGATGTCTGAGACTTACCAATCTCTTTGTATCCTTGGGCAATTGTATTAAATTTTTACACCCATTAAGTCTTAGACTTAACAAGTTATGCAACTTGGTAATTCCTTGTGGTAGCTTTTCAAGTTCCAAATTCTCTCTTAAATCAAGATATCTCAAATGCTTCAAGTCTCCTATACTCTCTGGAATTTCCAACCATTCATTTCTAAGATCCAATGCACGCAATCGACAAGTTGGATTAAAAAATCTTGAAGAAGATCGACTTGTGATGAAGCCCCACTGTCCTTTTGGTGACAAAATTGTTCTCACTCTTTTTGTCTTAACATTACCCAATTGAAACTTCCAAGCCCCGTCAAAATGACTTGACACGTGACGAATCCCATCACCAATGCTCTCTTCTTCTATCCTTTCACTTTTGACAATGTAACACTCATTTTTAGTGATTGACATTGCTAGATCATGTATGAGGTCATGCATCTTGCACTGCTTTATCTCGCCAAAGAAATCTCGCTTCACATCTTGAAACAAGCACCTTGACAATAACTGCATGAAGTACTCATCCCCAACATCTTCCAAGACCTTATTTGTATTTAAGGGAATGAACCCCTCAGCTATCCACATCTGAATAAGCCCTTTTCTTTCAATCTCAAAATCTTTTGGAAATAGAGAGCAAAATGCAAAGCAATTTTTCAAATGGGAGGGAAGATAATCATAACTAAGTTTAAGGATAGACAAGACTCTGTCGTCATCAGAACCTACATTTGCAAAAGCATGATCCCTAAAATATGACCATTTACGTACTGACTTGTCGGTGAACAATAGGCTACCAAAAGTTCTTATTGCAAGTGGAACTCCAGCACATTTTTCTACAATGCCCTTTCCAATACCTACCAACTCTTGGTCATCAGGTTCTATCCCATCCCCAAAAGCCATTATACGGAATAACTCCCATGATTTATCTTCATCCAAACCTTCTAAGGGAAAAGGCAGATCTGTGCCCATTGTATTTACCACTTCCATACTCCGTGTAGTGACAATGATCATACTTCCCTTTTTCCCTCCCCTCAACAAGCTAACCAATTCGAGCCATTTCTCACGACTCTCATTCCATACATCATCTAACACAAGCAAAAAACGTTTTCCCCCAATCATATTTCTTAAACCTTGTGCCACTTGCTCCAATGCCCCATATTCCTGCTCAATGATTTTTTGAGCTACTCTCCTTATGTTAAATTTATTATCAGTGGATTCATCATCAGCCACACAAACCCACTTCATTAGCTCAAAATGCCTTTTGATAGACTCATCATTATAGGCTTGTTGAGCAAGTGTAGTCTTTCCTAATCCCCCAATCCCAACTATGGCTACTACTGAAACGTTATTATTTTTCACAGCATCAGAAGGGTTTAAAAGGGTACTAACAAGACGCTTCCTTTCCTCATCTCTCCCTACAACATCTTCCTCTCTCACAAACGAGTGGGTTTGCCTCCATTCATAATTATACTCAATGGAAGATATTTGACTCAAATTCAAAGTGTTCTTCTCATTGGAAATGCCATCAAGTTTCTTCTTGATGTCCTTAATTTTACGACCCATTCTAGCAGCAGAAACAATTCGATTGGAATTGGAGAAGAATATACGTACCTCCTTCGCCATTTTGCCTTTGGTCATCACTTCCCTTGCAAGCTCATCAGCTAAGTAGGCATCCAACAAGTCATCAGCATCAAGCAGCACATCTTTTAGCTTCTTTAACCAATCATTGATGAGATGACTTTTCGTGGCCTTTGTCTCTGCATCAAGAAGTAAGGCTTCAATTGTAGTAATCATGCCCTTCATACTCTCCAGATCTTCTTGGAAGTTGCAAATGAGCTCAAGCTTCTGAGAAGCCAGATTGCTCAATAGTCCAATGACATGAACAGCAATGGCTTGCATTGATTAATTCGATGGCAAGTTCAATGTGGTTTGTATGAGCGAGCAGGGTGATTTATGTAACGCTCAAATCTAGCACCCAAATTCTAAACCAAAAATATTTGAAATAACTCCAACAAGGATGATCAACATCCAAATCATTTAAATTACATAACCATTTAAAATAAAGTTCATAAAGTCAACACATTTCTGAAATATTTCAGAATAAAGTACAATGTGGGAGTCCTAGGGTCATGGCAAATAAAAATAACATAACATTAGCCATAGGAGTACAGAAGAGCCTTATGAGCTCACTCCATTGGTGTCTTCCCTTGCTCTTTACTAGGACAATCTCCTGAAAAATGTTAATTAGGATGAGATTCTATATCTCAGTAACTACTGAAATTTTCTATCGTACACAAACAAAATACGTATGACAAAAAGTAGGAGCTAGTAAAAAAAAAATATCTAGATATATTTGTATATACCATAATTTTTCATAAAAAATTTATCATCATTTATCAATCAGTAAACTATATAATTATTTAATATGGAATATGCAGCCTCCTTTATATCCTCTGTCATCCTTATACCGCTGACTGGAGCCATATGTTAACAAATAGTCCAACAGAAACATATTCATTTAACTGGATTGTCCCAAGCTCACCAAAACTTAAGATACACCCGATCAAAGGTATAGAGCTTAAGCCTGGACTATGGCTCTCCTCTTTAATCACAACTATGGAGGTGTGACATGTCCCATAGCTCCAATGCAATCCCGGCTAGAGGATAACATGGAAGAAGGGGCCCTGACAAGTACCATCCACTGTACACCGAGTGATGTCATTAAAACATTTTATCATACAAATTCCTCCTTACTCCATCCTATCAAATACAGCCGCTATGATAAATAAAGACACACACACACACATATCCATTTCAAAAATAGAGCATTAAATTATATTTTCTTTTATATCGAATATTACATAAATCAACATTTTATGATGCTTTATTGGATCAATCAGTCATTTTGAAATTTGGTAATTAAATAGTAAATCACCATTTAAAAATACGTACAAGTCACTATACAAATAGTAAATCACTATTAAAAAATGCATACAAATCACTGTGTAAATAGTAAATCACTATGTAATTCGTTGGTGCAAATCACTATTTCAAATAGTAAATCACTATTCTAAATAGTATGTAAATAGTAACTTCTACATAAGCAGTGCCACTGTATAAGATGTATTTCTGACAAATTTATGGCTCCTATATCAAGTCTTAAAACCTTATAAACAATAAAATATTTTATTTTATATTCATATAATTCTCTTTAAAATATACATATACAATCATACATAATTCACAAGTATATGAAAGAATATTCAAAGTTACCTGTTATCTCCTAGCTTACAGATAGTCCTAAAAAATTACTCTAAATCTCCTGATGAAAATCTTCTAACGCCCCCAAATAATTTTCACTACACTATTTCTCTCTCTTTCTCTCACACTCTTATCAGATGGTGAAAGTGTGTGTGTGTGTTATGGAGGTGTATCTATGTGTTTGTGAGATATGGAGGTGGGGGTATTTATACAAAAAAATTCCCCTGACCCCCCATAATTTGTGGGAACGACGCCTCCCTTTAATTGAGGCGCCGTTCCACATTTCTTCAAATGTTTGGCGCCTCCCACCACATTTTCAAATGTGGTTGGGCCCCACATTTGACTTCTTCTTCTTTCATTTTTCCCCCCTCTTCCCTTTTTCTTTCTTTCTTTCGTCTCCTTCCGTCCATTTCTCTTTACTTTATATATAACATTTCTTCAAATGTTTGGCACCTCCCACCACATTTTCAAATGTGGTTGGGCCCCACATTTGACTTCTTCTTCTTTCATCCCCCCCCCCCTCTTCTTCTTTCTTTCTTTCTTTCTTTCGTCTCCTTCCGTCCATTTCTCTTACTTTCTATATATATATATATATATATATATATATATAAAATAATATTATTATTATTTTAATAATAAAAATAATAACTTTTTATTTTATACCTCTAATCTTTTATAAACCTTAATAAATCACAAAAAATATATTTAATTATAATAAAAATTTTGGGATGTTACAATTTGAATGAAGCATCCTATATACATATACCCCCTTTTTTTTATGCTTTATGACAAGCTGGGAGCAAAAGAATATTCAACGCATCTGTCATTCAACAAGGTTAACTAACATTTCATCAACAAGCAAGTATTTTGAAAAGGGAAAAATAAATATCTCTGATGACCACAAGGTGCAATATCCTATGCTATAAAACAACATCAAGTAATCAACATTTGAGTTCTTTGAAAATTATTTCATCCAACAAGGGACCTCCCAGCCTGCTGGTGTGTTTGATGTGGGGATATTTAAATAATTACTACTGCATATCTAAATATAGGTCACTTATATCACAGTCTTGCAGGCTGACCAATACATTAAATTGATAAAAATGATCTTTATTTGCCCTTATTAAATTTTTTTGTCTCTCCCTACTTTCCTACCTTACAAATGATTTTCACATATTTTTCTTCTCTTTCTCTCTTTCCAATAGAAACTAAATAGGGGTAAAATTTAAAAAAAAAATGTCATCAATTACCTTACAAGTGACCTATATTTTTGAACCAAATTTTTTCCTTAAGTGAATTTATATTTATGTATAGAGTGGTATTGTTTGCAAGGGAGGCAAGTAGAGGGGAACTAATTAAAAGTCAACAGATATACTCTTATCATTTTATGTAGATTCTTCTATTCTTTCTTTATAATATTTATATCCAAATTTTTATTTTTTAACTTTGGAATAAAAAACCTATTACCTTATATATGTGTGTGTGAGAGATAAAATACTTTTATATGAATCTTAAATGACGATTTTATCAATTATAAAATACCATTTCATTAATTTTAGAGAATATTATTTCTGCCTGTAAGGCAGGCAGAAAGAGTTTTATGCCTTGAGTCAAAACGACGTCGTTTTAGCTCTTTTTTTAAATGAAGAGATGATGAGATGCTCTTTTCCCCCCTTTTTTTCTTTCCCTTCTTTTCATTTCATCTCTTTATTTAAAAAAGAGCCAAAACGATGTCGTTTTAAGTTAAGACATACAATTTTTTCTACCTTAAAGGCAGAAATGATATTCCCTTAATTTTAATATGCTTTTTAATATTAGAAAATGTGATCAAACATATTAATTAACATTGTATTGATGAACAAGCATTTAAAAAAGACAAAAATAAATATCTCAGACGATCACAATATACAAGGTCCTATGCTATAAAACATCATCAAGTATTCAACATTTGATTTTGAAAGATATATTTTAAATATTTAGATTTGATTTTTCACACACCGACGCAATATATACAGGGTCCTAAAGCACCAAACAAGAAACCCCAGGACCTAATGTAAAGTTTGTGTGAACTGTGAGATTTAAATAATGAATTTCCCCCTTCTTTATTACATTCCCTTTTATTCTAACAAGTAACAAATAACCGAGGACCTAGAAATGAAGGTAATAAGACGTCAATTTTTTATTCCACAAGAACATTTGGAATGTGAACAATTTTGAGGCTCGAAGAGTTTATATATATCAGATTCCTTATGGACTCTTGATACTTTATGAGCTTGAGCTTCTTTAATAATGTGACACTATTGATAGATTGTAGAAGGATATGTCAATTTAGAGCATTGCAATGAAGTGAGATTTGCCATCATGAATCAAAATAATACTGCAACCATCAATTTAGATTTTTATCAATGGATGTTAGATTCCCTATCCACTTTGAAGACCTTAAAAATTTCTCCATTTCCAAAAATAGTTATATCATCACCATTATTATCATTTGGATTCTTGTCTCTATCAAGAAATGTTCTTCTATGTTTGGTGGAGTTTTGATGGAGATAACTTGTGCACAAGTTAATAAAAGTGCAATGTTCTTGAAATTTTGGATGGCCTAAAGGGTACTTTCTTTATTTGAACAAAGAAGAAGAGTAAACAGAAAAACCCTATTCAACTTAAGGCTACTTTCTCTGCTGAAAATTACAAACAGGACCAATAGGAGGTGCCTTCACAATCCACTATTCAACTAAGTCTTCCAATGGTACTTTTGCTTTGTTTCGTTTTAAAATTTAGAATAAAACATTTTTACTTTTTATTTGCATATATGATTGTGGCTATTGACATTTATGACATGAAAATATGGATTAAGTTAGTGTTCATCGTCTTGGCCCAAACTTAGTTCTGCTATATGTAGGCTATTACAACTCCCACATAATCTATGTCATATTTTTAGTCCTCACATGAATGAAAATAGAAGTGAATACTAAGACAAAGAACAATTTCATCGTCGGAATTGTTTTTCTCTTCTACAATTTCAAAGTGTTGTAATAACCTTCACCTGATTCTTTGCCATAATTTTGTAGGAAAACATCACAATATGATTGACTAATTGATCATCTAAATATGATCACATGATAACTTAACACTCGCCTATTCATCCAAATTCCATAAAATAATGACAAAAAGGCTATCTTAGTTTCACGCCATTTGAAATTGTAGATAGGAAATTCATATGGAACCCAACTTTGCTTCTGTCTAAGACTGCTGGTTGTTGACTTCTGATCATAAAAATGGTTCGTGCTTAGATTGTTGTGCTTACTATCATAGGAGCAAAACCCTAATTAGCTTATGCGAATATTTGCATCCTAGCTTCTTTTTCTTGAGCTTAAATTGACACCAAGGATTTCAGTTAGAGTCGTTGATTTGTTGGTGTTTTTGTGGCAACTTTGATTGTATATTGATTCAATTATTTTATTTTTTTTGGCCATGTAATAAAAAATCAAAACTTTAATCAGCCAAAAATTGGTGTTTCAGCACCGTCCACTTAATACTTTTACCAAGTTAATGACTAATTAATACGGTGTGAGAATAGAATGGGATGAAAAAGATGAGAGTTTAAAAAAACACAAGAAAAATTAGAACCAAGGACCTAAAACAGAGATTTTTATTGGAAATGACAGTAAAAGTTGAAATTATTTACAAGGATTAATTATCAAAATAAAAATTTTAAAACACTAAATTGTGTTTGATTAAACCACTCTCATTTTCTCCCACGTTCTGGTTTTAAAACTAATATGAATTTTTGAAATTTAATAATATTAAACACAATTTCTCTCATTTTTTACCACTTACGTAGGTATGTGTTGAAAAAATAACATAAACATCTTTTAATTCTGTCAAAATTATAAATTTTAAAATAGACACTAACTTAAATTGAAAATAAAAATTACTATATTTTAGGAAAAATTGCATCCAACATTAAATCTTTTTTTAGGTGTAAAAGTAACTATATAATTAAAAAAATAAAGCAAAAGTCACATATTCCATTAAAGTGACTATGGGTCCCACCAACATAAAGTAACAGTGTAACATCCTTCATAATTATCATTTAAATAGTCATTTTATACCCAAACATATTTAGGTCTGGTCAAAATAAATTATTCCACATTAAACATCATATTAGAAGGCTCTATCCATAATACAAATTCTAGTTTGCAACGGAATAATCTAATTATGCAATGCACCAAAAAGGGCCTAAAGTTTGGCAATGTACTTTAGACTATGCTCATGTAACAAAATAATATATACAAGATTTGATTACTTAGATCAAGTCTCGGATGCCTTCCCCTTAGTATCATCGAATGAATTCTTGCCTAAAAAAATAAACAATGACTGGGTGAGTGGCGAGGACCTAATAACCACATATTCAATTTAACAACTATACAAGGAATGATTACAAGATAATTAAGTAGGTCAAATATACCTTTGTACTAATAATAAGTCTGAGTAGTTTTCTAAACCATTTAATAGTTCAAAATTATTCAATATGCATGTAACTCTCTCAACCATCATTATAACTTTCTTATAACTGCTGATAGAACCCATGGGCTATAACATAATATGTTTGATCCCTTTGGCAAGATCGCACTAAGCTCACCAATGATGAGGTGTAGTCCGGCCAAAGGCTAAATGACTCATATTGAGTCACGAGTTCCCTTTTTTCAAATAAAGAAAGGTGTCACTATCCCAAGGATTGCCCTTATCCTGGCCAAAAGAAAAGGGTGAAACCAAGGGCTTTGAAAATGTGAAAGTCATCCACTGTGCACTTAGTGGTGGCTATATATGTGGTATAAAATCAGTCCTCTACCATCTCATTTCAATCCAATACACTTCAATATGTAGTGCCATATCACAATTTCAACATCAATAATTTCTTCTTCTCTTCAATATTCAATACCATGCATAATCTACCATAATAACAATATAACGATTTAAGTTCACTTAACTAAGAAATTTACTATCAAACATACATTTCATATGCAAAATACTATAACATATTCATATCATTTGCAAACATGAACATACACTTGTAATCACTTCAACAAGTATACAAAATAAATTGGAAAGTGGTTGCCTCAAGTTCTTGACTCAAAAATTAAGCGTGAGAGAAATCAATCCCCTTTAAAAATAAATATATAATTATATGTTGATATAATCAACCAAAAATATCAACAATACAATAATAATTAATTAATATAATTATGACTAGTTCACTTAATTCCTCAAAAAAAAAAAAACAAATTATCCATTCCTCAAATCATCGTTACAATCCCATCTCCTTCCTTTATAAATTATTTCTCACTAATTATGATCAAAATATCACCATATCCTCAATTTTGTTGGATATGATTAGTTTTGATGATGTCAAATATACATATCATATTAAGAGCAAAAAGTTTGTATCATATACATTATCTAACTGCTATATTTAATGTAGATTAGTCTAAATTGAATTGTGGAGAATGATCAAAAGAAAAGAAAAAAGACATAGAAACTTGCAAATGATTAGTCCAAGTTGAATTGTTAAGAATGATCAAAAGAAGAGAAGAAAGAAAGAGAAACTTGTAAAATAGAATGAGAATATTAATATTCAAGCTCTTACATTGATACTAGAAGTCTCTACGATCAAATAGAAGTTATAATGACTCATTTTGGAATTAAAATAAGCAAAACCAAGCTTCGCAATAAGCAAACTCGAGTGCAGAATTCAAAACTCGAGTTCCCTAATTTGCTACAGTAATTTGATCCTTAGCTATGAGCAAACTCGAGTGCAAAATTCAAAACTCAATTTGGAAACTTGAGTTTACCACCAACAACTTGAGTTGGAAGTGTGTTTCAGCTCTTTATTCACCTTTATTTCACATTTAGCATGTACAAGCTTTGATTATTTGATGATATCTCCCAAACCAGAAATCTGATTGAGATAAAACCAATTTTGTATAAAACTAGACTCTCAATAAGTCATTTTGAAGAAAAAGAGTTCAAGCAAAAAAGAGTTCAGATAAAAGAGCTATAAATTTTAGAAATTGCCACTGCAATTCACGTCACATAGTAGACCCAACTTTAGTATTTTAGGTGTACGTCACAAACTACACATCTAAATGAGCTAAAACTGGCGGTATATGAAACTAGACTCAAATAAATTTTTAAAAACATTAAGATCACAAAAATTAAAGATAAAATGAGAGAGATATGAGTTTTTGAAGTTCAGAGTCAGTTCAGGATGTTGGAAAAACACTGGTCCAGGACATTTTCTATTAATCTGATCACAATGCTCAACATACAAAGAATTTGGAGCTGATTCTTTTTACATTAAAAAGAAGACTTAAAGACCTTTATGGGGATAGGTGATTTGTCACATTTGGAGCCATATTAAAGACGCTATATCAAAGTAGACATTTCTATTCATTCTAGATCAAACTAAGGTAAACTCGAGAAAAACTCGAGTTGCCAAGGTAATACAACTTCAACTCCCTCTGATGTTCATATTATGTTTGTTAAACTTGAAGTTTCATTTTATGAAACTCGAGTTGGTTAAATGAAACTCGAGTTCTAAAAGTTTGATGTTTTTCAATTGACTGTTGTTTCATAAACATTTTTCTAACAAACTTTAAAACACGAGTTATGACTTTGTGCATTCGAGTCATACGTTAGAATTGAGATTTCAAAACTCGAGTGTCCTTTGCTCAAATTCATTTTCCAACTTAACTCATAGTACACATTTTGTGAACAAACCTTCACAATTTAAATTGTGAAGACTTGACTCGAGTTTACAACTCAAGTTAGTATTTTAATACTCGAGTTATGCCTTACGAATCAATCTTCTCAGTTTAACTTCATTTTCGAACAAACTTTTACTTGAGAAGAAAATCATCTTAACTCAAGTGTTGGGAGACTGACTTGAGTCAGTTAATTAGAACTTGAGTTACCATTTGCGCCTTAGCAAATCACCATATTTATAAAGTTAAAATAATTTATTGTGATTTTATAACTTCTGATTATCACTAATTACTATTCTCAATACTATTTAACTAGTTTGTTAGTGACTTTCAGGCGCTTGAACAATAGATTAAGTTCAAATTATCATAAAGTACATTTTGTGTTAGAAGGCATTTATTGCATGGCAGAAACAAAGCATGAACGTGGAAACTAGTTTAGAACAGACAAATAATCTACTTTTGAGACACTCATTCCAGGAAAGAGCGAAAGCAACCAATTCTAGAAGTATGTTGTATCTAGGAAATCGAAAACGATTGAATTACTTCATCTGCTTAATGGAAAGCTTAAATAAGTCTAATGATTACTTCAAATAGACATACAACAATCATATTCCTCAATGGTCGAATGCTCTTTATCAACTATAAAAGGAGAAACATTTAAAATAGATGATGAGATATGATATTCCAGCTTCATTGTCAAAATGTCAATACTTTGAAGTCTATATCCCTTACTCTTAGATTATCTTAATGATCATATAATTTACCTTAGAGGGTGAAATTATTTGAAATGTACTTTAATGTTTATTCATTCACTCCTAATAGAGAGAGAAGATTTATTGTAATAATTTATCTAAGAGTTACTCAACTTTAGGTGATTTTGAGTAGGAAACAGATTTTAACCTTACAGTGTGTAAAGGGGCATATCTCAGTGAGGGATTCGGCTTCACAAGTGATTGGGTGAACTTGTAGGATTGTAGGTGCTTATGTTGTGCCCAGATTAAACAAGATGATAGTGGAATAAAAATCTCAAGTGGAGCTTGGGGGCTGGACGTAGGTCAAAGATTGGACTGAATTAGTATAAATCACAGTTTGTACATTTTTTTCCCTTATCTCTTATACTTCTAGTATATGTGTATTTGAATATCTAATTGTTGATTTAGAATATACAAAAAAAATTTCAAAGTTTCAAGTTTTTAATCATACTCTCAATTCACCCCCTCTTGGGTTCAGCCATTTCTTACAAATTTAACCTCTAATAATTAAAAATGATTTATAAATTTGGATATAAGAGACCTATTATCACAAACCTCAATTTTCCAACATAATACTATCTTATATAAGTATAACCCAATTAATAAACAAATCTTCAAACCTCCACATAATCAAAATAAAAAATCATATCAAACTTTAATTAGAAATATCCTATGAGACATAAATCCTAAATTCCTTTAAATAGAAAAAAAAAACTTAAATTCTCACAACAATCAACTAACAAATCTAAACGATTAAAATTATCTATTAATTATACTCTACATATATATAGTTATATATTATCAAAACTAAAAAATTTACCAAAATTCTAACCCCAAAACTTTTACTAATTAGTACTATATTACTCTTATTAGAAAGATAAAAATACATAGCATAACTTTTATAAAAAAAGTTTGTTGAAAAGAAATTAATTTAACTATCTAAATAATCTTATAAAATAAATAACTTATCTTAAAAACTTAAATAGAGACTCTTTTCTTCTTTTTCCTTTACATCCTTCCTCGTCTCACTCTCCAATTCGAACCTGGGTTACATCTATTGTGCCATACTGTCCGCTGCCATCCTTTTCGGCATACTGCGTCATTTTAGCGTAAAAGTTGGTCCTTCTTTTTTAAAAAAAAAATATTTCAGGGTACTGATGGATATTTAAAGATACTGAATGGTACCAAAAAATTACTTCATGAACTTAAAAAAATATTTCAGGATCTTGAAAAATCAATTCAGAGTATTGACTGATGCTAAAAAGATACTGAAAAAAATTTCATGATCTTAAAAAATTATTTTAGAATCTTAAAAAAATATCCTGAAATATATTTTTAGTACCTTTCAGTATCCAAAATATTTTTTTAAGATCCTAACATAATTTTTTAAGATCATGAAGCACTTTTTCAGTATCCTGAAATATCCTTTTAATATTAGTCAGTACCCTGAAATTTTTTTTCAAGGTCTGAAAATAATTTTTTAAGATTTTGAAGTTTTTTTTTAAGATCATGAAGTAATTTTTGGGTACTGTGCAGTATCTTTTAAATATCCATCAGTACCCTGAAAAAAAAAGAAGGACCAGCTTTTGCGCCAAAACAACGCGGTATTACCAAAAAGGATGGCAGTAGACGGTATGGCGCAATGGATGTATGCCAAGTCCCTCCACTTCACACTCTACACACACTTACTACCTTACATACACACATATATAAAGGAGAGGGAGAGGCAGTGGAGGAAATGATTATTTCCCCCTTCCCAAGAATTCTGCTTCCTTCCTAAGGTGGCAACACGTGCTGCCACCTTTTTTTTTAATTATTATGTTATTTATTTATTTAACTTTTTTTATATTACAAATGGAATATGTGACTTTTATTCTATATTTGTAATCATATAGCCACTTTTATACTTAAAAAAACACTTGGTATTGTATGCACTTTTAGAAAAATCATGTGTGTTTTTGCATCTTAACCCCTTCTAAATTTGTCTATTTTACTTAAAGTTTATTTATATAATATTATATAAATCCGGAAAAAACTTAACAATTTAAATGGTTAGAATCTATGTTAATAATTAAATGATATATTAATGGGTAAAGGTACAATTTTACACATCACCTTTACCTCGAGAAACGCCCAGCACCATAACCTTTTTTTGGGAGCAAAAGTACACATAACGTTACATTTTGGGAGTATCTATCACAACGGGCCGTTAGTCAACCGACGTTGACCGTTAAGTCTTACGGAAATAAATAGTAACTCTGCTAAAATTACCATTTGCCCCTAGTTTTAAGCTGAAATTACCATTTTGCCCCTAGTTTTAAATAATTTTTTTTAAAAAAAACACTAAAATAACTCCTCCTCGCCGGTGGGCCCCACCACCAGCCACACTGCTGGCGGTGGTTGCCCTCCCCCCACCGCCAACAGCCTCCTCTAGCGACCTCCTCCGCCGACTTTTTTTTTTAAAAAAATATTTTTTTTAAAAAAAACTAAAATAACCCCTCCCTCTCCAGTGGGCCCCACCACCAGCCACACCGCTAGTGGCGGCCGCCCTACCCCTACCACCGTTGACCGGCTGGCACCTCCAGCGGCTTTTTTTTTATAATTTTTTTAAAAACAAAAAACTGAAATAACCCCTCCCCGCCAGTAGGGCCCACCACTGCCACAACACCGCCGGCGATTGTTGTCCACCATCGACCAAAGACCGCCACCACCACCGTCCGGATGCGGTTGCCGGCTGCGGCGGTGTATTTTATTTTTTGTTTGTTAAAAAAATTATTTAAAAAAAATCACTGAAGGACGTCGCCGGAGGTGGCCACTGCCGATGGTGGGGCCCACCGGCGAGGGAGGGGTTATTTTAGTTTTTTTAAAAAAAAAAAACCGCCGGAGGAGGTCGCTAGAGGTGGCCGTCGGTTGCCGGCGGCGGCCGGCGATGGGGGGAGGTTGGCCTCTGTTGGCGGTGTGGCCGATGGTGGGGCCCACTGGCGAGGAGGAGTTATTTTAGTGTTTTTTTAAAAAAAATATTTAAAACTAGGGGCAAAATGGTAATTTTAGCGGAGTTACTGTTTATTTCTGTCAGACTTAACGGTCAACGTCGGTTGACTAAGGGCCCGTGGTGTTGGACACTCCCAAAACGTAACGTTATGTCTACTTTTGCTCCCAAAAAAAGGTTATGGTGCTAGGCGCTCCTCGGGATAAAGATGATGTGTAAAAATTGCACCTTTACCCTATATTGATTATATGATTATGTGGATGTTAATTATGAAAGATAAGGCTGAACCCAAGAGGGGGTGAATTGGGTGAAAGATTAAATCTTGGAATTTAAAAAATATTTTTGCGTTTTCTAAATCATCAGTTAGATATTCAAATAAACATATACACTGAGAATATAAGAATTTAGGAAAAAGAATATGCAAATTGTGATTTATATTGGTTCGGCTCAATCCTTGACCTACGTTCAGTTCTCAAGCTCCACTTGAGATTTTCAATCTACTATCCTCTGGTTTATCCGAATACAAGAGAAGCCTTTACAATCCCACAAGTTAACCCAAGCACTTGTGAAGTCAAATCTCTCACTGAGATACTTCCCCTTACACATCGTAAGGATACAATTAATTTCCCACTCAAGATCACTCAATTTTGAGTAACTCTCAAATAGAATGACTACAATGAATCTTCTTTCTCAGAAGTAAATAAATAACCACTGAAGTACAATACATATCATTTCACTCTCTATGATGAACTATATAAGCATTGAGAATAGTGTGTATGAGATAAAAGTTGGATTCAGAATATTGACATTTTGATAATGCAATCTCTTATCATCCTCGTTTTTCTTCGTTTTGAATGTAACTCTTCTTATAGATGAAGATCATTTGACTATTAAGAATATGACTGTTATAAATAGTAGCTGTTGAGAATATAGCCATTAGATGTCCATTGAAAAGTAGCTATTGAGAATATTGTCTTTTTGACTTTACAGTTCAACATATGAATCTTCATGTAATCATTCATTTGATCATCTGAAACTTACTAGAAGACTGATTAAACAAGGTTAGGAATAATAGTAATAGATAATATGAAATATTACGATCAAACATGAAGTTCTCACAAATTCGAGAATTTTGAATTTTAAACTTAGCGACACAAACATGAGTTTGTTTATCCAAATTCAAGTTTGTAACTTTACTTCAGAAGGCAAAACTTGAGTTTCCAAATCCAAACTTGAGTTTAGATCTTCTAAAGAAGAATGTCGCGATTTGAGCTTTGAAATATATCTTGAAACAGTAGCAAACTCAAGTCATTAAGTGATAAACTCGATTTTGGCACTATTCATACTAAAAAAAGTTTAAGTTCATAAAAGCTCAAACTGGAGTTTTCAAAACTTAATTGGAGTTTTCAAACCACAAAAATCGAGCATAGCTCTCTACTTGGCTGAAACTCGAGTTTACAAAACTTAACTCGAGTTTTCTTTAAAATTGAAAATCTTTGAAAATTCTCTGCCAAGGGAAAACTGGATTTTGTTAAATCAAAAACTTGAGTTTCCTCAAAGTGAAAAATATGAAAAACTTTGAAGACTCTTGACCAAACAATAACATGCTCGAGTTTGTTTAAAAATAAGATCTTTCAAAATACTCTCAGCCAATCTTAAACTCAAGTTTACATGTTCAAGCTCGAGGTAAGACTTCAATGCAAGAAGAATTAGTTTCAAACTCATTGTATTCTGACGGTTATGATCTGATGAATGAAGGTTGTTCTTTGACTAGCGTTTTTGCAACATCCTGAATTTACTGTCAACTTTAAAGATTTATATCTCTCTCATTTGATCTTAGTTTTCCATGATCTGGATGGTTTTATAAAGGTATGTGAGTCTATCTTCATATGCCACCAATTTCAGCTCATTCCGATGTGTAGTTTGTGAGATACACTCAAAACATTGAAGCTTGGTCTGCTGCGTGGCGTGAACTTAAGTTCTAACTTCCGAAATTCATACCTCTCTCATCTAAACTTCTTTGGGCTTGAAACTTTGTTATAATTACGCATTGGAAGTCTAATTTCATGCAAAATTAGTTTCACCTCAATTTGATCTATGGTTTAAGAGATATCATCAAATTACTAAACCTCGCCCAAGCTGAACATGAAACAAAGATGAATAGAGGAGCTGAAAGCACGACAAACTCGAGTTTTGAGTGACTAACTCAAGTTTAACTGGTCAAGAGATGCCAGAGGTGCTAGAAACACTACTAACTCGAATCATTAAGTGACTAACTCGAGTTTTGAGTTCCAAACTTGAGTTTTGTGTCCTTAACTCGAGTTTTCTTGTATTCTAGAGGCAAATCACTATAGTAAGGTAGTAAACACAAGTTGAAGCCTTGGGACTCGAGTTTGCACATCCAGAACCTTATATTTGCTTGTTTTAACTTTGAATCGAGTCATTCTAACTTCCATTTGATCTTGAAGATTTCTAGAATCAATCTAAGAACTTGAATAATGATATTCCATTCAACAAGTTCTTTCTTTTTCAATCTCCCCTCTTCTTCTTGATTATCTCCAAAATCCTTTGATAACTTATCGCTTCTTTGCATATTCTTCTTTCTGTCTTCTCATCTTTTGATCATTCTCCATAATTATATTTGAACTGATCTTGAATATTCATATTCTCATTCTATTTAGCAAGATCTTCTTTTTCTTTCTTCTCTTCACTTGGTCATTCTCCACAACTCTATTTTTTCTTTCTTCTCTTCTCTTGAACATTATCCACAATTATATTTGAACTTATCTACATTAAATGTAGCAATTAGTCAATATATATGATATAAACTTTTTGCTCTTGATATTGATATGTATATTTGTTATTATCAAAACTAAGCATATCTAATAAATTAAAATTTAAAAAATGATGAATTTGGTAGTTGTAATTTTTGTGGAAATTAAAATTAAAATTACTTTTAAAATAAAATGTGGGAAAGATTGAAGGAGAGAATGTAGAAAGTTTAATTAATGACAATTTAGTATTTTTAATTTATATTTTAGTTGTTAGCCCTTCTAAATAATGACAATTTTTATAGTCTTTTCCAATAAATATTATATACTTTAGGCACTTCATTTTAAAAATAAGATACATATCAACATGGCTAGACTTGATATAAGAACAAAATGAGTTGAAAAAAAATAATTCTTTACTTGAGAAATGTGATTTATGCTCTAGATTCAAAGTATTATAAAGTATATGATTGCTATTAAATAATAAAGTATACAAAACAATCTTCTACTTAACAAATGTGTTTTATACCGCATAAACTCCCCTTCAACCAATAATTTATAAGTAGATAAACCTCTTAAATTTTTTGGAGTCATTTGCAAATATAAATGGAGTAATAAGTAAAAATAATAGCATAAGAGTTATTTGCATAAATGAAAAAAATTAAGGGAAGATAATGGTAAAGTTTCACATGTTAAGAAGATTACAGTTTTTATATAATTTAGAATTAATAGTATATGTTAATCACAAGTGAGGCTTAAGGCCCAGGAAATTAATGAAACACTATTATTATTATTTTGTAGGCGAAAATGTTAGCTATTAATAGTAGGTAAATTTTTTTTAAAAAAAATTCAAACCATAACCTTAAAGATTCTATAATGCACAAGAATATGATAACCTGATACACTTAATTAAATATAGCAGAATAAATTAAATAAAATTTGGACTTTATGAAAAGAAAAAAAGACAAAGAATTTATTGTTGTCCGGCAAGAAGTAGCAAAGAAACATCTTCATGTAAGGACTGCAAGACGAGGAAAAAAGGCAAATTCCAAAAAAGAAAATGAAAGAGTAAAGGAATGAAAAAAAGCTGGAACTATCCATGGAGAGAAGAATGGAGTTATAGGTAAATACGTACGTACCCTGATTTTGTTGACGAGGAAACCAATTATTTATACAAGAAATATGAACTTATGGAATGTGTGCATGCCCAAGCCAATTCAATTCTTCCATTATAGCAGATCTGGAGCATCTACAAATGGGAAGATGTTACAATGATGTAAGATTGTTTATTGAGTTTGGAAGTGATGTCAAAGTAGAGCTCTTGTAATGTGTGAGACTTCCAATAGACTCTAGAAGTGATACTAAAGCAGAGCAGTCGCTGAGCCTTAGATTTTGCAATGATGTGAGATTTTCAATAGACTTTAGAAGTGATGCCAAAGCAGAGCAGCAGTTGTAGAGCTTTGGTTCTTGCAATGATGTGAGACTTCCAATAAACTCTAGAAGTGATGTTAAAGAAGTGCAGTTGTGGAGACTTAGCTCTTGTAATGATGTGAGACTCCCTATCACCTTTGACAAGCATTTATCTTGAAATCCGTTAATATCTAGTGTCACATGTTACATACGTAACTAAGCAAAAATAAACTAAACATAAAATTCAATCTACAATCAGAAAGTGCGCATTAATCAAGTAAGAGAGGAGAGAGAGTGAATGGGATGAAACATTTCGATAATAAAACCATTCCTGCATTGGCTTCGCTGGAGATGTCAGTTTCTATATAATCAAAGAAAGCATGAGATGAGTGGGATGAAACTTACTAATGATTTAATAATATCTTCAACGGTATCCTTTGAGAAGCACTCATCAATTATTGACCGCCTAAAAATCTCAAAATGTTACTGGCATGAGTACAATGCAATTTGTTGGTACTAACAATGAAATCCAATGAGAAAAAAAATTACACATTATCGATAAAAAATTATTACTTGTTTAAGATGTTATCTTCATCAAGCTTAACTTCTGAAGAAAATTCTTCAATTATTGATCTTATAGCATTCTCATCACCAGAATTTAAGCTAATCAAGTGCTTCTCTAACTCCAAGTTTCTGATGCAAAGAGAACATATCTATCATCAACTAATAATTAAACCAATTTCATAACAAACCCGTAACTTTGATAAAATACATTCAACATTGCCTATTTTCCAAATCTGTTTATATTATTTATGAACTTGGACTACCATAATTACACAAAAGAAAAGAACATATTAAAGATAAACTAACCTCAGAAGGGACAAAATGGGTTGTTAGTCCAACTGTGACTAATTCTTTCCCGTTCAACCGTCCTCCAGTCAATGCCAAGAATTCCCCTGCATATTTACATATATGATTTCATCAATACCCTTTGTCTTATAGTTTACAAATAGTTTATACCAATTCCAAAAAAGCTAGACACTTTTGTTGTCATGAAGATTGTAAAGCATGAAAGATGGAAGTGTAAGAATAGTCATTCAAAAAAGTAAAAAGGAAGAAAGAGGTAAAGGAATTTGTAGCCTTGTGGAAATTACCCAATCGTCTAGGTAGATGAGATATGAGAATGCATGGAAGAAAAGCTCCAATCAATATGAAACCCAAAACTTGCTTCTGGGGTGGCAAACACCTACATGAAATCATTGATTTAAAGATGTCACAAAATTTAGCAAGACACTAAGCCATTTGACAATTAAATCACAAAACTAGCCTGTACAAGATTTTAGAACAATGTATAACAAGGATAAAGCACCCACAATTTTTTTTGTAACAATTGAAAATTTCATTGGCACCATGAATGATACGCCTCCACCCATTGAAATTCCATGAACAAGGGAAACCTTATAACAAAACAACACCATACAAGATATAATACTTTGCAAGCATAAAATTTTCAAATTTTTAAGGATAGAGTAGGATGAGGCTAAAGATTCTAAAAGGAACCTAGGTTTTCTTCTAGGTATGAATGTGATAGCAGAGCTAGTACATCCTGCAAACCACCTCAGGGTAGGAATCCTCTGTTCAGAAGAAACTCATTGGTATTAGTAGCTATGATATGCAGATTAGGAAATACAAATATGTGCTCTAATTAGTTTCCCTCTAAATAACTTCTAAATCTTCACTTGGAAAAAGAAAGTGAAATTTTGTGCACTAGGAAGAAACTAGTGCTCCATAAAGAAACATCAAAACCTAACATAATAATGCAATCACTTGTATTTTTTCCATCATAAAAAACTTTCAAATCCCCACTAGCAGAAAAAGCTCGACCAGCTCCCTGAACAAGTTGTATAGAGCAATTTAGTGATCATAAATGAGTAAAGCAACACAACCAAGAGCAAGAGAATCATAATTAGTCCAAATCATATCCATACTCATAATTGATTAATCAATAGTGACATTGCAGAATATTTGAAGAACCCATGTGAATTAAAAAAAAAAACCTTAATGATAACGAGCTCTGCTTTATCATATTTCTCCCACTTTTCTAGATATGCTGCCACCAGCGAAACCTGATACATTAGAAGGAAGAAGACTCAACAACTGTAGCAATTAAAAGTTAGTAGAAAAGTCTTCGTTTCAGACGAAAATCAGGAAAGAAACTTAGGTGCTTAACTTACAAGTTCAGGTGAAATAACATTTAATTGACGAGGCCGATTTAAGGTGATCAACCTCACATAACCAATCTCTTCTCAAAGAACAAGCTTAACAAAAGAAATCTTCAATCAGTTATTTAATTGCATAATCTCATTACAAATTTACCCCCAAAAAGCACAAAATTGGAGACACATAAGGAAAATAGGTAATAAGAGAAATTAATAATGATGGTGAAGGAGGGAGAGAACACCGATGGTGACAGAGGTATTCCGGTGAATTTGGAGTGTCCAAGAACGAGTAAGGTGAAGATGCTCGGGCTCTAATCTGTGTCTCTTGCAAATCTGGGCTCTAAACTTTGGAACTCTCCTCCTCACATAGCCAACGGTGATGGAGGTGAGAATGGAGGTTGTCAAGATGAAGATTTGAGCTCTCCGCTGCACTCCAATCTTTCTCGGGTTTGTGTAGAGTGGAGGAAGCAAGGGTGAAAATGAAGAACTTCTTTTTTCTTTTTTAATCTCAAGGCATCAATGTCATTTTACATTGTAACTTAATACCCATAAAGACTCTAGGGCTTTTTCTGATTAGTGACTTTTCTTTAGGCTATATTTGAGATTATGTTGCTTAATTGGCCCTGAGGTGCTTTTCCCTAAAAGTTATTCCATGCCAACTTTAATTTTTTTTTTTTGCCAAATCTTAAAATGTATCTTTAATCCTAAGCCTAAAAAATGAGAGTAAATTATCTTGCGTGTGCTGCATGACTTGGCGAAGCAACTTTTGGGGGAACTAGGTTCCTTGCCTATCCAAAAGATAGGCAGTGAGAGCCCAGCGAATTTGGACCGTCTAGATCCAATCTGGACAATCCAGATTTAATTTTTTTTATCTTTTTATTTTTTCAAAAAAATTATTTTAATAGGTAGAGAATCTAAAATAAAGATAATCTCTTAACTAATATTTTTCAAAAATAATTTTTTATTAAAAAATAACCAAATTAAAAAAATTAAATCTGAAGCGTCCAAATCCGTTAGGCTCTTCCCGCCTATCTTTTGGATAGGTAGGGAACCCAGTTCCACTTTTGGGGCACAAAAGAAAAAAAAAAAAACAAGGCCGAAACACTTGGTGGGACAAAAATCTCAATAGGTGTTTGGATTCCCATATGATCACTTATAAAAAAAAAAGTTACACTATGGAGAAGTCAAAGATTGGAGCTTTACAACTTTTTTGGTTTGAGAGGAGGGAGGGGGAGAGAAAAGAGAGAATTTTTTTTTTTTCATATTTATTAAATAACTCATAAAGAATTTTCAATATTCTAAAAATATACTTTAAAAAAAATCTTTTGTGAATGATAATTTGGTCAATATCTTTCCTAAAGAGTCATTTCCTCACCTCAAACCAAAGTTTTAAAGTTTTAGGTGAAGTGGTGTTGAGGGGAGAGATGGGTTGATATTGTTGCCCGTCTCAGCTTCTAGTGAGAATAATCTCCAGAAATGTCGTTCCTCCCTCCATTCAGCTATTCAAAGACATCGCGCCTCACTCCATTCAGCGATCCGGAAACGTTGCACCTCCCATTGTTTAGCAATTCAAAAACGTCGTGCCTCCATTTTGCTAATTCCGCCTATTGTGTCTGTTGCGTGTCTCGTTTTCCATCTCTGTTCTTCCTCCTAGTCGAGCTTGTGTTTTTTTTCAACAGTGCTCCCCTTTAGCTTCTTAGGTCTTGCCTTTTTCTTTATTTATGGGACCCATTTTCTATTAAATACAAAGGTGCCTGGAACTGTGCTATAGAAGGAAGGGAGGAAGGATCTATAGTAAAAATATTACATAATAATAATAATATTTGATTATTTATTCATTATTCTTTTATTTCCTAAACTTATTAAAAACTTATATTTTAAGTTGAAATCCATGTCTTTTTATTTATTAATATAATTTTTTCATAAATTTAAATTTAACTTTTTATTTTCAATTATCACAATATATACAACTAATATATAGATATGTGTGTGTGGTATTCAATAAGATTCATACTCTTTTTAGTCATTTTCCATTTCAACAGATTTTTCAATTGTTAACTCAAACATGTCTCAGCGTTTGGAAAAAAATCATTTCAACTACCATTAATTAAGACACAAATCGCATTTACAATCTGACTTTTTTTCTATCTTATTTTTGTAAAAGTTGGATTAAAAATAAGTCACTTCTCCCACTACTAATTCAAACCGTTAGTGCATAAGCCGTCTCTAAGGAGTTTGTAGTCACAAGTTTGAGAAACCACCATGCCTACCATCAGTGTTGTGCGGGATCGTTTGTATGTAACTCTTAGAAGGACTTAGGCCCGTTTGGATCAAGGAAAAGGTAGGAAGGGAAAGGAATGGAAATGAAAGGAATAGAATAAAGGATAAAATATTTTCAATTCCTACATTTGGTTGAGACTGGAAAAGAAAATAGGTTGATGGAAAAATTTATGTTTGGTTGGAAGAAAATAAGGTGGGAAAATGAGCCAAAAGGCTATTTTGTTATGAATAAAAAAAATACTAATTTCAACATCACAAGTTTCTTTTTTTAGTGATAAAATTAAATCTACAATTAATTTTGGTCGAACTTTGCTCGAGCGTGCTGGTGGCATGCTCAAACATGCCTCCAATGCCTGCCATAAATATTACTTGAAGGTGCTTCTTGTATTGACGATTGGTCTTTTCCATCCATCGGAAAATGGATTCTCACCATTTTTGGTGGGAACTGATTTTCCCATGTTTAAGGGAAAATCGGCTGTTACCGGAATACATTTTCTTGTGAAAATACAAACTAAACAATCATTGCCGCCGGAAAATCAACGTTTTCCTTTTCCTTCCCTCAATTTTCCTTGAACCAAACGAGGCCTTACATTGTGCTTCATTTACCATTTCAATCTATCCATCATTTTAATGTTAATGCTGTTAATGCGCAACTATTACTGAAACTCAAGAAGAATTTCAAGACCTGTGCTTCAGTTTTGGGATCGAGCTTGACAACGTTGTAAGCTCTTTGACAAAATATTTGAAGAAGTTATAAACATGCCGAAATGAGTTTTGGATTGGGAATCCTCAAAATCATGGTTTCAAAAGTTTTTTTTTGCTAAAACGAGACTAAATTTCTCTCACATGCTTATCTTATAAATCATAAAAACTAATTTAAATATGTAAATATATATGCTACCACAAGGAATGAAATGTAAAATGCTGGAATTATAGAAGCTTCAGAATTATGATAAACTTTTCCTGGTTTCTTGGTTACACGTCATTTGCTTACGGTTTATATATTCACACACACTCACTGGTTTGACACTTTGAATATTGAATTGAACAAGCACGACACTTAATATATATATATATATATATATATATATATATATTACTTAAATTTACCTTAAAGTTAAAATATGATACGATGGTTCTCCTTGTTTTATCCCCTGACAGTGAGGAAAAAGGTTCAATTTTTATCTCAGTCGCCAACTTAACACCGTGGAGGCCAAGAAAATTTTCTGTGTAAGAAAAAACAGGAGGCGTTATGGTGTATGACAGCACGAATTCAAACCATGAGGATAAAATGGTAATTTCAGCACAGCACAAGTCTTACGCTCAAAAACAGAGGCATTAAAGCGCCAATGAGAGAGTCTCGTTAAAGGAAGAAGCTTTTTCATGGTTACACACTAATCCGAGAAAAACTACCCGAAGTAGTATGTATTATTAGCGGATATTCGACACCCAAATACTTTCTTTTTTGTGATGATGATAAAATGGGTGAAATCCGAAACCGGTTTTATTGGAAGGGTCTGCTTGCATGTTCAACACTTTGCCAGATATCACTGACTTTGTTGTGCTGTATTATTTGCATTTGCTTGGTGTTTGGCTAGGGTTATATATAAATATATATCTATACGGCCCTCACTTTCAACGGAAATGTTGTTGAGTTTCTAGGTTTCTGAGCTTCAAATCAATGGCTCCTCCTGACAGAGAAGTGCTTCAGACGCTTGTGGATGTTGGGGATGGCCTTCTCAATCATCCCTCTTCAATTGATCAGCTTCTTGATCTTCTTGATGTGATTTCCTCAATTCCCTTTCTTCATTGTTTATTTATTGTTCGGGAATTTCATTTGTTGAATTGAGTTGGTGTTTATTTGCTGCTACATTCTGTTGCTGTTCTGGGTTTATGATTCATTGTGGAAATGCATGTTTTTTCCTTACCCATTTTTTCTTTCTACAATAATTTTATTTGATAGATTGTATATTTTGATGTTTGCCTTACCATTTCTTTTGGTCTAAGGGAGACTTTAGTAGGAGTCTCATTAGGAAAAGAGGGTAAGCAAGTGGGGAAACAAACCCCATTGTGAGCCAAGGGTCTTGAGGCTGATAGGCATAACTAATAGGTTGGCATAGGCAAATTCTTCATCTGAATGGATCATTCTCTAATTGGAGTTCTGTAGTTTCCTCAAGTTTCCTTTTTCTTGGAATGATTCTCATTGTGGTCTATTACTTCTTTCAGCTGATTCAGGGTAGTTATTGGTATTTGATACTAAGTGAAGTTGATGCTCTTTATATTTTTGATGTTATAGTAAATGGCCTTTTTGTAAATTTTTGCATTATATATAAGTATGTGCTGTAGCCTGTAGGTGGGTGCGTGGGCTCTGGCTTGTGCAGGCACTGTGTCTTTCTGGTCAAAAGAATTCCTCTACAACAGCCCTTACCAATTCAGTGTGACTCTGACTTGGTTCTCTTGTTTGGATTTCTAACTTTCAGAAACTTGAGAATATATTATCAACTTTGGATCAAGAACCACATGAGACCGTGAAAGAAGCAATTCTACCATCAATGAAAGCATTGATTTCCAGTGAACTTTTGAGGCACTCAGACGAGCGTGTTAAGATTTCCATTACATCTTGCATGGCCGAGATTACCAGAATAACAGCACCGGATGCCCCTTATGGTGATGAACATATGAAGGTAATAATTGTTGTTGTATAAATCAAACATACCATGTTTCTACCAAACCTTGTTAAGAAACTTAATATACAGATGACAATTTCTAATGATTTTGCCATTTATTTTCTTTCTGGAACTACACATTGATTGAACTACATTTCATGGTGAACAGGAAATTTTCAAGCTCACAGTTGAAGCTTTTGAAAAGTTATCTGATGTACCCAGCCGCAGTTATGACAAGGCACTTTTAATTGTTGATAATGTTGCAAGGGTCAGATCATGTCTGCTGATGATGGATCTTGAATGTGATGACTTGATCGTTCAAATGTTTCGGATTTTCCTAAGAGTTACTAGGTTGGAGCCATGTCTACATTTCTGTTATCTGTTTGTTTGTATTCAAGTCATATTTTGATATGAAATTTGTAAATCTTGCTGACAAAGAAGATATATTTTGGTTTTCACAAGTGGGAATTAATTAAATATATCAATTGTGGGGAAGACAGAAATTTAAGAACTTTGATTTTTATCTTTTGTTGTATGACGATTAGTTTCAGCACACAATTTTGAATTCATCAAATTGATTTAGTCACAGATGACGTTTTGATGCCTTGAGTTGCGATTTGTTCTTTTTTAATTTTTATGCTATGTGTAAGATGTACAGCATCTGAAGAAAATTGTGGCACCCAACTTCCTTTACACTCAGTTGGCATTGACATTATATATATATATATATATATATATATATATATATATATATAGTTCACAAAGCAGTTTATGAAAGAACTAGAATATATTTTGCCATTGTAATTAGGACCTGATTTTCAAATTATATACCTATGCATTCACTCTCTGCCATTGAGTAGTGGTTAAAGTCTTTGGATGTTTTTATTGTAACAAGTACTAATGCAAAATTAGCTTGTTTTTTTCTTCCTTCATAGATTTACTAATGGTTTATTATTTTTTTTCCCTTGCTCAATTTCAAGGCCTAACCACCCTGAGGTTGTGACTCTTGCCATTGAAGCGATAATGACAATGGTCTTGGACGAGAGTGAAGAAATTTCTACGGATCTTCTAAGACCAATATTAGATAGCTTGACAAAGGAAAACCAGGTAACTTGCTTTGCATTATGTCAATTTCTTCTCATCTCCTTTTGTTAAACTTTGTTAATTTCCTTTATTCATTTTCCTAGACAATTTCACCTATCACTTGGTCATTGGCGGAGAAAGTTTTTACCAACTGTGCTGATAAGCTTCAGCCCTATGTTATGAGAGTGGTACAGTCCACTGGCAGACCTCTGGATGCTTTTGCTGAAATAATAGTTTCACTTTGCCAGCGAGGATCTGAAACTCTTCAATGCAATCATTCAAATGGTTCTGGAAATCCATTGGTGTGTTCTACTTGTCTTATGCAATACCCTATCCAATTAACTGGCATAACTGGTTTTTTAGTTTCTTGCTTAATCTTACTTTTGCTGCTTGACATGGGAAACCACGTAACAAATTTAATTCTGATACTTTATCCTGGAACCTTCATCGACACTGTTGATTCAGTTAGTTTATTTACAAACCCCCTTCAAATCAAATTAGATTTGGGGATAGATCTTTGTTTCATGAATATGGTGAAAGCAAAGGGTACTGAAAAAAGTGTAATAAGCACAGCCAATTGGACAATGATGTGTACTTGGTCTTTGGTTACTTAAATTTGGTCTGGATAATCAAGTAAAATGTTATATACTTGTTGGGGAGGATTGACTCTCCAGAAAGCAACTAATTTGAATGAGGAGAAAGAATTGCAACAATAGATTGAGTGAGGAATCCATGTATTGATCTTGTTATGTTGGAGTATAATTAACCTAACGCCTTGTGCATTCTGTCATTCATATTTTTAATAAGTACTCTGTAATAATAGGACCTTACATGGTTTCACAATCCATGCTCCACATAAGCTTTGTGTTCCCTAACAAACAGCTATTTCAAGATGATTTGAATCTTTGAGCTAGATGTAAGTTAGGATTGGTTGTGGTGCAATGCTTCCAGGTTCAGGCAGGTGAAAAGGAGCTTTCCGTATGCAAAAGTGCTGATGATCAATACTGTGATGTAATTATCTTTTCCATCTCCCAACAAGTTATTATATTTTATTTACATTCTATGACAATTGCAATCTATATTTATTGGAGATCATGAGCCTATCCAGCTAATTTTTATTGTTATTCTTTTTAATTAGCATTTCCCTTCCTGACTTATGTTCCCTTTATATACTTGTTATCAGTTTTTTATGGTTTGTTTTGAAATTGGAATTAGCTAAGTTAGTGGGATTGATTGAGAGTCTTGTTCTCTACTTCTCTTTATTTGTATTCCTTCTCTTATCACAATGATAATAAGCATTCAGAGTATTATTCTACTGAATTTCATTAATTTTAAAGCATCTTTATTCTTTGGGTAATTAAGGACCAAGAACCAAATACAAGACATGTTTCTCAAACTATGGATGATGCCGAGCTGAACAAAAGTAATCCCAGTTCTACCATTGACAGTAAAATCATCAAAAAGAAAATTGTGAAGAGGCAACCTCATTCTGATCTTACTAAGAATGAGAAAAGAAAGAATACGAGAGCCAATTTAGAAAATGAAAATTCGAAGTCAGTTGAAAAATCAAGTTCAGAAACTGAGCTTGATGTCATGCCAAAGAAAAGGGGTCATAAACCTAATTCTTTAATGAATCCAAAAGAAGGCTATGATCACTCTCAGATCTGTACCGGCAAATCTGCAAAAGCAGTTCAGCTTCAAAGGGCTGGCAACGGTGGCCGTTGTTTTCTACCCTCTGAAAGTCCTGCTACCAGAAAAAACAGTTTGCAGTTGGAGTCTGAAAATGTGGGTGAAGTTTCTCAACCTAAAGCAGGGAAAACCATGAAACACAAAAAGGATCATGATAGAGATACCAGTCTTCCACTTTCTAAAAATTCTGCATCCCAAAAGGATGAGTTGCTTTTAGAGCCTAAAAATGCTGGTGAACTTTCTCAACATAAAACCAATAAGAAATCCAGAAAAACGTCTCAAGTCAGAAGGGCCTGTGATAGTGATATTGATCTTTCACCTCCAGCAAACCATGATTTGCTAAAGGATACTGTTCTGAAGAAATCTGAAAATAAAGGCAGTGAAGCTCCAGAGTCCCAATGTGAAACTGATAAGAATATCGATGTTGCTCACCCTTCAACAAATCAGAGCACTCCCAATGGAAGCTATCGCAAAAGGGGCCGACCAAGGAAAAATAGTATATCAAGTAATCAAGGTGCTGACCCTGGGTCTGCTAGTCTGAGGTTGGAAAAGGATCTTGAAGTAATGAAAGATACTGAAGTGAAAAATCAGGCTCCTCCAAAAATATCACCAGCAATGGATATAGATACGACAAATACAGAAGAGGATCAGGGCTTAACTCAAAGAAATGATAAGAAAAGGAGGAAGGTTGATATTCTGCCTAATAAAGATGTCAATGACTCCTGTACTATTAAGGTAAGGCCAACTGACCTGGTACTATCTCCTTGAACAGAACACATATATAATTATGTAAAATCTCACATTCATTGCCTTTGGGATGAATATCGTGATCATATTTAGCAGCAGCTGACTGAGACTGTGACTAAGAAACTGACTGGGGTTGAAGAAACCCCTCAAACAAGACCAAAGAGGAAGCGAACCACTGTAAGTGTTGAAATTTGTGTTACTTAGGCTATGTTTGAAACTTGACTTTGGAACGTACACATAAAAGATTTATTCAAACAGAGGGTATTGAAATTTCAATCTTTTATATCTAAAACTTTTGAGATGTTGCTTTATCTTTAGCATTTTTTTGACACTACCTGGTATTCTTTGAAAGGCGACACTAAAAAATAATGTTTTTGTTAATTGTACCTATGAATTGATGCTTGTAAAGACTAATGGAGGAACCTTGTTGTTGCCTTCACATTATTGCTTGGTAGTAGAGAAAAGAATGTTTGTTTCATTGTTTTCAATCATGCATGCATGTTAATCATTGTCCAGTTTCAAAATTTATGCCTTTAGGGACTACCATTTTGTTTCAGTGGTAATGCCACAATTAATTTAACATGGAAGCTTTATTTTGAAAACTTCTACCAAAAATTTTTTTGCATCAGAAGCTTTTTCATTGTGTTCATCCAGTGGAACCTGCTCCTTCTCAAGTTACTTATTCCTCAATGTATGCATTGTTTTGACCAAATTTCTCAATGTGTGTTTTCTATTACTTTTTCTTCAAGGCTTCTGAAATGTTTGACTGCGATGAACCTTCAGTTGGTGGCAGGATCAAGGTCTGGTGGCCAATGGATAAGAGGTAAGTGTTTCTGTAGCACAATTGCATAATCCATTTCTATCACTGCATTTATATGCTAGCAATGTTTCCACTTGATATGCTTTAATGCATGACAACGTTTCATTCATGAAATGTGAGAACTCTTATTATTTTGCTGAGATATCTGACTGCAAAGAAGTTCTTTAACTTACTTGTCTTGTGTCTTGAAGACTATCTGAATTGTTTTTTGTGCTTGTCTTTGTTACTAACTTTGATTTCTTCTACAACATTGTAGGAGGATAGAAAAATTCAAAATCAAAATTTGAGAGTAGAATGCAGGTTCATCTGCATTGTACCATATGATGTTGTACCTCCAAATTTCTGAACTGCGCATGGCATAGGTCAATACTAATATATAGAGAAAACAATGTTGTTTGTTTCACTTGGCTTCTAAATCATACATGTGTGCAAACCCAGGTTGCTAAGGCATGGAGACTAGAGTTGATACTGTCAGTCTTCTTTAGAAAACTAGACAAAAAAATAGGGAGTGAAAATTTACGTGTGTTACTCATGTTTAAAATTATGAGTATTTATCAAGTTAACATAACAAGTTCGCCCCTTGCTCTTCTTATATGTGGACCTTACATTTGAACGGCTTTAAGTATTGGTTTATGAATATACTTTCTTTGCCTCAATCAATCAATTGTTGATCTAGTCTTCTCAAGGACCAGCTGGACTATCCTATATATATATTGACCTACCACTTGTTTTCAGGTTTTATGAAGGTGTTGTTGATTCTTATGACTCTACCAAAGGAAAGCACAAGGTGAGATTTATTTGACTGATCATATTTTATTTGTTTAAACCCTCATGCTTATTTAAACCTTTGACAATGTTCTGATTTTCTGATAGAACATTTTGAAACAGTCCTTAATTTTCAATTTGTACTTATCATGCAAGGAGGTGTTCATTCATTTCCGTACTTAGAACAGTACAAATTTGCTGAGATTTTTACTTATTAAGTTACCATGTCTTCATGGGCTGAGCCTAAAATTTCCTTGTGCTGGATTCTCAAATACAAGGACCTATCCTTTTCAAGTTAGATGTATAGTTGTTGAAATTTATATATTTGTTGATTTATTAGTTGATAGGCATGAAGAATTTAAGAAAGCCTTATCGTTGTAGGCTAAGAAGCTAGTTCATTGTAACATACTCAAAGGGTAAAGAGTGTGTGTCTTTGTCTGATCATAGTATTACCATAGAGGAACTTTAGCTCTCCCTATCTTGTCAACATTGTATAACTTGCCCCGGTTGTATACTTGAATATTTTGGCAATGGCTCAAAAAGTGTGAAATAAACTAGGGAACCATGTTTTTTTCTTTTTTTCCTTTCATGTTTCTAATTTCTTTTCAATAGATTTTATATGCTGATGGTGATGTGGAAGTTTTAAACCTCAAAAAGCAACGCTGGGAGCTAATTACAGGCCATGCTTCATCAGATGCAGTGAGTATTAAGTGTGGTTGCTTATTTCATTTCCTTTCTATAAACCATATAGATTTAGCTCATGCTTCCTGATCTTCTGCTTGCCAGGATCAAGAAATTGATCTTCAACAGATTGAGACAGTGACATCAGATACGTAAGTAATATCTATCGGACCGGAGTAAACATTAACGCAGAATATTACTGATTACTGCTGTTTTCAACTCAAGCTATCCAGTCCAACCCTCAATTACTGCTGATATGATAGCATCATCCTGACCATGCAAATACTGTCTTTGATCATTATCAGTTCCGTGATCTATGAAATTGCTTTAAATATTTGAACATGGGTGTGGGTTTTTCTAGAGTAACTGATTGTTTTTTTTTTTTTTTTTGAGCACATTGTCCTTATAGGCATGCTAGTCTTATGTCTAATATTTGCTGCTTACTATGTTTTGCCTCTGCGAGATGCTATATGTGTGGTCTGAGTTCTCAAAGCTAAGGATACAACCACATTTCGATGCTCACAAATTTTTAATCAATCATTCCTTGAAAGAGAATTGGAATATGTGTTTTAAGCACCATGAATGATGTAATTATAGTAGAAAAATTTGTATTGGAGTTCTTATCAGTCACTGGATATAAATGTAGTCGCTACGTGGATGGCATTAATTGATGATGCATCCTTTGTTTATTTTTGGTTAGAATCTGCTTCTTCTGGCTTGTAAGTTTTAAATGTTCAATTGAACTTATACTTTTAAGTTGTTCATGATGTGCAGAGAAGATAAAAGGCAAGGAAATTCAGTGTCTGAGGGAGCGAAGACAAGGTTAGTGTGCGTGATAGAAGATTCAAGTGTGTTTTCTTTTGAGTCCTTATTGAAATATTCTAATGAATCAGTAGGGGTAGAGCATCTGCTAGAACCTCCAAATCTGAATCTGCGAAATCTGCCAGAAAATGCAAGGATGATTCCATGGTTGATGAAGCTGTTGTGGCTGATGAGCCTGCAGAAACTAAGAATGAGCAAGGCCCAGCTGGGAAGTCAGAAAACAGAATATTGAGGATTGTTTCTGATAAGATTATGAAACCTAAAGATAATTCTGCGCTTGATGAACCCATTGTGGCTGATGAATCTGCCAATGATCCACCTAGAACTAAAAAGGAGCAAGACTTAGCTGGCAATTCAAAAACCAAGAGACCAAAGATTCTTTCTGGCAAGAGAAAGATTGAACCTAAGGATAATTCTTCACTTGATGAGCCCATTGAAGTTGTTGACTCTGCAGTTGATCGATCTATAGCTAAGAATGAGCAAGACTTAGCTGGGAAGTCTAGAACCAAAAGATCAAAAATTCTCTCTGATAAGGAAAAGATCGAACCTAAGGATAACTCTGCACTTGATGAACCCATTGAAGCTGATGACTCTGCAGTCAATCCACCTATAGCTAAGAATCAGCAAGACGTGGCAGGGAAATTTAGAACTAAAAGATCAAAAACTCTCTCTGATAAGGAAAAGATGGAACCTAAGGATAACTCTGCTCTTGATGAGCCCATTGAAGCTGATGACTCTGCAGTTGATCCGCCTGTAGCTAAGAATCAGCAAGACTTAGCTGGGAAGTCTAGAACCAAAAGATCAAAAATTCTCTCTGATAAGGAAAAGATCGAACCTAAGGATAACTCTGCACTTGATAAACCCATTGAAACTGATGACTCTGCAGTCGATCCACCTATAGCTAAGAATCAGCAAGACGTGGCAGGGAAGTCCAGAACTAAAAGATCAAAAACTCTCTCTGATAAGGAAAAGATGGAACCTAAGGATAACTCTGCTCTTGATGAGCCCATTGAAGCTGATGACTCTGCAGTTGATCCGCCTGTAGCTAAGAATCAGCAAGACTTAGCTGGGAAGTCTAGAACCAAAAGATCAAAAATTCTCTCTGATAAGGAAAAGATCGAACCTAAGGATAACTCTGCACTTGATAAACCCATTGAAACTGATGACTCTGCAGTCGATCCACCTATAGCTAAGAATCAGCAAGACGTGGCAGGGAAGTCCAGAACTAAAAGATCAAAAACTCTCTCTGATAAGGAAAAGATGGAACCTAAGGATAACTCTGCTCTTGATGAGCCCATTGAAGCTGATGACTCTGCAGTTGATCCGCCTGTAGCTAAGAATCAGCAAGACTTAGCTGGGAAGTCTAGAACTAGAAGATCAAAAACTCTCTCCGATAAGGAAAAGATTGAACCTGCGGATAACTCTGCACTTGATGAACCCATTGAAACTGATGACTCTGCAGTTGATCCACGTATAGCTAAGAATCAACAAGCTGCGGCAGGGAAGTCCAGAACCAAAAGATCAAAAACTCTCTCTGATAAGGAGAAGATGGAACTAGCGGTCAATTCTACGCATGATGAACCCATTGAAGTTGATAACTTTGCAGTTGATCCACCTAGAGCAAAGAAGGAGCAAGACTCAGCTGGGAAGTCTAGAACCAGAAGATCAAAAACTCTCTCTGATAAGGAAAAGATCGAACCTATGGGTAATTCTGCTCTTGATGAACCCATTGAAGCTAATGACTCTGCATTTGATCCACCTAGAACTAAGAATCAGCAAGAGTTAGCTGGGAAGTCTAGAACCAGAAGATCAAAGATTCTCTCTGATAAGGAAAAGATCAAACCTAGTGATCATTCTGCAATTGATAAACCCATTGAAGCTGATGACTCTGCAGTTGATCCTCCTAGAACTAAGAATGAGCAGGAAACTGGGAAGTCTAAAACCAGAAGATCAAAGATTCTTCCTGATAAGAAAATGATCCAACCTAGGGATACTTCTGCACTTGATGAACCCATTGAAGCTGGTGAATTTGTAGATGATCCACCAAGAGCTAAGAAAGAGCAAGACTCAGCTGGGAAGTCTAAAACCAGAAGATTGAAGATTCTTTCCGATAAGAAAAAGATCAAATCTAATGATAATTCTGCACTTGAGGAACCCATTGTGCCTGATGAATCAGCTGTTGATCCATCTAGAACTAATGATGAGCAAGAAACTGGGAAGTCTATAACCAAAAGATCAAAAATTCTCTCTGATAAGAAAATGATCAAACCTAGGGATGATTCTGCACTTGATGAACCCATTGAAGGTGGTGAATCTGCAGATGATCCACCAGGAACTAAGAATAAGCAACACTCAGTTGGGAAGTCTAAAACCAGAAGATCAAAGATTCTTTCTGATGAGAAAAAGATCGAATCTAAAGATAATTCTGCACTTGATGAACCCATCGTGGCTGATGAATCGGCAGTTGATCCACCTAGAACTAATGATGAGCAAGACTTAGCTGGGAAATCTAAAACCAGAAGATCAAATATTCTTTCTGATAAGCAAAAGATCGAATCTAAAGATGATTCTTCATTTGATGAACCCATTGTGGCCGATGAGTCAGCAGTTGATCCACCTAGAACTAATGATGAGCAAGACTTAGCTGGGAAATCTAAAACCAGACGATCAAAGATTCTTTCTGATAAGAAAATGGCCGAATCTAAAGATGATTCTGCACTTGAGGAACCCATTGTGGCAGATGAATCAGCAGTTGATCCACCCAAAACTAATGATGAGCAAGACTCAGATGGGAAGTCTAAAACCAGAAGATTAAAGATTCCTGATAAGAAAACGGTCGAATCTAAAGATGATTCTGCACTTGAGGAACCCATTGTGGCTGATGAATCAGCAGTTAATCCACCTAAAACTGATGATGGGCAAGACTCAGATGGGAAGTCTAAAACCAAAAGGTTGACGGTAGCTTCTGAAAAGAAAAGGATCAAAACCAAGGATGATTCTCCACTTGATGAACCTGTTGAGGCTGATGAATCTGCAGTTGATCCTCATCAAACTAATAATGAACAAGAATCAGCTGGTAAGTCTAAAACCAGAAGGCTGAAGATTGTTTCTGGTATGAAGAAGATCGAACATGAGACTGATAATGTGCAGAAGTCAAAATTGCGGAAGGCTTGAATCTTGTGGTAGGCGATGCATCAAGAAGATGAGCTAGGTGCAAAGAAAGGTCACCGTTCTTTATCCTTCATGCAGTGAAGTTGTGCAGAGAGCTTCAATTTTTGGCTTTATCAGTGTAAGAATTTATCAGGTCTTGTTTCATATTTTCTTTTTCTTTTTCTTTTTGTTATTACAGTTATATGTACTTAGGTCTTAGCCTTGTTTCATATTTAATCTCAAAACTAAACTCTTGGTTTTGCACTCCCAGCTTTCAAACAAGTTATATATATATTGAAGTGTGCTGAACTATATACTGCGATGGAGAAGGGCATCTTCACGACATGTCTCAAGTGGAGGGGGAAAACTATAATAGTAGTCACTTAAACTCTCTTTGCTCTGCTTAAGTTATGATGAATGGTTTAATTCTTGAGAAGAACAAAATTGGACATGTTTTTCAAGTAGAATGCAATGGAGTAAGAAGAAACAGAGAGTGAAATAAAGAAAATTTTATTTTAAATAAGAAAGTAATACTCTTTCTAGTCCTTAATAAACTATCTCAATTGACTTCCTTTTTTTTTTTGGTTAATGGGTAGATTAGTCAATAAAATGTTACGCCATGAGCATTCAACATAAAGAAGTTTTAAATGAACTATAACTATCAAAAAATAATTAAATAGTGTAAAATATCACAATGCCATTAGAATTAAACGGTCCTTTTAAAAAAGGGTTAAGTTTTGAGCGGATCAAAAGACTAATAAACAACTAAAAATGGGTAACTAATACAATCAACAATTAAAAATAGGTAACTAGCACAATTACGTTAAAATCAAGCTAACATTCGTTTAGCAATAGGCTGATCTTCAATGGAGTTTTGTGGCTGAATTTTCTACGCAAACAAATCAAAGAAAGCTTTAACCTGTTACTTTAATTCTAATAGCATTGTAATACTTTACACTTTAAAAAAAATGTTTTTTAAGTAGTTTTTTTTTTTTGTATTAAAAAGTTTTGGAGGGGTTCGACACCAGTCCCCCACTAAGATCAGAGCACGGCCCCAGGTTTTATGAGCATTTACTGGGGACTTACGAGATCACCTATCAAAGGAGTCCCAGCGACGGCAGAGAGGATCGAACCCACATCTCAAGGGACTAATCTTAAATCTCTTACCATTTATGTCAATTCTCATTGGCACAGCTTTTGGTTCAATTAAAACTTTTTTGGGCTAGCTGCTCCTAGCACGACACTTTATTAGTCAATTTGCACCTTAACCTTTTTTTTTAATAATGTTAAGGAAGTTAAATAAGTTAATTAATCTTAATATATGTTGTATATCATTTGATTATATATAAGTTTATAAGTCAGATAAATTGTTTTGATATAAAAAGATAAATATGCATACTCTAAAATAATTTATTTACTTTTCTTAGTCTCTTTAAAAAAAAAATCAGCAATGTCTTATAGTAACATCCAAAGGTAGTATAAAATGATAATTCTATGGAGTAGTAGTAATAGAAATATAACAAGTTTTAATTACATGAATTTTTTGCGTGAGAGAATAATTCTTTTCAACAGAGCTTATTCAACTTAAATAAAGTTGTTTACTATCAGGGGTCTTTTTCTTGTTTGCCTTGTTTGAACGGATGACTTATTAATGGGAGGCTTGTTATAAGTTAAGAAGTTGTTGTTTTGATTCAGTAGGTGGCCGAATCATAATATACTATGTGTCTTCTAGTTAAGGATTACAAGTATCACATGTAAGCTTCAAATTCAACTGTATCACTGTCACCTAAATGTCAAACAAGAGTTAGATAACGTCAAGCATCACCTAAATATCTAACCACAGTTACAGAGACTTCATCTTTCTCAGAAAGAGACAGAGGATGTTGAATGAATTACCCAGTAGTTTGATTGATGAATCAGGAAGGGACACCTTTAAATGTTTGGTGTAATGGCTAAGTAAAGTAATGGAAAACATGGACCAGACGACAAGAACCAGATCACTAGAGACTGAGCCAATGTTCATATGCAAAATCATCCCACTCTTTAATTAGTGAAGTACAGATTTTATGTCTGAAAAAATCAAGTGACAAGACAGACTTGTTACAGGGGAAAAAAATCTAGTTAAGTAGGGTCACGGGATTCACTGAGATTAAGCTATGCTTTACTGCTTACAAAATTCTTACTAGAGGATTTACATAATATTTACTAACAAAATTCTCATAACAATAACTAACAAAGCTCGACACAATTGTCATATGGGTAGGTTGTTGTTTAAACATAATGTCCTAGGTTTAAATTAAGGTTAGGGGTGTCTCATGTGCTTTTGGTGTTGCTTTCTCATTGCCCCTTAATTTTCAGGCCCTTCCGAAATGTTTTTTCTTGGTTGTTTTGATTATTATAGTCTACATTAAATAAGTGACATTTTGACATTTCATGTAAAAAAATGAGATGTTTTCAATTTTTTAAAGATTTAAAACTCTAAATTAAAAAGAAATTACACATTTTTGGATTCTTTAATCTTTAAAAAATTGTAAAAATTGGAGGGAAAAGCCTCCATTTTTCCCAATAAAATATTAGAATATCACTAATTTCATGTAAAATCTAATGATAAAAAACATTAAAAAAAAAAACATTTAAGAAGGACCCTAAAATTAGAGGGGAAGAGGGAGCGCAGCACCAAAGTTACACCAGGTAGCCCTCCCCTTAAATTAGACCATCTGCATAAAAATAATTTTATTAAAAAAAGTTTAAAACCCACTTTAGTTATCCCTATACTTTACTAATCTCTAGCTATCAGGCTAGATTATAAAAAGGAAATTCCCATGTCAATTATAAACTGTCAGCTCATTAGTATATGGCATGAGCCAATTGGTTACTGAAAGGACTTTCGAGGGGGTTGGGGGTTGGCAATTCTATCATTGTTATTGTTGGAACTGGCTAGCGTCCTTTACCTCTTCCCATCCGCTGCGTCCGCTGTGCGTGAAACAGTGGCGTTTTTTCCAAATTAAACACACACATGGTCCTTTAAAAAAAAAAAATTCAGAGCATTTGTAGATACTAAACAGATAATTCAAGATACTGAATGTAACTAAAAAAGTTATTCATGATCTTGAAAAATTATTTTATGGCACTAATTAATACTAAAAGGATACTGACAGGTACTGAAAAAATAATTTATGATATTGAAAAAATTATTTTAGGATCTTAAAAAATATTTTAAACTATATTATAAGAATCATAAATATTTTTTTAAGATCCTAAAATAATTTTTTCAATATTATAAATTATTTTTTCAGTACCAGTCACTATCCTTTTAGTACTAATCAGTGCCATAAAATATTTTTTCAAGATCGTGAAATAATTTTTCAAGATCATGAAGAATTTTTTTAGTTCCATTCAATATGTTGAATTATCTTTTTAGTATCTGCAAGTGCTCTGATTTTTTTTTTTTTAAAAAAGGACCATGTGTGTGTTTAATTTGGAAAAAAATGCCACCGTTTCACGCGCAGCGGATGGGAAGAGGTAAAGGACGCTAGCCAGTTCCGTTATTGTTAGGACTGATTGTGGACAAGACAATACCAGAGAACGCCATTTTCTTATCCATCCTTTGGATAGGTTGGCGAGTTCCTGACCATCCAGATCTAATCTAGATGGCCTAAATTTTTTTAAAAAATTTCTATTTTTTAAATATAAAAAATTTTAATGGGTAGGAAATCTAAAATAAAGTTAATCTTCGAACTAACATTTTTCTAAAAAGATGATTCTTTCATGTAGTAAAAAAATAAAAACGAAAAAAAAATCTAGATCATCCAAATCTAGATTTGGACAGCCAGAAGCTCGTTCTCCCCTACCTATCCAAAAGGATAGGCAGGGAATCTGATTCCTTGTATCGGATTTTGTCTTAACCTAAGGTCTGGTCTAGATAGCACCTTTGGCTATACAAGATAGCCTGAGTTTGGGTTAGACTAGACCCGTCCAATCCAGAACCTAGTTAGTAATTTTTTTTTTTTGTTGCCTTCTTTGAAAGGTGATATTTAAACCTAATAAGACTATAATAATACCTATAAATTATAGGCTATAATCATATAAAACACATCATAAAACATTAAAACTCAATCATAAATCCATAATAATTTCTTACAACACTGAAAACAATAAAAACAATATTCAGATCAAACCAAGGGGTCTAAAGTCTTAGTCCGAAGCCTGGTACAGTTCAAGAAGACCAGTTTGCTTGGTCTGTCCAATATTGTTCTGGGCCAGGGGAAAAAAAAAACTAGACCGGGTCAGATCAGCCGAACCTCCTAGACCACGGGGATTTTTTACTTATTCCTAACTGCTTGTGAGTGGCCCAGGAGTTAATGCAACAATTGGAAAGATGGGGTGGGGCCCAGTAGGCTGAATAATAGTTGAAAATGTAGGATTTTGATTGGTTGAGTGTGTGAGATTTGGAAACAAAGGACCACTGAATATGGATAAAAATGGAGGGTGGCGTTATCATCGTGGTGGTCGCCACAGCTTTACCTTTTACAGTTCGAAAGGTAACACTTTTCTAAAGCCCTTTTGCGCTTTTCATCTAACCCCAACCCTACCCTATTTTACTTTTTTGTCCCATCTGGCCCCACCCTTCCTTCGTTATATTTCCTCCGGTACTATTTGTACCATTTACAAGGACGCGGCTTTGGTCCTTTACTATTACCCTCCACTCCCATCCAATTCTTGAAATTGTGCCGTGCCGTTTTAGTTGTAAAACAATCAGGCAATTGCTTTTTTTTAAAAAAAAAAAAATGTTTCAGGTATTGAATGGTATTAAAAAGATACTTTATGATACTGAAAAAATACTTCATGATCTTGAAAAATTATTTTAGGATCTTAAAAAAAATGTTTCAGAGTGCTGGCTGGTACTAAAAAGATAGTTTAGAATACTGACTTATACTAAAAAAATATCTCATGATCTTAAAAAATTATTTTATAATCGTGAAAAAATTATTTCAAGTATATACTAATATTAAAAATATAGTTTTCAGAAATTTTTTTCGAAATTCTAAAATAATTTTTAAGATCATAAGATATTTTTTCAAGATTCTGAAGTATCATTTTAGTACCAACCAGTACTCTGAAACATTTTTTTAAGATCATAAAATGATTTTTCAAGATCATGAAGTATTTTTTCAATACCAATCAGTATCACAAAATATCTTTTTAGTACCATTCAACATCCTAAAACATTTTTTCAAAAAAAAAAAATACAATTGCCTCATTATTTTACACCTAAAACGACGAAGTTTCAGGAATTGGAGGGCAGCGGAGGGTAATAGTAAAGGACCAAAACTGTGTCCCATTTACAAAGCCATTTAAAAAAAAGATTAAGGTACAAAAATACATATAATCTTTTTCTTCAGGAGCGCCCAGCACCAAGAACTTTTTTTTGAAACAAAAATACACACGTGGTTACCATTTTGGAGCAAACGTCACATCCCACCATTAAGTTACTGTTCACCGTGATGAGAGAGAAAGAGATAAAATGAACAGTAACATAACGGGGTGAACAGTGACTTAACGGTGGGATGTGACTTTTGCTTCAAAATGGTAACCACATGTGTATTTTTGTTCCAAAAAAAGTTCTTGGTGTTGGGCGCTCCTAAGAAAAAAGATCATGTGTATTTTTGAACCATAACCCAATTAAAAATAATATTAAAATTAGTTAAAAAAGGAAAGATTCCAATTAAATCCCTTTTGAATTTTCAAAACTCTCAAACATCATGTGAATTTGTAAAAAGACTAAAAGGACATGGGGACTTTTCTGGGTTTTGCAAATTTGGATGATTTTATCATTTTGCCCTTAGTTTTTAAATAAATTAAAAAAAAAAACAAAATGCCCTTCACCAGAGGGTCGTCGTGCCAGCCGTCAGAGCCCGACGATCGGCGGCCAGACTCCAACAACCGACAACGGAGTCCGACGGCCTCCGAAGCCCTTGAGCTCCGGCCGTCGAAATCTAACCGGCGCAGTGGCCCTCCGACAAGGGGGTATTTCTTTTTTTTCATTTATTTAAAAACTAAGGGCAAAATCGTAAAATTACCCCAATTTGCACAATCCAGAAACGTTCACATGTCCTTTCAGTCTTTTTATAAATTCACATGAAATTTAAGGGTTTGCAAAATTCAAAAGGTATTTAATTGAAATTTTCACTTAAAAAAATATGTATGTCTAAATTTTTTTTTTTAGTAAGCATACCCTTATGTATGAGGAGTAACTAAAGAAAAGAAATAGAGTAAATATAAGTATCATTAACCTTTTAATTAATACAAAACATATAATTATTGAGGGGCAAAAATGGAAAAAACCTTATTAAATATTTATAAAACTTTTATCGGGTTCTTATAAAAATAACTAAAACAATTCAAATTTTGAACTCTTATAAAAAAAAGAAAAAAAAAGAGTTTATATTTAAATTTAGGTATGGTTTGTAAGAAGTTAACTTATACCACTATGATCTTATTTATAACTCTATTTTGACCAAAAAAAAATTGGTCTTTATTATTAATCATATTGACTTTTAGAATCAATCATTAATAAGGGAAAATTTGAGAATTTAGTCCACTTATAATGGGTTAATTAGCTCTCCTTAATATATGAGAATTAGTTAATTTAGACTTATAAAGAGGGTTAACGTGATAACTTATAAGATTATGAGTTTAAATCTCTCGCAACGTAAAGACTTTATTAGTGACCATATAAAAGCATCTTTGTAAACGTTTTTTAAGTCTCTAGACATTTCATGACATAACAATTTGTTTTTATTAATTTATTTAATGTTTTGATGGTATTTTATAAAGTATTTCAATTCAATAGTTAATATCATCAACTACTTCAAACTCAGAGTTCGGCTCACATGGAAGCTCACAGACAAGAGGTTATGGTATCAGACCCCTTATCCCAAAGTGGGTATGTGGTGGATAATTGTGGGAAAGGATTGAGTTAAGGGTTAAAAAAAAAAAAAGTAACACAATTTTGAACATGATTTCACTTCAAGAGAAAGATACCCAATTTGATGCTCAATATAAAGTCCTTTTAACTAATTTTTATAATTAAAAAAAATAGTGCCAACAAAGATTGTTTAGTTGGTAAGGGGTTCGCTCATATAACCAACAAGTTTGTGATTTTAAATCACATTACCGATAAGAGTTGTGATTTTAAATCACATTACCGATAAGAGAACTTTTTTAGTGAATGTTTATAAACACATTTTTAAGTTTTCTTTAAGTTCGGAAGCATGTCCTAACCTTGGTAATTCCCCATAACACACCTCACTTAAATTTTTTCTTGATAAAAAAAATAGGTAAGCTAGTTACTTGTATTTATTTAATATATAGAGAATTTGTAATGCTTTTAAAAAATATTCTTATCACTTAATGATTAGAAATTTAGAATTCCATACGATGATATAAAAATGTCCCAATAAATAGGGATGTTATGGAAAATATAATTCTTACTTATGTGATACCTCTCCAATCCTGAATATAAAATATAATTTGTAGTGTAAATTACATGATAAAATATATCTTATATTTAGAAGCCGGAGCTGGTATTATATGTAAAAAATAAATCCCCCATTATGTGTCTATTTATATCCTTGCTTGACAAGTAGTTGGTGTTGAAAATTGAGATTCATTGGGGAGGTTTTCTTAGGGTATTAAATGGAAGAAAATGAAGAGAATAAGAAAAGAAAGATGAAAACTGTGTGTCGTTTGCGTATTCTTGTGTTGCCTTGTTGATAATGCAAATAAGGAGTAGCGTATCATGTGATGTGGACTCAATTTTACTCTCCACGTTTATTTCCTTCCAAATCTTTCTCTCTCTCTTTCACTTTCCCCTTTTCATCCATTACGACACCAAATCCTCAAAATACGCTCCCCCCTCCTCACCATTCAAAAACACGAATTAATTATCAATTATCATCACTTTTCTCCCATATTCCAAAATTTCAATTCTAAATTGCCCTCTTGTGACTGATTTTCCGCATTCAATCTATTAATTAAAGTCTATTAGTTCCTCTAGTCTTAAATATAAATTTACACTATAAACTTAATCTTATATTTAAAACCAAAGTATAAATGAACCAATTACTAGTTCAATTTGGAGTCACGGGTGGATCACTTTAAAAGAAAAATAACAACACTGCCTACACGATCGATAGCTAGTGAGAACTGATAAAATAGAATAGCGATTCAATCTATTTGGATTAGTCTTTTTTTTTTTTTTTCCTGAAGAATTTCTTCAAAATATGATCTACTCATTATAAAAAGAAACACTAATAAGTAAATGACAATGTGAGTATATTATCAAATTTTAAATCGATTTATTTTTTTGGCTTTAAATTATAAAGCAATTATTAATCTTTTTCAATTGTAACTTCTAAATCACTGTAATTTTAACAATATTTGTTTATTTAAACCATTTTTTAAAAAATAATGTTGATCATTTTTAAGAAATTCCTATCTAAATATGAATTATATTAATATAATTATGATTGATCATCCAGCTAGTTTCATGTTATGTAAGGTTTTTAAACCTTGATTAGTTTACCTAAATAAAACGGAAACCCTAATAATCTTTGCTCACTCTTCTCACAGACAGCCTTGAAAATTTATACTACAAATAATAGGATTCATAATCCTGGAAATTAGGTCTTCAAAATAAATAATAATAGTAGAAATAAATCAAATAAAACATGCCTAAATTTTACAGTAGTTCTTCCTGACACAGAATCAAATCGCTCCTGCCTTAGCTTATTGATGGAGGATTGGTATCGCCTTGCCAACTCCAGACGATGTCTTTGAGTGCAGGTCTCACGTCTTCCTCACACAGCTTCACATACTCCAAGGTGTCGCCGGAGGACTTTGTGAGCTCCACCACCGCCACCTCCGGCGCCACCTCAAACACCTCCACCGTCATCCCCAGCTTCCCCTTCCTTCCCTCCTTCGTCCCCTGCATCTTCACCATGTACTCCTTCTTACCCGTCACCCTCATATTCAGCTTACTTGCCACCGCCTCCAGCTTCCCCACCACCGCCGCCGCCGAGAACTTTGTCATGAACATCGACGGCGACCTCTTCCTGGTCTCAAACAAGCTCCTCAGATCAAACCCATGTGACAAGGACGAAATTATCTCAAACGCATTGTAAAATGGCCGCGATTGTTCACTACCTCCCTGTCCTCTTTCTCCTCCCACAGTTTCTTCCACTTCTTCGATATCGAAATCTTCTGAGCTTGGTTCCTTCATTGAAAATGCGATTGGTCTCATGAACCCATATTGAAACCACGGATCCTTCATTATGTCTTCGATCGAATATCTCTTTTCTGGGTCCACCACTAGTAATTTAGAGATTAAATTCTTTGCTTCTGGTGAAATCCAATCTGGTAATACGTATTGAGCTTTGAACGCTTTCTTGTAAATTCTCATCACATTCTCACCTTGAAATGGAAGATACCCAGAAAGCAGAGCATAGAGAATTACCCCACAGGACCAGATGTCTGCTTTGGATCCATCGTAGCCTTTCTTCTTCAAGACCTCCGGCGCAACATAAGCCGGCGTACCACACGGCGTCACGAGCATCCCGTCGGACCGGCGCTGCTCCGGCAACGCCGAAAGCCCGAAGTCGGAGACCTTGAGATCCCCGTTTTCGTCGACAAAGAGATTCTCTGGCTTCAGATCCCGGTGGGTGACGCCGCGGCTGTGACAGAAATCGACGGCGGAAATCAACTGCTGGAAATATTTCCTCGCCAAATCTTCCTTCATTTTCCCTTTCGTGACCTTAGCGAAGAGTTCACCGCCTTTAACAAACTCCATAACCAGAAAGATCTTTCCCTTTGTGGCCATAACTTCTTTCAGCTCCACGATGTGTGGGTGTCGAACCAATCGCATTATAGACACTTCACGCTTGATCTGCTTCATCAGCTTCAGCTTCCCCTTCTCAAGCTTCTCCTTCTTAATCACCTTAATCGCAACACTCTGGTTGGTCTCTAGGTTTCTTCCATAGTAGACCTTAGCGAAATTCCCTTGCCCTAGGAGCCTCCCCATCTCGTACTTGTTGAAGATGACGCTCCTGCTCGATTGTCTCTTTTCCTCCTCCATGTTGTACAAAAACAGGGGAGTTGGCGGTGGATGCGAAGGCGGATACGGCGGTGGTGGTGGTGGACGGTGGTGGTGACCGTGATCTTGGAACAATCAGTTACTGCAAAAGATCATTTCGAAGAGACCCAGATCGAAAAGAATCGATCTATTGATGAAGGGTGTGTAACGAACACACGACATTGGGGGAGAAAAAATCTTCATACGAGCAAGAACAGAGGATTTACAGATTGGGATTGAGGAAGAAGAAAGGTTGAAGGTAGATATAGGAGGAGGATTGGCGGTGGTGGAAGGGAAGATACAGAGGAGGATAAGAAGAAGGACGTCATAGTGAGTAGGAGAGCTAATGAGATGAAGGAATGGAAGGAGGAGGGTTTTTTAACAGAGTGGGCCTTTGGGTTTGTTGCAACAGAAATAGAAAAAAAAAGTTAAAAAAAAAAAAAAAAAAAAGTCTGTCAAATGAAAACCCTAGAAATTGCCAAGACGTAGGCGACGAGGTGAGGAACAAGTGGATGACACGTAGGCCCCACGCGACGCCCATTATTGGATAAGAAATTTTCAAAGCCGGTGTAAACATCAGTCTCAGGCTCTCAGCTGTTTCGTAAAATAGTAAACACAGTAAAATCATTAAATTTATTTTAAAATTTAAGTAATTTATAATATTATTTTTTAATTATATAAAATTTTAATATTATATTAATTATTATCTTCGACTATCTTTATCAACTATAAATATGCATAAAAAAATATTAAATGTTTTTTAGAAAACGTATTGATGTGGTATAAAATAAGAATTAGAGAGAGTAGTAATATCAGGCTGTTCTGTGTTTTTGACTTTTTTCTTTTCTTTTGACTAAAATTCACTTTAATTTAATACTCAATTTTAAAGGGTGTGGGTCTTTTTTTTAGTCAAGCCCATAAATTTCTATGAGACTGAGAGTTCTACATTTTTTAATAAGTGAGTTTTTAGAATTCGAACTCTTGTTTTCTTAATTGGGTGAAGCAAGTTACTGTTTGTACTTCTTTTTTTTATTTTTAAATTTAACATATTTTGTGTCGGTTATTGAAGAATTGTAGCTAAGCAAATTTAAATGGTAAAACAAAACATTTTTGTAATATTTGTAATATTTTGTGTCGGTTATTTTATTTTTTTTTCAATAACATGTAAATTATATACTAAAATAAATATTTTGGGGTCAAATATTTACTTATTAACTATTTTTTTAAAAAAAAACAATTGAGAAGAGTCAAATGTATAACAATATTATTTTAATAAGTCTAATATATAAGATAACATACATTTTTACATTATATTAAATTTTTTAAAAAAATCTAAACAAATTTTTTTTTTGGGGGACCATGACCCTGTATTGTTTCTAGCCATTGACTATTATTGCCTTTTGAATTAAATCATGGCACGTGAAGGAAATTAAATACGAGTACAATTATAGAGAACTGTACTGAAAAAAGAAATCTAAGTTCAGGACCAATGAGAAGAGTGCAATTTTTTTTATTTGTACTTTAATTTTTAAACACATTTTTTAAAATATAAAATTACAATGAAACATCTTAGATATTTTGTGGCATGGCAATTATACGTTTACATCGTTTTTACCTTTCAATTTATACTCCCTTCTTCTTCGCGTGAAATGAAGACTCGTGTTATAATTTAATTTGATTAATCAAAACTTCTCTTTTGACCTTAAAATATGCATACTACTATTTTCATTCAAATGTCCCTACCTTTGTCGCTAATTACTCACCATAACTCCACAAGGGTAGACACTGACAAGGAAGTCTATTGTTTTGGATCAAACTTAATTATGAGATAATAATGAACTTAAAATATAAATTTTATATTATTTGTAAATCATAAATAATGCTCTATTTATTCTAAATCTAAGGGTTAGATAATGTATTTATTTTTATTGCTAGTTTTATCTTTCAAATTTATTATTATTTTTTTTTTGAAAGATCCTTATTAATTGCACATAGCAAAAGGTAGGGTCATTAATTCCAAATAAAAAAAAATGAACATGAAATTAGTTCATTAATTCCAAATAAAAAAAGAAAAAGAAAAAGTAGATATGCATAGGAGTTGCCCGCCGGCTCAAATATATATACCACTTTGAAAGTTACTTCCTCTAATTTTAAAATATTGGAGTAAGCCAAAAGAAGTTACTAATTTTAAATTTAAGATTTTAATTTATTTTATTTTCTAAATTTATAATTTTTGGCAGTTATTTACAATATTTTATGAGAAGTCGAGCTTCCAATTTTTTTATTTTTTTTTGAAAAGTCATAATATCGCCGACATAAACTAGAAATGATTGTGGTGGACTGGTAGGCTAAATGATTCCATACATCGCTTCTAGTTAAAAAAATATCCACTTTCGACTATTTATAATTTTTCAATATATTCGTCATCTTATGAATTTAAGAAAGTATTAATTATTTTACTATTAATTTTCCCTTTATTAATATCTCACTCACTCCAATTCCATTAATATATGGTATATTTATTAAAGAGAATATTTGAGTAAAATAACATTAAATATTACCATAATTCGAGACCGACAATAACACGAGCAACGAGTGAACCGCTTTTAATTAATTTAAAGAGGTCCCGCGTTATACACACAAAAAGAAGAAAAGTCAATTACTCGCTTAAAGTGAAATAATTCTTATCATTTATGCTAACGTACCAAATGCAGAATATTGATAAATACTCCCTCCAAACCACTATTAAATATCACTAATTTATTGAATCTTTTCACATATATAAAAGTTAATATAATTTAAAACACAATCAACATATATTAAACAATTTTCATTAAAAATACACCGTTATGTTACTGTTCACTTCATCTCTTTTTCTTTCATTGTGGTAAACAATAACATAACGGTGAGATGTGAATTTTGCTTCAAAATGGTAACTACGTGTGTATTTTTACTCAAAAAAAAAATATATGGTACTAGGCGTTCCACGGATAAAGTACATGTATATTTTTGCTCATTTACCCAAGTTAATATCATTAAAAACACAATCAACATATATTAAAAAAAATTTCATTAAAAATACATATTAAACAATTCATGCGTATTTTTTTAAAAAATAAATATCAAACATATTTATCGATCTCAATTGTTTGATTTAATTTTTTTTATATAAAAACATGTTATTAAACTAGAAATTGAAAAACTGGAGGAAAAAAAGAGAGAGATAAAATTCAAGTCTATTTGCTAATATCTTCATCATTAGCTCCAGTTCTTCAACCAGTTATTGTAATGTAAACTTTTCTCAAAAAAAAAAGATTCACATCGAAGCAAACCAACAAGCTATAGTTTAGGTACAAAACGACATCGTTACTTTTGAAAAGAAAAAAAAAACACAAATTTTAATATTAAAAGAGACAAAATTTCTAAAATTTGATCTCACCCACACTGATGTGTGGGTTTTGGACTAATTATTAATAATAGCAATAAAAATGAATCTAAGAAAAAATAACAATATATAAATAAATGAATTTAAATTTTGTGTGGAAATAAAATAAGAGGGCGTGGAATGGTGTTTGGGGTGGATCCGGCTCCCATCTACTTCCCTTCCTATCATCTTCTTCATTTCAACCGTTAGATTGAAATATGAACGGTTCAGATTTCGTTTTTTATAAAAATATTATTTTAAATTTTTAATATTTTATTAATATTTTTTTAAAAATAAAATTTGAACCGTTCATATTTCAATCCAACGGTTGAGATGAAAAAAAGAGCCAAATCCATTTGGGGCACTTTGTCCGTTCGCCGTCGGTGGCCAAATGGGGCACGTGCTGACGTGGAGTTGAGTAGATCCCAGCTAAGGCTGAAAATGAAAATGGAATCTGTGGTGGTAAGGGTGGGTTTAGATTCTTATCTCTTTCATGATAATAAAAATAAAGTTCCCAAAAATAGAAATATTTTAAAAAATAAATAATCCATTTTGTGTCGAGCATGAGAATGTGATCCACGCCTTTCTGACGTGGATCTGAGAGTTCCTCTTCTCTCTCGATCATTCCCCACCCACAGCTTGCATATCCAATCATTTCAATGCAAACAAACAACAATTTGAGCCTGGAAAATGTAGGACCCAATTTTCTTAAAAAAAAAAGAAAGAGTTAAGAGCGAAAAAATGTATATGTGTTTTATTTCAAGGGGTGTTTAGCACTAAGTGTTTTTTTTTTAAGTAGAAAAGTACACACGTGGTTACGAATTAGGTGTAAAAATACCCTTTGATTGTTAAGTTTGACTTTGACCGTTAAATTTGACTTTTCTTTATTTTAAAAGTATAAAAATACACATATGGTTTAACAAAAAGAGCGCCCAACACCAAGTATTTTTTAATTTAATAATTTTATTTCAATTAAAGGAAAATTATTATTTCTCTAGCTGTAATTCCTGGGATGCCAAATTTTTTATTTCCATATTTTTTTTAAATCCTTATTAACTTTTCTAATTAATAATTAGTAAATGAGTATTTATACATTTACAATTTGATATTATAAATTCTATATTTAATTAAAAATAATTTGAATGTTTTGATCTAACAAATTGAAGCAAAAATTATTTAAATAATTTTTCAATCAATATTATTTAATTTTTATTGCATTTTTTAGTTATGCAATATAAATGTTTGCACCAATAAAGATTTAAAAAGAAAATAAATTATGGAAATAGAAAATCTGGCCTCTTAAAAATTATACCTAGAAAAAAGAATAATTTCCTTTAAATGAAATAAAATTATTAAATTAAAAAGGAAAACACTTAGTGCTAGACGCTCTTTTTGCCAAATCACATATGTATTTTTACACCTTTGAAAGTTAAAAAAAAAATCAAAATTAACGATCAAAGTCAAACTTAACAATCAAATGGTATTTTTGCACATAATTTGTAACCACGTGTGTATTTTTGTACCTAAAAAAAGAACTTGACGTTGGACGCTCCTCGGAGTAAAACACATATACATTTTTGCATCTCAACCTTAAAAAAAATTATCAAGTCTCATAGTAGTGGAGTGAAATGAATCACATCTTATAAGAGTCTAGATATCTCCTTCACTAACTAGTTTTTAAAACTATGAAAGTGAATTAGGCCTTAAAACAAACAATTTCAAGGGTGAAACATTGAAATGTTATATGATCTCATTTTAAATTTAGAGTCAAGTAGGCTTAGTGGTCCCAAACACTACAAATCATTTCTAACTAATTTTCAACAACAAATAAAAGCAACATGAAATACAGGTATAGTATTATCTTTTAACTATATAAAATTCTAACATCATACTCCCCTGATTCACAATATAAATCATTTTTAGAAAAATGATATGGTCTATGATATAAGTCATTCTAAAACAACTAATGTTTATTTGTCAATTTTACTTATATAATTAATGTTTGCCTATGACTTACTTGTATTGTTCTTTTTCCTTCAATATCACATTTTGTACGAGTAGAGTTAAAAATCTCTTTCAATTTAAGATGAATTTAAAATTAGTTAAAAGTAATGAATATACATTTTTTTCAACTATACTTTTATTTGTAAAGAAGATAAGTGATACAAATGATAAAAACAATATATGCTTTGAAAAATTTAAAATGAAACTTATATTTTGAGACACATCTATTCACAAATTAAACTTAAAAGCTCATATTTTGAGACATATGGAGTACTAAATGACTTACTAAAAAAAAATATTCCCACCGATTCTTTTTATAAGAGTCTAAAATTTGAATTGCTTTAATCATTTTTATAAGAGTCAGATAAGAGTTATTTGAACATTTAATAAGTTTTTTTTAAAAAAATTTACCCTCCATTGCTTATATGTATAACATTAATTAAAAGGTTAGTGATATTTATATTTGTTTTATTTCTCTCTTACTTACCCTTCATAAAGAGGCATACTTGAAAAACAAAATTTATTTCAAACATACTTATTATTTTAGGAAAAATCGCACTTTTGTCCCAAGGACTAAAAAATTTTTTGTTTTTAAAAAAATCTTTATGTATATTCATCTATCTAAAAACTCCATAGAAACTTCAGTGATATAGATTTCAAATATTAAATTACCTTCTTGTTCTTATTAAAACTCCTTAAGGGCAATAAGCTAATTTCACATCTGAAATCAATATCACTATAGTCTCTAAGGAGTTTTTAGATAAGATAATTACACTGAGGCTTCTTTTATATTTTTTCTGGTTATTGGAACTTGAATGCAATTTTTTCTTTAATTTTAACTGTTTTTTTAAATCGTAAAATTCAATTATTAAGCTCTTATAAATAGAATTTGGGGGAGTACCATGAGATTAGTGGCAACTTGAGATAATTATAAGAATAAAAAACGTGTTTGGAGTCAAATTTGGTGGTTTATCAATCTGACGTGTTTCTGAGTACAATCCCACCACAACAAAACAAGGCAACTTACATGTCTTGCAATCATATTAGTAATACAAAAACAACAAACAGACAAACAAGTTCTTGCTGCCCCCAATCAGAATATGCTTCTCGAATGTTGCATTACAATTATACATTAATTCTATATATTATCTATTTTTTCGACATTATTATTTATTTAATGTTGTTGTGTGAGCCGCCCTTGCTTTAGCTAAATCATAATTCGACTAGGGCACGCGCCTCGAGCTTTTCTCGATTGTGTTCCTTCCTCACATCATTATTCACGAACGAAAATCAATTAAATAAAAACAAAACAATGGGGCCTCTTTTAAGGAGCACGCCTCCTGTTTTGGTACCACCCTAGTTCTTGGGAACTAATTTTTAACTAATTCTTATATATATATATATATAAAGAAATTACAATTATATTATTAAACATGTTTTAAGTGGATAAATTTAAATTTATTTTTATTAAAATTTTCTCTCTATCTCTCTATTTACAAACTATTATCAATTCTATTATATTTTTTATTTTCCAATGAGAATTAGATGAGGGGAAAATTGAATAATCCACCAAGGTGAACTTATCTTCAAGGTTTTTTTTTGGTTTTTGTTTTCCATAATGGACTTTAATAAAGACTAGAATGGTTTAAGCGAATATAAATATAAAATTGTTATATTTTTAAATTTAAAATCGATCCGTTAATAAAAGTTGATCCATTTGGTAAGAATGCATCTCATATCATAGCATATATATAAGGATATGATTTTGAATCCGGCCTCATATATGAGAATATTATCAGTTCATATTTTTTCCATCTTCATTTGAACCTCCAAAATTCAACTTACTTGCATTTTGTAAAATTATAATTTGATATTGTTATTGTATTAATTTAAAAAATATTTTTGAAAAATTAAAAGAAATCCACTATAATTATAAGAGATACAAATAATATTTTTAATTATGAAAATTTTGATCTTTGAGCATTTGAAAAAAAGTTTTTTGTCTCCTTCCCTACAAATTGTGCGGCTTAAATCGAAAGGCCTGAAAATATGTAAATATTAGTAATCATTAATATATTGAGGTAAAACCCAGTTCAAGTTGGTTATTAAAAAATAATACGTCCAGCTGAGTAATGTTGAACATAAAGAGTGGAACTTAAAAAATACAAATTGATATATATCTGATTAGCTCGATTTTGACTTAATGAAATAAAATCTATTAAAAATTGTGTCAAAATCAATAATATAAATTGGATAAATATAATAATATAATATATCAAGTTGCTGGTTAATTTGATTAAATTTCCCTTTCATTTTACAGTCCAAGAAACATGTGGAATCAATAATCAAACACCTGAATCTGTCATCACAGTTTAATTTAATTAAAATATAATCGAGTAGGTAGAAATGTAGATCATATTTTCATTAATTTAATACTTTTAGGGAAAAAAATTAATAAAAACAAATGCAATAATGCACACATAAGGTACATTTTTTTTGTCACGAAGGAAATTAAATAGAAAAAAAAAAGTTTTATGTTAGGAATGTCGTACACACAAAGGGAGGAAAAAGGAAAATGATAGAAGTTTGGATTTGATTTTGAATTTTGAATTATGTGAATTTGTCCAAAAATTAATTTAAAACGAAGGGTCAAAACATGGAAGTCAAATAATTAACAGCCACGTTGATACGTAAAGAAATAAATTTTGAGGCAATTACATCAATATCCATCCAGCCATGCATGCAAGCTTGCAAGTTTGAGGGTATTCGCATTTTCGCATTGACAATTTCATGAGCATACGATTGGAGGATAGGCTAATATGTGTGAAATCACTTTTATTTCAACTGACTTTTACAAATTGAAATTAGGGTATAAGTTGACTAATATAATGTGCACAAAGTTTCTATTTGATTTAAACATGCTTAAATGATATATTAAAAATTACATTTTAATAAGTCTAAATTTGACCCAAAAAAAAAGAACAAAAGTTTAAAGCTTTTTTTTTTTTGTTGGGCACAAATATTCTCCTGAAGATAATTATGTTCAAAGTATTGTTTGGCTAAATGCAGATACATCTTCTAATAGAGGTTTAAGCATTGATTCACTATATATTGTAAAAGACTAACTATTATAAATGTAAACCCAACTACATTGGTAGCCAGAAAAATTTGTTTTTGCTTTAACGTGGATTTTTGAAGAAAAGCCCCCATTTGCTCCAAATGCTAATCCAAATGTAATTCTTTTGGTTTCATCAACTGGCTTTTAATAGTCCAATTAAAAGTCAGTTTTGAACTTCTAAGTTGCATACCAAACACTTACTAAATCAAATCACTAAAGAAAGAATAAAAAAACTATTGGTTGAGGTGGTAAGAGGCCTTATCCCTATAAGAAAAAAAATAGAAGTTTGAATTCTGACAAATATGCTTGTTGGAAGAGATAAACAATATTTATCTTCTAAATCTTGAAAGAAAAAACCCTTGATATTACAAAAAAGAAAAGAAAGAATCGATCATTGATCATTGAATTGGTTGAAGCAATAGTTTAAGGGTTAGTAGTCTAATAATCGTTGTTGAATTGAGATAACCCAATGATGGCTAAAATAATGTAATTTAACTAAAATATAAAAATATTATGTATAATTAATCCCACAAAGAGTTCCACTTTCTAAGATTATAGTCCAAGGGGCAGAAGCGATGATCGATATGATAGAATCCTGAATGTGAAGTTTTTATTTAATTATACTCCTGCGCTAATCCAGTGGCTTCGATATTAGCATCACATTAATTAATGTAAGATTAGTGATAAGGTTTAACCAATTAATTATCAAAGAAAAATATATAATCACACGTAACAAATAACATTATTGTAGTTCAACTTGACTCTTCTAATATAGCGGTACATCTTGAGTGATTATTATATTTGAATTTTATATATGACGGCCGTTTGTGAAAATTATACAAATGTTAACCTCCTCTCTCTTTCAGCTCAAAAAAAAAAAAAAAAAAAATCTATTGTGTCTATCACAACACACTTACAATCACTTTTTTAAAAATAAAAAATAAAAAATGGTTAAGTCATTAAATTTGTTGGAAGATTTTTTTTTTTTTTAAAAAAAGACTGCATCTAAACCCTAACCATATTTAAAATAATAAATTACGAATTATTGATAAAAAATAAAGAAAAATTGCATCTAATTCAAGAAATGAGTGATTTTGAAAAAATTGTAATCAATACCTTAATTGGTGACTTAAAATAACAAAGACAACTAATTAAAGAGAATTCAATATAAATCTATGCTGAAATACTAAAATTTAAATTTAGGCCTACACTCTCAATAAATTATTAATAAGACCTAAAGGCCTAATAAGTGATTTATTAATGCTTGTAAAATAACAAAAACATTAATACTTTCAGGGGAAAAAAAAAACAAATGCAATAATGCACACATAAAGTACATTTTTTTTTGTCACAACGAAAATTAAAAAGAAAAAAATAGTCTTATGTTAGGAATGCCGTACACACAAAGGGAGGAAAAAGGAAAATAATTGAAGTTTGGATTTGATTTTGAATTTGGAATTATGTGAATTTGTCCAAAAATAAATTAAAAATGAAAAGGTCAAATAATTAGCCGCCACGTTGATACGTAAAGGAATAAATTTTAAGGCAATTAATTGCATCAATATCCATCCAGCCATGCACAAAGTTTGAAAAGCATTGTTCTTACAGAGTTTGAAATCACTTTTATTTCAACTGATTTTTACAAATTGAAATTAGGGTAAAGTCAACTAAGGTAATGTGCACAAAGTTTATGTTTCACATAAACCTGTTTAAATGATATATTAAAAATTACATTTTAAAAAGTTGAAATTTAAAAAAAAAAAAAAGAAAGAAAGAAAGACAAAAGTCTAAAAAGCTAATTTTTTATTGGGCACAAATATTCTCTTATTGAAAGTATTCATATTTAAAGTAGAAGTATTGTTGGCTAAATGTCGACACATCTCCCAATAGGGATTTGACTTTTAGTTCGCCATATTATAAGGAACTAATTAACCTCATCTGTTAGAAATGTAGAACTACTCTGTTGGTAAATGTTAGGATTTTTTTTTTCCACTTTAATTTGAGCTTTTGAAGAAAAGCCGATTTGCTCTAGATATTAAACCAAATGTGATTTTTTTTTTATTTCAACAAGCTTTTAATGGTCCAATTAAAAGTCAATTTTGAACTTCCCAACTACATCACAAATACACACTAAATCAAATTAAACAAAAAAGAATTAATACGCTGTTGGTTGAGATAGTGTGGCTTTACTTTTATAAAGAGAAGAAAATAAATTTAAATTTCAACAAGCACAATTATTTAGAAAGGTGAAAATTATTTACCTTCTAAATCTTAAAGAGGAAACCCTAGATAATACTAAAAGAGAATTTCTAAAAAAAGAACCAAGCATTGAATTGGTTGAAGCAATAGTTTAAGGGAACAATATAATTTAACTAAAATATAAAAATATTATGTATAATTAATCCCAAAAAGAGTTCCACTTTTTATTGTTATAGTCCAAGGGGCGGAAGCAATATGATGGAATTCTGAATGTGAAGTTTTTATTTAATTATACTCTACCCTGCGCTAATCCAGTGGCTTCGAGACATTGATTAATTTAAGATTAGTGATAAGGTTTAACTAATTAATTATCCAAGAAAAATATTTAGTCACACATAACAAATTAAATAACATTATTGTAGTTCAACTAGACTCTTCTAATATAGTGGTACATCTTGAGTGAATATTATATTTTGAATTTTGTATATGACGGCTATTTGTGAAAATTATGCAAATGCTAAAGAACGCTCTATTGTCTCTATCATAAGATATTTACAATCATTTTTTTTAAATAAAAAAAATGGTCAAGTCATTAAATTTGTTGGAAGATAAAAGAAAATGCATCTAAACACTAACTATATTTAAAATAATAAATACATATTATTGAGAAACGATGAAGAGAAATTGCATCGAATTTAAAAAATGAGTGATTTTGAAAAATTGTAATCAATACCTTAATTGTTGAACTAAATTAAAATAACATGGACAACTAATTGGAGAATCCTATATAAATATCCAGCTGAAATACTAAAATTCAAATTTAAACCTACACTTCTAACAAATTATTAATCAGGCCTAGAGGTTTAACAAGGGATTTATTAATATTGTTAAATGACAAGGTCTAACCATCTCTTTTTTTACCAAATCATCTCTGCTCACTAATTATCTCTTTTTTTATTTTTTAATTTCTAGTTCATAAAGTCTATGGAAGAGTTTTTCTGCAATTGCCTTTTTGCAGTTTTCATCGTTTTCTCCAAAAAAAAAAACTACTTCTTGATTGTGGCTTTTTGTAGTTTTCATTTATCTTGTTTGAGAAATATTTTGGTTGGAAAATACAAGTGGCTCAATAAATCCACCTATTATATTCTTATAGTCATTTATATATTATATTTTTGTACTGCTGCATTTGGATGGCTAGCAAGAGAATCATATATTTATTTGTTGTATTGTGATAAAGATATATGTGTATATATATATATAAATTTAAATAATTTTATATATAGATAAATATTATAGTTTTTAAAAATAATTTTATAATCTATATTGATAATTTTTTTTATTTATAAATTAAATTAGAAATGAAATTATGCCAACATTTTCCTTCAATTTTTCCTTTTTAAATTATATATATAGGGGCTTGATGATCTTTTAACAACATTAAAAAATCTCTTATTAGGCCTCTAGGTTTGATCAGGAATTTGTTGAAAGTATAAACCTGAATTTAAATTTTAAGATTTGAGCTGGATTAATATAGGATTTTCTCCAACTAATTTATTCTAACAATTTTTGTTAATTATAATAAGAATCAAAGGGAATAATGTGTGAATACATATCTATAACAAAAGAAAAAATGTATGAATACATATAGAATGAATCTTATTATATTAAAGACCAAAGTAAGAAAAAATTTCTTCAGCCAAAGATATTTTCTTTTTCTGTTTTTTCTCTTTTTCCTAATAATGATAGTAAAAGGTGCATTGAAAAACCAAATACAACACTTAATAACATTATTGAATGGAACCTTCATTTTAACAAAATATCTAAAGACTTAGTTGTTGAGATAGAGATAATACAATATTATAATATGATTTATGTAATTGATCCCACTTCATATATGAACCGCACATCATTTAAAAAAAGGAATCTCAATAACTTGCCAATTGTATTTGTTTACTTTCTTTGTTTGTTAAACTAATCAACGATCCATATTATTCAAAATCCACACGACATAATTAATTGATGATTATTATTTATGGGAGATGATTGTATTAAAAAAACTATGTTTAATTATTACTGAAAATCTTGAAAGGAATAAGAAGAAGGAGGTTCCAGAAACGCTTGGAAATGTTGGGTAGTGGATTATTATTATTGGAGTTTGAAAGAAATTAATTAAAATAGAAAAGCAAAGGTCAAAAACTAACGTGGAATACAAGAATACATATATGTGTTAAGGACCATTGCTTCAATATTCAACCAACACCAACTCTGACTTGCTTATTGCCACACACGCATTATACCCCAATTATTGTTATTATTACTCTCTATTCTAAATATAAGACAACCTTAATTTTTTTTCGAGAAATTAAAAAATTTAAATAAGTTATTTAATCATATAATATATTATGTAGTTTTAGATTATATATAAGTTTGTTAATCAAACTAATTAGTTTAAAGAAAAATATAAATATAAATATAAATATTTTTAAGTAATTTAATTAATTTCGTTAATTTATAAAAAAAAAGTCAACTTTGTCTTATATTCAAAACCGAGAGCGACAAAATTTCACCGGTAATTAGCTATTTTTTTGTGGTGAATTGAGGATAATATTATACATTTATATGAAAAATTTAATAAGAATCATTTACAAATAAGACAAAAAATATAATTTAATTAAAATATAAAAAATATTTATGTATAATTTTAAAGGGCTTAATGTTTCTGCTTTTACTGTAAATTTTTTTTTCTTGTCATACCCACCTAAAAGTGAACAAGTCTTATTATAAAAAAAAAGAAATAAAATATTAATAGAATTCATTCACTTTTAAGTCGTCAACACGAAAGGCAAAAATATAAATATTAAACTCAATTTTAAAAAAGTTTCCGCTTTCGATCACTACAGTCCAAGAAACAAGTGGGAGGAAGCAATGCAATATGATGAATTCCTGAATGTGAAGGTTTCATTTAATTATACACTACCTGCCGTAATCCAGTGGCGGGCTTCGAGATTAGCATCACATTAATTAATTTAAGATTAGTGTTAACGTTTTTAACTAATTAATAATTATCAAGGAATAAGAAATAGTCAAACATAACAAATAATATTATTGTAGTTCAACTTAAATCTTCTAATTAATACCAGTACGTATATGTAGTAAGTAACTAGCATGTATGAGTAAAAGTAAAATAAGAAATAGAAATATATTAAAAAAATTATATATCCTGTGTGGGTGATTTGACTATGATATAAAATCCATTAAAAAACCTTTTATTGTCACAGTCAATATATATATATTTTTTTGGTCTGAAATGTCATAATCAATATTATTAAAACTTGGATCAACACTATACAAATATATATAAAATATTCTGAACGATTGAAATTCATTTTCATTTGATTACAGATTACAAGGTCGGGAAACACGTGGGACTGTGGGAGGCTGGCAGCAACAATCAAACACTGAAACACCTGAAATCTGCCATAGTGGATTAATGAATTTAATTGAAGTCTATTTAAGGGGGTTAAAATATGACTGAGACCCATTAATATTAATGTATTAATGAATAAATTTAATAATAAAAATAATTAGCAGTTTAGCACAGTGAACCTATAAATTATATTTATTTTCCTACTTTTCCCCGGCAATTAATGTTTATATGTGGTTTATCACATTTTTCTCTCAAATTGATTTTTTTTCCCAATTCATGACCTATTCTTTTTTGTTTATTGAGGTAGTTAAAATTGACTTACATTTTTTTAAAAAAGTACATCTTCTAGTTCAAAATATAAGACATATATCCCTAATTGATGGACATAGCCTGGTCGTAAATACTACTCCGATTTTATTTATAAGTCTAAATTACATAATTCTCATATATTAAAAAATTTAGTTAACTCAATAAATATAGACTAAATTAATAATTTTTTCTAGTTTTTCTTAATTTATGAATGGATATTTTTCACCTTTTACTTCTCTATACTTTTCATAAGGGTAAAATTGTAGAAATTTCATTTAATACTTTGAAAATAGACTTATAATAAGGACCATTTTTTTTTTTCAAATTAGATTTATAAATAAGACCAGAGTAATAACCATAGGATTTTAATTCATTTTGTCTCACTCATTTAATATTTTTTCTTATTTATCCTTATTAATTTCACAAATTTTTTCATTCTATTTTCCCCCTCGTTTGATACCCTCATTTAAAGTGATATTCTTAGGAAAAGTGACATTCAGACTATGATTGTGTAAACATTAAATATATTCTTACCAATTTTATCCCTAATTAATTTGATATATTTTCTATAATATTTATTCCATACATTCTCTTTCTTTTCCTCACCATTACTCTTTCTTTCTCACTTCCCTTCTTATAAGTAAGGGAATATTAATGAAGCCATACAAACTATGATTGCATAAGGATCATTGAACTGGACATATGAATGTGGGGGTAATGAATGTCAACCATAACGTAATTAACTCTTTATAATCATGCTCTTTTACGGTTGTAGATTTGTAATGTACTATCATTTTATTTATTTAACGATAATTTTTTACTAAAAAAAAAAGAACATTTTTAGATTAAAAAATATATATATTTCTGACACACGAATTTTTTACTTTTGACAGATTTAAACGGATTTCTAAAACACGTAATTTAGTTATTTTAATTTAATAGAATAGAATGGAGAGAGTGCATAGCTAAATCCTTTACTTTTCATGAACTAATTAATTAATTAAGTCTTATATTTTGGAACATCATGATAGTAGTAACGAAGTGCAGTACGTTTTGCATTGGAGATACTCTAGGTATTCAGTAATATTGAAGTAATAAATTCAGGTCTTTTTTAAAAGGGTAATAAAATTCATGTGTAGCTTTTTTTTTTATTTTTTATTTTTTATTTAATGAAGAATATTCTTGTATAGCTTTAAAATCTCATACAGTTTTCAGGTTCCCTATGCCTCAGTTAATCATCCCCACTTTCATTTTTTTGGGTATAATATCCCGACTTTCATTTTAAAATGATACTAGTAGTTAGTTTATATTTTTTGATTTGCTATTGTAATAAAATATTATTTTTTAGATAATTTAAGTTGTTAATATGTCTTAATTTTATGGGGAAAGAAAAAATGGAAGAAATATTTTATCAGAATTCATAATTTAGTAGTACATCAAAAAATATATGACTATTGAAAATTCATCATTTTCTTAAAAATGCTACTTCTTATTAAAAAATATTTTTAAAATGTATATTTTTATGGTATGTAACTGCATGTTTAATGAGTATAATTAATTTTAATTAATTTTTAAATTTTATTAAATTTGTGATACCTAGTCATATACAAATGCAAATTTTCCCTTAAAAGTTATATTTATTTCTTAGTATTAATTATTATTGATGTTAAATTTATTTTATGTAGCAAGGAATTCAATACTTTCAGCTGATATACCTATTTAACAACTCACACACAGTATGTATTTGAGAGGATGATGTAAAAAGCCATGAAGGACTTGGATTAGAATTATAAAATATAAAATGCTCGAAACGTGAAAGCTAAGTCAATATATATTAACGCAGCCACGCATGTACACATGGGAATGGACTTTAAATATTCTTAATTTTATTACTTTAATAAATAAATATGTGATTTTTTTGGTCCAAAAATTAACATGTGATGAAGCGGATATTTTATAGAACCCTATATATTTCAGCAAAACACATAACACTATATATTTATTATAGTAATTTACTGTCGTAATTCAATCCCCCCCCCCCCCCCCCAAAAAAAAAAAATCATAAGATCACTATTTGTAAAAATTATGCAAATGTTATTAACGAGATGTGTGAATACACATTCAATGAAGAGAAAATCACAATTATATGTCAATTAAATAAAATAAATAACATCATAAAAGTCCTACAATTTGTTAATGATAACTGATCTATTTGTTAATACTTGCTTTTTTCACTCATAAGAATTTTCTGATATTATTTTTTTAATTAAGGCCTAAACGTAATTTTCCCTTGAATGAATCCTGATTAAAGAAGAGCCGAAAAGATTTTTTTTTTCTTTTTTGTACTCTTTTACTATTAATGAGGCATGGAATAAGAGATAATTGCATACACGTAAGTGTGCATGTTTGGTATGACTTTTAAGAGTTCAATCCGATTTATGCATTGTTTGAATCGGATTTATGGGAAAATGTATGTTTGGATGAGAAGTTGTTCCAATTGAACTTGTAGACCAAAAGTAACTTATTTGAAAGATTAATTTGAGGAACTTTTGTTTCAATCGGACTTATGAGCCAAAATCATAAGGTATTATTTAAATACCATTCAGTATCTTGAAGTATATTTTTAGTACCATTCAGTACTCTAAAAAATTATTTTTAAGGTACTGAATGGTACTACAAATAATTTTTTCAAAATTCTAAAATAATTTTTGAAGATCATGAAGTTTTTGTTAGTATCGTTTAGTATCCTGAAATATATTTTTAGTATCAGTCAATACCCTAAAAAATATTTCTGATTGACTCTACATTGAAATATTAAAAGCTACTTATGCTACTACCGACCCAAACATAAATCATATTTTATAAACTGACTTTTACCCCGTCTGATTTTTCCATAAAGTCCTATTGATTATAAGTCATTTTTTCTATTGGTATCCCAAACAAATCCTATATTGTATAACTTTAATTTGAAGAAAACAACATTTGACAATTTAATTAGTTTAACTAATTGGGAAGGTTTATGAACCACATCATCATGCATCGTTCAAAAGGAATATCAACCTGGCATATTGTATCGTAGTACTTGATTCTGATTTGATCTTTGTTTCTTAAACTAATCAACATTATTATACAAACTAATGATTAGTCCGTATTTCGAAGACGAGAAGAAACTTTCTTCCACGACACACACACACATGAATTTATTATTAATACAGATGAAGGTTCCAACAAGGATTAGAAACTAACGCGGGGTTTGACGGATTGGAGTTTGAATTAAAAAGAAGAAAAGTCAACAAGAAGTTGTTTTGCTGGCAATACCACCCTCACTATATGGTATGAATGAGATCTTGGGTTTCATTAAATTGTAGAAAATAAGAATGAACGCATAGAAAAAGCAAATGTAAAAAAAAATGTGGAAAACAAGTATATATATGTGAGTCTGGGTGGCTAATAATTGAGGACCATTGGTTTCAATATTCAACCTAAGCCAGCCAATGGCATATATACTTGCATGCATGATAGTCCAATTAAGTTGCTTTCCACGCATTACAAACCATCTAATCTATCATCATTAATGAAATAATATAATATTCGAATATTTAATATTACTTGAATTTTATAATACATTTTCCAGAAACAACTGTGTGTGTGTGTGTGGTCATTGATATTGGAGATGACCACGACGAGAACAAGAAGCGTGTTTGATCAGTGACATCGAGTTCAAACTTTAGAGATATGGAGTTATGTCAAATACAATAATTGAGGTCCCATTTGTAAAACTATCGGATCCCCCGGTAATTTGATAAATAACACTATAATATACATAAATAAATTTAAGCTTTTAAAATTCAATTTACATAATTCATAACTGCTATATGGAAACACTTTGGTGTGTTGATTATTTAATCAGAATGGCTTAAGAAGCGAACACTGAACTGATCATAGTACAAAGTCCTCCACCTTTTTGTAATTCGCATCAAACGTTGGCTGATCTCACCTAAGATTTAATCAATCCTATTGTTTCATTGCTGACTTAAGGCTTTAACGTGTTAAGAAATTATATATTTCATTCCCGCACAATTTAAATCAATTATATATATTCTATTAAGAAAATTGTGTCATAATCCATATCTAACTTTTGATAAGCACACCAATATATTTATCATAATATTCTGAATTATAATAGTTAATCGAATTTTATTTTTCTTCATTTGATTAGTGTCCAAGAAATAAGTGGAAAGCAACAAGCGAACGCCTGAAATCTATCATTTAATTTGAAAAATAAAGATAAAAAAAGATACTCATGTTATAATTTCATTTGGAGAATATTTTTTCAAGGATATTATAAGCCGATGGAAGACATAATTTTCTTTTTCTTTTTTAAAAATGGAAGAGATAATTTTTGGAGACACCTAATAAATAGTGTTGTATAGTTTTCTAGAAGTAGAGTTTTCAAGAAAACAACATTTGACATTACGTGTCTTTAATTTTGACTTCTAGAGGCTTTAAGAAACATATTTCATTACAAATTAATGTTGGGTAAATATTTCGAAAATGTTGTTTTGAAAATTAATCAGAGTTCTTGGTATCTCCGTGTGAAATTTATCAAAGGATTTTATCTCTGGGCCTCTTTATGATAGACATATCAAAGTATTTTTATTTATTTATAAAACACAAATATAAACTACACTTTAACTACTCATCAGTACTATCCTACATTTTTTCCCTCATTAAATAAAAAAACTACTCTTTAAAAATACTTATAGATTTTAAATATACTTTTTACTCTTCCTTATTATAAATATTTATCTATTAGATTTTCATTTTGTGTTTAAACATAAGTACCATATTTAAATTATCACTAGTTTCCAAGAACTGAATTAAATTAGATTATATATCCATATTTAGCATATCGATTAATTTAAATAAAATATGACATAAAAACATACTGATCCAAATAACACCAAGCACCTCCCTTAAGTTTTCTTAAATGTAAAAAGTATAATGGGTGCGTCAGTGGTGGCGAAGCCAGGAATTTTAATGACAGGTGAAAATAAAAAATACTGTATCATAAATAAAAATATTTAAAATACAATATAGACCTAATATACATAAAATTAAAAGAAATCTATTATAAAAATTAAGATTACTTTAGACAAATGTAAACCACTTGCTTGCCTGATCGATCTGAATATTGATATGCCTTACTTCACATACTTTTTTTAGTCCATTGAGTCCCAAACTAAGAAGATTGATTTGCTTTACTTCACGTCATTTTTTCCAGCTCATTGAGCCCCAAAAACTACTTAGTTAACATTAGATAACCAATAATAATTTGCTAATTATTATTTTATACCCAATAATACATGTTAGCCATCATAGTGATTGGTTATGAAACATTAAGTATGATGTCCATCTTTAATTAGAGGTTGCTTCACTCCCTTGAATAGAAACATTTCATAATGGCGATTTAAAGTCTTTACTTGGCATAATGTTCAACTATCCCTCTCATCCTTTATGTTCCTAGATCGGATCATGTACTGTGAAGCAATGAAAACCCATGGAAACCAAAAAGCTTAGTACATTATTAACTCCTTATACTTGTGCTTTTTGATCTCATAATACTGATTAAATCATTAGATGATAGTACAATATTAGTGCAGCATCCTCAATCCTTGACTTCATATATGTGAGCATCCATAATTGTTATGTACCATTTTGTTAAAATTGCGCTCATATTCTAATTAAGGGTGGGAACACTAATATATATGTATGAATGTATTCAAATTAAGGGTGAGAAAACTAATTCATTATGTTAGATGTTTGAAAATTAAACCAAGTCGTCTTGCAATCAGAAACCAAAAAACATGAAGAATTTGCATTAACCCCAGCAAAATACCATACCAACGTAAACAACTTCAGGACCAAAAACCATGAAAGGCAATGACAATTGGAAGTCATCACATCTGAATCCCAACCCAAAGCAACAAAAGCCAATCTACCCCTAACTGGATAGAAAAATAAACCCTCAAAGTAGTGGCGGAGTTGCACTTGTGCCAATGTGGGCAAGTGCAGACATAAAATATATATAATTTAAAAGAAATTAATGGCAATGTGTATATTTAGTGCGGTGGTTAACACTCTATTATTCTACCCTAAGGTCGCGTGTTCGAGTTCGAGAGCCTGCTAACCCTTTTCTTTTTTTTTTTCCCATTTCCTTTCCTTTCTCGACGTCTGCCCTCTCTCCATTTTTTCCGCCATTTCCTTCCTCGTCTCGACGTCTCATGCTCCCTCTGCCCTCTCTCCCTTTTTTCCACCATTTCCTTCCCTCTCTCGTCTCGTTCTCTGCTGTCTACCCTCTACCCCCCCCCATTTCCTTCCCCGTGGTCGTGGCTCCGTCGATCTTCCTCAGTGCATGGCGCCGTCAATCTTGTCTTGTCAAAGCGGAAATTTCAGGTCAGTTTTCTCTTCTCCTTCTCGTCATATTTCGCCGTCGATTTGTGTCTCTGTGTTTTGATTTCCAATTTGAGCTTCTAGTCGATCTGTGTCTCTGGACTCTGTGGTTTGATTTCCAATTTGAGCTTCTAGTTCGATCTGTGTCTCTGTTTAGATTTCCAATTTGAGCTTCTAGTTCGGTCCACAGTGCACCGAACAAATGCTTTGTGTCTCTTTTTCGAATTTAATGCCTCTTATTTAGTTGGATGCTGAGAACATGGGGGAGCATTCAACCAAAAAAAAAAAAACAAGAGAACATAGGGGCGCACATTCGTTTAGTCGATCCACAGTGTACTGAACGAATGGCTTGAATGATTCAAAAAAAAATAGAAGGGCAGAGCGCGTTTTGCTGCCTAATTTCCATTTGGTATTCCAAAAAATTGAGCATTGCGCCACAGATCTAGCTTGAATGATTCAAAAATTATTGGATGGTTAATGGTTTGGTTTGTTGGTTGCAGTGAATCTGGGAAATTAAAGACAGCATATGTGAATCTAGGTGTTTAATTTCTGGGCTCTTTGATTGTCTCTGCTGTCTTGCATATTTATTTTGTTATGAAATTATTTTAACTTAAAATTATTAGGATTAGAACTCCTTCATGTTAGGTACAAGCTCGATGATTTTTACTATTTCGTTTGTAGAAAATGCCAGGGATACAATCTTATTTCAAACGTCTAAAACCCACAAACACAGAATCTGAATCTCATAATGAGCAAGCTTCAAATAGTATTCCAGTTCCAACTATCCAAGAATCCTATCAACCACCACAAGCATCTCAATTTCATAATATAGAAAATCTTGAAGCGGATCCAGGAAAAGACCTTCAATTTATTCAATGACATTAAATCCCACAGAAAGAGAGGATATTCAGAGAGCATATTTGCTTAAGGGGCCAACTCAACCAATTCTTAAACCATTCCCTCAGACAGAAATGTATGGAAAAATGCGTAGATTCAATCCTAAGTGATATGAAGAATTTGGTTCTTGGTTGGAGTATAGTGTATCAAAAGATGCATATTTTTGCTTGTATTGTTATTTGTTTGATATGGAGGTTGGAGGTAGTGGTTCGATACAAGAAGCATTTGTCAGTGAGGGGTTCAAAAATTGGCACAAGAAGGATAGAATCAAAACTCATGTTGGAGATCATAAGAGTGTTCACAATAGATGTTATCAAGCTGGTCAAGATTTGATGAAGCAAAAGCAACATATTGATATTGCTTATTCAAATATTTCTGAACAACAAAAAATTGATTACCGTATTTGGCTGAAAACTTCTTTAGATTATGCTAGATACCTATTACGCAATGGTCAGTCTTTTCGGGAACATGATGAATCTACAATTTCAAATCAACAAGATCTATTCCTTGAAACTCTATAGTTTTATTCTAAGCCAAATAAAGAGATGAGTGATGTGGTCTTGCAAAATGCCCCCGATAATCATAAATTGACTTCACCGAAGATTCAAAAAGATATTTCTCAAGCTTGTGCTGATTTGACTGTTAAAGCAATAATCAGTGATCTCGATGATGATTACTTTTCCTTGTTAGTGGATGAAGCTCGTGATGTTGCAATTAAAGAACAAATGACAGTTGTACTTCGGTATGTAAACAAAAAAGGGTCCATTGTTGAGCGTTTTATTGGCATAATTCATGTTTCAAATACTACTACATAGTCACTAAAAGCATCGATTGATGGGTTATTTTCTAAACTTGGTTTAAGTTTGTCTAAATGTCGTGGTCAAGGCTATGATGGTGCTAGTAATATGCGGGGTGAATTCAAAGGGCTTAAGAGTTTGATTTTGGCGGACAACCCATCCGCATTCTACATTCATTGTTTTGCTCATCAGTTACAATTGGCGCTTGTAAAGGTTGCAAAACATCATAAGAAGATTCAAGAATTTTTTGACATGCTTCAAAAGATGGCTAATGTTGTAGGGGGTTGTCACAAGCACTACAAAGAAAAGATCAAGACCTCTTAAATGCAATTGGTTTAGTGAAGGTAGTCAAGTTTCGCTTACAAGAGGTGAGAGATAATGGTTTTGATAAATTGCTTCAAGAAACGAACATTTTTGCCAATAAACATGATATTGACATTCCAAATATGGATGATGTTTATTGTCCTAAAGGGAGATCAAGACGGAGATTGGAATCATTCACATTCTTCCACCACTTGAAGGTAGAGTTATTTAATACAGTGATAGATACTCAAGTTCAAGAATTGAATGATTGATTTGATAATGTCAATACCAAGTTGCTTGAGTGTTTGAGTTGTCTAGATCCCCATGATTCATTTGCTAATTCTAACATAGAAAAGTTGATCGAGTTTGCTAGATTCTATCCTTTAGAGTTTGATGAGGTTGCAGATATTCCTTTTCTGTCTTCAAGTCTCGATAATTTTATTGTCGATGTGAGGGCTGATTCTGATTTTTTCAATTTGCAAACAATTTCTGACCTTGCTTTAAAGATGGTTGAAAAGAAAAAGGATATTGTTTATCCACTAGTCTATTTGTTGATAAAGTTGGCACTCGTTCTACCGGTAACAACTGCCAGTGTTGAGTGGGTTTTTTCTGCAATGACTTTTGTTAAAGATAAGTTGCGCAATCAGATAAGTGATGATTGGATTAACTTATGCATGCTAACTTATGTTGAACGTGATATATTTGATACGATTGATGATAAAGATATAATGCAATATTTTCAAGGAATAAAAAATCGAAGAATGCTTTTGTAATCATTCTGATGTAAAAGTTAGTTGACTTTTGATTATTATTTTTCTATATTAAGTTGAAGTTTTTTGTTCTTTTATTGTTTATATTCTTATGTTTTTTATTACGTTTAAAACTTCCCTTAGAAAAAAAATTTCGGGGGCACTGCCCCCGAACTCCCGAATCACACTAATAATTTTGCACTCATAAACTTCAAATCCTGGGTCCGCCACTGCCTCAAAGCCTCCATGACATTCCAAGTAGCTCCCTCCTAATAGGTAGCATCTCATTAAAAGTGGAGTTCCTGAAAAATCTTTATTACACCAATAAAGCTCACCATGGTCAGCTTGTTTGAATCTAATTTGTAGCTCTTCAAGGTAGATCCATTCCCTCCTTAAATCAACAACGTCCATCAACTTAAACCCATTTCTCTTTTTTTTTTTAAGAAAAAAAACCTTTTTTTTGGGGGGGGGGGGGGGGGGACCTAACCCTCTTAGTTCCACCATCACTCTTCATCATAGACATTTTTCAGTTGAATATCGGGAATCGAAATCGATTAAAGACCATATCACACCAATACTTTATTTCTCAATAGCAAATTTTTATTCAGTTATATTATTATCAGCCATGCCTGAGAGATTATATGTACCAACGTCTTATCCCTTACCATGTCCAATTATGTTTGACTTTATATTCGTGCCATACATATTAATATTATCAATAAAAATGATTTCTTTGTATGAATTTAGTTTTAAGTCCCTTGACCTGAACAATTAAAGCACTAATTAATAATAATTACATTCCCTGATCTCCTGTCTCTTTTATTTTATAAGATATTTCCAATTACATCATCCAACCAAGGTAGTTAAAATTGAGATTTTACGTAAAATTGGAAGAGGGATAAAAAATCCTAAAACGTAAAATCGTAACGTAAAAAATTGTAAAAACATAAAAACGTTTGGAAAATTAGTAAAATTGTTTTAATGAAAAAAATCTTAAAAACGTAAAATCACAATGATAAATCGAGATTTTAACTACCACGCATCCAACTAATTAAGAAGATGTGGTAATAAGTCATCAAATTTGTTTGAAAATTTATCCATATTTAAAACAAAGAATTACATACTGAGAAACCAAAAAAGAAAAGTGCATCAAATTTTAAATAAGAAAATATTAAAAAAATGTAATTAACATCTCATTTGGTGAGTTATAATAAGGATCACACTCTTTTTCCCCCTCTAGAAATTTGATACCTTATAATAAAGGATGGGAGGGAGTAATTGGAATTTCACTTTGGTTAAATGCCACTCCAAGAAACAAGTGGGAGAATGATGAAAGCCTGAATATGAATGTGATGGTATTTAATTAATTGATAATTATATTACCCTACCCTAAAGTAAGTGGGTTTAAGATTAGCAGCAAGGCTTATTATTGTTGGAGCCGAGGTAAGTTTCAATTAAAAATTTATGCAACTATTTGTCAAAAAAATAGTGAAATTGTTATCTCAAGTTCATGTACCAATTATATTTCATTTCTACAGGAAATGCAGAAATTACGTTCCTATTTCCTTGCTATGCTTTTGTTTCTTGAGTGTAATTTCTTTTTTATCAAAATAATTCACTACCTCTGATCTTTAATTTAAAATTTACTTAACTAACTTAGGTAGATTAATAAAATTAGTTAAATTAATTATTTTTTAAAATCTGTTTTTAATTTTTTTAAAATAAAAAATGCCTTCTTAAGTCATATATTTGCATTGAAATTACCACTTGATGCAAATATTGTTGACTCACTTACAATTAATAAGGATAGTTCAGGAAAAAAATGATAAATATGAGAAATAAAGTAGATTGTGACACTATATTTAGAACCAAATCAAATCTTCAACTAGCTCTTATATATTAAAGATTGGAGGTAAGTAATATATTTCATTTCTACTTCAATTATGCTTCTCATGTTGTGGGGTGTGTGGACTTCTTTAAACTCCAGTATATTATAATAGGACCACCATTAGGAATAAGTAAATTTATTGAGAGTTGTGGGTTCACGTAGTTTTATATTTGTTTCCATTAAATAAGATTTAATGTTTAAGTTGTGTGCGTGTAATTAAAAGTTAAAATTGCTACTAGAATAGCTTTTATAGTTGAGTCTGATTTGTAAATAGCGTAATGATTCGATTTGTATGTAAACATTATCCTATATGTAAATTTGACTTGCACGTAATACATATGTTCGACTTGTAAAATTGAGATTTTTAGAAGGTAAAATTTAAGAAAAATGACAGGAAAATAATTTTAAAATTACAATATCTCAAATCAAGTATTTTTTCTAAAAAGAGTTGTAATTTTGTTTTATCAAGTCTTATCATTGCCTTATTAATTCTTAGAAACAAACTTGAATTGAAATTTCGTAATTTCAAAATTATTTTTTCTGTCATTTTCGTCATAACTTATCCATTTTTATTTTTTATTTGAGATTTATGGATTTGATTGCATATTTGCACATAACCACAATGTTTAATTTCGCTTTCATTAATTATAGTCCAATAAAACAAGTGGGAAGCAAAACCTTTTAATGATGAAACCCCGAATAATTTGAATGGTTGAGTAGTAAATGGATCTGAGTTTGTATTGTAGCCTCAAACCTCAAAAATATTTTGAGCAAAAAAAAACCTCGAAAATATAAAACGTGGAAAATAAACACACACACATCATCATCATAATGAAGATTCCGACCATTGGTTGAATGCAATCCAAGCATGCAAATGCAATTTGCTTGTGAGTTTTGACGCTTTCTACACATGAACCAAGAAAATATATATATATATATATATATATATATATATATAAAACTTAATATTTGAATAATATTGAAATAATATAAGCTGAAAATAAAGTGATAGCTTTTGAGAATCTCGTGCACGTAATCTCTACATAGTCGTACTATGCTTTCAAGAAAACAACATTTTGTTTGAGTATTGACTTGTTTTGTTTGTAATTTCCGGTGGTATATGTCAAACCATGTACTTGTCATTGATACGGATTGCTCCTAAAGGTGTTTTCTTCATTCAAACGGATTTGAATTCAAAGCTTCATATTTAAACGGGTTAGACCCTTTCTATTAGGATCTACGCATGTTGGTACAAGCACAATTCATTTTATAAGGGGAAAAAATAAATCTTTTTTTTTTTTTTGTGGAATTGCTTTTAAAAGTCTACTTTTTCTATTAATAAAAAAGATTTATTAGCAATTACTCCTAGATATAAATAATGAGCTAAGAAATAAATTCAGTACTATAAAAAAACAGATTAAATATCAAATTCACCCTGAAAGTATATGCCTCAGAGCAATGTTGTCCTAATAAAGCTTTTGTTAGAATTTAGGATGAAATCCCATAAGTTATGAATAAGAAGAAGGATGGCAAAGAAGAGGAAAAGTAAGAAAGATTGTGTGTGTGGTAATAAGTCCCACATTGGTTAGTTAGAGAAATGTTGGAGGGTATATAAGCCCAAACTTTGCTTCTACTAAATGGACCCTTCGGTTAACCCACTTTTGTAGAGAGGTGAGGACTTAAGCAACCCTTGGTCCACTACATGCACGTGCGCGCCGCTATTCGTCGCTAGTCCAGTCCACAGGTGTGAAATAATTTTTTTTTATTAAATAATTTTTTGAATAAAATAATTCTTTTAAAATTAATTCCGTTGTGCCTCTCTAAGTTTCTTTCCAACCAATGGCTGCATATTGTGATCCGTTCAAATCGTCACTCCATTTGGTGCGTCTGTTCGTGAGACGCATCGGTTCGCCAGCAACAGACGCAAGTCGCCTCTATTCGTTCCATTCTGGTGTGTTTTTTCACACAATGTACCAGTTCGTAACAAAAGACGAGTCCATCTGATCGTGTTTTTCCAAAGTCTATATATAGGGGTCTCTAGTCATAGAATTATGTTATGTTCAAAACTTGATACAGACTTGTTCCAACCGTCGGTAGTCTTGTAAGTTCGTTTATAGCTTTTTCATATGATACAAACTTGTTGTATGCTTTTTATATGTTATATTTAGTTAATACAGATTCTTGTTGTACTATTTTGTTTACTGTGTATTCAATTTCTACTTACTTAATGCATTAGGCTCAATAGCTTTTAGGTTCAATTTTGTTCCGGAAATCTTAAAGTATAATAATGTTGCCCTTTTCTATTAAAAATTTGATGTTGAGAGTTAAAAAATTGACATTGACCATTAGTTTTTTTAACAAAAAATGACAACATTGCTACGTTTTTAGATTTTCAAGGAAACATTGAAACTAAAAAACTTCCAAACAATTTTGCTCTAGAACGTATACTTTTAGGACGGGTTTGCTACTTAATCCAAGAAAGAGAGAGAGTAGTATTATATGAGTGACGTATTACGAGTCGGATGAAAAAAAATACCCATATTTTCATATTTTGAGGCTTGCTTTGACCTTTTGGATTAAATACCTTGAAAGTCCCGTTGTGATCTAATTAATGTACATTAAGCCAAGTAAAATAAATTCATCAAGAGAAGCAAAGCTTTTCAACGCTTATTATTATTTCCTTCGTTTTTTTATACTATTGAAATTCAAATTATTACTCAAAGAAAGAAACTGAAGTCCTTGTCACTCAGAGTAGCAAGAAGCTTCAATTCAAATTTAAGGATTAAGGATCTTCCAGTGTTAACGTTAAAGATTGTTCCTTTTCGATAGATAAAGTTTCGCACCTAGATGTTACCCAAAAATATATATATCGTAATTGGAACTTAATTAATAAGAAATCGCGAAGCAAAAAGAACAAACAAGATAGAGATAATACTCAAAGTTATGTTGAAGGTTTGAGAGAACGTTTGAACGAGGTACTAAATAAGGAACCCCCCCCCCCCCCCTCTCTTTTAGGCAAGATATTGAAAACATGAAAGATTTTTATTTTTATTTTTGCCGAAGAGTTGACCTTCCATAATTTTTCTCTTTCTTAATATCTTTAATCTAGAGTACATTTTTTAACTATCCTTTTAGTTTTATAGTTCATAAGTAATTGTCTATTTTTTTTATGAAATTTATCACCAAATTAAAGTTAAACAATCTATTGATCTCAGCATCAATTCCAAGCTAATAATGCTAGGTAAATTAAAAAAAAAAAAAGAGAGAGGATAAAAATATAATAAACTTGACGTTGTGATATGAACAAGGAGGGCGATAGCTTAAATATCCATGATCCCACATGAGGAAATGATGAAGACCAAGATGACATCAAAGTAGTAATAAATTAGAATTATAAAATATAAAATGGTCGAAACGTGTAAGTCAATATATATTGACGCAGCCAGTGGCGGAGCCAGAAATTTGAATGACGAGGGGCGAAAATGAAAAATACTAAATTATAAATAAAAGTATTTGAAATGACCTAATATATAAAAAATTGAAAGAAATATATTACATAAATTAAGATCACCTAACTTAACTCTTACTCTGCAGTTTTCATATTATTACTCATCTATAATTGAATCCATGTTAAAACTCAAAACAATCTCTTTTTTCAATGTATGTAATCAAAGAATCAAAGATCTAACTAGTAAACAAAACAAAAAAAATCAATACAATGAAATGAACCACAAAAAAAAAAAAATGCATAAAGGATTGGAAAAATGAAGTAAACCTATAGAAGAAAAAGATCTTTGCCATCAAAGAATTGCGAGGAGAAAAAGATCAAAAAGATGAAGGAAGCAAGTAAAGAAGGAGGAAAATAGCTGTATAAAGTAAGAATCAGGAATGAAAAGGAAGGTGAACTAAACTTGTGTGAGTGAGAGGCAATTAGGTTGCATGAACGACATTTTTTGCGTGGACAGTACTCCCTTCAATCCTAATTATAAGACATAGTTGATTTTTTTTGAAAAAATTAAGGAAAGTAAATAAGTTATATAATTATGTTATATATTATATATCCTTAGATTATATATAATTTATTAGACAAACTAATTAGTGTGAAGAAAAAAAACAAAATAAAAATGTTCTAAACTAATTTAATTAGTTTTTTTATTTTTTTTAAAAAAGTCAACTTTAATTTATATTTTTAATAGGAGGTACTATGTTTTTTCCCTGACCTTTCAGCATCCAAGAGACCCAATAATGGGGCATGAAAACACTGTGCGTGGTTCATATAGTTAGTAATGGGCCTGGTGCTTTTTTTTTTTTCTTTTTTTGCAAAATGGGAATTGTACTCAAATTAATGCCCAAAAGTATATATAAAAAAAAATAATGCCCAAAAGTTAGTTTGAGGTTGTAGAACTTCTTTTTTTTTTTTTTTTTTTTTTTTTTTTTTTTATAGAGGTTGTAAGAACTTCTGGCATAAGGAATTGTACTCCTTATACAGTTTTGTTTTTTTTAACTTTTAGGGGGGGCGGGGGCCCACCCTAGCCCCCCTCCCTCCGCCCCTGGACGCAGCCACGCATGACGGATGTACACATGGGAATGGACTTTTAATATTCTTCATTTTATTACTTTAATTAATAAATATGTGATTTTTTATGTCCAAAAATTAACATGTGAGATGAAGCGGATATTTTATACAACACTATATATTTCATGAAAACACATAACACTATATATTTATTATAGTAATTTACTGTCGTAATTCAATAATAATAAAAAAATCATATGATCACTCTATTTGTAAAAATTATGCAAATGTTATCAACGAAATATGTGAATACACATTGAATGGAGGGAAAATCACATTTAGAGATGTCAATTAAAAAAAAAATAATATTAGAAAAGTCTCACCACTTGTTAATGATAACTAATCCATTTAATTTATTAATGCTTACTGTTTCACTTATTATTTATAACACATTATCAAACAACTTTTTTAATATTATTTTCCTCAATTAAGACCTAAACGTGATTTTCTCTTGAATGAATCCTGATTAAAGATGAGCCGAAAAGATTTATTTAGATAATTGTTGTGGCGCCATATATACATACACCTATTGTAGTATAGCTTTAATTTGAAGAGGGAAGAAAAAAAAAAAACAAACTCTTGACAATTTAATTAGTTTGACTAATTGGGAAGGTTTATGAACCACATCATCATGCATCATTCAAAAGGAATATTAAGCTGTCATATCTTATCGTAGTACTTCATTCTGATTTGATCTTTGTTTCTTAAACTAATCAACACTATTATACAAACTAATGATTAGTATTTCGAAGAAACTTTCTTCCACGACACACACACACATGAATTTATTATTAATACAGATGAAGGTTCCAACGAGGATTAGAAACTAACGCGGGGTTTGATGGATTGGAGTTTGAATAAAAAAACAAAAGAAGAAGAAAAGTCAACGATAAGTTGTCTTAGAGTGGAAATACTACCCGCGCCATATGTATGAATGAGGTTAACATAGCTGTGCGTGTGCACATTTCATTAAATTGTAGAAAATAAGAATGAAAGAATAATAGAAAAGCAAAAATGTCAACAATAAATATTGAAAACAAGCATATATATGTGAGTCTGGGCTGCTAATAATTGAGGACCATTAATCCTGAGAAATGCTGCATTTAATTTACTGATGGGATATACAAAGTATCTCTTAAAAACAGGTTCATCAGTATAGGTGGAATAGTATATTTCTTTACTTTTTGTTGCGTGATGTCTCAATGCCTTAATCTATAATAAAGTTATTGGGTCATTAGAATTAGGATTCTAACTGAGATATAGAGATCATTCAGTCCTATAGGAAAACACTTTGGTGTGTTAATTATTTAATCAGAATGGCTCAGGGAGCGAACACTGAACTGATCATAGTACAAAGTCCTCTTCCTTTTTGTTTGCATCAAATGTTGGCTGAGCTCAGCTAAGATTTAATCAATCCTATTGTTTCATTGCTAACTGTAATACCCTAAAATTTGAATAAGGGTAAATATCATAAATTGATAGAATATACCTATTGAAAATAGGTAAATATGAGGTTTCAAACATCTTGTATTGAATTTACCTTATTATTAAGACAGTTTCTCTTAAGATTAAAAAATGTACGAAAAGGTCCCTAAAACATTAGATAATTTGCAAATAGGTCCCTGAAATATTTGTGGGTCATAAAATACCCTGAGAAAATTATGATAAAATCCTAAGAGGCAACTAAATATTTATTAAAAATTAGAAAGTATGTTGTCTCTAATTTAGGTAATTTATGAGATTATTTTCTTTGGGAAATAATGAGGCAAAATTAAATATCATTTTGAGGAACATAAATTGCCCCATGGTTTTTAATATTTTGCATAATGCATAAATTATCAATTTCAGTAAAATAGTTGTGAGAAAATAATTAATCCTAATTAAGAAAATTGTCAACAATTAGTAAGTGATTAAATAAGTAATTAATTGTTGATTGTTTAAATATGAATAAAAGGGAATATCCAAAGTTAATTATATGAAACCCCTAATTTGATATTAATGACCAATGGAGGGTCAAGGTTGGCATAAAGAGTGTTGCTAATTAATTTAGTATAATTAAGAGGTATATTAAGTGAATTACAATTATTCTTAACAAAATAAGTTTGCACTAATTGAGATTAGTTGCATAATTCTTCAAGATGATTAAAGACAAATTAAAAGTATCAAACGAGGGCTAATTATATTTGAAAATAATTAAGCCAAAGAGAATGAAATAATATCTTAAGTAATTAAGTTTAAATCTTCATGTAATTAAGTTAGCTAATGGCAAAATATAATTAAGGAGCATGTAAACACTTGATTAACATGATAATTAAGAATTGCTAATTAGTATTGAAAAGTCAACAATGACACCTAAGCCTTGATTATGTCATCAAGATGACATCACAAGAGCACATGTGTGTGTTGTGAGTGTGTGTGTGTGTGTAGTGGATGAAAGAGAAAAGATGAATCTAAGAAAAGGGGGGGAGGTGGCATTTTTGGTAAGAGGTGTAAGGGCAAGATTAAGACTTCTTTAATAAGTTTAAATCCAATGGTTAGAATGAAATTAAAGTTGCTAGGAAATTAACCAAGAATTGGCTATAAATAGAGAGCTCTCATCTCTTCATTCTTCACACCAAACTCATACCAAAGATTGGAGAGTTTAAGAGGAGAGTGAAGCAAGAAGGAGGAAGGAGTTCAAGAGTCTTCAAGAGGTAAGTTCTAGTTCTTAAATTTCTAGTCTTTAGTTTTTATAAGTTCTTAGTATAAATGTTAATTTAATCTAGAAAATTAGAGAATAAATTCCTATACTTGTTTTTAGGCCTCATTGCATTGAAAAATGCCTGAAGAGGTAAAAACATAGTAGGGAAAAATTTTGGGAAGCAATGGATTAATGTTGTGAAAGTTGTAGAATTTTCGGTTCTTAAATCTTAGACAGACAATAAAAAAGATGCTATGATTTTATGTAACAAATGAAGTTATAAAATCATGAAATTTTCCAGGAATAAAGTAGACATGTAGGGCTTTCCAAACATATAAAATATGCAACATTTTGATCTCTGATCAAGGAGATATGAATTTTTGAAGTTAAGCCATTTTTAATGGAATAAAATCTGGGCAACGTTGAGAAACGTAAAAACTGGTAATGACTCACTAATTCTGGGTGAAAATGAATATTTTTCCTCAAAAATAAACATCCTAAGGGTTCCGGGGAATTTTATGGATCCTCATTTTGATTTTTGTAGAATTAGTTATGATTTTTCAAAGTTACCAAAAAAATCTGCCCAGAAAACTCTGCACTACGTTTTTAAATAAATGTAAGGGTAAAGTTGTAAATAACAAATCCACCAAGGGTAGATGGGTAAATAGAGGTGGAAGTATATCTTAAGTTATTATTCTAAGTGATATGGTGATATATTAGGATATCCGGGAGGTCCAGGGCCTGATCCAAAGGTCGGACGTTTGACAGTTACCCGGTGAAAGGTACGGACGCGTACTGTAACTCTAACTCTTATGCTGCTTGTATGCTCTATATGTGATGTGATGATTCATATAGTCATGGACAAGACTGGGTCTTGGGTTATTCACCGTGATTAAGACTCTGTCTTAAGTCACTGTTTATACATTCAGCTATTATGTGAAAATGAGTTACAGTCTTGGTAATGCCGTATGGATGTTTTCCTAGCTCTGAGGACATGCTCCGGGGCGTGGCATTGGTTTATGTGCAAACTATGTGGACCTTACATGGGTTGTGTGCTATGTAGAGGTATTGTTGTGATATGAATTATGACATGTGCTGTGTGCTATGTATAGTTATATGCTGAATTGTAAATGAATATCTATCATGCATACTGTTATACTTGAGCATAAGGTTAACCATTACTTGAGGTCCAATGGGCATTAGACCTCAGTCTTAATGAATAGTACAGGGAAGAAACTAGGATAGAGAAGGTGCCGGTGGAAAGAGCAGTGAAGAGGCAGCGGTCGAAGACGAAGGTCGGTAGAAGTTATTAGGACTTAGTTTCTATTAGAGTATTCTGGCACGGATTTAACAAAGTTATTTCGGACCATTTGGTGCTTAAACTAAGGAAGGGTTCATCGGTGGGTTGTCACGAGTCGCCATAGAGTTGGTGAGACTCCCATTAGATTGAACACCGACCTGGCCAAATTGTCTGATTAACTGATGTTATGTTCCAAGCCATAGGTCTAGTTTAAGACTTGCTTTATCAGAAAATTGTATTTAATCTCTGTAACTTGTATCACATGAATATTCCTTCGGGATATTTAATATATCAGCTTATGTCGAGGCATCACCATATGTCTGGGCATTCTATATCAGATACTCATTGTTCGAATCTTAGCGCACGCTATCCATTTTCGCATTACTCTAAGCTGTAGCACCTCAAACTCTGTTGATTTTCCTAAAACTAAGTGTCGACCGACACGATTTTCGAACATGAAATTTGGGATGTTACACTAACTTAAGGCTTTAATGTGTTAAGAAATTATATATTTCATTCCGACACAATTTAAATCAATTATGTGTGTGTGTGTTAGGAAAATTGAGTCATAATCCATATCAAACTTTTGATAAACACACCAATATATTTATAATAATATTCTGAATTTATAATAGTTAATCGTTTCATCATTTGATTACAGTCCAAGAAATAAGTGGAAAGCAACAAGCGAACACCTAAAATCTATTGTTTAATTTGAAAAATAAAGATTAAAAAAAATACTCATGTTATAGTTTCATTTGCAAAATATTTTTTCAAGGATATTATAAGCCGATGGACGACATAATTTTCCTTTTCTTTTAAAAAATGGAAGAGATAATTTTTGGAGAACCTAATAAATCATGTTGTATAGTTTTCTAGAAGTAGAGTTTTTCAAGAAAACAACATTTGACATTACGTGTCTTTAATTCTGACTTCTAGAGGCTTTAAGAAACATATTTCATTACAAATTAATGTTGGGTGAATAATTCAAAAATGTTGCTTTGAAAATTAATCAGAGTTCTTGGTATCTCCTTGTGAAATTTATTAAAGGATTTTATCTCTGGGCCACTTTATGATAGACATGTGAAATTATTATTTTTATATAAAACTTAAATATAAACTACACTTTAGCCCCTCAGTATCCTATATTTCCTCCCGCATTAAATAAAACAACTACTCTATAGAAATATTTATAGATTTTAAATATACTTTTTACTCTTCCTTATTATAAATCTTTATTTATAATATTTTTATTTTGTGTTTAAACATAAGTATCATATTTAAATTATCACACTGAGAAGCCAAAAACAATGAATTACATACTGAAAATCAATTTTCATCAAATTTGTTTGAAAATATTTATTATAAATCTTATTTTCATCAATTTTACTCTTATTATAACTCTTTATTTATTATATTTTCAGCAAATTTTTTGAAAATTAATTTTTTTTTTAAATTTATCCATATTTAAAACAATGAATTACATACTGAGAAGCCAAAAAAATAAAATTGCATCGAATTTTAAATAAAAAATATTAAAAAAATGTAATTAATACTTCATTGGATGACTTATAATAAGGACCATACTCTTTTTCCCCCTCTAGAAATTAGGTAACTTATAATAAAGGATGGGAGGGAGTAATTGGAATTTCACTTTCGTTAAATGCACTCCAAGAAACAAGTGGGAGATTTGATTTCGTTAAACCAAATCAAATCTCCAACTAGTCCTTATATATTAAGGATATATTAAAGATCGGAGGTAGTATTCTACTTCAATTATGCTTCTCATATGTTGTGGGGTGTGTGGGCTTCTTTAATTTAATCTTCAGTATATTATAATAGGACCACCATTAGGAATAAGTAAATTTATTGAGAGTTGTTGGCTCACGTAGTTTTATATTTGTTTCCCTTAAATAAGATTTGATATTTAAGTTTTGTGCATATACAAGTTAAGCTTGCTACTAGAACTGTGTTTATAGTTGAGTCTGATTTGTAAATGGCGTAATTATTCGATTTGTAGGTAAATATTATATATGTAAATTTGAGTTGCACGTAATACATGTTCGACGGGTAAAATTGAGATTTTTAGAAGGTGGAATTTACGGAAAATGAGAAAAATATCAAGTTAGATATTTTTTGTAAAATGAATTGTAAATTGTTTTATCAAGTCTCATAATTACCTTAACAATTCTTAGTAACAAACCCGAATTAAGATTTCGCAAGTTTAAAATTTTTTTCTATCATTTTCCTCATATCCATATTTACTTTTTATTTAAGATTCATGGATTTGAATGCATATATGTACATAACCACATGGTTAAATTTCGCTTTCATTAATTACAGTCCAAGAAATTAAAACAAGTGGGAAGCAAAACCTTTTAATGAAGAAATAAACCCCTAATAATTTGAATGGTTGAGTAGTAAATGGATCTGAGTTTGTATTTTAGCCTCAAGCCTCAAAAATATAAAACGTGAAAACTAAACACACACACAGACATACACCTTCCAAGCCTCATGTTTTCTCAAAGGTGTTTTCTCCATTCAACGGATTTGAATTTGAATTCGAAGCCTCATGTTTAGGCGGCTAATATCATTTTCATTAGGATCAACACATGTTGGTATGGGCACAATTCATTTTATAAGAGGGAAAGAAGCTTTTTCCCGGAATTGCTTTTAAAAGTCTACTTTTTCTGTTAATTAAAAAGCTTTATTAGCAAACATGAGAGGGGGGGGGGGGGGTGGGGAGGGAGTAGTATTAAATGAGCGTCGTATACAAGTCCGACGACAAAAATATCCATATTAAAAATATTTTGAGGCTTGCTTTGAGCTTTTGGATTAAATACCTTGAAAGTCCCACTGTGATCTAATTAATGTACATTAAGCTAAGTAAAATAAATTCATTAAGAGAAGCAAAGTTTTTCAACGCTTACTATTATTTCCTTCGTTTTTTTTATAAGATTGAAATTCAAATTCTTACTCAAACACGGGTACAAAAAAAGTTTTTAAGACCAAATAAAAGAGGCATCCGCAGACCGGATTCGTGACCAGTCTTATTCCAGTCAGTATTAAAAGTATGTCTTTAAGAGCGGACTTCAACCGGTCTTAAGTAAACTCTTTTAAAACTGGACATTTAAAAACATTAGGTCTTAAAAGTGATACTAAATCCAATCGAAATATTTTTTTTGTCGGTCCTAAAACTCAATTTTTAAGACCAGACAAAAATTTAACCGCTCTTAAAAGGTTTATTTTTTAAGACCGGACAAAAATAATTATATGCGGCCTTAAAAGACTCACTTGCAAGACTGGTTGATTAATACGTCCGGTCTTAAAGATCAACTTTTAAGACCGGGCATATTAAAACCAACGGTCTTGTAAGACCAACTTTTAGTACTGCATATCAAATATGTCGTCTGACCTTTAAGACCGCGCATTTAAGTAAATCCGAGTACATCCGGTCTTAAAAGTTGAACTTTTAAGACCAGCGTTCTTGTTTTATCGGTATAAAGTTTCCTACATTTTATCCCTGTTCTGTTCTTACTGATCATATATATACACAAATCCATACCAGCAAATCCAGCACATAAAACGGTATACTTTAAGCTATAAGCTATAAACAATTGTGGATAAATTGAATGATCTATACACAAATCCATACAAGCCAATCCAGCACAGAAAAGGCTACACTTTAAGCTACAAACTATGAACAATTATGAATAAATTGAGTTGGGATAAAGCAGATCGTAGAATACAAATATTATTGACCATGAGTTACAAATACAAATACAATAAGCTGTTGCAATAAGATATATCACACTTAAATCAACATACATGCCCAATATTCACCATGCCTTCATCTGATTCCCATCCAACGTAACAACGTAACACATCCTCTTTTATAACATGCATGCCCCTTTTGAACGGATCCTGGCACCAAAATAAAACAAGAACAAATGTTATAGAGTTAGTGACATTGATTAAAAACACGGATGGAATATAATAGTATTAAAACCTTAAAGTTTTCAAAGATTTGTGCAGTTACCTTTCGAATTGATTCTTTTATAAAGGGATATCCTCCTATATCCCTTCTTGATGATCATTCCTTATGTCGGGTTCATTACATGCCTAATATTCACCATACCTTCATCCGATTCCCACCCAACAACTCCCTGATCATTCCACCATGTACAACTCCCTTGACAGGATCCTGATAAGTTTTGTGGAGTTCTAGTATGATCTCTTCTCTGTGTGACTGAGCAGAAACAATAATCAACACTTAAATATTAAAAATCAAGAGATAATAAAATTTGTTACTGATTAAGCTGGTTGTTACATATTAGAGAAAATTTACCTTAATATTGATCTTTGAGGGCCAAATTTTCAAGATATTGCTTCTGTAGCTTTACAACTTCCCTCGGCTGAGAGCATTGTATCGAATCCAACTGCCACAAACATAAAACAAGAACAAACCTCATAGAGTCAGTGACATCGGTTAAAAACATAGAAGGAATATAATACAGTTAAAACCTTAAAGTTTTCAAAGAATTGTGCAAATGAATATTAGCTTATCAATTGACTATTTTATAAAGGGATATCCTCCCATATCCCTTCTTGATAATCATTTCTTATGTCGGGTTCATTATCCACTTCATCTTCTTCGTTCATGTCCGGTAGACCCCTTGAAAAAGGAGTATTGTCAAGAAGACCATAATTTGCATGACTTTCCTCATCAATATCGATGACCCTTTTACCTTGGAGAGCTACATGCCACATTTTATTTGCTTGATCGGTAATATAAAAACTTGTTTCGCCTGGTCTGCCATAATAAAAGGTTCATCTCCAAAACTTGTACTATTGAGATCGACTAACGTAAATCCGAGCAAATCGATCTGAACACCTTTGTTGACATTAACTCACTTGCATTTGAAAATGAGAAATCTAATGAAGACATAGTCCACCTCCCAAATCTCTTCAATAACCCCATAATATGGCATGACTGCCAATTTAGGCCGCTTGTCTTTCGAACTGGTGAAGTGCATGGATTCAACCTCTAACATTACACCACTATTCTGGACGATGCTCCTCTCATCTAGGGAATTCATGTAAAATGTGTAACCGTTGATCACATACGAATTCCAACTTATGACATCAACCTCAGGCCCACGTGCTAACCATTTCATTGTCTTAGAAACAGATTCCTCTCCCTCAACCTTTTGTTTGAACCAGTTTGCAAATGTTCTGTTATTCTCCCAAATCAACCTTTGTTCAGTCATTCGGGGATTTTCTTTCCTCACAGCTTCTTTATGGGCAGCTATGCTGGCCTGAACTTCATCAACATTATTCAAGATGTATAAGTGGACTTGTGACAATTCATCAGGATCCACTCTATTTACTAAGGCCTCTCATCTACCCCCTTCAGCATTCTGACGTTTTGGAAGCCTGATATGTCTTACTTTGGCCAAATAATTTTGACAATTCCATGGCCTCTTCAGATACATACTTCTAAACAATTGATGCTTCTGGCCGGTATGCGTTCTTCATGTACCCCTTTAGGAATTTCGTAGATCTTTCAATTGGGTACATCCACCGTAAATGGACAGGGCCGGACAACTTGATTTCCCTCACTAGATGAACAATTAGATGAACCATGATGTCAAAAAATGAAGGAACAAAAAGCCTTTTAAGGTGGCACAAGATAAGATATCCTTCATTCTCCAATTCATCCAATTGTTCAATCTCGAACACTTTACTGCAAACAACATTGAAGAACAAACAAAGCCTAGTCAAAATGTGTCGAAGATCATACTCGGCTATGCCTCGAATAGCTACTGGGAGTAGCTGTTGCATCAAGACATGACAATCATGAGACTTTTGGCCTACCAATTTCAAGTTCTTCATCGATATTAGCCTCTTAAAATTTGAAGAATACCTTGACGGAACTTTTGTGCCATGCAAACACTCACAAAAACTACGTTTCTCATCCTTAGACAAAGTATGAGAAGCCGAGGGACAATAAGTTTTGTTACCGTATGGCCTTAGATGTAAGTCTTCGCGTATTCCCATTTCTTGCAAATCCAATCTTGCCTTCACACCATCCTTTGTGCTACCTTGTATGTTGAGAAGCGTGCCAACAATACTATCACATACGTTCTTCTCCACATACATGACATCAATACAATGTTTCACATCAAGGTTGCGCCAATATGGAAGATCGAAGAATACCGATTTTTTTTTTCCATATATTTGTTTCTTTTCTACCCTTTGCAGTCTTACCGAAGATGACACTTATATTTTTCACCTTTTCATACACTTGCTCCCCAGTCAATGCCATCGAAGCATCTTCATACTCTTGGCCACCAAGAAAGGCTTTCTTTAATCGACAATATGGGTGGCCCCGTCTAAGAAATCTTCTATGTCCAAGATAAACCGTCTTTCTTCCACGTTGAAGTTGATGGTGGCGTGTGCCTTCTTCACAAACCGGACATGCCTTATGGCCTTTTATACTATACCCTGACAAGTTCCCATATGCTGGGAAGTCATTTATGGTACAAAATATCATGGCTCTCATTTTGAAGACCTCCTTCAAAGAGTCAAAAACATCGACACCTTCTTCCCACAACTCCTTCAAGTCTTCGATCAAGAGCTGAAGGTAAACATCAATGTCGTTTCCAGGTTGTTTTGGTCCCGAAATCAACATGGACAGCATGATGTATTTTCTTTCATGCATAAGATAGGAGATAAGTTGTAAATAATGAGGAGTACAGGCCAATAACTATGTATGCTGCTAAGGCTTCCATATGAATTCATATCATCCGTGCTAAGGGCAAGCCTAAGGTTCCTAGGTTCTTGGCCGAAGGTCGGAAATAATTGATCGATTTTCCTCCATTGAGAAGAATCGACAGGATGTCGAATCTTTCCATCAGAAATCCTCTCATCTGCATGCCACCTCAATTTTTTGCATCATTTTCATTAGCGAACAAGCGCTTGAACCTTGGTATGATTGGAAAATACCACAACACTTTTGCAGGCCCCTTATTTGACTTGTACCTTGGGGTTTCACATATCGGACAATTCAGCTTCTCTTCTAACACGTTCTTATACAACACGCAATCATTCGGGCATGCGTGGATCTTTTTGTACTCCATCCCCAGTGGACAAAGTATTTTCTTAGCATCATAGTATCGGTGAGGCAACACATTATCATCCGGAAGCATGTCCTTAAAAACCTCAAGCATTTCAGAAAAACTCTTGTCGCTCCACCCATGGCGTGCCTTCAGGCTGATCAATTTCAATACAACGTTCAACAGTTGGTATTTCTTACACCCAGGGTATAATGAGGTATCTGCATCACTGTACATATTACCATATGCATGTGATTGATGAAAAGCCTCTTCTCCTACATCACGAATAATGTCATCTATGTGATCATCCATATTAGCGTCATTATCATCAGATGTCACTTCTCCGTGTTGAGACTCACTTGGCATTTTTTCACCATGCCATACCCATACTATATAGGTCTTACAAAATCCTTGACAAACTAAATGTGTGTGTATAACTTCAGGACTTAGTCGCCTCTCATTAAAACATCGTACACAAGGGCAATAAAACTTTTCACTATCATTATGGGCGTTTTGTTTAGTAAATTCTATAAATACCCTAACCCCATTTTGATATTCAACACTCGCCCGTAAAGCATTTATCCAACTGCGATCCATAGTAGAATTCCTATAGAGGGAAAGATTTAACATACATATTCCATAAAAACTGAAACTTGCATATAAAATAAACCAACTACAAATGCGTATATAAGCTATATGTCAGTTCTATCTTATGGTCATAAATGTATCACATTGAATCAAGAAGCAAAATAAATTCATGACAAGGAAATTAAACGCATCGCAAATAGGTCTTGTGGACTCACCTCTAGCATATAAGGTTAAATGCGTTTATTGAGTCTCTCTTCTCCTACCACGAATGTTAATGTTGCAGACAGTAAGAGTAACCTGAAAACACTTGTTGGTCAGTTGGGTAGGTCCCAAAAGAAGATTTTATCGATTTTGGTCAACCCATGGAAAACCCAGAACAATAAGTAGGAAAAACATACAGTTATATAGCCGAAACACTCGTACATCTTGGTCTTTAGACGTTGAGCTAAGGAACCATAAAGTTGTTGTCGAGAGTGGAACGCGAAGCAGTGACGAAGCAACACACAAACTCTAGAGACAAAACCTGAGTAATCACTTTTGGCTAGACGAGAGAAGTTCATACAGGGAAATTTAATTTTTTCGCTCGAGTGGCGTGAGAGAGACATTTATTATTTGGAATATTATTAAGACCGGTCAATTAAAAGGAATACGGTTCTAAAGATATATTTAAATTATATTGAACTTTTTAAGACCGAAGTTTTATAAAACTACGTTCCTAAACTAAATTTAATTTAAATTTTATATCGGAAATTTTAAGACCGAAGGTTAATAATACTGTGGTCATAAAATTCATTTAATTTTGGACCGCATGATTTATAAAACTACGGTCTTAAAAGTCAAATATTTTTTAATATTAAAAAGAAAAATTGCTGCAACAATTAAATGAAAATAAAGAACACTGGAGAATGGAGAGTAAAATATAATCTTCATTCTTATTAATTTTTAGATCACTATGACAATATGCAAGTACAAAAGGAAAATAAGAACAACAAACTGAAAATTAACAAAAACAAGATTATAATGCGACTAAAAATCCTAGTCCTTGGTATCATCTAATGTCTTGGAGATGGAGGCTTCAGCAGTAGCAATTTCGCGCCAAATATCAGCAATTTCCTGTATTATGCGCCTCAGTTTCACTTCATCATCATTAACCATAGGAGTATTGGTACTAGAAGGTTGGAGAGGGGGAGCGGGAGCCTCTTTGTGGTCTGAAGGCTAGAGGGGGCCATCAACCTCTTCATCATCCGAAATAACAATGGGTCCAACAACCCGTGACTCCTTCGTCGAAATGGAACGACACACTGGAAGAGAACCCACGAGAGATCTGGCATGGGCACGAGCTTCAGGAGTACTCCTGCGAGGGGTTATCTTGTATCTAACCATTGTTTGAGCAGTTGAGGAAGGAGGGGCAAAGAGCTACGTAGTGTGGAGTTACGAGGTAATGAGGACTTAAGAAGGACAGAGAGGAAGCGTGTGGAGGATATTAAAGGCAGGACAACAGTAGTTAATACTCAAAAGTGTATTAAGACCGTTATATAACATATTCACAGTCCTAAAAGTCTATTATTTATTATTTCATTAAAATACCTTTAAGACTGATCATTTATCTTATACCCGGTCCTAAAAGTCTATTAATATTTTTCCATTCAATTACCTTTAAAACCGATCATTTATCTTATAATTGGTCCTAAAAGTCTATTAATTTTTTTTTAAAAAAATAATACATTTAAGAACGGATCTCTTACAATATGTGATATTAAAAGTTCATTCTTCTCAAGTGAGAGACACCAGAGTCGCATCCTTACACTCTGTTCAAATGAATGATTTAGAGTCTCTTCGGCTTCCAGATAAACTTCCCAACTACGCGTCTCCTCGTATTCTGATGAACTATGCGTCTCCTCGGTAACAGTTCCCGCGTTTTACATTCTTCAGGATGACTTCTCTATTTAAAACCGTTGTTATTTTACGTTCTTCACATTCTTCTCAATCATTTCTATAACCTCCATAATGGCCGCTCTACCACCACCAGGAATGCACAACAATGGTCCTCCCGCTCCACCACCACCACCGCCGAACAATGATCCTCCACCCTAACAGCCACCTCCATACCCTCCTCCGCTGCCTCCAAACCCCTCCACCTGACAGATAATGCAGCACCTCCTGGCCCGCGTCGTTATATAAACCGACGCATAGGCCAAATGTTTCAGGTCTACCACGTCGTCAACAACAAGCTCAACATGTTACTCTACGCCAATGAGGTCGAGTACAATCTCTCTTACGACAACGTCTTCGACCTCTCCTCCGATCCCTCCCTCCCCTCCAACAACGACAAGGGGGATTAAATATTTTTATGTTTTTTTTGTTTGTACTCTTCCTGCCCCACAGCGGGCAGGAAAAAAATGATAAATAATTTTTTTTTCCATTTCGATTGTCTGTTAGTATAGTATACTTTTGTTGTCTCGATTTTGTTTCAGACAAAAAGGTAACAAACAAAACCATAACTGAAAAGTGATTAACAATAAAAGTTCACAGAATACAGTTAACAACATACAAAACGAAAAGAAAGACAACTTTTACCTTTCAAGAATAAAAACAAACATAGTGACAACTCTTCTCAAGCCTGGACCATCGTTGTCGTCAGTTTTACCACACCCAGAGTTGAAAATTTCCGTTATCTTACTTCTTTTCCAACAATGCTCTTCAACTTCTGGAGAGGTAAAACTGACAACGACGAGGGTCTTGAGCTTGAGCTGAACGCCAGAAACTCGAAGTGTTCTTAAACCCTAATTATTTGTCTTAAAAAATGAGTCATCATTTCTATTTATAGGAAGATTATTAAGACCAGACATTGAACAAATAGACAGTCCTAAATATCTAGCCATATTTAATTTAGAATTATCAAACACTTTTAGGACTGGACATTATATACATATGTGGTCTTAATAACAAAGACCTTTAGGAGCGTCTGTTTAATAAATATGCGGTCTTAAAAGTGACTTTTAAGACCGGAGATGTATCAAACATACGGTTCTAAAATAAAGATTTATTTTTTTTAAAAAAAAAGGACCTTCAGGAGTGTCTCTTTAATAAATATGTATTCCTAAAAGTGTCTAGGACTTTTAAGACCACATATGTATCAAACATACGGTCCTAAAAGTCGCGAATACTTTTCAGAATCTCCTACTACTAGTTACAACTCTCCAAAACTCAAAACTCAAGCAATATCCACCATCTAATATACATTTAGAAAACCAAAATTACACAGGCTAGGAAAATTGTTCGCAAGAATAAACAAATTTATTATATAAAGAATTATACAAATTGTAAAATTGTTCATTTACAGAATGAATTTACAGATTAATGTAGTACTGTAATTACAATTGTTGCTCTACAAGCATATATTTACAAATGAATTATTACTGTGATTTTTTTATTTACTCTAAGATGTCAATAACATGTTCACAAAACACACTGAGTATGTGGTCCACCTCATCAACAGAAAAGGAAGTCTCAGAGGCAAACCTCTGTAACATCAAAGAAAGTAACTGAATTAATTGGCGTGCATATTTCATATGTAACATTAATTAAGACAGAAATTGAATTCAGCCATAATATGTAACATCAAATACATTTACCTTAGCAGTGAGTTTATTATCTGGTTGAGTGATAATATCATACATGTGTTTCATTATGTACAGGCCACATAAGTTGGATCCGATTGGTTGCCGACGGGTCTGAAAAGAATAAGAAATATATATAAGATCGAGCATATATAGTTTACTGACCAACTTCACAAGGCAGTATGCTAGTGTCCAAATATGTACTAACCTTTGGTGTGAGCCATCTAGAATCTTTGAGATCACTCCCTACTTTTTTTTGACCTGGTTTAGGAAGGTCTTCATGGTACTATCATCAAAATCACAAATTTATCAATAATGTTCGCTGAAAATTCACATCAGAGATTTCTTACAAGAGAATCAAAATGACATGCTTACCTGTTGATGATCTCCTTCAACAGAACCCCTGGTTGGCCGTGAGTGGAGTATAAGAATAACACCGTATTCGAGTCCATGATCAAGACGAGCAACTGCCAGTAGGCGCTGAAATTTCACAGCAGTAAAGTACTCAGTGATATATTATGTAGAATTAAGTGAATTGCAACAAGAGATCGATTGTGATATGTACCTATGGTGATATGGAAACAAGTACACCTTCCTTCTCACTTCACACAACCTATTTGATATGTACTCTTGTCTTTGTTCCACGATGGCTGTGCTTGCATATACTGGGCATAAGAATCCAAAATCATTGATTCTGCCCTGTTGCTCCAAATCTTGATGCATAAACCTACAATAAAGACATCGATCATGGAATTAGTATACATGTATGTGTGTCTAAACAGTGCATTTAAATTATGTACTCATAAAAGAAGATACTTACTTCAAAAACATTTGAACACATGATGATGTAAGCTTCTGTCCAGGAAGCAGCAGGGACCTCATATCAACGGTGTCAAAGAAAACCGGTTGAGGCTCATGAGGAACCCCTACCACTTCATTGATATCCCACCATTGACATGCAAATTCTCCTTTGGATAGCATTTGGGATATTTTATCCTTGGCCCCCGACTCAACAATAGGGGATGCAGCTTTATTAGGAGGGGATGGAGATTGAGGAGGGGATACAGCTTTATTATGAGGGGATGGAGATTGAGGAGGGGATTGAACTGGAGGAGGGGATGAATCATCAGGAGGAGTATAGACATTTACAAGCTTCACCGGCCAAGAGATGAAGGTTCCCTTGACATCACTCACACGCTTCAGCTGATCGGTTGGGAGAGGGAGAGGTGCATCATTGATCACCTCTTCAACTGATACCAGCCATTTTTTTGTGGTGTACAGTTGATCCCAAGTTGTAGACAGTCCCTTTAGCAACTAATTGTTTAGTTGGTTCTGCCACGTACAGGTCACAATGTTGCTCTGACTGTCCAACAATGCAGCTCCCTCTGGTGCTTTGCGGCACAGGTGCAGGTGTATGTGTGAGGGGAACACTGGTCTCTGGCCGAGAGCTAATAAGCCTCTTCATCTCCATCATTTCCTCCTTCATTTGCCTCATCTGGGCTTCAAACATCTCTTTCAATGCATGTTCTTTGGTCGCTGCCTCCTCATTTAATTGTCTACCTGTTTGGTCCATCTCCTCCCGGGTAACCATACTTTGCCTAAGTCGTTTGGTTTTACCAAAGTATTCTTTTAGGCTTACCCGTCTTTCGATCCCCCTTACCTGTCCCGGGTGATCCGGTTTTCCGGTCGCAATGGTTAAAACATCATTCCTCCCACCCAACACAAAAGATCCCTCTGCTTCTTTCTTTTTTTAGATCTTCCTATAAGATACAGATAACGAGAAGCTTAGTAATGAAACATGTTTAGTAACTAAAAAATAACAATAAACGATACTTACAATTCTCTCAGCAACTAGACAAGTTTGTTCACTCATGTAGGTGCCTTTTTTTGGTCACCGAATATACAGCCACAAATCCTCGCGACGTATCGGGGATGCCTACTGATCAATTATAGCAGAAGGATTGAATTCAGCTTCTTCTTCCAATCTCTTCCGCTTGGCCTCCATCATTTCTTCTTCGGCCTTTGCATATCCCCCGTGAGAAGCCCTATGTGGGCAATCATTCCTTTTCCCTATCTCTTGTGCTTGTGCTCTTCTTTTCTATGAATCAGAATTGAAAACAACTATTAATTATGAATTCAAGTCATCTCACTAAAAGAAATTATAGAACTTCTGCTTCATATGAACCTCAAACACTAGTCAAATTCACTTCATCAAGTTTTAACATTTTATTTAAGGAAGATGTAGAATTGTATAGAACTAAGATACTAAGTTACTAATAACAATGTCTAACCACTACCTACTATAACAGAACTAACTAAGAATATAATAACGGTTAACATATAAGACATGCATACTCACACATTAAACCATCATACTCAAATTCACTTCTGACTCACTTGAATATATACTTCTACTCACATTAAACCATCTAACTAACAGGATTAGACAAACACAATAACATTCACATATCCGCACAGGTTAATAAGCAAACAGAAAGGGCAAACAAAACTAAATATGAACTCACCAAAGCATCAGTAGTGATCCGAAGCTGAACAAATTGATCCCAAATTTGTTGGTCAATGAATGTGTACTTCGCCCACGGATTATGATCAGGTCGAACCTCGACAAAAATATAGGTGTTGGCGAGAAAGGTCTTAAATTTCCTCCACCTATCAACACAATAAGACAAGGTCTTGGTTTTCAACTTGTTAGAGTCAGGGACAATGTATGAAAGCCGAATAGTGTCCCAGGTAGGATCCTTCACTGTGCGTTGGTCAACATTTTTCCACTCATCTATCAAAATGTTGACCTTGCTGCGTGCCATATAGCCAACATAACTATTATATTCGTGTTTATTCAGACCGACAGGTTCCAACCTGTCATTAAATTGAATCTCGATCCTTGACCCAACGTTCCGTTTTAAGGACATGATGCTCATTCGTGTGTCACTTCTACCACGGCGTGTAGGGCAGTCACGAGGCTCATTTTGAGAAGAAGAGGGTTGGTTCTCGCTCACACCAGTAACATCAGTAACTGGCGTTGATTGAACAGGGAGAGAATGGTTTTCTTCGTTCATTTTCGAGAAAGCAAGAGAGTGGTGGTGTGAAGGAGTAACGCCTGAGAAAGTGAAAGAGTAACAGAGGAAGGTGGTAGTTGGCGAGGAATAGACGTAATGCAATAGGAAATGGAGTTTCGCAAAGAGAACAGGGGTTTCAGAGTTCAGACAATTAGATGTAAGTCGTAAGTAAAGTTTCGCGCGAAGAAGCATATGTTTCCATTTATAAGACCAGTCGTTATTAATGTATAATTTACGTCCGCTCTTAAAAGTATTAACTTTAAGACCTCATTTATATATGTTCGGTCTTAAAAGTTTTATACAATTATATTTAAATATTTCGTTATTGTTCTTATCTGTAGAAAATATAAGTCGGTGATATATGAGTTTTCTCTATAATGTAATCCATATATATATTTTTTAAACATTTTTAAGAGCGGTTGGTTATTTTAAACGACCCGAATACCATATTTAAGAATTTATACGTTAGAAGAAGTTCTTTATATTTACAAAATTGTCACCTGTCATATCTTTAAGATCGGCCGTTATTAATGTATAAGTTACGTTCACTTTTAAAAGTATTAACTTTAAGACCTGATTTATATATATCTGATCTTAAAAGTTTATACGATTATATTTAAATATTTTGTTATTGTTTTTGACCGTAGAAAATATAAGTCAGTGATGTACAAGTTTTCTCTATAATGTAATCCATATTTTATTTTTTTTTTAACATTCTTAAGAGCGGTTGGTTATTTTAAGCTACCTGAATATTATATTTAAGAATTTATACGTTAGAAGAAGTTCTGTATATTTACAAAATTGCCACTGGTTATATCTTTAAGATCGGTGCCTAGAAACTTCGCTGTAAATGAGGCGATCTTAAAAATTGATGTGGGTGAAGAAGTTCTTTATATTTACAAAATTGTCACTGGTCATTTCTTTAAGAGCGGGGCGTTGATAATCCACTATAAATGAGGCGGTCTTAAAAATTGATGCGGGTAAAAAAGTACTTTATATTTACAAAATTGTCACCGGTCATTTCTTTAAGAGCGGGGTGTTGATAATCCGCTGTAAGTGAGGCGGTCTTAAAACACTTTTTTGCACTAGTGAAAGAAAGAAACTGAAGTCCTTGGCACTCAGAGAGTAGCAATAAGCTTCAATTTTAAATTTAAAGATTAAGGATCTTCCTGTGTTAACGTTAAAGATTGTCCCTTTTCGACAGATTAAGTTTCCCACCTAGATGTTACCCAAAAATAAATATATCATAATTGGAACTTAATTAATAACCCCAAGAAATCGCGAAGCAAAAAGAACAAACAAGATAGAAATAATACTCAAAGTTATGTTGGAGCTTTGAAATGACGTTTGAACGAGGCACTAAATAAGGACTTAAGTTTTTTTTACACAAGATAGTGAAGACCATGAAAGATTTGTAGTTTTTAGTGTTTTTTTTTTTTTTTTTTGGCCAAAGAAAGATTTTTTAGTCGACCTTCCATAATTTTTCTCTTGTTTAATATCTTTAATTTAGGTTACATTTTTTTTACTATCCTTTTAGTTTTATATCACTTTGGTCTCATTTATAAGTCTCTTTTGACCAAAAAATTTGGTCCTATTTATAAGTCCTCTTTCAAGTAATAAATGAGATTGTAACAATTTTACCCATATTAATTGTATCAAATTGCCAATGAAAATAGAGAGAGAAGAAAAAGTTGAAAGATACTCATTTATAAATGAGGTTAAAATTGAAAATTTACCTCATAATCATTGAGCTAACTACATTTCTTTGGTATGTGTGATTTAGTTAAAATGGACATATAAATAGGACTAGAATGGTAATTCATAAGTAATTGTCTATTTTTTTTATGAAATTTAACACCAAATTGAAGTTAAACAATCTATTGACCTCAGCATCATTTCCAAGATAATAATGCTAGGTACATTTAAAAAAAAAGAGGATAAAAATATATTAAACTTGACGTTGTGATATGAACAAGGAGTGTGATAGCTTAAATATCCATGATCCCCCTTGAGGAAGTGATGAAGACCAAGATGCCATCAAAGTGGTTATGAATTGGGTTTGGGCATGAGAACTTCCAGTTTCAATTAAAGTCCATGTATTTTTGGAGTTCAATTGTTTTATTTCAATTTGTTTGCTTTGTACGTAATGGGCTATACTTTTTGTTCATAAGCACTTTACCGTCGTATTATTGGCACACCAAAAAAAAAAAAGAAAAGAAAAGAAAACCAACCAAACAGTATCAATTTTGAGTTTTTTTTTAAAAAAAATATCAATTTTATAACAAGTTATATATAATCTACTCAAAATCATAATTTTTAATCAATTTTATCCAAATTTTATTCTCATCACCCTGCTAATCCAAACAAACCTAATACTACAATTTGCAACATCTATTTAAAGGCTCCTCATGTATGGATATTAAACAAAAATTTGAGAACTTCTCTGCAAGTTACATGCTTGTGTTCTAAATTGGATGAAAATTTGACTTAATTAAGGTTTGATCCCCCTTTGTAGTTTGTAGCCTCTTACGGTTAAGCTTTTAGGATTTGTTTTTCTTAAAGTTCTCACTAGATCATCCTTTTGAATTCTAGTTTTTTGGGGCAACTTGTTGCCTGCCATTAGGATCAGCATTATTGCATTTTGGATGGATCGATATATGATAAAAAGATCCACCCTTTATTTTATTGTTCATGGTTTTGGGATGCTGTCTCTTTCCCCCCTTTCTTTTGTTTTATAATGAACGAAAGCAGTAAAGACTATTCCATATGACAATAAATAAATAAATGAAAATCATCTAAAAGAACTAAGTGATCAAATCCAAGGTATGGCTAAAGCACGTTTGGATGGCATGTAAGTTTTAGAGTTCTTCTCTATTTTGAGATGTTCAAGATTAATCTATTAAGTATGTCCTGATTTTCACATATTAAATTCCAGTTATTATTATGAAGGTTTTTGTTTCCCTCTTCATTTTTTCATCTAACCCTTCCTTTTCCTTTCATCACCTATTCAAAAAATCAGTCTCATACCCCACATGTGACTTATATAAATTGAAACTCTTGAAATCAAAGATACAAAAAAACGTGTTTAAGTGTAGGCTCCCCTAACTCCAAAGATGCACTAGAAGTATGAAGAACATCATAATTTAACCATAAAAAGATAAGCTCTCATACATTGCACAAAACTTGAAGAATATACAAATGCAAAAAACTTACACAATATACAATATTGTTGATAAACTATGAAAAATGCAACTTATTATACATTTTATATCTTATTTTGGTACTGCTTTTTATTTCATTTTTAAAATTTTTCCCTTCGAAGTAACTCCAAATTTCCAACCAAGTATTCAAACACATGTAACCTATAGAGAGAAAAACTAAAACTAAAACTTAAAGAGGGATGGGTGAGATATAGCTTCAATTCTTAGTGGAAGCTAAAAGAAAAACCATATACACCACCCCACAACACAGCGTAGCTTAATTAGACCTATATTTTTTGGCTTATTTCTACAGTATCCCCATTCAATTACTCGTCCACTGCATCAGAAGGAAGTCCAATCATATCCAAAGTCTTTTCCCAAACTTTGATGGAAGTCTTTAAGTAATAAGCTTCTTTAAAAACAAAACCAAATCTGCAGTCATGATTTATTTAAGCAAAAACAGGAGAGTCTTGGGCCTTTAAGTACTTAGTTTAATCGTGAACCTCAGGATAGTTTTAGGCCTTTAACTAACTTTTATAATCTAATGAAATTATTTAAATAGGTCTTATATTAAGAACATACTATTTTATTCTCATAAATAGCTGAAAACCTGAATAAAACACACAGGTTAAGAGCAAAATTACCTGCGCTAGCTTGCTACTTGTGTACCCTTTGAAGCCTGAGAATTTTCTTCTGCTAGAAGTAAAATTCATGACATCAACATCAACAAAACCAAGAAAGTGGCCGATGGAATTGTTGTTCACAATCCTGCTGGGAGATCCTTTCTTGAGTGAAAGCAAGAGCAATATATTCAACAATGAAGGTGCAAGATGATTGTTTTGCAAGTGAGTTTTAAATCCATCTTATTGTTTTAAGCCCAATTTGTTTATGGAGGAAGTAGTGGAGCATTCGATCCTTACATGTAGCATCACATATCCAAAGTTATTGGAGGTTCATCGCCATGTGTGTCAAAGGGAAGTTGAAAAGGCTGAGATTAGGGATGCATTGTTTTCTATATAGGTTCCCTCAAATCACTAGAACCAGATGGTTTTAATGTGTTGTTTTTTCAACACCAATGGGCTACGGTTTGGGACCATGTTGTTCAGTTTTTTAAGCAGATATTTCTCTCTCATGAGAAAATTTGTGACGTTAATGGAACTTTTCTAGTCTTAATCTCAAAAAATGATAATCTGGAGACGAGTAGGAACCTCAAACTAGTTAGCTTATGTAATGTCATATATAAGTTGGTTACAAAGATATTGGCAAATCAAATGAAATGCTTTATGTCCCATGTCATTTCCCCTAATTAGCGTAGCTTTGTCCCTGATCGACATAATTTGGATAATATTATTGTAACCAAAGAGGTTATTCATTCTATGAGAACTATGGGAGGTGAGAAAGGGTTCGTGGCTATTAAAATTGATCTTAGAGAAAGCGTATGATAGGGTAAATTGGAAGTTTGTTCTTCAGTGTTTGCATGAATTGCATCTTCCTAATAACATTATCTAGGTGGTTGAGAGATGTATTAGCTCGTCGAATATTCATTTATTATGGAGTGGGAACAAGGGAGAGTCTTTTAAAGCATCAGGTGGGGTTAGACAAGGCGACCTTCTTTCGCCTTACTTATTTATTATTTGCATTGAGAAGTTAGCCAATATGATTCAAGAATGAATGAAGGCAAGGGAATGGAAGCCTATATGTCTTATGAAGAAGGGTATACCAATCTCTCATATGTTCTTTACATATGGTATTATCTTGTTTATTGAAGCTTCCTTTCAATAAGCGAAGATGGTTTGGGATTGTTTGTCACACTTTTGTGCTTGTTCAAGTCTAAAGGTAAATACGCCTAAGACTCGGGTATTATTCTCTGAAAATATCAATCATAACAAGAGCTCGGAGCTTAGTATGGTCCTTGGCTTCTCTCAAATAGCTTATCTCGAGAAATATCTTGGGGTGTCTCTTCATCACAAGAGAATTGGGAGGGAGTCATTTCAGGGGGTATTAAAAAGGTGAAGGAAAGGTTGTTTGGGTGGAAAGCTAGCTTACTCTCTTTAGCAGGTAGGGCAACATTGATTTCCTCGGTGTCTTTAGCCATTCTGGTATATACAATGAAATCTTCTTATCTTCCTAGTACGAATTAGGAAGCGTTGGACAAGCATGACAGATCTTTTTTTTTGGGGGGGTACAATGTAGACGTCATTAGTGGCTTGGGATGAGGTGTGTAAGGCAAAACAGAGGGGCGGACTGGGGTTAAGTCATGCTAAGTATCAAAATCAAGCATTCCTTATGAAATTGGGCTAGAGGCTAGTAACACACCGGGAGTATCTCTAGGTTAAAGTAGTTCGAGAAAAGTACAAATGTGGAGATGATCTCCTCCCTCGTATTAAACCAACACATCCGGGCTCCAATATATGTATGGGAATAAGAAAAACATGGGATAGGGGGGTTGTAGCAAATAATGATGCATCGGGTATGAAATGGAAATAGGAAAGGCATAGGCAATTCACTGTGAAATCTTCATATGATTAGGGGAAGGACTGGGGTTGTTTGTGGAAAGTCTAAGGCCCATATTGTTTTATGACACTCCTCTAGTTGGTTGCTCGCTAAGGTTTACTCACTAATGCAAATCGAGTGAAAGAAAGTTTGGCAATGGATCCAAGTTGCACCCTTTGTGGGGCAAGAGTTAAGGATACTGTGAATGTATTTTGAGATTGCCCACACTTGAGATCATTATGGAGGAAGGTGGTGCCTATGGAGAGGTGGTGCGGGTTCTGTAATGAGAATTTGTTGGATTGGGTATGGTGGAATGTTCAAGGACAAAAAAAAAAAAGCGAGCAATGAGTGGACTTCTAAATTTGTTATTCTATGCTGGTGGATTTGGCGACGGAGGAATTTGTTTGTCTTTGAGGGAAAATGCACCTTGAATGATACTATTCTTGCTAACACATGTGCAATGATGGAATGCATGAAATCTATTAATGATCGCCTTGCTGGATTGAAACTTCAAGGTGTTACTTTGGCTCCTACTTGAGAGAGTTGGCATCCTCTGGAGGATGGATGAGTGAAAGGTAAATGTGGATGAAGCATATTCAAGAGCTACTAATAAGAGCGCGTGTGGAGGTCTTCTTCGAGACTCTAGTAGACAATTTCTTAAGGGCTTCATACACCTCGTGGTAGACGGAGATGAACTTACTTTAGAGATTTGGTTGTGCTTTCTAGGCCTAAAGACTACCTGGTCATTAAGGGTTAGGAAAGTTTGGTTAGAGACGGATTCTTTCGAATGTCTCAAACTATTGCTCTATGAACAAGGTGCTAACTATAGTGACTTGGGTACCATTAGCAAGATTAAATTTTTTGCTTGAATTGGATTAGATAATAAAGCTGACGTACATACCTCGGTCGGGCAATTCTATGACAGGATTTCCTAGTGAAGAAGGGTCTTGAGGCGAGATTAGGGCATCATGAGATCTATCAACCGTATGAGGATCTGTGAGTTTTCTTATATCAGGATTGGAATGGGTGGAATATTCTAAAGGTGTTAATTGAGGTGTCTCACTAATGTTTAAGGAAAAAAAAAAGATTATGAAAAAATAGAAAATGAGAAAAAAAAACTTTTAAAAGCATCCTCACGCCCCAAAAGCACAAGCCTTTGTTTCTAAATTTCGATAGAGTCTATGATGAGGGACTGCAAGTATACGACAAAAAATAGCATCTTGAGCCAGCACACACGTTGAGCTTAACAAAATAGTTTGGGGGGCCAATCCATAAAACCTCAAGAGCACATATTCCCCCAGTATCTTTCTCTCCTCATCTTTCAGTACCTCATCTACACCATTGATCTCAACTAAAAGTTAATCTGAGATGGAAGAGGAGAGGAGAACGAAAGGCCGAATGGAAGGATACTGAGGGAAGAAAATGGAAAGATACTGAGGGAAGCTAAGTCCATAAAACCTCATATCATGCCTTCATCAGTTCAAAATATTCATGTGTGTAATTTTTATATGTCATATGTTATATTATTCCTTTGAAATACATACATGTATATTGAAGGGAAAAAAAATGATAGATATAAATACTTTAAAGAAATTTTTTTACCTTCTTTAATCTCCCCAAATTAGTTTATTAGAAGGCGTAAAGAGTTTTCAGAGAAATCTCCAAAATCCGTCTATAGATGTTATATGTTTATGTGGAATTGAAAGGGGGGGAAAAAGCAACTCCATCCTTAACTAAATAGGAACTGAGTCATTACTAGTACAATCAATGACGGATCTTCTAAGGGGCAATGGGGGCCACTAAAAAAAGAAAAGAAAAAGTTGTTTAGATCTTTTTTTAATTTAATATAATGCAAAATATTATATTTTAGACTTGTTAAAATACTTTTATTATACATTTAGCCATTCCAAAAAAATTTTGTAATTAGTTAATGAGTATACATTTGACCCCCTAATTTTTTTTTAATTAGTTAATGAGTGTACATTTGGCCCCCAAATATTTATTTCAAAATCCGGCACTAAGTACAATACCATTTATCCTATGGATTTAAATTAAAATGAAAAGGTGGACCGAGAGCAAGGTTGTTAAACTCACACGTTCAAGCAAACTCGTAATAAAAATGTATTTTTTTTGTATCATGAACTTGAATCATACACTTTTAAGAATTTATTTTTATCAATAAATAGGTGTCAAAAGTGTATAATCAAATAGTTAAAATATGAAAAATAGTAACAATTTGATTTTAATTTATTTCAAATCCAAATAATTGAAATTAAATCCATTAACATTCATAATTTATCATAGTTCACAAATAAAATTTATGAAGTTCATATGTAAATAACGGAGCTTAATCAAATAGAAAAAATAAGTACAAGTTTAAATGTGTGAGAAAAATGCCTATTCATTTGCCAAAATATGGTGATAATATAGATGATTATCGTTGTGTTAAAGGTGCATAATCCTATATATTATATACTATATCCGGTTATAAATATAAGACTTAGTTGATATTTTTTTTAGAGAGATTAAAGAAACTAAATAAGTAATTTAATTATATATCATATATTGTGATGATTAAATAGATATTTTTAGTTGTATAAATATCTTTTAGTCTTTTGTTTTTGATGATGGTTTGGGCTTATGCTAACTCTTGGATGATATTAGGCTTATTACTGTGCTTATAGTTGGTAGCGCTGCCACTGAGACAACTTGTCATTGACATTCGATCATCCTTTTAAGTTTAAGTTCTAATTTGTTGAGGCAAATTGATACTTGAATTTAAAAGTTCATATAGGGTAAGTAGTCTAATAGGTCCACAAGATTGCATTTTGGATGGATCAATATATAATCAAGAGATTATTCCTTTATTTCATTGTTCATGATCTTCCGGTGTTGTCTCTTTTGCCCCCTCTTCTTTCCATCTCATTCTCTTCTTTTTCTTTTCATTCATCCAAAAAAGTCTCAAACCCCATACATCATTTATATCAATTGAAACTTTCTTGAAATTAAAGATACATATATAGATTCAATTTCAAGTGGAAGCTAAAAGAAAAACCATACATCACCCTATAACAAAACTTAATCTGACCTATCTCTTTTGTTTACTTCTACAATATCCCCACTCAGTAACTTGTCCACTGCATCAGAAGGAAGTCCAATCATATCCAATGTCTTCTCCCAAACTTTCATGGAAGCTTCCAAGTTCTGAGCTTCTTTAGAAACATTACCATAACTACAGTCATGATCTATATAAGCACAAACAGGAGAGCCTTGAGCCTTCAAGTACTTGGTGTAATCTTGAACCTCAGGATATGTAGCAGCATAGAGTACACTTCTACAACCTTCTTCAGGGGTGTATACGAAAAATGTCAGTGAATGAAAAACATGTTGAAGAATTTTTGGAAGATCCCTTGCCACATTTGTGTATCTCACAGACCCTGGACTTGCACACACTACACTGATTCCAGATCCTTCAGGAAGCTTCTTCTGTAGGATGCTGCTGAACATTACCTATTTGATAATAATGTAGTTAAGGTTAAATAACAACAATCACAGACAAGTTCTCAATGTTTTTCCTTATTTGTTTCAAAAGATTTGATCTGCTATTGTCCTTCACTGTTTCAGAAAATGTTCAGCATGGTCCTTTTTCCTAGTTTCATAAACTCCACCGATAAATCTGCTCTAATTGGCCTGATTTAATGAATATAAGTTTGCTAAAGATATTTTAATAATTGAACTGACTTAAACTAAACCAGTATTCAAAAAAACATGAACTAAACCAAACTGACTAAAATATTCAAAAACAAAAAAAATAAGTCACAGTTTGTCTTGTGTTGGAATCAATTAAGTCATTTTGATTATGGTGTTAAGTTGTTTGATTCAAATTTTTAGTTTGGTTAAATTGCAGCAGCTATTGATATTTTTATCCATATACTTCTATATGCGGGGTATCTGCATAATTACCTGTGCTAGCTTGCTACTGGTGTACCCTTTGAAGCCTGAGAATTTTCTCCTGCGAGAAGTAAAATTCATGTCATCAACATCAACAAAACCAAGAAAGTGGCCTGTGGAACTGTTGTTCACAATCCTGCTAGGAGATCCTTTCTTGAGTGATGGCAAGAGAAGTATGGACAACAAAGCAGGCGCAAGATGATTGACTTGCAAGTGAGTTTCAAACCCATCTTCTTCTGAGAAACTCTGAGGCTTCATGGAGTATATCCCAGCATTGTTGATCAAAACATTCACAGGTCTTGACCTTGAATTCCAATCTTGTGCAAATTTCACAACAGATTTCAGAGAGAGAAGATCCAGCTTCATCAGCTCAATATCAAGAAGCTTTGCTTCATCATCATCAGAAGATCTTTCATGGTTCCACTGTTTTATCAATTTATGAGCTGCTTGTGTTTCTTGCTGCCATCACTAAATGAGCTCCTGAGAAGGCCAAGTTTCTGGCAATCTCAAGGCCAATTCCACTGGTGGGACCAGTGAGAATGATTGTGAGATCTGAAACAGGAGGTAAAGGGAGAGGGTTTTTGAGGTGTCTTGATGTGATTTTCTCAAAGAAGGTCTCATAAATGATAATAGACAAGCCTCTTAGATAATCTGTGAATGATAAGCCTCTCTTTTGTTCCCGATTAGGCTATCCATTTTGGGAGCTTGAAGCCATGAAAGCAGAGTTCTGTTTGGTGAGATTTTCAAGGAAAATGGAACGAGTGGTATGAAAAATAGATGTTGACTAGTTTTGGTGAATGAAGGAAGGAGACAAGCCGAAAATAGATAAAGCATATTGTGTGGTCAGTGCGCAGTAATTAGCAGATGTATTCGAAGATATGTTCAAAATTAATTAAAGCAAAATCTAAATCAATTAATACTAGCGTTAATTTTAGAATTTAATTCGGATTTGATTTCATTAAAATTTTAGTTTTAAGAGAAAAAAATAAAATACCCATTTATCCAAATACTCATTCTAGTCCTATTTATAAAAATCTGACTCCCTAGTAACCAAATTACACTATTTAATAAAGCTGTTAAAATTAATTAAAAATAATAAGTATGTCTAAAATAAATTTTTATTTTTTAAGTATGTCCTTAATTATGAGGGAGAAAATTAAAAAGGATAAATAAAGTAATAATCCCTCAAATACTATTTATAAGAGATCAATAACTGAATTATACAATTTAAAAAACGGTTAAAATAAATTAACAATAATAAGTATATCTGAAATAAATTTTTATTTTTTAAACATGTCCTTAATTATAAGGGGGAAAATCGAAAGGGATAAATAAAGTGATAATCCTTCAAATCTTATTTATAAGAGCTTAATAACTGAATTACACAATTTAAGAAAATAGTTAAAATAAATTAAAAATAATAATTATATCTGAAATAAATTATGTTTTTCACATATATCCTAATTTACGGGGGCAAATAAGATAGAGAAATAAAATAAATATAAATATCATCAACCTTTTAATTAACATAATACATACAATTAATGAGATATAAGAATGAAAAAAAAAATCATTAAATGTTCAAAACACTATTATTGGTTTTTATAAAAAGGAATTGTAGAGTAATAATAGAAAGTAAAAAAGAGAACATAATACAAGGGGAAAAAATGAGGAAAAAGACTGAAGATAAGGCGAGAGAATATATAATTAATAAGGGACCAAAATAAAAGAAAAAATCATTAAATATTTTGATAACCCTTATCAAATTTTTATGAAAATAATCAATACAATTTAAATTCTAGAAAAGACACGAGGAGTATCACTTAGCAATCCTTCCACCTTTGGTAGGGGTGGAAATAGGCTAGGCTTCACCCTTAATAGGCCAGGGTTGTTCTGTAATATACTGGTCTAAGTCTGGCCTGTGGCCTGTTACAGGCTTATTTTTTGGCCTGAGCCTGGCCTGTTAAAGCCTTTCTTTTTTTCTTTTTTAAAAAAAAATTATTTTTTTTAATTTTTTTTTTTAATTAAGTTAACATGCCACAGGCCGAAAATAAGCCTACTTTAAACAGGCCAAAATTATATAAATTGATACTAATAATAAAAATAACAGGTCATAGGCCGAAAACATGACTACTTTAAACAGATTAAAAACAGGCAAAAATTACGTAAATTAATACTAATAATATAAACAGGCCGGTCTGACAGACCTAAAAGGCTTCTTATCAGGCCTGGGCCTGCCCTGTTAAGTGAAAACAGGCCTCATAAAAAGCCTTGGCCTGGCCTTTTAACCTGACAAGTCAGGCCTGACCAAGCTTTTAACAGACCCAACCACAAACCTCTGACCTTTTTTCACCCCTACCTTTGGTTCTTTTTACAAGATATCGAACATATTTTCTACCGTAATGACTGCTTGTACCGTGAAAAAGCATGTAGCAGGTGGCTTTTTTTTATTAAGAAAAGATTTTTGGACTAAAAGCCCATTAACCCAACGCTAACCCAAACAACATCATTTGGTCTCACTCTGCTTTTTCCCCCCTCGTTTTGTCTCCCCTAATGGCAACCCAAAAAGGGCCTTTGGGCTTTGGGCCTAGGTAATTTCTTTAGGGTTTCTTTTAGTGGAACATAACTTTTAAAAGTTTCACTTGGATTACAAATTACTAAATATATTCAAACTACACTGATTCCTGATTCTACAGTAAGCTTCTTCTGGAGGATGCTGCTGAACATCACCTAATTGATGATAATGGTGATGATGTCATGAAAGTTAAACAACAACAATCACATAAAAATTCTCATTGTCTTTCCTTATTTGTTTCAAAAGATTTGATTTGTTATATATTATTATCCACAATGTTTCAGAAAATGTTCAGCATTCTCATTTTTCCCAGTTTCATAAACTCCACTGATAAATCTCTCTACTTGGCCTTATTTAATTAATATAAATGTTCTGAAGATATTTTAATAATGGAACCAGATTAAAATTTTAAAAAAAAAATGACCAAAATAATCCCAAAAACACGAAAAAATAAGTCACAAACTGTTTCTCATACGTGGGAATCAACTCAGTCAGTTTGATTATGGGGGGAAGTTGTTTGAATACAATTCTCAGTTTGGTTAAATTGAAGATTTTTTTTATCCTTATATTTTTACATATTTATTTCAGAATACCTCTAAACTAGACGAATTTTTCTATGATTACATGTAGTGTGGGTGAAAGATGAATTACTTTATTCACAACTCCTTGAGAAGAGTGACATGCTGTAAGTTTTATATGCTCCTCTGATCCTTAATATAGGGTGTAATTATTAATTGGTATTGGTCATAAATGTAAGACCTATTTATCAATATTTTTTCTATTTACCCCTATTTTTTATCCCCCAATTATAATCAAATAAACAAATACGAAGGGAGTTAAAGAAAGATGATTAAAGTGTTTTAGGAAAAAAAAAAAAAGTCATATTAATTACCTCAATTAACTTCTTTGATCTAATCAAATTAGGGAAAGGGAAGAATAGAGTATTCTATACTGATAAGCGGCCCTGACACTGAACCAAAAACACTAGGGTATATGCAAAATTACCTGTGCTAGCTTGCTACTTGAGTACCCTCTGAAGCTAAAGAATTTCCTCCTGCCAGAAGTTAAATTCATGTCATCAACATCAACAAAACCAAAAAAATGACCTGTGGAACTGCTGTTTACAATCCTGCTTGGTGATCCTTTCTTGAGTGATGGCAAGAGCAATATAGTCAACAATGCAGGTGCAAGATGATTCACTTGCAAGTGAGTTTCAAACCCATCTTCTGAGAAACTCTGAGGTTTTCTTATGGTTAAAATCCCAGCATTATTGATCAAAACATTCACAGGTCTTGACGTTGAATTCCACTCTTGTGCAAAATTCACAACAGATTGCAGTGAGAGAAGGTCCAGCTTCATAACCTCAATATCAAGCGGCTGCTTAGCTTCGACATCAGAAGAAGAATAAGATCTTTCATGGTTCCACTGGTTTATTAAGTCATGAGCTGCTTTTGTGTTTCTTGCTGCCATCACTAAATGAGCTCCTGAGAAGGCCAAGTTTCTGGCAACTTCAAGGCCAATTCCACTGGTGGGACCAGTGAGAATGATTGTGAGATCAGAAAGTGGAGGCAAAGGGAGAGGGTTTTTGAGGTGTCTTGATGAGATTTTCTCAAAGAAGATCTCATCAAGAAGAACAGACCAGCCTTTACAATATTCTGTGAATGATAAGCCTTGCTTTTGCTTCTGATTAGATAGTCCATTTTGGGAAGCTGAAGCCATGAAAGTAGAGTTCTGTTTGGTGAGATTTTCAAGGAAAATGGCAAGAGTGGTATGAAGAGAAGAGTAGTTAACTAGCTGTGGTGATTGGTGAATGAATAAGGAAGGAGATATGTCGAATTAATAGATAAAGAAAACCGATTTGGCAAGATCGCAATAATTAGCAAAATCTTTATTGATTAATGCTAATCAGTTTGGTATACTGGGTTACTGATCAGCTGTTTTAACTTGAAAAAAAGGTTGGTCAGTATGTAAAATTGATTAGCATTAATTTGTCTTTGATTTCATTAAGAATTTATTTTGCGTAGAAAAATTTAATAGTTAATATTGTAAGGGTAATGAAGATGATTGTATTAGAGACATAATGCGCAATGGAGAGTGTGAGAAATACATATGGTCCCTACACAATAATTAACAAATGGATTAGAAGATGTGTGGAGAAAACATAATTGCTCGTGAAGTTTGAAATTTTCGGACTAAAACTAAAGTAAAGGTAAATTCTAAAGACTAAACATTGTACCAATCCAAAATTCAAAATACCCATTTATTCAAATACTACCACTTAACACGTCATCTCATTCAACATATGCTCATCGGGTTCTATTTATTATAATCTTTATTATAAAGTACCAAATAACAATTCTCATAAACTAATTTAAAATAGTTAAAGTCATTAAATGTAACCTAAGATTTAAATAATTACCCATATTATTCCTACTGATTGCACAAAACTTTAATATTATATTAATTATTATTCTCACCTACTACCTTTATTAATTATGGGTATATATGAAAAAAAAAATTAATACTCTTTGAAAGCAAGTAAGTTTCTTATACAAAAGACCAAATATATTTATTAGTTGGTGTCTTATAATAATGACCAAAGGGAGTATTTATATGAGAGAACATATATATTCTTTATCTTATTTATAAGTTGCATTATGAAATTTTTTATATAGATGTATGCTTTTATTTTCATTAATTCTTGAAGTTGGGTGGATATTAAGTAGGGGTAAAAATGAAAAGTTGTTAAATTTTAAATCAAAGTTAATGAGGTTTATTCTTGTGTTTAATTTCTACCACACTATGTCTATTTGGATAAACTATTACACCATATATATAGATAATATTACATCCACAAATGTATGACAATCATTCTAGAATATGACAAACAAGAGCTATTATCCTAAGCTGTTGCAGATAAATCCAAGACAAGCTCCAACTGATGATCACTATCAATAGTGAACGATTCAATCAATATCACTTAGTTTTATAAAATATCAAATATGAATCATCCATATTTCAATTTAAAGGCGCAGAAAAGATTCTGAAAACAGAAAGAAAAATAAACTTTTAAAGCATCCTCTACCGAAAAGTACGGCTTTGTTTCTAAATTTCGATAGAGTCTATGACGAGGGACGGCAACTATACGACAAAAAAAAAAAATATACAGTGCCGCCACACTTGGCAACCATACGACAAAAAAAGAGCAATTTGTGCCGCCACACTCGTTAAGCTTAACTACAGTTTGGGGGGCCAATCCATAAAACCTCATATCATGCTTTCATCAGTTCAAAAATTTTATATGCGAAATAAATAAATTACTTAATTATTATATATACTATACTATCTTTTTGAAATACATATGTAACAATGTAACATCCCTAATTTAATTTTGGTCTTATTAAAAATCCTGTATTTTTTGAATATACGGTAAAATACAGAAGATGAATATGTATCTTAAGAATTATAATCTATTGATTATATTTCTATCCGAAATTCACTTTAAAATTGATTGTTAAATACGTGACCACATTAAATTGGCTAAAATATGTGATATAAAATCACATAAAATAATGACTATTCCCAATCTAAAGGAGTCAAGAAAGTGAATGAATGACGCTTAGCCAAAATGGTATATATTAACAACAATCTCTTAACACATGAACTTCTATTATTAGAGATTGAAGACTAACACTGTTAAATCCCTAATGAGGCTATATTTTTGGCCTAAAGACAAGTGTAAGGAGATAATAAAAATTAGTAGTTGTCAAAGGGAATAAAGCACTTAGAATTTAGTGCATTTTGGTCAAGTTAACACATGTCCAGCAAGAGATTAATATCTAATTCCTTGATAACCAAATTGTGCGTTTGTCTTCAAACTAGGAAAGGCAATAAAAATCCTCTGTAAGGGCTAATATTTTCAAATCCATAAGGTCCCAAAAAGATAAGATAAATCTTGATGAATAATACACAAATACACATTGATTAGTCAACAAACCAACTATACATTGACACCTGTCATCAAAAGGTATATAAGCTCTTGTTTAGGATGTTATTTGGCTTTATAAAATCTGCCCAAAAGTCTCATATTGGGGGTGATGATGAATCCAAGTTGTTCAAGATAAGAGCACATACAATTAGAGCCAAAATATTCTAGAATCTTCTAGAAGTTTCTTGGACAATTGGAAGAAATGAGACCATAGGGCTTTGACACTTGTCAAAACAATTCAAGGGCCCTAAATGAGTTGAGGAAGTCGGCTAGTAGCTGGATGAAGGATAAAAATGAGAAACCTTAGTGTTTAAGTCAAGAAAAAGGGATATTTTGTAAGGGTGAGATGGTAATTTTGACTTGTGAGGTCCATAGGAGGTTTGCCATCCACTTATATAAGCACATGATCCCCTCTTCATTTTACCAAAAGCAAAACACAAATATGATCTTTTTGAGAGTGAGAGGAGGACGAAAATTTGGGAAGAGAAAGAAAGAGAAAAGATCCAAGTATACACAAGGAAGGAGAAGCAAAACACAAATATGACCTTTGCTCTTGAATTTTCCTTAAGCTTTTACTTTAGTAAGGGCCTTTTCTTATGATAATTTTTATTGTGGAGTTGTAAGTTAGAAGAAAGGAGAAGTTCTATCAACACAAAAAGTTAGAAAGTCGGTCAAATTTTAACTCAACTTTGTGATATTTTATGTTGAAAACACAAAGTTGTTGGATCATGTCTGTCTCAAAATATGGAGGCATGAGACCCTAAGAGAATATGTTGTCCAAAATTCTAAGAACAAGATTCAATAATACCAAAAAGTTCAAAAAACAAGGTTTGGAAGCAAACCTATAGTCAAAAACCATGATTTCATGTGAAAAGTGATTTTCTTCTTCTTGGAAAATTTTGGCCTAAGCAAGAAAAATATAAAGTAAAATTATTTGCTTGATTTTAGGGTCACCAAGAGGTTTAAAATGAAAGATAGAACAAAAGCATGGTGGAAAATGATTTTTAGAGACAAAAGATTAAAATGGTAAAAGTTAAGAAAACTTTCAGGCGTGAGTTCGCTGAGGGCAGGGCTTATGTGTGAGGTTTTGCCAAGTAAATTATATCTAAAAATCATGAATTTTTACAGCAGTAAATTAGACATACAGAGATTTTTTTTATATACATAATATGTAATTTTTAGAGCTCTCTACAAAGAAATAATGATTTTTGAAATTGGACCTCATTTCTAAAAGTTCAATCTCTATAGTAATTATTGTGCATGATTTTTGGTTGATCAAATGATGCTTAAAAATCATGATATTTTTCATAAATATAGAGGATAGAAAGATAATTCTTTTGATAGGTCACAAAATTTTTTTGGAGTTTTCTACAAAACGTTATAAATTTTTCAAACTAATTCACGTTTCTTAACAGTAATCTAAACAATGGTGAAAAACAATAAAATTGGGAATGACTCGGATTTTTTAAGCTTCTGGAAATATTTTTCCATGAAAATAGACATATCAAAGGTCAATTATAATTTTGAATCACATCAATTGGATTTTTTTTCACTTAATTATGAATTTTCAAAATTACTGAAAAATCCTGCAAAAAGTCAAAAATCTGAATTTAAGGAAAATTAAATTTAAAAATTGGATAAGTTATCTATTAAGGGTAAAAAGGTAAAAAGAGGTGAAAATAACTCTTAGAGAATTATTCTAAGTAATATGGTATTTATTATAATATCATATCAAATATGGAAGAAAGGTGATAATGCGGTTGAAATATTATAAGATATCTGAAGAGGTCTAAGAACGATTTCAAAAGACAAGCATACTACTAATTATACAAAGAAAAGTACGTTTGCATATAGTAATTTTAATCTCTTGTGCCTTGTATGCTTATATAAGTTTAATTGATTCATGGTTGTGGACTTATGACTAAGATTAGGTCTTAGGTTTGCATACTTGTAACAATATTGGATCTTGGGTCATGTGTATGTTTACGTAAATTCAGCTAGCTGTGGATTATTGTTATGTATAATAATGTTGCATGCTTGATTTTCCTAACGCCGAAGACATGTGTATATAGTACATGGTATTGGTGAGTGCATTTTTCATTAACATTACATTTATCGTATGATATGTATTCAGATTGCAATGTGATCACTAAATGTGACGTTTTCCAAATTATGAATATCTATCATATATTTATTTATACTTGCATATGAGGTTAACTGTTACTTTAAGATTCAATTATCAATTGAATCTTAGACATGCATAAAGATTCAGGAAAGGGACCTGGACTTGGAAAGGCGATATGGATGGAGCAATGAAAAGACACTGGTAAAGAAGAGTGTCTAGAAAAGTCTAAGAAATTTATATTCGGATTGCATACTATGTCTTAATTATAAACATATTGGATTACTAAATCATACATATTTCTCAAGGAATTTAAATTAACAAGCATATGTCTGGGCATATGTTATCAATTACTCATCATCCAAACGCTATGTATGCTTTCTATTACAGAATTACTTTGATATGTCAATGTTGTCACTCTGATAATTAGACACCAATTAATCTAATAAGAGATATAGGATTATAATTGGACTCCATAATAGACATAGGAATTAGGGGCATTACAACATATATGTATAATTAGATTACACATTAGTTTAAAAAATTTGGAGAAAAATGATAGACATAAATACTTTAGATTAATTTATTTACCTTATTTAATCTCCCCAAATTAGTTGCTTACAAAGCATAGGGCATTTTCAGAGAAATCTCCAAAACTCGTCTACTATTGATATTATATGATTATGTGGAATGGAAAAAAAGAAAAAGAACAATTCCATCCTTAACTAAATAAGAATCCAGCCATTAACAGTACAATACAATTTATCCTAAGGATTTAAATTAAAATGGAAAGGTGGACCCAGAGCAAGCTGTTAAACTCCCACGACTAAATAAACTTGTAATAAGAACGTAATTTTGTATCGTGGGCTTGAATCGTATATTTTTATAAGTTTTTCTTTTATCAATAAATAGGCATCAAAAGTATATAGCTAAATAATTAAAAAATAGAAAAAAAAAATTGATTTTAATATATTTTAAATCTAAATAATTAAAAAATTAAATCTATTAACATTCATAATTTATCACAATTAACAAATAAAATTTATGAAGTTTATGTATAAGACAAATGAGCATGATCAAATTGAAAAAATAAGTCTAAATTTAAAAGTAAATTAACACATAAAAATAATAAACTTAGCATGTGAATTGAACTGGTGATTTTAATTGGGTTTTTGGCCAGCACAGTTTAATAATGAGTTGAACATGATTTTACACAGTAAAAGTGGTAAAATCAAGAAGTGAACCCACAAGTTTTAAAGCAATCTATTCATGTGATGAGTGCGCAGATATTAGAGGACAGTTGTGAGATGGGCCAATTATTTCAGGGAGATTATATTATAGACATATATGATTGATACCTCCATTATTATATTTGGAGATCATTGAAGATAGATTATTAAGATTTTGGGCATGAAATTAATTGTTTCCGAGATAAATGCCTATTTATTCGCCGTAATATGGTGATAATATGCTTGATATTGTGTCAGAATGTGCATAATCCTATATATTATATCTTATATCGCATCCTTAAATATAAGACATAATTGACTTATTTTAAATATTAAAAAAGCTAACTAAATTATTAAATAATGTCATATGTTATGAATGATTAAATAGATATTTTTTTAGATGTATGAATATGTTTTAGTATTCTGTCTTTGATGATTGTTTTGGCTTATGTTGACTCTCTGATGATATTAGGTTTATTACTATCCTAGTAATAGGCAGGGTTGCTACTAAAACAACTTGCCATTGATAATATATCATCCTTTTTAAATTCATATTTTTTTGAGGCAAATTGATACTTGAATTTAAAAGTTCATAGGCTAAGTCATCTAATAGATCCACATGATTGCATTCTGGATGGATCAATATATAATCAAGAGATTATTCCTTTATTTTATTGTTCATTATCTCTGGGTGTTGTCTCATGCCTTTCCCGTCTTTCCATCTCATTCTCTTATTTTTATTTTCATTCATCCAAAAAAGTCTGAAACCCCACATGTCATTAATATCAATTGAAACTTTGTTGAAATTGAAGATACATGTATAGCTTCAATTTCAAGCGGAAGCCAAAAGGAAAACCATACATCACCCTATAACAAAGGTTAACCTGACCTATCTTTTCTGTTTACTTCTACAGTATCCCCACTCAGTAACTTGTCCACTGCATCAGAAGGAAGTCCAATCATATCCAGTGTCTTCTCCCAAACTTTCATGGAAGCGTCCAAGTTCTGAGCTTCTTTATAAACATAACCAAAACTACAGTCATGATCTATATAAGCACTAACAGGGGAGTCTTGAGCCTTCAAAGACTTGGTGTAATCTTGAACTTCAGGATATATAGCAGCATAGAGTACACTTCAACAACCTTCTTTAGGAGTGTATGCAAAAAATATCAGTGATTGAAAAACATGTTGAAGTATTTTCGGAAGATCCCTTACCACATTTGTGTATCTCACAGTGCTAGACTTGCACACACTACACTGATTCCATATGCTTCAGGAAGATTCTTCTGCAGGATGCTGTTGAACATCACCTATTTGATGATGATATAGTCAAGGTTAGATAACAACAATCAGTTCTCAAGGTTTTTCCTTATTTGTTTCAAAACATTTCATCGGCTATTATACTTCAATGTCTCAGAAAATGTTCAGCATGGTCCTTTTTCCTAGTTTCATGAACTCCACTGATAAATCTCCTCTAGTTGGCCTATTTAATGAATATAAGTTTGCTAGAGATATTTTAATAATTGAACCAACTTAACCAAACTGAACAAAACAATCAAAAACAAAAAAGTTAGTCACAGTTTGTCTTGTGTTGGAATCAATTCAGTCAGTTTGATTATGGGGGTAAGTTGTTTGATTCAAATTTTGAGTTTGGTTAAATTGCAGCAACTATTGATATTTTTATCCATGTACAGGGTATCTGCATAATTACCTATGCTAGCTTGCTACTGGTGTACCTTTTGAAACTTGAGAATTTTCTCCTGCTGGAAGTAAAATTTATGTCATCAACATCAACAAAAGCAAGAAAGTGGCCTGTGGAACTGTTGTTCACAGTCCTGCTAGGAGATCCTTTCTTGAGTGATGGCAAGAGAAGTATAGACAACAAAGCAGGCGCAAGATGATTGACTTGCAAGTGAGTTTCAAATTCATCTTCTGAGAAATTCTGAGGCTTCATGGAGTATATCCCAGCATTGTTGATCAAAACATTCACAGGTCTTGACCTTGAATTCCACTCTTGTGCGAAATTCACAGATTGCAGTGAGAGAAGGTCCAGCTTCATCACCTAAATATCAAGCTGCTGATTAGCTTCATCGTCAGAAGAAGAATAAGATATTTCATGGTTCCACTGGTTTATCAAGTCATGAGCTGCTTTTGTGTTTCTTGCTGCCATCACTAAATGAGCTCCTGAGAAGGCCAAGTTTCTGGCAACTTCAAGGCCAATTCCACCGGTGGGACCAGTGAGAATGATTGTGACATCAGAAAGAGGAGGCAAAGGGAGAGGAATTTTGAGGTGTTTTGATGTAATTTTCTTAGAGAAGATCTCATAAAGAACAGACCAACCTTTACAATATTCTGTTTTAACATCACAATATTGCTTTTGTTTCTGATTATATAGTCCATTTTGGGAAGTTGAAACCATATGAAAAGCAGAGTTCTGTTTGGTGAGAGTGGTGCGAAGAAGAAGAGTAGTTGTGGTGAATGAAGAAGGAAGGAGATGAATACCCATGTGCGCGATAATTAGCACCTCAGCTATCATAAGACGCGTCCAAAATTATCAAAGCAAAAAAAGTTGGGCAGTAAGCAAAATTGACTAGAATTATATATTAATTTGGGTTTTGATTATTTATTTAATAATTAAACATTAGGGGGGAAATAAAAAATACCCATTTACCCAAATTATAAAAAAAAAAAATGGATGAAGAAATATAGAAGCAACCTTTATTTATTTACGCTTGAGGATATTCGAATTAGAGATCCATAATATCATTTTATCTTTTTATTTTTTTAGAAAAAATGAGAGGAAGTGATAGCCTAAATATCCATAATCCAACTTGAGGAAATGGTGAAGACCAAAAAGGCATCAAAGTGGAAAAATCACGGGTTGAACATTTGCCAAACATGCACTTACCTGGAGTGGCGAGTGTAAGAGTGGTGGGTTCACATGTCTTGTTTAGGATGCCTCCCCAACACCCAACACCTTGACCAACTCTAATATCGAACCCTCTCCCTTTCGATGGGAATGTCCGACTCCTTTATCAATTTTATCAATTGAACCTAAAAAAAAGGAGTGATCTTATCGTCAATTAATTGGCTGTGTTCGCTTCTTTTTACTGGTCTCTTAGAAACGTCATAGCTATAAAGCCTGTAATTATAGACACGCAATGTCAGGCCCAAGGGAACTTGTGGCATATATAGAAGCCACCTTAGAATATTACCTTCGTTTCAAAATACAACGTTCAGGCAATTTATTAAAAAATCGGTGTATTGGTTACCCAACCTATCTGATCTGATTAGTTTGACCAATTCAGTGTTTATTAAGAATTTCATGACTTAAAAAATTCATATCTAATTCTACATATTTTCAAATATTACAAATTAATATCCTATAGAAAGTGTAAGATGTCTACTTTCTAATACAAAACGAACACTCAAAAATATTATCATTTAATCCTCAAAAATTCTCAAATTCCAAAATTATTCATAAAGCTTAGAAATATAATTTTCAATCATTGTCCTTAGTGTTTCTAGACCTCAAACATTCAAATTTCACCTCTTGATACATAAACCTCCTCAGTAATTAAATCTTACCTAACTCTAAACCTCATATTAAAATTTGAGATGTTACAATTGAGAACTTAAGTATTACAATTAGCAATTACTCCATTTTAGCATCATTCAAAAGTTTGGGTTTCTTTTATTATCATTTTTCCATCATCCTTCACAATCTCTAAATTATATCCGTCCAATTAATTTAAAAAGTCACATTATTACTTTAACTTGTTTCTCATCTTTCCAATCTACCACCCCATATGGGGCTGATGAGGGATATGGAGAAAAATGATGAGAAGGTGATCCTCTTTCGTCATTCAAATTCATTTTCTCACTGGTCTAACTCCAATTTGACTTTAGTGTGACCCAATATCCCTTAACCCACTACCTTACCAATTTAATAGATGGTCCAAATTTAATTACCTTGGTGTCAAACACCCCAAAAAAAAAAAAAAAAAAAAAGTCACTCTCCAGCCTGCACAATTTACCCATACCAAGATACAAACACTGAAACACACACAGAGACCAACGATACGCGCATGGCCACGCGAACACATATGGACAAAATTCAAATCCATTTGCCGAATATAAACAATTCATTTTCCATTACCTATTTTTGAAATTTTCTCTATGTGAATCTTTTTATTAGAAAAAATTCATTAAATGATTAGAGAATTGGATCAAATGAATACTAGCAAATGGACCAAAATTTTGTCACTCATACATCTGTGTCTCATTAGTCAGTAGTTGGGGAATGACCAGGTTGATTGAAGCAGCTACCTTATCCAGATTTTTCTTTCATTTGTAACAAGCACATATCATATATGCAAAAATAATAATAATCATAATTTTCCAAAAAAAAAATATTTTGCCCATCTTACAAATTTTAATTTTAACTCATTTAAAGTTTTCCCCAATTAGTAATATGTTTTGGTTCCATCCGTGTCGGTATTACTTATTACTTTTTTATGTATTTATTGATTATTGATTTAGAGGCATGAATGACATTTTACGTTCACAAAATCAATGACTAAATTGTAGTTTCACGAGTTTGAGATACATATAAATCATAGTCATAACGAATTAGTTCAATACGCAAATTTAAATAAAATTAAATAATTTGAGTTTGACATTAGTAAGAGTTTAAGTCCAACCAAAATCAAAACTATATAAATGTAATAACAGGTCAAGAGACGGGAAAAATTTTGTTAAATGAGTTTGAGGGGGCTCAACAATTTTTTTTTCTAAATTATAAAAAAAATTATCTTCTTTTTTCTTTTTTTAACGGTTACATTAGGAAATAAAATCAAAAATTGGAACGTGGGTGTTTTAGCATTTGTCATTTGTTTGGTTCCCCACTTTCCCTTAATTTCACAAATAATTCTGCATTCGGGTTAATGTCTAAATTTACCTTAAAAGTTTTCATTAATGAGCAAAATTGCTCAAAAAGTTTTTTCAAGTTTAATGTCGTCTTAAAAGTTTCAAAATGTCGCAATGCTACCCATTACAAAACTAACGTTGACCATTAAAAAATTAACTATGACTATTAACTTTTTAACCGTAAGGGACAATATTACTCTGTTAGCAAAAACTTCTATGACAAATTTACACCTTAACCCTTTTGCATTTTATGAAAGGAAATTAGAGTTCACATACTTCTTATTATAAGATCCGAATAACCGAATTGTTTGGTACAAGAAAACTGTTAAAATTAATTAATATGTAGGAAATGTATATTTTTTTTCCAAATATACCCCAATTTATAAGTGGGTAGATGAGAGTAAAAGATGAAAGAGAATGTCTTATAAATCAATAATGAGGGAATTCTTAAAAGTAAAACGGAAAACATTTTCTCATGTTGTAGAAAAACCATTTTCTCATGTCACACATATATGAAATGGTGGGACCTGCATATACATATATAAATTAATATATGTATATGTAGGTTCTACCATTTTATGTGTGTGTAGGAAACTTTTTTTTCTTATGTAATGTAATATGAGAAAACCAAAGCCCAAAATAAAATGGCTAAAAGTACATTAATATTCAACCAAACCCAAAAGTGAATCTTATAAAAGAAGACAAACCAATCCTAAAATTAGGCTCTTAAAATAATAGGGTGGGTGGGGTATTTAAGAGGGAACATGGATTAATGATTTTTTTACCCTCGTTCAAATAAAACACTTTCGTTATTTCTGATTTCTTTTCTATTCTTGGAATGCACATGAAAAATATTTTTTAGAGAGAGAAATACTTTTTTAGGGGAAAATATTTTCTAGAAAGAGAAAATACTTTTTAGAGAGAGAAAATGCTTTTTAGAAAGAGAAATACTTTTTTAGGAGAAAATATTTTCTAGAGAGAGAAAATATTTTAAGAGCCTAATTATTTTAAAATATCTTAAAGCCCCCCATATTGGGGAACTTCATTTTTGTGAAGGAGGGTTTTGGGGGATTTGTAAAAATCCTTGATTCCCTCCCCTCTTATTTTTAAAACTCTCAAACAAGGGAAGGGACTACCAAAACCCTTCTTTTCCTTTCCTTTCCCTCCAAAATAGAACTTTCAAATAAAGCCTAAAGCGCAAAATCGATTACATGCATCTAAACCAATTGGGCCATTAGCTGTAGACACACATACACACTCGTCTAATTCTTGATATAAGACATTTAAAGAGTTGATCTTAATCTTAACTATAACATAGTTTTCATATTTATCAATATTTTCGTAATTTATCTCTATTGATGTTTCCTTTACAATAATCAAGGAAGAGATGGGAAGAAAGAATTAAAGATGATGACTAGAATGTTTTAGAAAATAGATATCATATTAACTAATTTAACTTACTTCCTTAACATAATCCAATTAGGTAAATATATGATATATTAATAACCTACATACATAAACCATGTTCACTCAAGACAGTCCAAATCTGCTATTGGAAAACAGCAGCACCATGCGGGAAGCTTCCCACTGGCATCCAAGTAAATCAAGAAAAGGTAATAGTGAATTAGTGATAATGACTCGTCACTGTCTGCTTATAAACAACTCTTCTCAGCATGTTAGGACAGAAACATGGAAATATCCATCACTGAATGATCATGGTCCAAGCCTCCAAGGATCAATGTACCATAATTTCTTCTTTGTCTTTCTTTAACACATGATTTTCTTAGCAAACAAACACGTTAAGGCTACTTGTCAGCCAAAAAACAAAAAACTGAACCCCAAGTAAAACCCCAAAGGTAGAGAGCTTCTGATAATGCATATCAAGTTCAAACTTTACCAAAGATGGCTTACTAATTGTTTGTATTCCACAAACTGAGTCAACCATTAAAAAAGGGATCTACTTGGTGAGTGTGAGATGGAAGAAAGAAGTAAAAGAAGTAAAATTATAATGCATTCAGATCATGCATCGATGCATCCTCTTTCTATGTACAGCTATCTCTAGGACACTCTTTGGCATCCAAGAAGGACATAATTTAGAAGTGGATCTTGAATAACCAGCGTAGTAAGGGAACATAAGTTACAAATATCCTCTAGTCTTCTGAAGCACAAAAGTTTTTCTGCTTTATGGTTTGAAATATGAATAAAGTACTTAGTCCTAAACCATCGATTTCCATGGAAAGAAGACTGCCTAAAAATCTATAGATGGCCAGACAGACAAGCATTCTTTGAAGATATTCCTGAAAGCAATAGTCCCAAAAGCATTGAAAATAAGACCCTACTTAGCTTTTTAAACCAAACATATTTGAGAAGACCCGTTTATCCAGTAATTAGTGTAAACTCAAATAGAGTGAAGCATCAAAAAGAGATGATGTAAGGAACTTTACCATGCAATTTGATGACAAAGAGCAAGTCAGGCCCTCTAGGACATGATCCATGTGTTAGTGGATAGGAGGGATGAAGATCAGGAACAAGAATTTACTGTTAAACCAGTTAATCAAATGTGTCTATCAAAACTCCTAAAGAATAATCTTCACTAGAAGGAAACTTGCATATCAAAGTATCAAATTACAACAGTTGAAACTTGAAAACATTATGCAGAAAGACTTCAAATAATATGACAAATTGAAATGATTGCCTTTTGTCAACAAAAATATCACTCCATATGCTGTTCCACAGTTTATAAGAACAATAGCATATCTTTTGACTCTACTGTTCATCCAGGATCGGTATTTCTCCCCAAGGGAGTGCAACTAAAAAACTTCTGGTAACTTTAGAAGTGCATTAAAATAATACGCAAAATTATTTCATCTTCAAGAAGGTGAATAGGAGAGATGTATGTGGCCTACATATTACTGAAATTAAAAGTTTAGGATGAGGTTGACTTGGGCGAGCAGAATTATATGAAAGGCACAAGTTAAGAAATTTATTCTTTACTCGGCTGCTAGGACTACAGCTTCAGTAGATGGCTCTACAGACCTGTAATAGATGTTGAAAACAAGATTACAGCAATTAACAACAACTTCAACTTGCATAAAATGAGAAGCGAACCATACTTTCAATATGATGATTGTCTAGGAGCCTCCGAATTCAAAAGTGAGCCAATAATGGTCATAAATAATACAAAAATAGATGGAACAAATACTAAGCGTCTTTATTCATGGTACATAGCTATGGCACCTAAGTGATTGCAACAAACTCTCACCATTCAGGAAAAAGCAGAATCAACAAATTGCTGAGAGAAGGCAGGCAACCTAGAACAAAGATCTAAAACGAATAAAACCAACCTCCGTATATTTAGAAAATGATATCCTCATCTTTTTCGTTTCCAGCAGACAAGAAGTTGTGGGCTGAATTCAATGAAATTCCTTTCTGCAATGAAATTTTCTCAGCAACCTGATCCTCAGCAAATTGCTTAGACGACAGCATCTGCCTCTCTATTTCTCTCTTCTTATACCCTTGAATCTTCTTCAGCCTAAAGAAATCCTCTCTTTCTAGCTCATCCAACTCTGCCTTAATATAGCTGATGGTATTCTCCAACCTGGGCTTAACCACATTTTCAAGGGCATTCACTCTCCGATTCGTCGTCTTGATGGCCTCATCGAGTGTCAAGAAAGATGTCTGAAGTGAAGCAAGCTCAACAAGAACTTCAATTGCCTTAATATAAGCAGTACGACACTGCTGAACTTGTTGGCCACCTCTTGCCAATCCAGTAAGATCATTCTTAGAGACCTCACCATCATTTGTGTATTCAAACTTGGGGAGCTTAACACCAGCTACATTCTCTTGCCGAGAACGGACCTTCAGGGAAGCTTCTCGAACATTCTCGAGCACAACGTGTTTGATGTTGTCACCAGCAACGTATTTGACTTCTGTTAGAGCAAAAGAAGAAGTTTTCATGATCTCCCCCATTGATTCCTTGGTGGAGACGATCTTCTTGAGGATCGCACGGAACTGGACAGTCAGAGCATCACTCTTCTTCTTGAGAAGAGCATGGCCTCGCGTGGCTCCAACAAGGCGAGCCTTCACGACTCCAAGCATAGTGACTGTGGGAACCACATTAAGACGCTGGGTTTGACCGGACATTTTTCACCTAAAGATCAAAAAACCAAGGAAGAAGAAAATCAGTATTCCCGAGATTTCCCTGAAATCGAACAGATTGATCCTCACAATCTCATTAGGGGTTTGATCGTGAATTCAAAACTAGTTCAGCAGATTAGATTTTGAACTCGAAAACAAAAACACATGTCCGAAAATCGAAGGGCAGAAGAAGACTATCAACAGAAATAACGTATAGTACATAGAAATCGAAATTCACGCGCATCGCTATGCAATATTACCCAAAGTCGCATCCGAAGGATCCGATATAAAGGTAAACTGAAGTGAATTAAAACTATGCTTTGCGAGAGAGAGATGATTACCTGTTAAAGAAGGAACTTGGCGATCGGAGATCGAGACCTCGAACGGAAAGAAAGAGAAGAAAGAAGAAGGGACTGTTGATTGATCACAATAATATGGTCGAGTTTGGGTGGGACTTGGGAGATTGAATCAGAACGGGCTTCAACGCACCGTGTCGTGCCCAGAGACAACTGTTTATATATATATATATTTTTTCTCATGATTTTTGTTTTCGGTTGGGAAAGTCACATGGAGAAAAGCATAATCCTCTCGTAAGCTAGACCCTTATCAAGCGGCATGTAACCTGGCTTTTTTTTGAGCCATTTTGTTAAGAAGATCCAGCCAAGACTTATTTAAAAGCTTAAATGTGTAAATTAGTTAAGTCTAAGCCTAACCTCAAGCTTTTAAGTTCGGCCTATTTACGCATTAAATAAATATATTTATATTTATATCATATAAATAAAAAATATTTATTTTCTTAATTCTTATATTCTAAATTTAAAGTGTACAAAACCTACTTATGACTTTTAAATATGGCAATATGAAGTCTTTTTAAAGGTATACATTGTAAGTATGCCTTTAAAAAGGCTTCAGACTCAACCAAATCTTATGAAGGCTTAGGGCTAACCCTAATAAAATTCATACATTCAGGCTTAGGCCTTTTACCCTCATTACAAGCTCAAGTTTATTTAGTCAAATATTGGCGTAGCTTATTTCCATGTCTACCTATAGGCTATCATTTTTTATTTTTTTTTTAATATGAAAAAGTTTAGATAGGGTAAATATCGATAACTCACTAGTGTTAGGACACACATCTAGACTCAAAGAGTGTTTATATAGATACTTACAGATTACCCACTAATAAAGCATTCACATTGAACAGCGGGTATTAAACTTCATCTCTTTTTAGGCTTAAGCAATTGTGCTACTCCTTATTGGCTATAGGCTATAGATGAATATGATAACCACATGAAAAATCTCTCTCAAAAACCAATTTAGTAATAATTGAGGAAATTGCTCATAAAACCTTGTGTGAAAGTTTTTCTGTGAAATAAGACGTGAGATCATGTGACAGTGTAAAGTCTTTGAGTGTGAATAATTGTTATAAGGAAAAAAAAAAAACAAAATTACCTTTAAGAAAAATATTCCCTTTGAGCAATCTCTCCCCAAAAAACAAAACATTCAGCATAAAATAATTCTCCTCCACTGGTGTTAATTTCATCAAAGAACCCTAGATGAGGTTTAACTTGAAGAACCAGAAGCAAATCATCATGTATTTCCAAACAACACATAATGCAATCTAGAAACAGTCAATCTCAATAATATTAAACCCATATAACCAATGAAATTGAAAACAAAAAAATCATGTCATCAATCTATCGAACACCCACGTCAACAAAAGCCACTATAGAGCTAAAGGCCATATTCTTTAGATATTTAAGAAGATATACAAAATAAGACACATCAAGCAAAGCTGTCATCTTGCTTTTGCCATAAAAACAGTGGTGATGAATGGGGAAAAGACAGAGGATTGAAGAGGACCAAGATCTTTGAAGGTGGAGGTGCATGTATCAACAAGGAGCCTAATCTGAAGATGGAGGTAGAGAATATGGAAGAGGCGAAGGTCACTAAGAGAAGTAGATAGAGGTGATCGTCAATGGTTGTGGCCAGTGGCGAAGCTAGAATTTTGAGTTTATGGGTACACAATTAGTGTAAAGGTTTGGGGGTGCCTCGAAATTTTTTTTTTAAGGAAAGTTTTAAATTAATGCATTTTCTAAAAGGAAAAAGGTTTGACAAGATTAAATAACATGTTGCAACCTATAAGAAAGTAGAAAAGGAAGCAAACCAAAATTCTCAAGCAAACCAAAAAAGCTTGAGAATTGGCGTGAGTTTCATGATGGGAAGAAATTCATGCTTTGCTTCTTAGTATGTCATTCTCAAGAGTCCTCCTTCTCATTCTCAAGAATCATCGGTTTTGAGGAGATGATGTTTGGTAAGATCATGATTTGCTTGCTTTGGCATTCTCAAGAATTGGCTATATCATTTTTGAGAATTGAAGAATTACAAGTTAAGAGAAATGTGCATTTCATATATCTATTATATCTCATTCTCAAGAATGTATCTTACATTCTTGAGAATTAACAAAATGCAAATGGAAAATGGAATATGTATTTGTTATAACTCTCTTGTACATGAAGTAAAGGTTTTTAAGAATTACCTACCCATTCTCAAGAACCAACGAGAAATGGGATTGGACAAAGAGAGGATTGTTGCTTTGCAATTGGATTCTCAAGAATCACCCCATGATTCTTGAGAATTGTTGATGATCACATAAGAAGAGGAAGTATACATTTCAAGCACATTCTTGATGATCAAATTCTGATTTTTGATAATCAAATGAAAGATATATTCATGGTGATGGTGAATGGATTAAGTCATTCTTGAGAATCAAATGAAAGATATATTCATGGTGAATGGTCAACAAACTTCGCTGTAAAATCTACAATGGCTCGTAATACTAGAAATTGAACTTCACTAAGTTACATTGTGATTTAAGAAAAAAATACAACAAACTACATTGCAACAAATAAAATTGTGGGTATCCAGATCAACTGACACGAGGAAGCAGTATACGATCATCTCCTTCTTGACTCTTTTATAGAGTCCATATCCTTGGGGGAATACTGAACTTTCCGAGTAATTGGGGAATGCGAAGGAATATATGAAAAATATGTTGAAATCGAAACAGATTCAGCAACTTTCTTGAAGAAACAGAGCACAGACGAGACAAACCAACCATGGATGAGTAACGACAAAATGATCACAGCGGCATTTATATGATGAATACCTTTTAAAACAGCTCAGGGACAAGAGATACTCAACGGATTTGGGGGCGATCGATTGTGGGCGGAGCGGCAAATCAATTTGGGGGAAAATGAAATTGGTGGATCAATTTAGGGGAAAATGAAATTGGAGAAAGCTTTACAAAGATTTGGCGGATCGAATTGGAGCCGGGGTTGAGAACTGAGAACGCGTGAGAGTTGAGGGTGGATCGAGTTGGAGCCGAGGTTGAGAAGGCGTGAGAGTTGAGGGCGGATCAAGGAGGAGCCGGCGTTGAGAAGGCGTGGGAGTTGAGGGCAGAGGCGGATCGATCAAGTTGAAGGCACAGTTGAGAAGATGAAAGTCACGAAGGCGGAGGCAGATCGATCGAGATGGAGGGTTGAGAAAATGAAAGTGGCAAAAAAAAAAAGGCACAAGCACGCGTTCGAACCCCAGACCTTTCACACTGATAGCCAACACTATAACCAATTAATCCAACTAGACTAAGTGAAATAATATTCCCTCACAAAATATATATTTTTAAAAAATTTTATGGGTTCACTTGCCCCCATAGGCTCTAGTGTGCCTCTGCCCCTGGTTGTGGCATTGTCGCCAATGATTGGGGAGGTTGATAGTAGTCATGCGTCTGTTGTGGGTCATAAAAGCAGAAGGACTACAAGCTTGAAGATGTGGAGGGCCAAGAATGAATTGTGGGTCAAGGAATTAAAAATCTTGAATCTTTGATGGATTGCACATGGGAAAGATGGCTTGCACAAAGAAAAGATGTATTACATATAAGAAAAGATAGATCGCACAAAGAAAGATGATTTGCACGTAGGAAGATGGGTTACATATATGAAAGCTGGTCTGCACAAAATGAAATTTCTCACTATAGACTAATTTTACAAATATGGAAAACGGATTGCACATAAGAGAAGATAGTTTACATTTAAGAAGATGAATTGTAGGGGTGTTCATAGTCAAGGCTTGGCAGGGCAAGACCCTTGCCAGATGCCCCACCCGAAAGATCATTAGGTAGTAAAATGCAGCTCAGTGCCCGGCCTTGCCACGATGGAAGCCCTAATATTTTTTGGCAGGGCAATAATGGGCTGAGTAGGACAGGTCTTTCCTACCCAAGTGACAATACCCTGCCACACTCTATATGAAAAAAAAAACAACTTCAATCATACCTAATAAATAATATTGCAAACTTGAAATGAAATATATAATTCTATACTTTAAAATATTTTAAAATAAGTCTACAACTTGAATCTTGAAATTAAAAAGACAACAATATGTCTTAACAAATACTCAAAGTGAAAATAAAAAATATACAATACTATGGTTTTAAAAATACACACACACACACACACACACAATACTATATATACTACTGGGCAGGGCTGTAACATCCCAAATTTGGGAAACTCAAATTTTAATATTATAAGAGAAAATAATAAGTTTTGGTTTTCAAAATTTCCAGAACTTAATTAATTGAAATAAAGAATTGTCTCCTTTAAATTAATTTGGGAAAATTATATTTCAAGGATATAGAAATATTATGGTGGAGTTAATTATGGGAAATTTAGTTTGGATAAATGATAGAATTAAATTTGGAATTTGAATATTTTACAAGAGATGAAACTGTGAAATTTGCCCTAAAATAATTGTGAAATTAATTTAAGGCATATTTCCCCTCAAATTAAGAACAAATAATTAGGGAGGATCATCATACAAAATTAGGGAGTTTGTCTTTGAAAATTATCCAATAATTGCATGTATAAATTTTTAAGGATTTTCATGGGCTTTATAACAAACCCCATCCTTCCATTTGTTTGGCCCAACATCATGTTCCAATACTCCCTCCAACCCAATCCATTTATCCATATTTCATCCAGGCCCAACGCACACGTACCCCCCAAACCAAATATTCCTCACACATTCAAACCATATTAATTCCCTTCCACCAGCGTACATGCACTCCTCCCAGGTAAAAATCAGCCAACCCATTCCATTAAAACCCACGGCCCAAAAGTCCAATAAAAACCCATATCACCAACCCATAAACCAAAGAGGAACCCATTAGCTCATTCTTTCTCCATCGGTTTCTCTCTCTCTCCAAGGCGCGGAAAAAGGAAAGCCAGCTGAGACAAATATCCAATCCTCCTGTACGCAGATCAGCAAGATCATTAGCAACAGATTCACGCAAGCTCAGCCATGTCCATCAAGCCCAGCGCCAAATACCCCCTGGTCTTTGCCTACCGATCAGCTTTCCTCCCTCCAATATATATATTTGTTCCCTTCATCCTCCAAATCCTCTTTCAACTTCACCAGAAAAACAGAAGCAGAAACGTGAAATCTGAGAGAGAGAGAGAGGGTTGCAGAAAAACAAGAGTGAGAGGCCGAAAACGTTAGAGAGAGTAGGAGGATAGAGAGAGACCGAGAGGGATCTTTCCATTTCGTTTTACTGTCATTGGCGTCTTGGTTTTTGCTATCGGATCTGAGGAGCAAAATCAGCACCACGTCGTTAGTGCCTCTGGACTTTGAAGGTAAGGAATAGAGCCTCTTTCCTTAGTTCCAGTTTCGTTTCTGCAAGCTTCGGAGACCTCTGTTCTGTATTAACCGAAACAGGGTCTGTTTATGAGTCTAGTTGTTTCGGACTTTCCTGTTTTGCTGTCAAGGTTTCTTGTTGGCTTTTGCTGTCACGTGAGCTTTGATGAACTTTGAAACTGTTTTGCTGTCATTGTATACTGTTTAAGCATGCAAGCCATGGCTGTTAACATTTTTGTGTTCTTTATTTCCCTGCCGTCATGCTATATCAGTACGTATGCGTGTGTACGTGTGGGTGAAAGGGAAAGATGAAGTGAGAGTTTTTTTTTTCGGTTTCTTGCTGTGTGTGTGTATATGTGTGTCGCTGACCCTGCGTTCTGTGTAAAAGTATATATGTGTGTGTGTGTGTTGTAAATGAAGGGAGAAGGTATATAAGAGGAAAAGAAAGAATGGATATCAGAGAAAGAGATATTGCTGTGTATGCATGCCTTTGCGTTAAAACTGTAGAAGGAAGGTTTATGTGTGTGTGAGTTCAAATAAGTATAGTTATAAGAAGAAGAAGAAGAAGAAAACGCTGCATGAGAGTATGCTGGAACCTCATCGTTTGAATCTGTTTGAATGTTGTAACTGTGGTTATATTCGGTCCCCATCATAAGTTAACGTGTGGTTATTGATGTTCATGAAGTATGGTTTTTGCATGAGCATAAATATAGTGGGAACTCTTGGTGAAAAGAATAAAGAAGTAAAGATGAGGTGCTTTAGGGAGATTTTGTTTTCATTGCTGCAACCACTATTATTATACATGAAAGAACCAAAATTTAATATGGAAGTGAGAAATCTGAATGAAAAATGGAGATATTGTAAAAATAGAAAATTCAAGCAGAATAGAAATAATAAAACTACAAAACTTAACCAATTTTTATTCATTAAAATGGGTTTTAGTTTTCTCATGTTGCATGAAAAAACCAAACTTCTTACATACATATGAAATGGTGGGACCCACATATACATATATGAATTAATATATGTATATGTGGATCACACCATTTAATGTGTGTGTGACATAAGATAATTTTTTTCCTACGACATGAGAAACATTAACCCCGTTAAAATATATTAATTTCTCTTCCTTATATTGTTAGGCGGCAATTGCATTTTTTTGGCCGTAGCAACAATGCTTTATGAGGACATATATTTTAAGCAAATATTACAAACAATACTAATTTATTCAACCAGCTTGATTCTATTTTTATCTAAAAATATTTTCTGTGAATTACTAATTATAAATTATATAATTTAATTTAAAAGTCTATGTGTAAAGGCAAGAGAGAGAGAGAGATGTGGGTGTTTAAAATGTACACACACACGATAGGTTGATGGAAAACCAAAGTTTTGCTATCATAAATATTCATGTATCAGAGTTAAATTGTTATGTGATAATATCTATTAATTTAATTATAGAGTTAAATTAGATCTAGAATAATATTAGTAAATAATAAATTGGGTAAATGATAATAATGAATGATAATATTATTCATTAAAGGGAAATAAATAATAATATTGAAGATGAATTATTTATTAAAAATGTTAATTACTTCTTGTAAATAATATTTTGGGTGTTTGTTATTGAGTTCAGGGAGTTCAAATTAATAAGATAAATGAATAATACCAATAATAATGATAAATAATTTTTGTTATTATTATTAGGAAAAATGAAATAAATAACAATGGAATTATTATCAAAATTTGTAGTATGCGGAGTTTTAAACAGTTATTAATGGTTATTAAATTGATTTGATAGATTGGATTATGGAATATGTTGAACTCTCGATTTAGAAGCAGGGTGATAGTAATTAGCTTTGGTGAGAAGTAACCACTTTCCACTTATTATGCATGTCGATATGTTGCTTGTGAATATTTTGTTAAATAATTATGAATGTTTTTTATTGCCTTGTGGAACCTTATGATTTGAAATATTGAAATATATTGTAAATTAAGATGTTTTGACATGGTTATGAGAATTATTAGAAAAACTCTTATTGAGTTAACTATTATAATAATGGAAAGGGATGAATTGGAAAGAGATGGAGTTGTTATTTTCACCACGTAGTGAGGCCTCCATTGTGCACAATGGTTGGCTTACTATTGTCCCCTCAGTTTATTGAGGAACTTGCCCACCAGAGTGATGGGTTTACTATACGGGACTTGCCCACCAGAATGATGGGCTTACGACACCTCACTAGGGTAAAGTGGGGAAAAGACCTATGGTCTGGGACATGTACTCTAAAGATTTTGGTCTGTCCTCATCACTTGACCAGTGAGCTTTTGAGTAACTAGTAACATGGGTGTGACTTAGCCCATGAGTCTAGTTGGAGGAAATAAGGTGGTTCGGTTGGATTGAAGGGAGATATTCTGGGTATTGAACTCAAAAAGATTTGTGATGATGAAGGGGACAACTTGAGAATTGCATGGAGTTAACTTTCTTAGCCTAAACCAATTAATTAGACCAAAGGGAGATTAACGAATTTAATTACCCAATTGAACATGGGAAACCCTCTAGCTCAATGACACCTATTCCACTAGAAAACTCATAATGAAATAAGTGGTGGCTAATAAAACCCGTTAAAAACCAAACACAAAATAATCTTGGAAATCATGTTTACAATTATCTAATTAAACAACCAGATAATTTATCAACCCAATTAAACAATTAAAATGATAAACCAAATTAACAATTAAATTAATAACGAAAACTCAATTATTAATCTAATTGACAATCCAAATGTTGCAAATAAGAGTCCAGCAATAAGCATAACTTCAAATTATCAGTCTAATCCAAAAGAAATAAGTTTACAATCTAAAACTAGATTGTTCTCAATTACTACAACTCAAAATCCTTTAAAACTAAATAATCTTAAGTTTGAATTAAAAAGATAAAAAGAACAACACTCCCTTGTGATCTTCATGTGTAAACCCTAGGCTCTAGCTTCCTCCATGCTCTTCCCAAGTTACCTCCCAAAGAGTTTACGCTGCCATCACAGTCCCTCTCACGTCCAAATTCCTTTGTGAAGCCACGACCATGAATTATTTATTGAATGAATGATGTGGCCAATGTGAAAGAAAGAAAGAATCAATGGAATTGAATGAATGACGTTAAGGAATGGACGAATCAGTGGATATTGAATTGGGAAATCAATGTCCTCCTGTAGCCTCTACGTCTTGATTGCGTCTTGTGTCTTCGGCCTATGCTTCAAGTCTCGCAGCGTCGGCACCTTGTCTTCTCTCAATCTCCTGGTGTCTTGCGGCTGTAGCTTTTTCTTATAGGCAGAGCTAGGTTAATTAATAGGAGAGGAAGAGAGGGCTTTTAGGGTATTAACTTAAGCCCAATAAAATTCAAGTAGTCCCATAAAATTTCACCATTGGATTTCCTTTTAGCTATCCTGAAAAATCCTGCACCATAGGATCTTATAAAATCACAATCTATCATATATCAAGAGATATTATTTAATCAGAATATTAATAATTTAAGCCCAATATCTTATAATTAATTCATATTTATATTATTTCCTAAAATAGGCTAACAATCTAAATATTACCTAATAATTCTAAATTAGCCTAAAATAATCCCCAAAATAAATGAATAAGGTGGGATAAAATATATGAAAATTGGGATTTATCAGATATATTATAAGAATGTGATATTTTATGAAGAGGATGTTAATGAATTGTATTAATTGAGAAATTGAAACACCTATTTTATGATATTTCATTTATGACATAAGATTTTGTAATATCAATATTGGTGACTTGTATTTTTAAGATTTGGCTACATAAATTATTCCACTTGGCACCACACAAGCACATATTAGTATTTGTAATAAGTTGGACTGATGGTTATCAAATTTTTCCAAGTGATAGCTCACGTCCGAGTCCATTAGGAAAGACCTCAAAAGCTTAGACTACTCTGTTAAAAGTAGTGCTTCTATTTCTTTTGGTTTATGTTAAATAATTGTATATTACCACGTTAGGGCTCATTATGATACTCTGATAAAATTTTAATTTTTTTGTAAATTTTGAAGCACTATTAGGTTAATGACCTATCTAATATTTGGTTATTTTATTAATTAAAACGGTGGATGTTTCAAGGGCGGCATATTATGCCCAATATGAAACGACCACCGTTTAATTAACTAAATAATCATCTATTAATCAGCAAATTCGTCACATAATAGGTTTTAAGCAAAAATTAAAATATTCAAAATATGTCAAAGTATGCATAATGAGCCCTAGAGTGTGGCACTATACAGTCATCCAAAACATACATCAAAAGAACAAAAGTCCTACTCGTAGCAAAATAGACTAAGCTTCTGTTGACTTCCTAGAAGGACTTGGATAAAAATGGTCACCTGGAAAAATATTGTAACCATCAGCCCAACTTATTATGAATACCAATATGTGCTAGTGGAATGTCAAGTAGATTAAAACTAAGCATTCCAAAATAAAACAATTCATCAACATCTTCTCCATTAATCATCACATTATTACTATATATCATAATTGGGTGTCATCAATCTTTATGAACTAAATTCCCAAAATTCCTCCTATCAATCCATTTGAACATCCTTATTGCTTCTGACTAGACCCATGGGGTAAGTCACACTCATGTTACTAGTTACTCAAAAGCTCACTGGTCAAGTGATAAGGACCGACCAAAATCCTTAGAGCACCTGTCTCAGACTATGAGTCTTTTCCCTACTTTAACCTAGTGAGGTGTCGTAAGCCTATCACTCTGGTAGGCAAGTCCCTCATTAAACCGATGGGACAATAATAAGCCAACAATTGTGCACCAATGGAGGCCTCACCACGTGGTGGAAATAACTTTTCCATTTCTCCCAATTCTACCCTTTCCATAATTATCATAATAATTTATTTCATATATTTCAACTCATAAAATTCCACATGACAAACTTTATTTAAAGCATTCATAATCAGTTCAGAAAATACTCATAGGCAATATATCAATAATATAATAAGTGGAAAGGGGTAACTTCTCGCCCAAGCTAATTACTATCACACCGCTCATAAACCGAGAGCTCAATACATTGCACAAATCAATCTACCACAACCAATTTACTATCAATTAATAACTCTTTAAAATTCCACATATTCAAAATTATAACTGATAATTTTATAAACTTAAAATATACAAATTTTAATGATAAATTTGGAATACTTGAAGTTGCAAATTATGTTGGTACTAAATGAGGGAGACCATTGTACACATTGACTCTCCTTTCAATTTACTATTAATAACTCCCTTTATCCTATTTATTATGCATGAGTAATTTCCTAAATTATTTATTCCATTTCTATTAATAGAAATAATTATTATTATTCATTCCTATTTTTTAATAATATTATTATTATTTATTTTTATCATTATTTATTCTACTATTCATTCATCATTATATAAAATTTAAAACCCTAAGTTAAATAAATGCATATACCCAAATTATTCTTTTCAAGAGGTAATTAACATTTATATTAAATAAATAATTCATTTTCAATATATTATTTATTTTCCTTTAATAAATAATAATATTATTCATTATTATTATTTATCCAATTTATTATTTATTTCTTCTCATAATATTATTATTTATTATTATTATTTATCCATACTTTATTTACTCTCTCTGTCCCTAATAATGATAATTACTGATCCTTAAAAATTTACTTTATATGTATGTATATAAAATAAAATTAATAACTTTAATACACACACACACACACACACATAACATCTTATTCTAAATCAGTTTGTTTTCATTCTATATACCAGTGTTATCAAAACCGGATCGGACCGGTCGGGTCGACCCGGAAACCTATGACCCGGTCACCGAACCGGTGATAGGACTGGTTATGCATCAAAAACGGGTATTGACCAATCCAACCGCCGATTTTGGAGAAAATCGATAGAAAACTGGTCCAACCCGGTTGGTGCTCTTCTTCTTTTTTTAAAAAAAATTTATAACTTTACTAAAGATATTGTTGGTTATCCACATTATTTTGATGATGATATAGAGCCTTTCATTGATGCACCATCTTTGAATTCTTTGCCATGATTTTATTGTGTTTAGAGGTTATTTTGTAAACTCATCTTCTTTCTTCGAGGAAAAAAAAACTTATCTTCTTTAATTTTGCTCCTAGTTAATTGGGTTATTCATTTTTTAAATTTGTATAAATGTTTTAGGTACTTTTATTTTGCAAACTCATTTTATATATATATATATATATATATATATATATATAAGTATGGTTGTATAATTTATAAATATAGTATGGTCTTTGAGACCAAGTCATAGTTATGCGGTTCAACCAGTGACCCATTGACCCAGTACTCCGACCGGGTCGATGACCGGTCCAAGTCTGATAATATTGCTATATACACACACCCAAATACAAGCTTTATCTTCTTCTTCCCATACATACACACCATATAAATTTATATATATATATATATATATAAACACACACAGCAACATACACACCATAAAACCAATCCTTGAACTTCATCCTTTCTTTTTCTTATATTCCACGTGCAAACATGCGTTTTATATATATATATATATATATATATATATATATATATAAGTACTCACACATAAACCTTCCTCCTACGGTTTTGACGCAAAGGCATGCACACACACATAATATATATATATATATATATATATATAGTAGACACACATGCAATAACTCTTTCTATAAATACCATAGTCCATACACACGCACAGAAACCTAAATATACACACATATATACAGGATCATTATTTCGAGTCATGGCATGCATTCTCTCCCCTTTCTCTTGGTTTATAATGGTCACCTATATATTTATCTCTTTGGTTTTTATTCAACAACCGAAGGTTCAGTTATATATGTACATTAGTTTCACCACCAAGCTTTTAGTTTCGGCATGCACAGCAACATGACAGTAAACATAAGGAAACAATCACAGCAACATGATGCCAAGATGTCCCTGTTTCTGCGTTTTTAGTTTTAGCCGCTGAGCATTTCATTTCCTACATCTAATACTCTTGATTTGCATTGTAAAATGATGGAGATAAGAAGGAAAAGAAGACTCGGCATTTACCTGTAAAATATTTGTGTCTCATGTATAAATAAGTGTTATTTTGATTTAATAAGAAAAGGGTAAAAAAGTAATTTGATATGGGAATTATTAAAGTCATAAAGAAGCGACTGTTGATAGGCACAATTATTAGAAAGCAAAGGCACATACGTTCAGAAAAGATTAATATAAAGAGCGTAAATAAGTCTTCAGAGTTTAATCGTGAAAATTGTATCTCATCCCTATCATAAGAAGATACAAGGAGAGAGAAGGTCAAGACTCTGAGAAAATTTTCTATCGCTAAAGATCTTCCGCAATCATGGAGAAATGTTAGTATATGTTTAATTATATTGAATGTGAAAGCATGATATTCTAAGATTCTGTAGAGTTGTGTTCTTGTATAATAATCTCTGAGTTGAAGAACATTATGTCTTACATTACCTTCGTAGATCAACCTACAACGATAAGCTTGGGTGTTGGTGTTATTCCCCTGTTTCAACAATGCAATGACTGAGGAAGTAATGACTCAACTCTCTTTGCGTCTCTCTCTTTCCTCCTCTCTCACTGCTCTCTCTTTCACTTCTGCAACTCTCTCTCTCTCTCTTGGTATCTCCTTCACTCTCGGCTCTTTCTCAGTCTCTCTCTTGACCCACTCTCTCTTTTCTATCTGTTCTGTCCTCTGCTTCACCGAAAGAAGTGTGGAAGGTAAATGGAACAAAGACATATATAAGGAGGTGCAAGAGGTTGATCGGCAAGCAAGGACTAGAGGTTATTCAGTAGGGAAATTTACCTTTTTAATAAAGATTTTAAAAAAATAGTTTATTAATTTGCTTAATTGTGAGGAAAGTGTATGAAATAAGAGGATGTGCGCACCAAAAAAAATAATAATAATAAAACGCAAGTGACTCTAATGTCATTAATTACTTGCTTGGCTTTTCTTGACATTAGAATCTATTACGCTTCCACGGGTTATTTAGCTAAATAAAAAAAAAACACTAATTTTTTTTAATCTAATAATGTACAATTTCGTTATTAGCTAAATAAAATTAAACAAACATGTTAGACTTATAATTAGTTAATTAATAAAAAGATTTTACTTATTATATATATAATTATTATGATATTAAATTTTGCTTATTATATATATATATATATTATGAATTTTTATTTTATGATTATTATTATATAATATTTAATTGTATTTATTTATAAATTTTTTGTTTATATATATAATTATATTTATTATTATATATATTTTAATTATATAATTTTTTTTATTTTAATTAAAAGGAGGGGCGTGCCATGCGCCCCTCCTTTCACGCTGCAATTGCATCGTGTCTTTTTTTATTTTTTGTAAAAGGGAGAGGCGTGTGGTTCACACCCCCCCTTTTTTTGTAATATAATATGTGGTTTGATTGACGCAAGTGGCGTCAGTCAAATTGACACCACTTAGTGGCTCAGTTTGACTGACACCACTTTGTTAGTGGCGCCATATGACATGGTACTACTTGTGGCGCCCTATTAGATGGCGGCACCAACTATATTAGTCCGATAATATGTTTGAACAGTGTCTTATTTTGATATTTTTTTTAAAAAAATCTTTATTAAAAAGGTAAATTTCCCATATTCAGCACTGGGCTCAAGAACTGGTGAAGAAGCATGGCGTCGCTGATCCTCTGTTAGCTTTACTGATGGCGTGTCGTAGCTAGAGATTGCGTGATCTGCTCCCTACTTCACGTAATTATCGCTGGTGAGCTTGGTTTTAATATTTGTTTCAGCTGGATGACTTTTACGTAATGGGCTCACTGGGGATTGGATCAAAGAGTGTTTGGTTGGATCGACTTTCCCTGCTCGTCCTACTCACCCTTTGGACGAGCAGGGAGCGCTCATCCCCCCTTGGGACCAGCGCTGGGAGATCTGGGAGGTCCAGATCTCCCTATGAGATCTGGACCGTCCATTTTTTTTAAAAATTTTTATAAGATTTTTATAAAAAAAAATTATCAGGATTTTTTTTTCAGTATCAGTAAGTATCTTGAAATATCTTTTTAGTAGCAGCCAGTAGTCTAAAATATTTTCTCAAAATCTTCAAATAATTTTTTAAGATTATAAAGTATTTTTCAGCAACATTCAGTACCCTAAATTTTTTTTAAACAGCACTAGTCAGTATCCTAAAGTATCTTTTTAGTCTCAGTCAGTCCCCTGAAAAATTTTATCAAGATGATAAAGTTTTTCAAGGGACTGACTGAGACTAAAAAGATACTTTAGGGTACTGACTGGTACTGTTAAAAACATTTTCAGAGTACTGACTAAGACTAAAAACATACTTCAGGATACTAACTGACACTAAAAATAATTTTATATTATTGAAAATAATTTTTAGAATCTTAAAAAATTAGTTTAGAATACTAAATGGTACTTAAAAAATTATTTTAGGATACTGACTGGTACTTAAAAAGATATTTTTTTTACAAAAATCTTATTAAAAAAAATAGACGGTCTAGATCTCATGGAGAGATTTGGACTACCCAGATCTCCCAACGCTCATCCCAAGGTGGACGAGCGCTCCCTGCTCGTCCAAAAGACGAGTAGGGAAAGTGGATCCGTGTTTGGTTTGTATTTTGGGCCAAAGAGACAAGGAATAATGGATCTTAATTTTTCTTAATGTGGAGGCTGCATGTGAAGGAGTATTAAGATATGGTATTGGGCTGAAACAGGCTTCCTAGCTGGTCTCGTTTTGGCCCATATGGCTAAGGAAAAAGAAGAAAACAAGCAAAACTAGACATGTGATTATGGATGTGCGTGTGTGTTTTCTTCTTCTTTTTTTCTCTTAGGCATAAAATATTGATGATAAAATCTGTTTTAAGCCTAAGATAATTACTTATTCGAATTTATTATTTTCCCAAATTAATTTAGGGGAAATAAGCCTTAATTTTAACTAATTAATTTTGTAATTATTTTAAATCAAAAATTCATTATTAACTTTTCTTATCATATTTAAATTTGAGTTTCCCAAATTTGGAATGTTACACAATGCCTAGCCCTACCCGCAAAAATGTCCAACCCAATTTGTACTGAGTTGGGCAAAGCGATTTTTCCGCGGGTTCGAGTGGGTGCACAAGGTCATGAGTATCATGAACACCCCTAATAGATTGCCTTTATAAAAGGAAGATCGTTTGCAAATAAGAAAAGATTATTTGCATATAAGGAAAGATCAATTGCATTAAAAGAAGGTTGTTTACACAATACATAATTTGCAAATCAAACTAATTTTGCAACATAAGGAAGATGGATGGCACATAAATAGACGACTTGCACGCCAAGGAAGAAAGATTGCACATAAATGAAAGATATAATACATATGGGAATGTTTTCAGTAAAGGTAATTTTTTCTTTCTCCTATTACAATTATTTATAGTCAAGGACCACACACTTGTACAAGATTCTATATTTATAGGTCCTAATTAACAAATAAATTTCTAAATAGGAATTTATGGGCAATTTTCCCTTAGTAATTTCAATTTCTTTCACTGGCAAAACCAATTTAGTTTCTTTTTCTACCAGAAAATGATTCTATTTTATGATTGTCTATAAGAGATTTATATCACATATCATTTTTTATACTATCAACCGGTAGTGTTTTCTAGATATTATTATTGAGTATTTGAACAACAACCTATTCCAAATTCTGGTTTATGTAAATTCTTAATATCTCATATCTACTTATCAATATCTTGAATCGAATTTCAAATTTCTTAAGATATTGTTCAAATAAATAGACTTTTCAATTAATTGTGTTTGTTTGTTATTATTTATTTCATGCACCGCACAAAACAAATTAATTATAAATAATGTAGTAAAGAAAAAGAATGAAATATGAGGAGATGTCACATCAATAAGATAATAAGTGATCAATTTACTAGGTGTCTTCAAAGTGTTCTAATCCCGGTCACCCTAGCTTGGTCCCAAACATTTTGATCATGGAATCCCCCATCCTGTTTGGGACGAGGAGCAAAGTGGGAACCAAGATCACCTTGAGGTCTGGATCCCAATCCTAATCCCCCTTTTTTAATTTGTTATCATCAGGATCTCCTTTGAGATCCTAGTCTTTTTTAAAAAAAAAAAATTTATCTCATAAATTAAGTTATCCTTTTATTTTTGTATTTTTATATGATAAATTAAGTTATCATTTGATAAGATATGTATCACATTATTAGTTGAAGTTAAATTTAACACTTCAAATCAAACAACAAAATAAATAACCAAAGTATTTGATTTATTGCTAATAAGGATGCTCATCATTGAAATAATCAAAATACAAAATTTGTTCAACGAAAACTTATATTTATAATATCAAAATAAATTTTCAAAATTATTTTAGAGTTTATAAAATGCGAAAGTTTTAGGATCATGACAAATATAAATGATATAATATGAGCTCTAGGAATACTGAAGAGTCTTCAAGACTTACTCCATATATGTTTTCCTTTGCTCCTTAATAACCTCCTAAAGAAAATAAATATAGTAATTATAAGACCCAAAGATCTCTATAACTATTGATTATTAAAAAATATACATTCAAAACAAGAGCAAGAACATACAGTTCAAAAATCAAGTTCAACTTACACTAATTTATTAATATTATTAACATAAAAACTTTCACAAACTAATTCTCAATTTAGTTACCAAAACCCCTCCCAACAAGGGTTCTAAAACGATTGAATATCAATATATTATCCAAATATCATTCACAAGAGATTTCACAAAACATGTCTCAACTTTATTACAAAAATAATCATACAAAAACTTTATCATTTAAATCATAAATCACATATATAACATGTTAAACAAATTATTGATGCATAGACCACCCTTATTACCCCTAACCAACCTTATAATAACTTAATGAAGCCATATAGGCCAACACATAGTCTAATATAAACCTCCATTTACTAGATTGTCTTAAGCTCATTAGTTCTTGAGATGTACCCGGCCAAAGCTTTAGAACTCAAGTCTAGACTCTGGCTCCTCTCCTTAAAAGAACACAACTAAGGAGGTGTAATATGTGCCAAGCTCCAATATCCGCCAAAGGAAAACATGAATGAATGGCTTTGACAAGTACCATACATTGTGCACTGAGATGGCACAAAGATATCTCATAATAAAAATTTCTTATCATTCCAACCAGTCACAACTCCACAACCATACATATGCATCAAAGACAAACAATCACAATATTACCATGTATATACAAGTTCCAAATTCACAAATATAGTTCTAAACATGATTTATCCAATAATCTATCCCCAATCATCTTTAAGATAACAAATAACATCATTGAAATCAGTGGCAAAGTCAGGAATTTTCATGACGGGTCACGAGAATAAAAAAATATAATAAAAATATTTAAAATCTAATATAAATCTAATATATAAAAAAATTGAAAGAAATCTACTACAGAAATTAAGATAATTTTACTTAACTCTTAATCTACATGTTTTCATATTATTAAACTCATCAATAATTCTATATCACACATTCCATTTCACAAATCTCATATCATAAACTCCATATCGTAAATAATAAATCACAAATTTTCTACCAAACTCCATATCATAAATAATAAATCACAAATTTTCTATTTAAACCTAACTTTATTTTCCTCAAATCAACCACTCAAGTAAAAATAAAAACTATACAATTTTTACTCAAGACTTATTAATTCCATTAAAAGCAAAGTGATCATCTAGAAGCCTTAAAATTTCAAAATCTAATAAATACCTAAATTTTTCATAAAACAAATTTCATCCAATTAATTATAAGAGACTAGAAAGATAAACTATTTCAGTTCCCTAAAGATAAATCCTAATGTTTTGTGCGAGTCCGACTGTTGAATTGTTTCTTCTAATCTTATGTGATTGTGCCAACTGTGCGAGGAGTAATAGAATGAATTAAGAAACAGAAGACTGGAAGGGGTTTTAACTTCCAGTGTAATGTGTGCGAACTGTTCGAAATGTTTTTTCTATATATAACTATGCAACCTTTTGATATATAAAACAGAACGCTCATTTCTTATATAAATATATATGTTGTCATACTAATTTCCATTATATAGTTTTTTTTAGGGGGCGGGGGCCCACCCTAGCCCCTTTGATTGAAATATATAACATTATTCTAAAATCATTTATAATAAATAATATTTTCACTATAATATATACATATGCTTAACTTGTTTCCAAAATATATATCTATGAATTCTAATACACACAAGCATGCTCAAATAGTTTCTTATCTTATCAATGTAATATTAGTCAAATATAAAATTTCAAATCAAACCCTCTATAGGTATAACAAATCACACACACACAGAGACAATTGATAAGTATATAAAAGATTAACCAATGTTACCTCTACTTTAAGCTTATTTTTATCAATATTTGTATCATATTGACACTAAATAATTTCCACTGCAACTTCTCACGGCCTCTCTCTCTCTCTCTCCATATTGTGCGTGTGTGTTACATCAAACAACCCAATTTTCTTGAATCAATATCCATATTTTTTGTTTTTTGAATTTCTCAAGCAAAAGTTGTCAATATAAATACTAGAGTTGTTAATTTTTTTAAACCATAATACTTGAGTTGTTAATAACTATATTAAAGTTACAAATGAGGTATTTGTTGAATATTTCCCATTATCATATTTTGTTTTGATTTTGATGGCTTTTAATTCAATAAAAATGCTCCCTCTAATCCTTAATATGGGACATATTTGAAAAGTTGATATTGATTATAAATATAAGAACTATATTTTATATTTGTCAATATTTTTTTATTTACTCATATTGATGTTTTTTCAATAATAATCAATAAATATAGGAAAGGATTAAATTAAGGAAAATGACTAAGATGTTTTAAAAAATATATGTCATATAACTAATATAACTAACTTTTAATCTAATTAAATTAAGTAAATATATTTTATATAAAAGACTGAAAGGAAAGGAGTAAAATACTATATTCTATATAATAAATCCTAATGATTGACTAGATAAGATTACAGCTAAGTTAAAAAATAATGTAGAAATAATCTCTCTTTTAATACATACATTAGTACGCACATATATATATGTATATGTGTATGTATATGTGTTTACACATGTACTTACACACATGCATACCTATACACACATATATATCAATCAAATTTAAGATAATAGCAACTATCTTATAAATTATTTAAAGCTTTTCATAAACTTGAATTCAAAACAGTAAATTTTGATTTACAATTTATCTCTTCATAAAAAGGCACACAAACAAGTGAACATAATTTTTTTTTTTAATACACTCGCAAAAAAAATATTTTTTATACAAAAAAAAAAAACTTAAGCGAATAATCCTATGAACTCAACGGTGTCGTATTAGTTATAACATGGATGGTAAATCTTAATTAAATACATTGTTTTGTAGAATATAAGTTATGTTCTTGTTAATGAAACCATCTTTTCATTAACAAGGCAACATAAAATTAAAGAAATAGTGATTAGGAATAATTTCTCGTTAGTAAAGCTAAGGCTTTGCTCAATCCTCAATCCAATTTCCAACATATTTGTTGGGCCACACTTATGAACAGTTAACCCAACACATATTGGGCCTAAAGGTTTAAAGCCCATTCACATAATTTTTATAGGTTTGCCCATTCAAATGTTGGAAGCACTCCCGCCTTTTTTTTTTTTTTTTTTTTTTGACCTTGTGATATATGAAAAGGTTATAACCAACATTGAGTTCGTTTAATGGTGTAAGATTTAGGTTTTAAATTTGAGTTTCAAAGGGCCATGAACCATAAATCTGATACCAGATCATATTATAAAAAAAATGAAAAGGTTATGATTAATGATACAACCAATTTATTAGTTTCACAAGAGAGTCGTTTTTAGCTCTCTCTATATAATAGATTTATGGTAAAAAAAAAATACTATTTATAAATTATGAATAATATGACTTGTCTTGAACTAAACTTTATTTATTTATTTTATTTATTTTGTATTTATAATTTTGGTTTATAAAAATAATTTTAGGGTTGAAGCCACTACTAATGAATTACCTATTTTTCAATTGTATGTAAAAATATTTTCAAATTACAGCTGAATTTTTTTCACCATTAATAAAAACTGAAAATCTTTCTCCAAGCTGAATGCATGTTTGTTCTAACATTTTACAAGTACTTCTACGATTTATAATATAAGTATGTTAGATGAATTTTATTCTAGTTTTGAGATTTTGCACAAAAACCAAAAAACACGCATAAATTGAAGTGGTGGTTTTGGCAGCGACAAATTTTATTCTAATAATGAATTGAGCAACAAAATGAAGGAGTATATATTTACACTAAAAAAATGATTTCCCATTGATATATATTTAGTATTCATTTGGATTAGCTTAAAAAAAAAAAAAGTATTTTTGCGTAAATATGTTAAATGAGTTTGATTTAAGAAATTCCAAACCGCCCTCTTTTTCTTAATAGTCAACATTGTGAACTATGAGAAGGGACTTTTATGTTCCTCTTTTTAAGGTCCATGCTCTAATAATGAACCATTATAATTAAAGCAGTGAAGGAGGTAGAAGTCAAAGTCCGTGGGGCTACTAAGACTAGACTCCCACTCAATTACGTGTACCTCCCGTGTGTCCAAGTTTGGTTATGTATCCTCTTTTTTAATCAGAACACATGCAATCTTCTATTTAAAGGAAAGCATCTTTTTCGGTGGTGAAATTAGAGGGGTTTTGGTGGACCCCCTAAATTGGGCCCCCCCACGGATCTATAGAAGCGTATTAGTTTGGACAAACTTCAAATGTTTGTAATATTTGTTGATGATGGACTCAAGTACAGCAAATTCTGCTGTGCACTTAGACCATGAAGTTGTGCTTCTAAGGCCATTATGTAGAGCCGGGAAATTGGGCCGAGCCTGTCGAGCCAAGCCCGTTTAGACCCTGATCTTTTAAGGGCCGGGCTTAAAAATTTGAAGAGATAAATGAAATTGGTTCTGGAGGGCCAGCCCTGACGGGCCTTGGGCTTAAACGGGCCGGCCTTTTTCACTGTAGCTTTTTTCTTTTTTTTTTTCCTTCTAAATTTATTAATTTATATATATATTGTATTTGTTATAGAGTTATTTATCTTTTTAACTACAAATATATAATAATTATACTATAATTTTATGATTTGATTTATTATTTGTTGCAAATAAAGATTATGGATGTGTTCATGATACGAGAGAAGAATTTCATGATATTCTTACTTATGAGCTAGAGGCTACTACTCAAAGTGAAAAACAATCAAATGTCGTTAAAATCGATGATAGTGACGAAGATGACGACAATAATAATCATCCTACTAATGTCGCTTAGTGATATGTTTTTTATGTTTTATGTGAGTTATTTGTGAACATAGTTTGCTTTTGATTATAAATTAGTGATTGTGCTTATTTATTGGATGATTCGTATTGTAATTTACTAATTATATTTTTTTTAAAAAAAGTGAAGGAAAAATAGTTAAAATTTGAAATAGTAATTTATGGGCCCTGCGAGTCGGCTCTGGCCTTGGTGTTCTCAGGCCGGGCTTTGAAAAACATGTGTTTTTCTTACTCCGGGCCCTGGAGGGCCGGCCCTGTTAGGCCTTGGCCCTTCATGGGCCGGCCCTAATTCCCAGCTCTACCATTATGGAAGAGCTAGCAAGCTAGGAGTAGTAAGGGTGGGCACTCAGACAAGGATCTATGTACATACACACACATATATATAACAATAAGATGCAAGGAGTTAATGATAGAATGGTTAGACTTATACTCAGAATTTTAGTTTCTAAATAATTACTAAAAAATCTTTTTCTACTATGAAGATGATAAAAAAAACATGCTTCGAAATAGAATGGAAGACCAATTTTTAGACGATTCTTTGATTAAATACATTGAAAAATAAATTATTTTGAGATTTAGCACTGATTCAATTATAGACGAATTTAATATATGAAAATACTTAAAGTAAGAGTTAAGTGAAATGATATTTATTTTTGTAATAAATTTCTTTTAATATTTTTTTATATTAGGTCTGTATCATATTTTTAATACTTTTATTTATAATATAATATTTTTTATTTTCACCCCCGTCATTAAAATTCCTGGGTTTATCACTGATCTTGTACCATTAGACTATAAGGTCTTAGTCATTTCTCTGTCCTCTACACCGTCTTCTTAGACTTCTTTTTGTTTTTTAATATTAATTTCTGGTATTCGATTCGGGGTTTGTGGGCATTTCCCAACACATGTGCTCTTCTAGGATTTGAACTCAGGACAAAGGGATCTAGCTGGACCTAACACTACTAGATTAACTCTATATTGGTCTCTTAGCCTTCTTGTATGAGGCAGTAGCATTATCTTTTTATTATGTGTTACACTTCATCTAAAACCATATATACTTACTTAAATACTTTCAAACATTAGTTCAAAGTTTTAGTTTCCAACATACATTTACCCACTAAAATATTTTAGGGATGAAAAATAATCCTAGTTTCATGATAATTAAGATATAAAATGGCATAACATTTATTCGAGAAGTACAATGGAGCCTTCACAGCTTACTTCCCCAGTGTCTCCTCTTGCTTTTGACCATAATCCTCTCCTAAAACAATGCTAATATAAAAATGTTAAGATCTAACAATTTTAGTAACTACTGAAAATATCAAACAAGCAAACCACATATAATTAAAAAAAAAGTAACTTTTAAATATATTTAAGGATTTAGCCGAACTATTATTTCCTATCTCTGTTACTATATTCTTTTTTTTATTTCACTATTTTGTTTTTAAATATTTCATATATTTGGTGATCAAATTTCCTCTTATTCAGCCTATATTTTACCCTTCTAAGCGTAATACTTGTTGTTCTAGCCTCTTTAAGGTCATTAATGACACCCTAAGTCCTAAAAAAAAATCAAGATGTTACATTATGCCTCAATGGCATTTAATTTTAGTCTAGAAAGGAATTCTAATTGATGTCATAAAAAATTAGTTATTTAATTCATTAACCATATTAAATAGTGTTTGAGAAATGAACAATATTATCTGAAAAAAAAATTAAATTTGTGCTAGTTTCTTAAAATACTTATTTAAATAATTTGTTTTAGATACTACTCTCTTACAAAATGAGTTTGAGTTCTCTCTAAATTTTTGACCATTAGATTAAAAAAAGATGGTTCAAATTTTATATTTTATAAAACTATTATTTTAAATATAAATAAATAAATAAATTTAAACTATTAAAATCTGATCTACGCACTTCATAACTTTAATTACTAATAAATAAATTATAAAATACTCTATAATAATTATTTTAAAAAACATTAAATCTGAACCATTCAATTTTTATCTAAGAAAGGAGATTATATTTTAAGAAGAAAATGAGAAAAATGATTTTAAGAGTATCATTTTCCCATATATCATCACTAAGAGAAAAAGAATCATAAATTAAAAAATAAAAATAAATTGAGCTCTTTTTTATCCAATAAAATGAATTGTATTCTTACATTTAAAATCAAAATAAAATACTAATTCTTATATATGGGAGTGGAACTTTGGTTTCATTGATATATGTTTTTTATTCTATTACGTTTGGTAAAATAGGTGCATGGAATTTCTAGTACACGGACAAATTTTGGGGGTGGCCCACTAAATTCAACCACACATACTAAAAGTCAAGAAAGAACAATTTAGTATAATTAAAATAAATGGACCTAGACAAGAACATGATCATAATTCTTCTCCTCCAACCAATGTAAATGCCCAAGACCTATCCTAACTAGTTTCCACTTTTCTCACGTTTCCTCTCCTTTTTCAATATTTCGTTTTCAATATTAATTGTTCCCGTTTATTCAAATTTAGGTCTTTGTCCATTTTAAATTTCATTTTAGAAAAATATTTCATATTAACCCCATGATTTCAACCTCACTTTTTAGTTACCCCCATTAGGACGACTTCTCATGTAGTATGTCACAATAATTTTCAAATTTTCAACTAAATTTAATGCAGTTGATAAAAATACGACCACCATTTCATAAAAATGTTGAATTATTGTTTATAAGAACTTGAAATGATTATCCTAAATATAATATTTAATAGCGTTGCATAAAAACTTGAAATGGTTATCCTAAATATGATTAATGTATGTGAGAAAAAATGTATAGCATCTCTATTCTTTCTTTCAATACTCATCACATATAAGGGTGAATTTGAAAAACATAACCACATATTAAATGTTTTAACTTCCATTTGTTAGTATATGAAATTTGGTTAATATGGACATATAATAAAAACCAAAGATATAAATAAAAGGGATGTATGGTACTCCTTAGTCCTTCCAATTCAAAATATAAGACGTTATTAAATAATTTATATGAGTAAATTTTTTTAGTAAAGTCATTTAATATATATTGAATTGATAAAATTTACTGATTTTAGTCTTGTTTAAGAATATGATTTTGAAATATGCATTTATTATTTGTCACTTCTCTTTATCTCTGGTAGAGGGAAAATGTGAAAAATAATTCTTAATTATCATATCAACTTTTTATATTTTGAACTAAAATTTTATTGCAGACAACTTATGGCCTGTTTGGTATGTTGAAATTGATTTTGATAGAAATAGATATGATTATAGAAGTAAGGTTTAAAAGTATGTTTGGAATGAGACCTAATTTTTATGTGAAAAGACCAAAAGGCTCTTCTAAAATAAAAGCAACAACTTTGTTCCGGAATAAGAACACGGATATTGGACTTGACTTAGGAATAATACCCAGGGCCTACGTACCCATGAATGAGATCAAAGTCCACGTAATTCGATGATATAGATAGGGAGTGGGGGTATGTGCTCTATGTGTATAGAATTGTAAAGAGGTAGAGTTGGAAGTCGTATACCTTATTGGGTTAACCCTTTATTAATGGGATTATTTTAGGGGTTTATTCATCGTGCCATAAGTAACTACTCCATTAACTGTTCCACTATCTGCACATTCCTATATTATAGGCATAATTATTGGGTATTTATTATTTTACCAGATTATTAGTATCTGGTCATTGAATAATTCCTGTTGAGCCAAATCTACGCCAAGCCCATTATTTTTATCCGTAATAAACTTCATTAGGCTTCATCCACATCCTTCTTCGAAGTTTTCCATCAACACATGCAAATGATGTGATTTAAGACATTTCGACTTCAAGTCCTTCATTGACACAATGACACAAGCTTGTTAATGTTTAACAAGTAACCCTTTGGCACTTTCACTGAAGAAAGAAACTCACAAAAACTTCTTTTTTCTTCTTTAGATAGTATGAAGTCGCTGGTCAAAGGAATATATGAGATGCTCTCTCCTCCTGTGCCAATTCCTCTCTTATTCCTATCTCACTTATGTCTAGTCTTGCATTTATGTCATCCTTCATCTTCACAAAAAAAATAGAGTAACATTCCAAAAAGACTCTCATACACATTTTTCTCAGTGTGTATGATATTAAGAAAATGTCTAACATTAAGGTTACTCTAATGTGACAGATTTTTTTTTCTTTAAAAGAAAAAAGATGTTTTCTTCCACCTATTTGTCCCTAACATATTTCCCAAATGGTTTCTTAAATTTATAGTCCAAGCATTTCATTTTTTTCAAAAACCTTGTCACTAGTTAAAGGTTTAGGTGCTGTCGTTTCATCTGATTCCCCATTGAAGTATTTTTCTCATACAACGATATGGATGGCCCTTTTACAACCGTTTGTGATGTCCCATATAGAAATTCTTTCCAATATGCTTCAACTTGATCGACTGTGTACCTTTTTCACAAATCGGGCATCCAAATTGACTTTTAATGTTTTACCTTGACAAATTACCGTAAGCAAGAAAGTCATTAATTGTGCCAAATAACATTGCCTTCATATAGAATGTTTATTTCTTGTGAGTATCAAATACAACCTTCTTTTTGTCTCAAAACTTATTCAAGTTTTCAATTAGTGGTGCAAGGTATAAATCTATGTCATTCCCTGGTTGACTTAGTCCTGAGATTAGAATTAATATCATCATATACTTTAGTTTCATCAAGAGCCATGAAGGGAGATTATAGATAAACAACATAACTGGCCATGTACTATAGTTATTGCTCTGCATCCCAAATGGGTTCATTCATCAATGGCAAATGCTAGGTGGAAGTTTCTTAGTTCTTTAGCTAATTCGGACACTTAAAAGTCAAACTTGCTTTATTCCACAAGGTTTGCAGGATGCCAATGCATGTCGTCTTGAATCCTTTCATTTGCATACTACCTTAAATTTTTACATCAATTACATTGTTATACAAGTGTCTAAATATATGTATAATTAAAAAAAAAATCCCATAATGTCTTCATTAGACTCTTCCCATTTGCTTGGTAACATGAGGCATAACACATGGGACACCCAGTTAACAATTTATGTTCTATTCTAAACAAAATACAATCTTTTCTGAAAGCATGTATCTTTTGTGCGCATCACTTGTTTTGCATCATAAGTCTTGGTTAGGATATCGTTTCTTGGTGGTGGTAGCTTTCTTTTCAAAAGCATAAGCAATTCTGTGAAGCTTGAGTCACTCATCCCATGTTTTGCTTTCCAATTGTACAAGTTCAACACTGCAGATAATAATGTGAACTCAGTACAATTCTCATACAAAGGCTTCTCGGCATTGGTCTTCATCCTCTCAAACTTTTATAAGCATTCATTGAATTCTGCTTCAATTGCATCGGCCATATCTTAAAGATGATTGGCCTCAAATGTACTTGTGTCAAAGTTAGGTGATTTACACCTTTCCAATTACGGCCGACTAGCATTGCTACTTACATCCTTCTCCCCATGTTTTGTCTAATATGTATAAGTCTAATCAATTTCATCCATCACTAAGTGTAACTCATAATTGTCCAGATCAACACACTTCATAAAGCCACACTTAACATAAGGGCAAATAATCAAACTGCAATCGTCAGCAATATTACGGATGCAAACCTTATAAAATTCCCCCACCCTATCCTAATATATGATTAACAGACATCCATTCTTTATTTGCACTCTTGATCTAGAGCATATACAAAAAATAATCTTTACATACTACTTACCTAATTTGATACTAACAAATAACAACTTTTAAAATAATGAACATTTAAAATCAATGGCAAAACCCTATGCACATACAAAATCACTCAAAAAACAATCTTCACATACTCTTTACCCAATTTAGTACTAACAAATAACAACTTTAGTAATAACAAACATTTAAAATCAATGGCAAAACCCTATGTACATATAAAATTACTCAAAAAATAATCTTTACATACTATTTACCTAAATCAATATGTAAAAAATGAGATAAAAACCATTACTATGATTGGAGCTACTAAATGAAGTTGACTTTGCAGGGTTAGCCTGTAGGGCCGAGGGCTTAAAAGGCCGGCCCTTCAAGGCTAAAGGCCTTCCCGTTAGGCGCTTTAATTATTACTATCTTCATTAACTTGACCGAGATCAAAAGTGTTGGGGATGAACTACCTCTAAATATTCAATCACAATTTTCCTCGCCTTCTCTAGCTCTCATATCACTCTCTATTAATGTCTCAACTCTCAATTGTTGTCTCTCACTCACTCAATCAAAATTAGTATCACGACTCACGCTTTGATGGCAAGGCCGACTGACCATGACGGTGAGGCCGACAGACTATTCTGACTACTCAAAGTGAAGTATAATAAAATGTCTTTGAAATTAGTGATAGTGACAAAGAAAATGATAATGATAGTTATTGTATTCACATTGCTTAGTGGTAAGTTTTTTATGTTTTACGAGTCATTTTTAGGCAACAGTTTGTTTTTTTATTTTGAAGTAGTGACTGTATTTGTTTGTTGTATGATGCATGTTGTTTGGATGTTAATGTTGATAATATTTATTTGATAAATTAGAACTTTAATAATTGTAATTTATTAATTATATTTTTTTAAAAAAAAATAATTAAAATTTAAAATAATAACTTACAGTCCTATAATTTCATGCTCCACTTAAAGGAGGATAACAATTCAATAGGGGAACCAATAACCGTAAACAAGCACGTGTATATCTTATAAATATAATCCAAAGGAGCATTTATTCTCGTAGAGAGAAGTCGTGATTAGCATGGCGACTAATCGGCTTCTTGTTAAGATGGAAGGGAAGACCATGGCGTCGGCGACAATTGCGTCATGCATGGCGTCATCATAATTAGGAAGCTTCTATTTTGGTTTTAAATGAATTAAATAAATAAATGAGTGGAAGGGAAATAATAATAATGCTTGTGAAGGTGGACTAGACTAGACAACTACAAGGAAGGGATATAAGCATCTAACGTTAACTCGAGTAAATAAATCCAAAACATGTCACGCGTGACTCACCAGCTGGACTTGGTATTATCTCCTACCAGTACTCATATTTTATATTGCATATGTCATAATATAATTATAATTATAATTTTGTTTTATTTTCAATAGTGTTAAGTTTTTTTAAACGGCATAGTGTCAACTAATATAATTTAAAATGTAATTTTGGTATTTAAATTTGGTTTATAATAAGTGATATGTAATTAAAATATATTTTTTTTATTTCATCTTGTTAGATATATGTTGTGACTTTGTTAATTTTTTTATCAAATTGGATTAAGGCCCCCCTTATATGGTTAATGATGTGGTTAATTTTTCTTTCTGTTATGCCATAACTAGCTACTTTATAATATTCTATTTTATTATTAATATATTTGTACCTTATAATTAAAAAATATTAAATTGGATTAATTAATGTTAATTATATTTTAATCATCATATGTTTATATAACATTATTTTAATTTAATTATTATGTCACTGGCTCGAATAGATGGCCCAACCAACTTGACCGTTAAACCATGACCCGTTGATCTTTTCAGCTTGATGTCCGATCCAGCTTTTAAAATATTGTTAATAATATTAATTTGGGTTTCAATCATATTTCACTCTCTTAGGTTAAATATAATCTAGATTTTCATTATATTTTAATTTGATACATATTATATTAATTTTTTAAAACATAAAATTAAAAAAAATTAAATATGGAGAACTCAGATATGGGTGTCAATCACCCTTAGTGAACACTGAAACCACTTTCAGTGAGTAGATTAATATGAGACGAGAAAATTAATATTATACTCCTCCAATACTTAATACATGACCTAATTAGAGAGTTGGTAATGGTCATAAATATAAGACATATTTCTTCTATTTGTCAATATTTTCTAATTTACCCCTATTAATGCTCTAATTCAACAACAATTAATAAAAATAGAAATACAAGGAATTTAGGAAAATGATAGAAGTAGTGTTTTTTAAAATTATATCATATTAGCTAACTTCTTTAATTAAATTAAATTGAGTAAATAAATCTTACATTAAGGAGGAGGAGTAATTTAAAGTCCAAAGTCATTGGAAGCAAACAAGTGGTCAATATGGAATTGATTGCTTGGTAAGTATATGCCCCCTTTGATTCTTATTATAAGACATTTACTATCAGAAGTTTTTTTATCCTTATTATAAGATACCAACTACCTTTAACCAATTCATTTACTACTATTTCCAATTATACTCTCATTTATAACTAATTCTTTAAATTCACATAATTAAAGTAAGGGTAAAGTTGGAAATATTTATTAGTTTTAGACAAATTTAATGATTTAATTTTCATTTCTTAGTTGGCTAAAAATGGTAATTGATACCTTATAATATAGACAAGGAAATAGTAACTATAAGTGCATGATCCAATCTTGATTGGAAAACCTTGCTAATTTAATTAAGCGTATTCTATATTTTGAAATCTGTAGATAATGCCACGTAATGTAACAACCACTAGAATTTGAGTGTGATGAATGGAAGGAAAAAGTGGGCCCCACCCAATGTCACCCAGATTTGAAGTCCACGAGTCCACCAATTCCCCCACTCTCATCCCACACCGGTCATTCTTCCCACCTCCTGCTACCCCTTTTTTTGCGCCAAAACGACCCGTTTTGGTGTAAAGGTTGGTGTAAAGGAGGGTAGTTGTGCTTTTTTTTTTTTTTTTTTTCCCTTAAAGGAAAAACTATTTTAAGGTATTAATTGGTACTAAAAAGATATTTTAGATACTGAAAAAATATTTCATGATCTTGACATTTTATTTTTTAAGACCATGAAGTATTTTTTTTAGTATTAGTCAGTATCCTAAAATAATTTTTCATGATCTTAAAAAATAATTTTTCAAGATCTTAAAAAATAATTTTTCAAGATTATGAAGTATTTTTTCAATAACTGAAGTATGTTTTTAATACTAATCAATACTTTAAAATATATTTTTTATAAAAAAGAAAGAAAGAAAGAAAGAAAGAGGGACAACTGCCCTCCTTTGTGTTAAAACGACGTCGTTTTAGCACAAAGGATGACAGCAGACGATGGGAAGAATTGGAGCAAAGCTAGGTCCATTCATTATGGCTTGTATGGTTGGAAGGAGGGGGTTGAAGGAATTGGTTGAGGGTTTTTTGGTTTGGTTTAGTTGGTGGAGGTGAGAGGGTTCGATAATCCTTGTTTGGTTTAAGACAAGATGGAAAGAAAGGAATGATAGCCATATACTATTATATCCTAACATATTTAGTTATATATTTTTTATTATATGTTAAATAAATTAATTTACATCTTATCTAATTAATGTAATAACATTTTTATCTATAATTAATATAGTAATATATATTTTGTTTACCAGAGTGATATTCACTTGATATTTATGTCACTTTTTTCCCTATTTTAAATTGGATATATATGAAAATAAAAATGAGAGGTGAAATTGAAACCCAGTGGTGTCTTGCTTTAGGGTGGACCACCTAGATCACAAAGTTGATACTCTAAGGTTCGTTCCCACCTTGTTTAAAAAACCTATGTTCGAGGCATTATGATCACAAAGTCTTGGAGCCTCTTTGGTGTAACCTCATCATATTGTATGCATATAACGGAAATCGTGATTGCATTACCAAGAGAAAAGTATTAGGTTGCTCTTTTACATGGCTATTGGATTTACCACGGTAATGATGATTACCAAAAAAATTGGTAATCCCCGTTTGTATGTTTTTCTATGAGTACTCATTACCACCCCTGTTGCATAGTGGAAAAAGTCTAATTTACTTTTTACAACTAGTCTGGTTTGAGGGAGGGGGAGGGAGAGATCTTTTACCCCCTCTTTACCAAAAAGCCCTTGAAAACTTTTAAATATTTCTAAAATATACTCTTAACAAAAAAGAATATTCCCTTCATTAATAACAATTTGGTTAATTCCCTACTTTCCACTCCCTTCCTTTCCACTCTTTCCCCTCAAACCAAACACATAGTTTCATTTGTCTCATTTCACCCACTACAATCGTTGCCACCACTACTTCTTCCATCGTTGCTGCCGCCACCTTGACAACTTTCACCACCGCCATTGCCTATTCTTCTACCATTGTCACTATCACCACCTACTATCACCACAACTACCTCCTACTCCTTAATCGCCACCATCCCTTACTGCTGCCACCTCGACAACTGTCGCTACTACCACCACTTCTTCTTCCACTATTGTTGTTGTCACTAACTACTATTGCCACCACTATCTCCTTATCCTTAATTGTCATCACTGCCACCTGCTGCCACTCGTACCTCCACTATTGTTGCCACCGCCACCACTCCTCCTCCATCGTTGTTGTCGTTACCATCTGTTATCTACACCATCGCAACTGCCACACCACTATTACCGTCTCCTCCACCACCACAACCACTACCATCGGACAATCCTCGGCGAGGTAGCGTGACGATTATGATGAGGCAACCTTATGGCTCTTAACTATTTTTTTTATAAAGATTGTATTAAAGGTAAAATAGACTTTGTGTCATGTTTTAATTTTAGATAATTATTAAAAAAAGCTCATTGTACCTTACTAAAATACCAAACCAAACACTAACTCTATAATTAATATTGTATTGTATTACCTTGGCATCAAATTGCACTATCTTGCAAGTTAGTGCAATAAGATCGAGCCAAATGCATCCTTGATTTGAATCAATCGGTTGTTGGGATACTTAATAATAAGATTTGAAATAAGCGTCACACACTGAGTCACTCAAAGGCTATAGAAAGGAAAAAAAAAATCCCTTGAGTCTTAAATATAAGAGTTTAATAAGGAGTTTGTTTTGGTCATAAATATAAAACTTTAATCCACTTTGTTTGTCTAGTTTATACATGCGAAGGAGGTTTCCATTAAGAGTAATACTAAAACACATGAGATATTTTAGAGAGAGTAGCACACATTTATTATAGGGTTAATGTGCAAATTGGCCAACGAACTATTACCCGAGGAGCATCTGGCATAAAAAAGTATTGAGTATACCTTAATTATCAATGAACAATTAAAAAGGGAAAAAAAAAGGTTTTTTACCCAAAAAAAAAGTGAAAAAAAGTATCAAATACCAATTAAAAAATAGCAACTATCACAATTATATTAAAATATTAGGCATTGACGGAGAACAGTGGTGGAGACGTTGGAGAAAAAAGTGGTTATGCCTTTTTGTTGAATACGAAAAACTCCCACAAAGATGAGATCCACGCAAATAGGCGTCGTGTCAACGATGGCTACTACTATGACATAGGAGGGATGAAACCAAGGTGTAAGGTGAGTGTCGGTTGAAGGCTGTGGATTGCTGGATTTGGTTTTTTAGAGCGTGATTCTCTCCTTGAAGCTGCATACGAACCTTGATGAGTTCAAGAAGGTGAGTGGAACACCCAGCAACAATGGAAGCTTTGGAGACAACGATATCGCCGACACTGTGACAGTCAATGGAAGACAAAAACGAGAGGGAGACAAACACTAAGACAGTGATGGGGTAATTTAATAACATTGTGTTTTTTTTTTTTTTCATTTTTTGTGTTTTTTTTCACTTTTTAATTGTTCATTGATGATTAAGGTACCCTCAATACTTTTTTGTGTCAGATGCTCCTCGGGTAATAGTTCGTTGGCTAATTTGCATCTTAATCCTTTATTATAAATAATCAATTTGTCAAATATTTTTGGGAAAATCCTCCTCAGGGCCCAATTAAACAAAATAATTTCAAAAAAGGCCCTAACAACTTTCACATGTCAGCATGTGAATGTGTGATGAAAAGACAAAAAAAACTCCTCACACTATCCATTCTTTCATTTGTCATTACATGTGGGCGTTTTTGTCATTTTACTACACTTTCACATGTTAGAAAAGGCCGTAGGACCTTTTCTGACATATGAAAGTTGTTGGGGCATTTTTTAAAATTATTTTGTTTAATTGAGCCCAATGGAGGATTTTCCCAATATTTTTTAAATATTTATAAATTAGTATCTATCAGCTAATACTAATAAAGATGGGAGATGAATTAGGGTCAAGCATGTGTTGATAGAAGACAGGAGCATGGTTTGAATTCAAAGGGAGGGAGGGATTAATGGTCCACATTTAGGTGGGCGTGTAATGAATTGGAGTTGGACGTTTGTGAATCAGGTTCATGAATGTGAACACCGTCACTTAGCTTCCTTACTTTTCCTTCCTTCTTCCTTTTGTTTTTTGTTTTTATTATTATTATTATTATTATTATTATTAATTTTTTAATTTTATTGTCCTCTCTCGTGGCTTCAGTGCATTGTATTGACTATTATTTGAATGGCTAGAAGACTCCTCGTTCATTATTCTCCCATTCATTTTTGTTTTGGTCTTTCACCATTCATTTGATATTTTACCTTTCTTGTTTTTTTTCCTTTTCTTTGTCAACTACCACATGTGCGGTTGTATTGAGTCTAAGGGCAACCAACGCCAACTTTCATTATGGTCTCTAAATAGTGTGTCTACAGAGATATTTAGACACCATCAATAATCTTTTTTACAATTTGAACTCATGAACTTTTTGAGTCAAATCCTTGTCGACTGAATTAAATGTTGTTACCTACCACTCTCTCTGGTCCTGGCCTTATTATAAAACATAAACTAATAAATCATACAAACCAATAAAAATAGTTAAAGTCAAAAAAATTGTCCTATAATTTAAGTAATTTCTAATATTATCCCTACTATTTACACTAAACTCTAATATTATATTATTATTACTCTCATCTACTACCCCTATTAATTATGGGCATATATGGAAAAAAATAATTAATACTTCTTGGAAACAAACAAGTGCTTTATAAAAATGACAAAATACATTTGGTAGTTGGTGCCTTATAATAAGAACTAGAGGGAGTACTTCTTTAGTAAGACCTTAGTGCATATATTGTCGACTAAATTAATTAAATGCAATTTTTTTAAATTTTTTTACTTCTATTAATTACAATAAAATAAAAAAAATGTTTATGTTGAGTTTTGAAACCAGTGATATATAAGAGTAAAAATGGAAATTTAATTCATAATTAATGAGTTAACTAACTTTCTTTGGTATGTGAGAGTAAGTTAATTTTTTGCACTAACTATCCTTATTAATTGCACATATTAAGTGAGTTTTTCATCAGGGTAGTTCAAATAGAAATAATTAAATAGGGTATTTTAGGAGGGAAAAACTAACATATAGTTTTTACAAATACCAGCTTAATTAATTTCCTTAATTTTGCGCATCAATTGTCTTAACACATATACATTAAGGGGAGTACTAATAAAAAGTGATATATTTCTGGAAATATTTTAGATAAAAAATATTACTTATCTTTAAAATTTTATAAAAATATTGTTTTATAGGTTGAAACATATAGTTCAGTACTACAGCTCGATAACTGAATTTCGTGGTTTAGGAAAGAGGTTAAAATTGATGAAAAATAATACTTCCTTTTGTCCTTATTATAAGGCACAAACTAAAAAATGTATTTAATTTTTTTTTAAATTTTTACAAGGTACTCTTATTTGTTTCCAAAAAGTATTTACTATTTTTTGTTTCAAGTATGCTCATAATTAATAAAGGTAATGAGTGAAAGTAATAATTAATATAATATTAGAGTTTCGTACAATTAGTAGGAGTAATATTAGAAATTACTTAAATTTTAAGACAAATTTAATAACTTTAACTGTTTTATTGGTTTGTGAAAATTGTTAGTTGGCATCTTATAATAAGCATTATATGGAGTAAATATGTCTTGAAATAAATTTTTTTCAAGTTATGCCCTTATTTATTATAGGAAAGTAAGAGATAGAAATAGAGTAAAAATAAATATCATCAACCATTTAATTAATGTAATATATATATAATTAATGAGGGGGGAAAATGAAAAAACTCATTAAATGTTGAAATTTTTTTTTTCGGACTCATATAGAAAAGATAAAGAGAATTTAAATTTTGAGTTTTTATAAAAAAGACTGGAAAGAGTATTTCATATATCAATATGATTAGTATATACTCTGTTAGACAAATTTTCGTTTTGTTACATCAAAAGGCTTGAATCTTAGACCTCTCCACTCCCCACTCCTTTTAGCACATATGATATATAGTCTCATATTTATATGACTATGACTGATAATAATTTTACATTTTATTTATAAAATGAAACGAATGTACTGTTCATGTCGGGTGCCACCAATGGATGAAAAGTATATAAATTAATTAATACATGAATACATATTTATTTTGTAGACTTAACGCGCACATGCAATGTTCATCAAGGAAATATATATTTTATAGTTTAAAAACACTCCTATATCTCAAAAAATAAAATAAGCAAAGAGACTATTGTGATGGAAAACGTTTTAAAAGTTGAAGCATGCATATAAACTTTAGTGAGTTTAGGGTTATAGACAAGTCTTTTAAAAAATAACAGTGGTGGTATAGATAAGGGAATATAATACACAGACACACACACACTGTATATCCATATTACTATATAATTATGTAGATTAGTTTGTTTATTTTGGTAATTGTAGATTAGTTTATACTCCAAAAGCAACGTGAAAGTTCTTTTGGATGAACGATGCCAAATCCAAACGAAACTCTAATTAATTACATATTGCTCATCATGTGCGGCGAAGAAAGAAGGAGACAACCATATATAATTATTGATTATTTTATATTATTATTATTTTTTTAAATGAGAGGAATTGAGATGCTTTTTCGCGTGGAAGTCGTGTAAGTAAGTCAATTTAAAAAAAAAACAAATGTGTAGTCAATATAATTCTTACATTGTTGTTGTCTATTGGCATACACAATCAATCATCTTACCTACTCAACAGATTCTTTTCTCATCTTTATGTCGACCACGCCATGATTATGTTTAATATATATATATATATATAAAGTAGAGTAGTAAATACCTTTCTGACACATCGGTAAAATGATAGACTCAAAATACTAATAAATAAATAAATAAGTAAAGAGGTTATGAAAGGTAGATAATGAGGAAGGTAATTTCACAATATTTTGTAAATTAATAATAAAAAACAGGGTGGTTATAAAAGATGAAGGGGTTGGCTATGGTCCTCTTCCATTCCCATCCTCTTCTCAATTTCAGTGTTGGATTGAAATCTTAACCGTTCAGATGTAATATTATATAAAAGTATTATTTTTATATTTTTTTAAATAATTTAATATTTTTTTAATATAAAAATAATATTTTTGTAAAAAGATTAAATCTCAACCGTTCAGACTTCAATCCAACGGTTGAGATTGAGAAGATGATGAGAATGGAAGAGGACTGTAGCCATTCCCAAAGATGAATAATAGAGAAGGTATTTTTACAATATTTTGAAAGTTAAAAATAAAAAACAAAGCGGTTATAAAAGATAGATAATAGGGACAATAGTTACATAATATTTTATAAATTAGTAATGGGGTGGTAGATACAAAATATTTATAAATGTTTAATTTAATATTTTGATTATCTCTTTAATCTAAGTGGTTTTTTACATAACAATACATTAATAAATACCTAACTTCTTACACACGCGTTACTATTAAAGCCACTCACGGTGAAAAACTAATTTAATTATTAATTAATGACCACATACTTATTCAACCTTAATTTTCACGTTCTTACTTGTCTTCTAGCTACCCTTGTTTTGAATTCTATTCTATCTAATCTAGTTATATCTTGTGTTAGCAAAATTACTCCACATTTAATTTAATTCAGGGAGAAACTTGTTATGACGACTACCGGAATATGAGAATTTTAATTTAAAATTCTCAATTGAAATGACTTAATTTTTAAGAATTCTTCGGAAATATTCTAGAATGTCAAATTATAATCATCCATAGGTTCTCCTCACTTCAACTTCAATCAAGCTTTCTTCATCATGAGCATCAACATTTAAGTTGTTTACATCTTTCTAATTTTTTTCATTTTCTACTATCCAATCATCATCAGATGGAAAATCATCAAAATTATATGTATGATAGTTTTAAACTTTCTTTTTCTTACCTAATCTTGAATTGGCCATAACAAAAACATCATTCATAGTTTTTTTTTTTATTTGGGGGAAATGGAAATAGGTTTTTTTTTTTTGGTTTTAGGTAAAAACGTAAATGTTTTTTTATTGTTTTTATTTTTTTATAAAGATTTTTTACCCGTTTTTACTGAGCACAGATTTTACTTGTATCTTAACACATATCACTTCAATAAACACTAGTTTTTGACAAATACCTGTCCCTGGAGATTAATAGTGTTTAGGCCATTTCGAGGACTTGAATTGAGAATTTACATGTTTAATTTGAGGGATTTTTGCGAGTTTCTTCCCTGAATTTAGCATGAAGCATAGTCAATTTCTTAGCTATAAGCTTTGAATAATCTCTAATCTAAGTCTAAATATAATAAGCTGACGAATCTATATATAATGTCTATATAAATTAATAAATATTTGGCATAAATAATTCTTTTAACTTTAACAATTTGATAATAATGAATACTAACAAGCTATCTTAACTTAAAATTTATATAAATAATCAATTAACCATTTTATAATGGTTAGCTAATATATATTACTCCATTTCACCAACAAGAACGATACAAACAGATAAATCATGAGACTTGTTCAGAAATAATTTAAATTTTATGAACATTATCTTCATAAAAATAAAACCTAAAGTATTTATATATTATAAAACTAATATGTCACATGATGGAAGTTCAATCCCTAATTATTGGTGGAAATTCAGATTAAAAAAATTATTGAACCAACGTGACACTATTAACTAAAGAAATTAACGTGCACATTTTAACAAAAAGGGGCCTAATTACATAATTATAATAGTAATAGATTTGATTATAATAATTACAGCAACGTGGAAAATATTTGAAATAGTAAACGTGGCAAGAAAGTAAAGATAGAGATGGGTGGGGCCCACCCGCTTCAATCTACCATACCCTACAGCTAAACTCCATGCGATTGAATTAACATTTTCATTTTCTATAAAAAGCCAAAGACTTGGCCAAATCAAGGTGGCTTCGGGTCAACATGAAACTTCTACTTCCAATAGGATTATTCTTTTATTAATTTTTTTTTAAAAAAAATTCTCTTCTCTGTCTTCTTTCTCTTAGTATTATACTCTCTCCTTTTTTTTTTTACTAAATAACAACAACAAAACCAGGCATAATAAATTGATGATTAAAATTAATTAAAAACAGTAAATATATTAGATATATAACAAACCCTTATTTATAAAGATGATGAGGTGAGAGATGATGGGTGCAAAAATAGACTACTAGAATAAATAGAAACAAGATATAGAATGGAAAAGACTTGTAATTAATGAGGATTAAAAATTATAAAAATTATATTAGATTTTTGTATATATAGAATTGAGTTTATGAGAGAGAATATTGTTAATAAGCGTTGAAGGATAAAAATGCTTTTGAAATTTTTAGCTTAATTAATAAATTTATTTTGCATGTATAGGCTTAAGAACATGTTGTCTTGAAGTTTTTCTTTTCTTAATATTACTTTTGAAGTTTTAAAACTCGTAATAACATTGTTTTATTCTGTTAAAAAATTAATGATAATAATTAATTTTTTAATATAAATGGATAACATTAGTATGTTTTAAAAATTTCGGATAACTTTAAAACCCAAAAAAAACTTCCTAGACAACGGAAAACTGTCCAAATAAATTTACTATTTAACCCTTATTTTTATCTGTGAAGTGTTTAAGAATTTTCGAAAGGGGGAAAAACGAGGGAGTATTTATATTCATGAAAAATGGTCACATCAATACCTGAATGTGGAGCCCACAAGTTGCCATTATTTGATTTTTACGCACTTTTGAAATGTGTGCTTGACTTTGAATTTCTTCCCCCCGAAAGAATTCACCGACCTATCCCATCCGAACATCTCAAAAGTATATTCTCTTTATATTTCATCCTCCACACAACCCCCCCCACCAAACCCTAATCGTCCTCTAAAATAATTGCCTCCCTTCATCATCATTCATCAACACGTTCTTCTTATCCTCATCTCTCTCTCTCTCTCTATCTATATATATATAATAATTATATTGCTCGCTCGTGCCAGCTCTGTAAGCAAGTGGGGTACTTGCCACTTTCCACCAAGTTTCCTGGTCCAATCTCTGAATTCTACTTGTGGGGTAGGACTTCTATATATACATGTCTCACTTTGCTTACTCAGAGGTTCAAGAGTTTTAAGGATATCAGCTAAAGTCCTTTAGGGTTTTTGCTACAAAGGGGAGTTTTTTTTTCTGAAGGGGTTTGAGTTTTTAATCGTTTGGATTTGGAAGCTAGGTATGGATTGTTCATCTTGGGTCAACACGTCCTTGGATCTCAACATTAGACCTCATCATCACATGCTTCATGAAGAAGTTCCAGTAAGTTAAAAAACAAACGAACAAAGAATTCTTCATATCTTTTCTTGCGTGAATGCCCACAAGGTGTTCTACAAAATGCTTCAATGAAAACTGCTTGATGATTTCACCTACTGAAGTTCTTATGTGTGTCTGTTATTTCAGAAGAAGGAGGTGGAGAGCAATATTTTCTTATCTGGGAAGAAATCTTCTGTGAAAGAAGAGGTTAGTTGTTCAATTCTTATGGAAACTTTTCAGAGTTCGATTTCCGGTTCTGAAAATGGATACACCAATTAAGAGCTTTGAATAAAAGTGTTTGTGTATATTTATTTGAGCCTTCTGATTAAAAGTTGTTGTTTTACTATAATATTTGTGCAGTCATTTCATACAAGTGGTGCTTTGGAGGATGAACTGAAGAGGGTGAGTGCAGAGAACAAGAAGTTAACAGAAATGCTCACAGAGATGTGTGAGAATTACAATTCTCTGAGAAGACACTTAGCTGAATATATGAGAAACAATCCTCAAAAGGATCTTAACAACACCAACATCCCATCAAAGAAAAGGAAGTCTGATACCAGCATCAGCAACAACAATAACAACTCTAATAGTAATCCCATGGTTATTAATGGCACCTCTGAGAGCTGCTCAACTGATGAAGAATCATGCAAAAAATCTAAGGAAGCCACCAACAAAGCAAAAGTTTCTAAAGCTTATGTCAGGACAGAGTCATCTGATACTAGCCTGGTAATTATTAAGACTCTAATTCTTTTATCTCATCTGATACAATCCATTTGATCTATTTAAGGATTTTTCATGAACTTTTTGATTAGGTGTAATTGTCTGCTGACAGGAAATCTTTTTTCCTCTTTGTGCTTTCTTTTCAGATTGTGAAGGATGGGTATCAATGGAGGAAATATGGGCAAAAGGTGACCAGAGATAACCCATCTCCAAGAGCATACTTCAAATGCTCTTTTGGTCCAAGCTGTCCTGTCAAAAAGAAGGTAAATTAAATTAAGCTTCTCTATGTCAATATTTATATCAGCCAATATAACAAGGACCTGCATGAAAATTCGGAAAGCTAATTTTTTTTTCCTGTTCCTATGTTTCAATTATTCAGGTGCAAAGAAGTGTAGAAGATCAATCTATTCTGGTTGCAACATATCTAGGAGAGCACAATCATCCTCATCCTTCTCAGATGGAGACATCACCAACATCAGGATCTAGCCGTTTTGTGAGCCAAGCTTCAGTTCCATGTTCATCAGCATCTCTGAGTTCTTCCTCTGTACCAGCAACAGCAATTAAATTTGACTTGAAAAAGTCCAATTCCAGCACGACCACCAACAACCTCACGAATACCATTGCCGCCGCTGCCGCCAAGAACCCTAAACCGAAACCTGATTCGCCGGAAGTCCCTCAGGTTTTGGTGGAACAGATGGCCTCTTCCTTGACTAAAGATCCCAATTTCAGAGCAGCACTTGTTGCTGCCATTTCAGGAAGAATATCCCACACAAATTAAAAATAGTCGAGTGGAATCCTAAAGTTTCTAACTTTATAGCTGGATCATTTCTTAAATCATGGCCGGGGATCTCTTTGTTGTAAATACAGACAAAGGAAGACTCTGGGACATGTCCCTCGGTTTGATCCTTATTGTGGGTAAAAGAGAGAGAGAGAGAGAGAGAGAGCTGATCAAGTTCACAAGAAAAGAAGCCCAAATCAGACACTCAGTTTTTGCTAAAAAGTCTGACAGGGTGACTGAAGTGCTTCTCATCTTCTCTGAAGCCACGTCTGCTTCTTTGCAGTCTGCCATATTCCATGTACTCTTCTTTTCATTACATAAATGATTAGGAATAGTGATGCAAATATAGAGCTGTTCTGTATCTCAATATCAATATATAAAATTAAATTTACATAGAAAGCTGTGTGGTTATTCGCAAGTGTTGCAGATATATGGAATAGAAATCAGACTGTGATGGGATAACTGAATAATATATGGGATGAAATTTCTCTAGAAATTCGTTTTTTAGCAGTTGACGTTAGAAGCCGAGGAGTTTTAATTTACTTACCATTACAACACTATATAAAGAAAGCACATGCTGAAATGATCTGTTCTTTTAATGATATTTACTAATAAACATGAGTATCTGAATATGTAAATAATTACTCAATGTTATATAATCCTACCTTAGATCTACAGACAAACTAATTGATCCATGTTTATGTGAATTTAACAGTTTTACATTGATTGTTAAGGGTTTAACATAACCCTCCTCTTTTATTCGGGCGGATGAACTAGTAAAATGGGTAATTTGTAGCTGAGTTATAATTATTAAACGTGGTTCTGCCAATATTTCCGCCACGAGCATAATCCCATGGTTATCACACCCGGACCGGCCGGTTCGGACCGGAAACCGGCGAACCGGCCGTCAAGCCGGTCCGGAAAGGGTAGAAACCGGGGTCACAGATTTAAAAAAAAAAAAATTAAAAGAAAAGGTCGAGTGAAGCATTTACCGACAGAGAAAGAGAGAGATGGAGAGAAAAATGGAGAAAATGTAGAAACGAGAGACGAAGAGTGGTAGAGAGACGAAGAGAAAACAAGAGAACCCTTGTGAAAGAACCGGAGAAGGACCATGGCTGAAACAAGAGAGACGAAGAGAAAACACTGAACTCACCACTAATTTAAAGAGAGACGGAGAAGCCATGGCTGAAGAGAGACGAAGAAGCCATGGCTGAAGAGAGAGAGATGAAGAGAAAAGCCTGCGTGGCTGCGTGAAAGTGCATGAAAGAACTGGAGATGGATTTGATTATTCAATGGAAGTTTTTTATTCAATGATATTAGAGAGGAAGCGTGTGGTACACAACTGGCCCCAAGACATTAATAATCACACACCCCAAGACATTAATAATCACGTGTGTGAAGAGATGAAAAGGCATGAGTGTTTTTTTTTATCCAATGGATATATACGAACCATATATCTTTTTTTTTTTGATAATTTTTAACCATACATCTTTTTATCCAATAGATATTAAAGATTTTTTTTTTATATAATTTCATATTAGTAAACACAAACATAAAATTTTTATTTTCTTACTGGTTTGGTCCCGGTTTAACTCCGGTCTGACCCACTAACCCTTAACCCAGTACCCCGACCAGTTTAGTCACTAGTCCGGATTTAATAACCTTACATAATCTTAGAATGAGCCATTTGTGATCTTGAATAATATCCAACAGAAATTGTCTCTGGGTCAGAATGACCCATTTCTGATTTTGAATAATATCTAACAGAAATTGTCTCTGGAGTTATATGGATTTGGTTTTAATTGCTTTAGGCACATTCATTGAAAAGAGTTCAGTGTGACCTTGAAACTTCCAAGGTGAGAGAGAGAGAGACAGCGAGGGACAGTGTTTTATAGATTTAGCTTTCCTCCTCTATTATTTACCTTTTTTTTCTTTTTTTTATCGTTGAATTAAAATTTTAATGGTTCTGATTTGTCATCTTTTTTTATCATCATATTTTTTTATAATAATATTTTAATTATATGATAAATTTAGACATTAAAATCTTAATCTAATAATATAAAAAAGAAAGAGAAAAATGATGATAAAAAATATAAAAAAAAAAGCCAAATCCGTATTGAATTTAATCTTACAACAAAAGCATCACATCAATCAAATTGGTCATACTAAGGACACAATCCAATAACAAGTATCTCTGAATTTCTTGAAATTAGGTGGTGGGTTGGGTAGACAGTATCAAGCACTGCAATCTACAAGTTTTCAACCAATACTGCAGGCGAATCAGCCAATGTCCCTCAAAAGACCAATGAAAGGGTGGGTACTGCTGGACTTAGTTGACTTTAACACATAATAATATACTTTAACCTGAAAAATACAAAGTATAGCCCGTGCAATAAAATATGGGGAATAATCTGGGGCAAAAACATAAAAAAAATTGTATAATCTCAAGTAGTCAAGTTTTTTTACCAAAAGTTGATAAGAGAATAATAAAGACTTGAATAAAACTTTAAAATTGTATAATCTCAAGTAGTTAAATTTTTTACCAATAGTTGATATAAAAATAATAAAACTTGATAAGCAATTCATAATTCAATTTTTGAGAAATATCTAATTTATAATTTTGCAAATTTAAGGTTGCTTTTCTGTCTTTTTCCCATTAATTAATGCATCTTATCAGGGTAAAATTCCATGATAGATTTGTCCAACTAAAATACCTAGGAGAGGTCTCTGGTCTTCATCCTATGACATATAGGGACTGTTCATGATCACGAGATATTGAAGAAAGAACAGAGTAGGCAATGCATAAGTGATAGTGATCATTGGCCTGTTGCAATTTCAGTAATTTCTGCGTTTTTTTCTTACTTTTTGGCATGACAAAGAATTTAGATGGGATGAATCCTCGAAGTTTAGTGAGGATACATGTTGTACAGTTCAAAAAGTGCTTACAAATCTCACAACTCCCTATTTTTATTGCATTATACTCTTCAAAACTCAACCATCTCTCCTCAAAGTTGAATCACTATGAGATGAAGCTCTATTTATCCAGAAAGGTTCTTGAGTTGATTTTTGCACTGGATGTGTGGTGGCTATACATTCATTGAATCTGATCTGAAGCAATTGACAACATGGTCACTTATTAGCTCAGTTACTTCAGTTGCATGAAAGTGTATATAATCTACTTTGGGAATTTTGACTGGTAGCTAGAAGTGAGTATTGGTGCAGGCTCAATATAGGCTCATGGTTTTTCTAAGTTACAATTAAGTGTCAAACACGTTTTGAACTCTTTCGTTACCTGCACTGTTTAAGCAATAACCCCTCATGTAAGTAAGAAATAGGGGAAAAAGACAAAAAAAGAGTTTTGAAATTGTAAAATTCTTAATCAGTATTTCTCAATTATCATAATATAAGTTGTGAATTGTTTATCAAGTTTTGTTATCCCTCGTCAATTTTTGGGAACAAACCTGATTTAGAATTTTACAATTTCAATTTTTTTTTTCTTTTTCCCAAGAGATATTCACATACATACAAATTTTCCGACCCTCGTGCAAGTTGAGTTGAGAAATTGGTTTTTATTCAATCAAGTCTTTCTTCTGTTTTTCTGTTTTGAATAATTCATGTGTGGGTCATCATGGTCTGAAGGAGCAGGTTTTGCATAAATTTTTTCCTTAACCTTCTCCTTGTTAGGTAGCAGTGAAGTTTGAAAAGCAAGGGCTAAGGCTGATTCACTTGAGCAAATAATTTCCATCCAGAAACAATGGACGAAGGAACAAAGATTGTGTCGTTGACCTATATATGATTATACAAATGAATGAAATGAACAGATTCAAGAGATCTGATTCTGTCATCATCCTTAAAGTCTGAAACAGCTAGTACAAATTTATTTATAGAGTTGATGGGCTGTCCTGGAGGAAAAAAGGAAAAGACAAGGAAATAAATGCAAAATGTGAAACCTAAATCACGGACTGATTCACACCCTCTAGGAAAGGAAAAGATCTTTGAACTTAAGACCTAATTAAGGTCTAATTTTCTTCCTTATATTCTTCATTACTCATGGGGACAATTTTCCTTGCCTCTTTTTGTCTGGAGGTACTTTGTCTCAATAAAGGCATAGGTTTTGGTCTCCTCACACCAATTTGTCACAAGAAGTCTTCTTCTTCACCCTACTTTTGTTCCTCTTAGTTTTGGGTTTTCTCATCACACTTTGAAGCGGGGGCTCTTGGTTTTGTTCAAGCATCTTTCTTCTTGGCATTTAATGTCATGGTTTTTCAATTGATCATTAGGATTGGAGTTGTTTCACTCACCCAAAGGTTGTTTATGTTTATGGTGGCAATTTTCTAATCACTAAATTCTAAATTAAATATGTACTTTAATTTCTTTTGTCTTTATTTTTCGAGTCCTTCTTGTCATTGTAAGTTGTCTCAGTGACAACGCCACTTGTCATGTTTAAACGAGATCCTGAGTTAAAACTTGACATTAATATGTTTGTATGAGTGCATTAAAAAAAAAGATTAAGAGCTTTTCTAGCTAGAATGTTTGTTTAATCCCCTTAATAGAGGTGGTTTAAATTTGAATCATAGATATTTTTACTCAAAATACCCTTTATTTGGAAGTACATTGATTCAATGACCTTCATTGAAGAAGGGTAATTTTGAAAAAGACTTTGACATTTAATAAACATTTTCAACAAAGTTAACCAATTGTTTTTTTTTTAAAACAAACAAAGTAACCAATTACAACTATCCTTATTATGAGTGAGGTCCTTGATGGACCATTATAAATAAGACCGAAGGGAATGCATTTGTAACAACAGAGAGGATACAAAACCCTCTAGAAAAGGAAAAACACCGAAAAGTAAATGTAAAAATAAAATACTTTAATCAATAAACAGTAGTAAAATAAACTACAGTATGTGAATCAAATTCTAAATATCACAAAGACTAATTTAGCTGCTTTGGGATATATCATAACTGTTTGATTAGTAATCTGTTCATTGAGTATATGCAATATGGCAATCATATAATTTAATCTATAATAAGTTTCATGTCAAATCATATAATACAATCAAAGATTTCTTTTGAGGAAAGAATTGAAGAAGTATAACATTTCATTCACTCTACAAAACAAGAAATGAAATTGGTAGTGAAACTATATATATATTGAATACAAGGGGAGTGGTAAGAGCCAAGCAAGGAACCTAAGGACAAGATACAGGGGCTATATGCCCTAAATGAAAGTTACAAGTCATAACCAACGTTTATTGGGATCGATTGGTAAGGTACACATTTTTCTTTAAGTAGGCCCTTAATTTAAGGCTGTGAATAGAACAGGTGACATTGGTAGCTTTTCCCTCCCACTAGGGAGATCGACCAGGAACAAATCTGGATTAGTCTGGCCTCAATAAATCTTATGAGTTAAAAAGAGGTAGACCAGGATACTAGATGCATATGAAAAAAGGAAAATGTCATCATAAAGTTTGTATGGGCTAAAGGATGGTATGATAGAGTCAAAAGCTCTAGATTTGAATCATGTGCATGTTGAGCAAATATACGATTCAAACTATGCCTTTTTTCTTCTCTTCCTTCATCAGTCCATTTGGGCCATTGATTGACAAAAGAAGATAAAAATTAAAGTAATATTATATTGATTGAACGGACATGATTTAAAAATTGTGAGGGATGAAAAGAAAATAATGATGAGAGAAAGTCACCCCATAAGTATGTCTCTGTTAACACTTAATTATAGGAAAGCAGGGTAATTGATATGTTCAATTGTGCACCAACATGGAATTATTCAAGCGTTGGTCATCATGCGTGTTCTGTATAAAAGTTTTATGGGCAACAAACTATTTGCAAAAGGGACTTCTTCTGACTTATGCGTTGGTAATATTCAAGACAATGATAAAATATATTCTTAGAAAATTATTCCGTTAAACCGGCTTATTACACAAAAGTTACAGCAGAGAGCATCAATACTCAGCACTTAATCAGAATGCTGAAGTGAAAGAAATAAGAGTAACAGCCATTACTAGCTATTTTATAGATGTTAGTTTCTTCACAACTAGGACCAGTTCACGAGCCAAATAGTCAGCACATTGAATAATTAATATCCCTGGAAGTATGATAAAAGGTCCTCGTTTGGATACTCACATAGCAAATCTCTAATCCTTGTGATGATAGATCTTAATGGATGATCTATCACGATCACTCATCAAGAGATTGAAGGCATCTAACGAGTCAGTATACATCACAGTAATGTGAAAATCTAGCCATTTGCAAACCTCAAGTCCTGTTCTAAAGGCCATCAACTTGGCTTCTGTGACTGAACACACCCCAATGTCTCTATGAAAGCCCATGAGCTAGTAATTCTAGTATCATGTTTGGAGCCCTTGAAAGTGTCCTCTAACATACTTATCTTATATATAATAAATTACTGTTTAAAAGCTGCTTTTAAAAGCTCTAATTACTGTTCCAAACAAGCACACATCGCTGATCACACCTCAACACGCCTCTTGTTGGTGATGCCAATGGGACCGACATTAACACATTAACACGTACAATGCCTTGTGGTAGTGGTGTCCAGGTACTCTCCAAACAGTCGGCAGCAAACTGCCATCTCCAACTTTACTTTGTTCCTATGTGTTCAGCAATTCATAATTTTATCTAAACCGAATTGATTTATTTTCCTTTACAAGTAACTTGACATAACTTTCAACTTCAATCTTCATTCCTCAAGAAATGATTCCCCTCCATTTCTACTCATTCTACTTACTATTATTTGAAGTGCTGATACGTTTGTTTTTTTTTATCGTTTCAATCAATCAGATGAATATGTCCCAGTACAGGCATCAGGAGCAAGCACATTATCAGTCCCAACCTTGTCCGCTTTCAAATCACTCTGCTAACCTACCTTCAATTCATACAGTTAGTTCCATTTCCAACCATGCTTCATTCTTGATTCATTAAATCTTCAAGTTCATAATTCCAGCTCAAGATTAAATGTTCACAGAAATGCCAACAAGAAGAACCCTGATGATGGAGATGGCCCAATCAATGGATACAGCATCCTCTATAGAGTATACTACATATACTAAAGGAGATATAGAAATCATTTGCCTTCTTCGTTAAAATTAATAAATTTGTTCCTTCCTATTCCTTGCTTCGTTTTTCTTCCTCTGCTTTTTTGGCCAAGTCTATTTCACTAGTACAAAAGATACAATCTTTCTAGGGAAAATCCTTTAAGGTTTAAAGGGACCGACTTTTTTATAAAGGGACCGACTTTTTTATAAAAAGTCACAGAGAAAATTGAGAAAATTATAACGTTAAAAAAGTCCTAATGAGTTGTCAAAACCTACAAATGGAGTTATCAAACCTCTATTGAAGAAGTTGTTAATGAAACCTTTTTGACATCAGAATTTTCTCTGGGACTTTTTGACATTTTTTTGGTCCCTTAGGACCTTAAAGGGGTTTTCCCATGCAATAAAATGAGTATCCTGCCAGGAACTCGTCTTCCCATTTTTAAATGTGTTTTTCTTGGTTGCCGTGATCAGTTAAAATTGCCATATTCCTCAAAGTTTGCATCATAACTCCATGAACTGTGGCTGACAGATTTAAAAAGCAGAATCTTTTGCAGTTCTATGAGAGCCATACAAGCCAAGCCAGAACTTCAACAAACAAATCCAATTTTCCTGAACATTTTGGGACTTTTGGGGTTGTTTATGTTTAAATAGAATCATAATAACACACACTGCAGCTTGCAGGAGAATTCAATCCTGCACTGAAATGTGGCGGACTTAGTTTCTTCCTCACTTTCACATCATAGAGAGTTCAGATATGTGAATCAATCAAATACTTTTGACATGCTTGAAATAAGTGAGGCATGAAAGAGTAGTAAATTTGCATAAACATCAAACTAGTGTATCATAGAGAGTACCCAGGAAACTCATTGCATACGTAAGTTTACTATGAAGAATCATGTTTATCAGAACAAAAATGTCACTAAACAGAAAAGAAAGGGCCCCTTAATCAGAGTATTGGGTTTGATCCCGGGGTATTGGAAAAAACCCTTGCTGGGAGACCCTTACCCCTTTTGAGGGACCTCAGTTGGGTTGGTTGGGTTCCTGGTAATCGGAACCGGCTACCAGAGGTTCCATTGTAATTATGAATTTGGTTTTTTTTTTTTTTTTGGGGGGGGGGGGGTGGAATGTCAAAGAAGTGGTTTGGCACGAGTGGATGGATCTTCTTTAGACTCCACTTGGATCATAAATAGGTATCCTGAAACCCAGAGGAGCACATATTGAAATGGAACCCAGGAGAGACATGCAAGAAGGCTCAAAATGCTGCCAACATATTGAGGATCTTTGATGACACCGAATGGGAATCCTGTTACCCAGGGAATATCTTTTCCAAAGCGGACACCGTAGTATGTTCCAGCCTCACCAAGCAGCTGATAAACCCTGTCATTTGAAGTAATTTTGCCCATCAAAACCTTTGATGAAAGAGCAGGCTCACACTTTAACGTGACCAAACAAAGTAAATAGTGTAAATTGGGTAATATACAAACATGTAAAAAATACGAGTCCTTCACAGCTACTTTAATGCTAGTAGATGATCCTTCTGTTATCAGAATCAGAGGGGTTCACATCAACCTTTTGAAGCCAAATATAAGGCTTGGAAAAATCATTAAAAAGAATTTAATCCTTCAAAGATTGAACCTTTTCAGTTGATGGAGCTCAGATTATTGGGTTTGAAACTATAAAACGCATTAATTTTGCTTCATTTTGATGTCTAAACATCAGTTTTGCCAAAAATATATTTTCCATCATCAATCTACTGCATAGTCATCATCAAGCCTACGTGTGACAATCAATTCTAACAGCTTAAACTGGAAATCTCAGAATCTCACATACTAATTTAGTGTAGTCAACTGCATATCATAGAACTAACACTCCTTATACAACATTCCAAGTTAAGGTCAAAACTCATTCAAATCTAAGGTTAGATATCTGCTGTTTTACGATAAACACGAATGTATAAAGCCTACGAATTTATGTTGTGTAAAGCATATATTCTTTCTGCTCAGGATCAAACATGAACATACAGCAAAGACAAGCGTTGAAACTTTCCTCACACCCACTAAACAACACTAACGAGTTCTTCATTTTCAGCTATGAATATCCAAGCGTGACTCAATATTAATTTCATGGCAACAATTTACAAACAGCATTATCAGATCTAGAGCAACACTCAGCAAAACCCAATGTAGTCCAACCAATGTTCAGCAACATCCAAAATGATCATAAAATCAGCAACACCCACACAAACACGCGCATAGAGAAATAATTAAGTGGGGAGGACTAACCTGAAGTTGAGGAACTGTCCAAAGGCAAAAAGTGGCCAGAAATAGAGAGGAGGAGGCCAATGTAAGGAAGAAACGGAGAAGAGAGAGATGAACTGAACCAGCTTCAAGAAATGAGCGACGTAAGCCATCACTTTACATGGATCCCGACCTTTCCCACAAAGGTCCACCCACGACTGCGGCGAAGTCCACAACCAGAAGTAAAACGGAAACGGTGAGATTACTCCGAGAGCTGCCGCAATACCCATTAAACTTTTCTGCTTCTCTTTCCGGAAAGTTTGAGCTCTGCTTCTCTGCTCAATGAGATCCTCTTTTTCCTGTAACAAACGCCGAAAGGAGCGATACGAAAAAGTGAACTTGGAAGTCATAGAAGGAGCCTAAACTACCTAACCGGGGACCAATTGTAAGCCCAATAGCTTGATCTACACAATTATGGGCCATAAGGCTCAATAAAGGTCGGGTCTATTCTTTTGTTTCTTAATAGCAAATAAATTCATGTGGATGGATCTGTTCTGCAAAATAGTATGTGGATGTGATGTGTCACGAGAAATAAAGATACAATCCCTTGGGTGGTGGCTGCTTAGGTACTAGGTGTCTAGGTAAACGTCTGAAGGTAATAGGCGGTTCGTCTTGCTCAATATTGATATCACCTAAAACAGGAAGGGAGATTTCGCCTACCTTTGGATAGTGGGTGAACCCAACCCCTTTCATAAAATTTCTTTTATAAAAAAAATAAAAAAGATACAATCCGTTTGAGTTGAGCCCTTTTTGTGTTAATGTTAGAGAAGCATGTTCACTTAAGTAAAGATAAAATTCATCTCACATACTTATTTGGTATACCATAAATCTTGTCAGAAAAATAACTTTTACTATCAATCCAAACCGGCACGTGTTGGTGAATTGATTTATGGGCTTAGCTACAACCTCATTAATATTCCTCCAGCCATTGCAAAGTTATCAAGGATCTTTTTGTGATGGTCAAAAGGATTTAAGAACATTGTGCTTTTCACAGATTGATCACTTGGGAGTGCGATAACTCAGACCTTTTGAAAACAATACTGACTATACTAGAACACTTGTCTGTAGAGGCCGAAAAATCTCTTTTATTCTTAGTGAATGTTTGGGTAACTTTATAAGCTGACTCGTAAATCGTAAAAACTAACTCCAAAAACACACTTAGATTGAAGGGTAATTTTTGTATATTTGATCAACCCTTCTATTCTACTAGAATAATGGTTGATGAAGGAGGCTAGAAACTGATTTGCTTTGTATGTTTTATGTTTATATGCGTGTTTGAGTTAATGGATTTTTAGTATTATTGGAAAGAAAAAAACGAGTATTTATATGTTTGCACGCGTCAAGCTTAAAAGAGTATCTAAATATTTATTGCCAGAAAGATTAAAAGAGTTTGTATGGAATTAATAAGAATCTCACATTGACAATTAGATTCAAGCCAACACTCTTTATCAATTAGCACGAGAGAAGGTCATATGTTCTTCTTTATATTAGGAAAGAGAGAGAATAAGGTTTAGACAAATACACACACATACATATATATATATGGTCAAGTCGATCCCTTGATTTCAGGAATACTGACAAAGACTCACAGTCACACAAACTTTGCAAAGACACCACTTTGTTAAAATGTTCCACCACTATTTTATATCTAACAATAGTCTATCTCAGTGATTGTAAGGAAAAAAAATTATACAAGATCAGTGAGATTTGAACCCTTAATGTCAGGAATATACTTGGTAAAGGCCCATGCCAACTGTGCTAAGACATATAATTTTTTCCATAACTGTTTTTTAATAAACAATCGTGGTATCCCACAATAAAAAAACAGTTTCCATTGTTGTTTTAACGAGATCGTTCTAAATAAAAATTATTATTATTATTATTATTTTTTAACGTGTTGGGCTTAAATTACAAGTTGTTGATATGTTATTTTAAGGACTAATTTTTTAAACCGCTCCTTCAATTTTAAGACAAAATTTTAAAAATGTCACTGCCTCTTTTTTAATGTTTGGTTTCAAATATACATACGTTAATTATATAATGTTAAATATACTTTTTGAAGTAGTGAAGCAAATCGATATGAATATTCTCCTCCTCCTCCTCCTATAAAATCTGAACCGTTTATATTTTGATCCAACGGTTGAGATGAAGAAGAGGATGAGAGATAATGGAAAAGGAAGTGGATGAGAGCCAAATCCATTTTAAAGGATCCGGTTCCCATTCACTTCTCTTCCCATATCCTCTCCCATCCTCTTCTTCATCTCAACCGTTGGATTGAAATATGAAGGGTTCAGATTTTGTTTTATATAAAAATATTATTTTTTAATATTTTAATTATCTTTTTTAAAAGATAAAATCTGAACCATTCATATTTCGATCCAACGGTTGAGATGAAGAAGAGGATGAGAGATGATGAAAAGGGAAGTGGATGGGAGCCAAATCCTATTTTAAATGATTGAAAGAGAAAATCTCATCAATTTTAACTTAATGAGAGGCCCATCTTAGCCTACTTATTTTTTAGGATCTTATTTAAAATTCTAATTAAAAAGGAAATATTTCTAAGAGAATATATATGTTCATGATCATGTCATGGAAGTAAAAGAAATATATGTGAGTGTGTGAATTAATAATACTAATAAAAACTTATAAAAAGAAGAAGAGAATTGGAGAGAGAAAAAACAAAAGGGACCACTCATTTAGTACCAACTACATATATAGTATATCTACCTCTATTTATAGTAAACAATCTTATAATTAACAAACGATATCTAATGTGATAAGTATAAGAATAAATTACAAGAGCACTTGTGAGAGTTACACATCATTTGAGAAATTTAAAGTGACGTGGGAAGATCAAGATGCATGAACATTGACAGTAGACAACTATTATATATATTCGTAATAGTTTAACACATGCATTTTTCATACGAACAAAAGCAAAGCTCACGTATGTTTTTAATCGCACACTATTTGTTGATGCTCACTGTTGGCTTGATAATTTCATATAACAAGCACTTTCGGTTCCTCCTTAAGCCTGATTTTATGATAATCTATAATAACTAATCAGAGCATAATTTTATTTACATTAACAAATATATACTATTTTGATCCTTATTATAGGAGGCCCTCCAAAAGCTATTTTTGATCTATTTTACAAGGTATCTGATAGTTTTATGGAGTATTAATATTTTTTACGTATGCCCATATTTAAAAAGATTATGGTGTAATTTTGCTCCGGAAGTAATCAATTATGAGTGTTGGAAATCCTAAAATTTTCGAGGAACTGTGTTCCACCCTGGAAGTGCTAAAAAATGAGAAAATTTGCTAAAAATCTACCGTTGATCGTTAAAAAATGACATTGACTATTAACATTTTTAACAACAATAGGCAAAAATTGTTATGTTTTGGTTTCTTTGAGGTAAAATTTCCCTTTGAAAATTTTCAGATATCTAGCACTCTTGAGTGATTACTTCTGAAGTAAAATTACGCATTAATCCTATTTAAAAACGGTAGTGAGAGATACTCCCTCTGGTCCTTATTATAAGGCACCAACTGTCATTTCTCTTAGACCAAGGAAGGGCAGTTGAGTCAATAAATGAGTGTTCAGTTAATAAATATTTCCACTTTTACCCTACCTTTAATGATACAAATTTATAAAAATTAAAAATATTATTTTTCAGATTTGTCAAATGCTTGGGACAGAAGTGGAGAAGACACACCTTGAGAAATGGAAACTTAATTTTGGGGGAGAGAGAAACACGGTGATTGGAGATGAAAAGGTATCACTACAATCAGCATGATAATTTGCCACGTTCTTATTGGAGTAAATGTTTCTCTCTCTAGCCTAAGAAACACACCGATTGGAGCAAATGTTTAGGTTGGGCAGATGATAATTTATGGCATTCAATGAGTGATAAAAATAAGGGTAAAATATAAAGAATACAATAAATCAGACAGTTAGAGGTAGTTGGTGCCTTATAATAAGGACCAAAAATTGTTGGCAGTTGGTGCCTTATAATAAGGACCAGAGGGAGTAGTTAGAATTAGTGTAACATTGGAGTTTAGTATAGTTAATAATAGTACTATTCAAAATCATTTAAAATTTATGACAAATTTAATGTTTTTAATGACTCACTCTAGTTCTTAATATTAGATTTATTTACCTAATTTAATTAAATTAATGAAGTTAGTTAAATTAGTAAGTATACCATTTTTTCTAAAATTAATCATGTTTCTTAATTTCTTCTACCTCTCTTTTATTTAATTGTATTTGAGCGACCATCACTAAGTTAAATTGGAAAAAAAAAATTTACAAATGGAGTATTTTATTAGTAAATTGTTACGTTTTGGTTTCTTTGAGGTAAAATTTTTCTTTGAGAATTTTCAGATATCTAGCTCTTGAGTGATTACTTCCAAAGTAAAATTAGGCATTAATCCTATTTAAAAACGGTAGTGAGAGATAGTTAGAATTAGTGTAACATTGGAGTTTAGTATAGTTAATAATAGTGCTATTGAAAATCATTTAAAATTTATGACAAATTTAATGTTTTTAATGACTCACTTTGGTTTTTAATATTAGATTTATTTACCTAATTTAATTAAATTAATGAAGTTAGTTAAATTAGTAAGTATACCATTTTTTCTAAAATTAATCATATTTCTTAATTCCTTCTACCTCTCTTTTATTTTATTGTATTTGAGCGACCATCACTAAGTTAAATTGGAAATTTTTTTTACAAATGGAGTATTTTATTAGTATGTATGAATTAGCTATAAGTGACTTATATTTGTGATCGAAATTATATACCCCTATGTTCCTTAAAGTGAGATATAATTAATTTGAGCAAATTAAGAATGTTAGTTAAGATGATATACTTTTTCTACAATGCCCTCCCTCTCCCACTCTCCTATTTGATTATTGTTAGAAAATATTAATAGAGTTAATTTCCAGGGAAATGAATAAAAAATGTGAAATAAGCTTTATGTTTAGGACAAATACCAACTCTTGTATTAAGTCTTACATTAAGAACATGAAGGGTATAACATAAAAAAAGAAATCTAGATAGAACAAAATTTTAAAGGATTAAGGTGCAATTTTAGAAACGAAGGTTTTTGCCTTACACAATTGAGTTTTGAAGGTTGCAAAGATAAATACAATTTTTTTTTTAAATGTTGCAATTTTAACAATTTAATTAAAATCTGTTACTCTTTTTTTTTTTTTTAATGTAGAATCCACTTTATAACGGCTCTTTGTGTTAATCTAATAGAATTACTAAAATTGTATCGTTTTAAAAGATTATATATACTTTTGCATCCTACAAAACTTATCATGCCAGATACTCATATCGAAAAACTTCGTTACTAGAATTACACCTTAATCCAACTTTAAATGTGTGGGACCACTACTTTAAATTGTACTCTATATTAAACAAATAGTTCATATATTGATTTCATTTGTGTAACTGCATCTGCATCTGGATTCGTCAAGTAAACAGAAACCACTAGAATTGAGATCCTTGCAAAACTTTTTAATATTTTGGGATGATTGAAAGTATGATGATTTAAACTTTGAAGGTGTTTGATAATTTGATTTAGAAAGAATTGTTTAATCTTGTGGGTATGCATGCCCACATAAATTTACTCAAATCCCACTTTATTTTTTTATTCTTTGAAAGTACTCCTGAGATTGATTAAAATTGATTTTATGCAAATAATCATCATGATAATATTTTAATATGAATGGTTAGTATGATGATTAGGGGTTTAAGAAGCAATAATTTATATTCTTTTGAGGTGATGGACCACCTTGTTCATGTGATGCTGAATGCCAAATATTTTAAAAAAAAAAAAAAAGAAAAAATAAAAAGAAAGCCAACTTTCTTTAATGACAACAAATAATTCCATGCGACTTCATTAATGTGCTCAAAGGGGAAAAAAGAACACAGATGAACACGTATCTCTATTTTGGAATGTCGCTTTTCAGAGGTGGTGGCACATTCCTGGAACATGCATCCCTCTTTCAACTTCCTCCCTCATTTTCTTATCAAACATTTCATTCACCATCATAATCTATTCCAATTGACCAATCAATGCCTCTGGTAAAGTTGGCAGGACCAGAGATCTTCACAGACACACACACACACAGACTTTATTCACCATGATAGTCTATTAAAATGCACCAATGAATGCCAATGGTTTTAACAGGACCAGAAATAGTTTGTGCGTGTGTTACTCAGAGAATCAGATTTGTTCACCATAGTTTATCACAATTGACCAATGAATGCATGGGGTTATGTTAGCAGGATCAGAGATTTCAGAGAGAGAGGTCATTCACCATCATAGTCTATTACAAATTGATCAATGAATGCCTATGGGTTTAGCAGGATCAGAGATTGTGTGTGTGAGAGAGAGGGAGATTTTCTTTTCTTTTTTTGTTTTTTTTTTGGGGGGGGGGGGGGGGGGGAGATGTCATAGTTAAATTAAATGTTTAAAGGAGAGACACTGATATACAACTATTAGTATAATACTACAATTAACTACTGCTAGTGATGTGTTCAAGTATTTCTCAAAAGAGAATCTATCATTCTAAGCATATAGTTTATCTTTTCATGTCAAGATCTTTATGCTGAAGTTTCATATACAGCTATACAAAGATTCAACCATGGGGCAATTCCAAAGAACTATATCAATTGTTTCCTTTTAGTTTCTGAACTCAATCCTAATCCTTAGGGGCACATAATAAAACATGAAAATTTTATAATGCGAATTGAGGCATTTGAAGGAATATGAACAAATTCCCCCAAATTAATTTATCATCATTCTTAGATTCACAAAAGACTGTGTAATATCACAATTATTGTAATCTCTTCTCTTGTTTTTCATTAGCTCAAGGACCACTAATCTCAGATCAGAATATTTCTATATGCTATTTGCAGATGTGACCTGTCACCGATTAGTTACCATCAATGACAGCCAGTAAGATTATTCAACAAACTTACAAAACAGAAAGAATATAAAGTCAATAGATTCGTTTGCAAATCTAACACAGTGCACAATGGGGAAAAATCTTAGAAGAATAAGAGCAAATTCAAAAAAGCTATCATTGGATCAAATCACATAATCTGAATCTAACATTTAGCTGTATTATTATTATTATTATTATTTTCAGTTCATCCTCTGAAGAAATATGGAAAGCTCTTACTTCTCTTGCAGAAGATGGGTCATAAGAAATTGCCATCCTTTATTCAAGACTTAATCTTTAACAAGGGAAGCTCGGTACAAAAGCTTGGCAGGAAGCTCATATGCAATCCTTCTCCCAATTAATGCAGTCACATCAGCTTGCCTTTAATCAAAGCATCAGAATTCTGCAAAAGATTTGGAATTAGAACCTCAACATAGTGGCTTTGATGATAAAAAGTTTTTCAGTTTATGACTTCATGTTCACTATAGGCTCTAGTTTCCATGAGCATATTCGGCCAATCAAACAGGGTACAGGGCAAAGGAAAGAAGAAAACAAGAATCACCTAGAAAGATTAGATAGAGCAAAAAGAAGCCATTAACAACACATCTTACCTAAATTACAGAGCTTGATGATTTTGGAAGACGAAATTAAATGACTCACTATTGTTATAGTGTGGCACCGTTTGATCTATAGAGACCTTTATATTAAATTGGCAAATAAGATCTTTAGCACCAACTTGTCTGCCTTTTCTAATAGGTCAATAATCAGTTCTTCTTCCATCTGCAAGGAGTTCTCTGTTTCTGATGTCGAAAGATTTATGATTTGAGTATGCACCATTTGTACGTACCATTAGTAGCAATTATCCCCAATGATAGGTCTGAAATTGTACAAAATTCTAGATCAAATTTTTCTTTCCTTAACAGGTAAGCTCTGGTACATTTGGACCACGATATAGGAGATATAAAGAGCAAAGGTCATCCCAATTTGGGAACTAGACATATCAGCTAATAAAATATGCGTCAGGGTGAAGCTTCTACAGGTGTGGCCACTAGCTAGCCATATAACATTTGTTTTTAATAAAATTTGGCATCATTCTTTAAACCATAAACAAACGAAAGAATAGTACAGGAACAAATAGGAAAAAAAAAAAGTAACTAGATGTGAATATGATGATGGCGATCAACACCCCCTTGACCCTCACAATAGCATCCCACATGTTCACCGAAAACGTGGTGAAAGGCATTATTTTCATCCCACCTACCCCAATAATTGGTGAAAAGAGAACTTAATATGATAAGGGGTTTGTTTCTTTAAGGTTGAAACTTCTGGTTTTCAAACAGCCGGGAGCATCAAACACTTTTGCCCATCATGATTCAAAATAACAGTTAAGTGACCCACAACCTTCCTGCAACAACTGATAGAGAAATTTTAACCAAACAGGAACAGAGAAACAGAATATCAGTTAATTAGAGTTTGAATAACGTGTGAGAATTTCTAGACTCAAACCACATGCCAAAAATAAATAGTCTTCTGAGCTGACAAGATTTACCTTCTAAAAAAAATTTAACAAATGTTTCTCTCATATCAAATCTTTAAGAAATTTCCAGACTTGAGCTTTTAGATAGTGATAACTACATTTATCAGGAAGAAACGACAATTAATGCACATTGAGCCCACTTTACCGCAGATAAACATTACCTTAAACTGCTTCAGCTGTCACTGTTGCTTTCATCATAAAGTTATCATTATCCCCCTTGTGGACAATACACAAAATGAATAAGAAGGCTGTGTGCCTCGAACTTCTTTGTTAAATTGTTATTCTCTTCCCCTCTGTCATCTAATGTGTGGATTAAATACCTTATAATGCTAACACTAATTGAAATAATATCTAGTCTATTATCTTTTTGAAAAAGCATATAGGTTCTACAGGGCATCTTTTGGATATGGACATGAAGCATTGGATCACGCACTACAAACAAAAGCAGATTTGAGCATGATGTAATGCGTGATAGAAACAACAGAATGGAAGGTTATTTCTCTTTTTTTCCCAAAAAGAAAAAGGTACACTGAAATTTGGGGAGTCACCACGTCAGCAGTATTGGGGCCTCAGATGTGTATATATACAGAGAGAGAGACAGAAAGATGGGAGATGGATATTGAAGTTTGCAGAGCTAGCTCAACCCAGGAGAAGCCAGGAGTTTCTTAATCTTCCTTCTTGCTTGCTGATATTAATGACTCTGAAGATTACATCAGATAGCTGGCAAGGAAAACCATTAGAAACGATGCCGCAGCAGCAGCTGTTGTTGATCAAAGAATATGATGAGAACAGACATAAGCTTGGAGTAGAACAAATGGAGACAATATGTGAGGTTGGGCAGGGAGAGAATATGTCTCTGGTCACTGATCTCATGGGGGATCCACTATGCCGTATCCGCCATTTCCCAGTACATATCATGCTGGTAACTATTAATTCTATGCCACCCAATATTGTTCTATTTCAAACTTTCATCTAAATTCTGCAACATATGATCATACAACCAGCTGTGTTGCTGGAATTTCTAAATCATTACATTAGTTTTTCTCATTTCATAGTTTTGAATTGAAACCATAGTTTCAATATCATATTTAATCATATGGATAACTGTTTGCTTCTGGGTTGATGTGATATTTGTTCCAAACAGGTTGCAGAATATGGAGAAGAAGTTGCTGGGGTGATCAGAGGATGTGTGAAAACAGTCACCAGAGGCTGTTCAGCTTATGTAAAGCTGGCTTATGTTTTGGGACTCAGGGTCTCCCCCACACACAGGTTCTATTCTACTCTGTAATATGTCTTTGGTTTGCTTCCATGAATTTTATTCATAGCACATTGCAGAAATCATCAGAAGGAACACCAGAGAAACGTGATTCTCACTACCCTGGGTTATTCCCTAGAATGTGCATGCGTTTCTGATAATTGCCAGAAACAAACAAGATACAGTAACATCTTTTTTGTACTTTTCCTCTTCCACCTCAGTCACTACTCTAGCAAAGTAAAATTTAAAAATTAACAGTAATTAATTTTTTCTCCCCAAGTTTTCTCCAGTTGATATTTGCTTTATTAGTTCTAATCCAATCCTGACCTTAAAAAACACAAGTGAGACCGAAAAATCACAAAAGGAAGTAGTGGGCGATTATATTCTAAAGGAAAATAAAAATTAGAAGCTAGTGTTCCTCGTATCAAGGAAAGGTGAAAAAGCATAGGCAAGCTAGCCTGTCATTGACACATGTATCCGCTAAAGGTACTTTACTAAGAAACTAGAAATTAGATGGGATGTCTTATTCTTTTTTATTTTAAACCATTTCATTGAACTTGGTATAAAGTTCTTCTTCCAGACAGCATGGTCCACTAATGTCTATTTTTATATTAAGTTCGAATCATCCCCAGAATTGTTGTCCTTCATTCTGATTAATTCCTGTTGGATTGCTTTTTCAACTATATAATAATCACCATCAATCAAAATCAACATATGGCAAGTGCAGGAGACTCGGCATTGGCACAAAGCTAATTTCACATTTAGAAGAGTGGTGCAAACAACAAGGAGCTGAATATGCGTACATGGCAACAGAGTGCACAAACGAAGCGTCAGTCAATTTATTCACCAAAAAATCTGGCTACTCAAAGTTCAGAACCCTAACCATGCTTGTTCAACCGGTTCATGCTCACCACAAGCCAATAAGCTCCAGCACTGCCGTCATTCGCCTTGCTTCATCCATCGCAGCATCAATCTACAACCACATCTTCGCCAATGCTGAATTCTACCCAAAGGACATGGATGCAATTCTAACCAATAATCTCAATCTCGGCACATTCATTGCCATACCGAATGAAACCGTACAAGAATGGGAGCCGGAAACGGGGATTCCGCCGCCGGATTACGCCATCACGAGCGTGTGGAACACGAAAGAGGTTTACAAACTGCAAGTGAAGGGGATTACGGCATGGAAGCGGGCTTTCTGCACGGGAACGAGGGTGGTGGACACGTGGCTGCCATGCCTGAGGGTTCCGTCATTCCCAGACGTGTTCAGGCCATTTGGGGTCTACGTGATGTACGGACTTCACATGGAAGGTGAGGGAGGGAAGAAGCTGATGAGGTCGGTGTGCGACTTTGTGCATAACATGGGGAGGGATGACGACGGCGATGGAGGAGGAGGAGGAGGGTGTGGGGCCGTCGTCGGGGAGCTCAATGTGTGGGACCCGGCGAAGGAGGCGGTCCCACACTGGAGAAGATTCTCGTGGGCCGAGGACATGTGGTGCATCAAGAAGCTTGAAACCGAAGAATACGCGAAGCCGAAAGAAGAAGAAGAAGAAGACGACGACGAGAAGGAGAAGCGGGATAAGCGTGGGGATTGGATCGCGTCTGGATCATCGTCTTCTTCCGTAATTTTCGTTGATCCTCGTGATTTTTGAGGCAGCGAGTTATGGTTCGTTCTTCAAGAAAACAGACTGACTCTTGTTCAGCTGTCTCTTTTTCTTTCTTTTTTTTTTTCCCTGAAAAAGTAGTTTTTACCTAAAAATAGAAGACGAATGAAAAAATCAACGTAAAATCGTAATACAAAACGTAGTTTTTACTTGTATATGTATATAAAATAATTCAAGAAAAGTAAGGTGATAAGTAGATTTTTTATAATTAAATAAGTATAGATTTTGAAATATATTAGATTAAATTTATTAATATTATACTTATTTAATATCTTTTATATGTTTATCCATCTTTTAATTAAATATAGGATAAAATAATATTATAACAGAAAATCTATTGATATCCTATTTTATTGTGCAGGGGATATTATGTGATATAAGAGAGGCAACAAATTAAATTGAAAAGGATACAATATAATATATTGAGTGGAGGGACTAAAACGAAAGTATTAAAACTTTTATAGGGTTAAAATATAGTTCCATGAAAATATGGGTTCCATTCTATAATTTTTGCCCTTCCTAAGTGTAATTTCTGACTCCCACGTTTTTTGCAAAAACATAACGTTTTTACGTTTAATTGCTGCGTTTTTTACGTTTCCACAAAGACTGCGTTTTTTCAAGCCACGAAAACGTTTTATCTAAAATTAAACGTTAAAACGTGTTTTTTTGCGTTTTAAACGCTTTTTTAACTACCATGTTCCCTTCTATAAGTAGTCTGTTAAAATGTTCATGATAGCAAATCTCAATTGTTAATAAACGGCCAGAATATATCATTATGAAATTTTAAAATCTTTAAAAAGTCTTGTAATATTCGTAAATGATATAAAAGTGACATGCATCAAATTGTAATTTTAAAATGTTGATAAATTTATTATAATACCCTTAATTTTTAAATTTAAATAACACAAAAAAAGACGGTCTTTACCTTTTCCAAACACCACACCACCGTCAGTGCTTAGATCCAAAAGGGAGAGTAGCGCCACGACGAGGAGAACTTGATACCAGGGAGAGACGACTGAAAGGAAAGAAGCAATACCCAACATCACCACTGCTTTCCACCACCGTCCTCCACAGTCCTCTTTTCCTCTCTTGTGTCTAACCCAAGATCTCCATTTGATAAAAAAAAAAAATCCAAGAACTTCATAAATTTTCTATTATTAATGATTGTTCCTTGATTTGTATCTTTCTATGCTTTCCTTCGCCTTTGATCTCGTTTGATTTTCAAAGAATCAATCATCAATGTCTCATAAATTTTGATATGGTATTAATTAAATATAAAATAGGTTTCATAAAAATTTGTAATGAGATCAATAAGTTTAGTAATAGTTTTGACAAAAAAGTTTGCTACTGAAAACATACAAGTCAAGATTCGCCAACATTTATAGCATTTCACCAAAATTATAATTGGATTAATAAGTTTAAAAATGGTTTTAACGAGAATCGTAATGGTTATGATAAAAAAGTTTGTTGATGAAAATATGCAAGTCAAGGTTCACCAACATTTGTGGCATTTCACTAAAATTTGTAATGGGATTGACAAGTTTAGTAATGGTTTTAACAAAAGTGTTTACTGATGAAAACATAAAAGTCAGGATTCTCCAACATTTATAGTTTTCACCAAAATTCATAATAAGTTTGACAAGTTTAATAATAGTTTTGACAAAAATATTTGCTGATGAAAATATGTAAGTCATGATTCACTAACATTTATGTCACTCTCATTAATCATTTTGTCAAACTTATTACTCAATTAGTGTCAATCCTTTATACATATATTGTCAATATTTACGAATTTCGTCAATCTCATCATTGTTCACCTTTTTCTTCCTCAGCCTCCTAACTTTCTCCAATATCCTCAACTAAACTCTTTCCCCAGCTGCATAAATCTTCTCTCCTAGTGTTGCCTCTTAAAACAAACAACACCCAACCAATTCATTCCTACTTCAAATGCTTCTCATTTTTGTTTTAAAGACACGTACGTGCACATAGAGAGAGAGAGAGAAAGAGGACGTCGTGGATGGAAAGGAAAAGGTCATCTTCTTTAGTGAGATGCAGCGAGGACGCAATCTTGGTCAAAGGAGACATCATTGGAGAACTATACTAATCTTGGTCAGAGGTCACATGATCGGGAAGAGGAAGAGCAAGAGGAAGAGAGTGTGAGGAGAGAGAAAAGATGAAGAGAGGGGCATTTTAGTAAAAACATTTAAATTTCAAAATCATAGATTCCTCGCAATAATCTCTGCCTTTTTAATTTTTAATCAGATCTTTTGGGTTTTGAACATAAATATGGTATTTAAGTGAGATTTTCCCTAATAAATATATACTTTAGTTCTTTTAATAAACAACTTTTATTCTTATTATGTATACAAATTAGTTAAGATTAGTTAAAAACAATAAATGAGTAAAAAAAATGTCAAGTTTCTTCTAAATATGCCTCTATTTATGAAATGAGTACAGGAGAGAGAATGAGTAGTAAATATGAGAGAGAATGTATAATAAATCATTTAATGAAAGAGAATTTATGGTGATGAGTGGAAGATAATTAATATAAAAATATGTATTTAATAGGGACAAAAAAGAAAAAAGTAGTTTAAATTTTGAGACACTAGAAAAAAGTTACTGATAAAAAAGGATCACCCCCAAAAGAGATAAAATTGCTTATAAAAAGAACAAGAAGAAGTAGTTAAATTTGAATCAATAAATGCTATTATCAAGAATATGCATGTATGTATGCGCTGGGCTAAGCCATATTAAGTTACAATAATAACTATATGAGAAGTTTTATATAAAGCATGCATATCTATAAGGATTTAATCTGCTAAGCATTAAATGTGTAAACATCTCTCCAAACAAAAATTTGAACTTTGCTTCATCATATTATAAAATACTAGCCCTTTCAATCCAATCGCCTTAGTTAGATGTCATTTGTTGAATAAAAAGACAATTTTTATGACTTTATTAAATGGAAGTCACCACCATCATATCACTAGTACAATAATAGTCAATGGAACTGAAAAATTTTCGCTCTTAAATAATAGAAACTCAAATAAGTTAAATTTTATAAGGTGGGATTTACATCAAAACAACCTCCCAAAAGTGTTTAAAATGACCATTGTACTCACTGAAGTAATAGCTATACATAAGGATTTTCTTTAAAGTCAATGAAATGGATTATATCCATCAAGCACTGAATGAGAAAAGCCATGCATTATTTTTTTTAGTTAAAGAAAGTAAATAACATAATCGGGTAAACCTGTGCTTTTTCTTGCCGTACATTTCATTTCTTCGGGCATTTTCATTTCTCCAAATATATGCTTCGATTTTTGAGCTTAAGTGGTGATTTTCTCATGCTTGCAAAATATTTGTTGTTGATCTACAGCTGTGACTTACAAAAGTAATTTTCAGATGCGTTGTTCTTGTTTTGAAAGGATAGTTGACTTGACTCCATTTCCTTCTTGGTTAATATTTTGCGACGCGATATTCAGCTTTCTAAATTATATATAGCTTGGAAATGCAGGTTACGATATCATGAATGGATATGACAGCATATATCCTTTTATAAAAGAGAGAAAAGAATGCTCATTTTCTTTTATAGCCATTGATGTCCTTTTTTTTTGAATGTATTATTGTTTGTTCAATGTTCTATCTTTAAATTGAGAGGTTTTTTTGTTAATTTTTATTTTACTTTTTGTTGTTGCTTATTTTAGGTGATTGATGTTCACCAGGTTGTTGATCCATGGACAAGAGAACATGAGGGTTTGGTTTTGTGACAATGGAAACTATTGAGGAGGTTGACCATAGTGTGAAGTATCTGGATTTCTTTGTTCTAAAAGGGTGTGTCATTACAATAGAAAAGGTACACTTTGTGGCACAATTTGGTTTTGGGTGAGATTGTTAAATATATTTGTTTATTGTTGATTCAATTCAACTTGCTTTGATTTTGTGTATAAGATATATGGATAAGTTGCTTATACTCCCTCTAGTCCTTATTATAAAGCACCAACTACCAAAATATTTTGGTCCTTGTTATAAGACATCAACTACCTTTAACCAACTCATTTATTATTATTTTCCAATTATACCCTCATTTTTAACTAACTCTTTAAATTCACATCATTAAAGTTAGGATAAAGTTGGAAATATTTATTATTTCTGAACCAATTTAATGACTTAACTTCCATTTCTTGGTTTATGAAAAATAGTGGTTGGTGCCTTATAATAAAGACCAGAGGGAGTAGTTCTTTAAGCCTTTTTGTTTCTTCCCTTGTGAAGTTTCCGTGTATGACAACATTTCTCTCTTTTTTGTATCAGATAATTGGGGGTGTATGTCCTGCACATTTCTCTCCTTTTTCTAGCCATTTTACTATTGAAAATGATGTTTACATATGTTATATAGTTATGCCTCTAACTGCCGGTGCAATAACTGATTTTACTATTTATCATATAAAGTATATTATCTTCTTGGCCTCATGCTGTAATTTGCAATAATTGCAGACTAGAAGTCATGGTCCAACCCCTACACTTGGGAGGTATCTTGGGATGTGGTATATGATGAATGATAGTTGTTAGATCGATTTTGTTCCCATTATAAATTGGAATATTGTTGGCATTATATTTATTTATAATAATTTATTTGTAACTCATATTTAGTTGTTCGCATAGCTTGCAACTTAAACAGACTTTTAGGTGTTAGTTATAGGATGTTTTTATGGGAGAGGATTTTCTCATTGTCTTGTTTCTCTTTTTCCCTCATTGTCTCCATCTAGGCCATTGATTGAGAAGAGGAGAGAGAAGTTAAAGTAGTATTATGATTGATTGGATGGATATGATTTAAAATGATGAGAGATAATGAGAAAAGAATGGGGAGAAAAACCCAACCCATGTTTACATAAGATGACAGGAAATTATTGCGTCCTTGATCACTTCCCATCTTTTCATTCAGAAATAGTTGGAGATGAAAGAGGCTAGATTATTTTGATCTTCTTGATATGTTTCGGTTGCTAGGTTATTAATGGTATTCAGTTTTCTCTTTAAAAAAACCTAGTATACTGTACTATCTTAAGGCATAATGCAACATGTTAATGATAGGAATCTCAAATCATCTCACAACCACTAGGGTTATTAAACTTGAATCGATCACTGAACCAGTTTAGGTAGTAAGTTGAAGGTTAGTGGGTTAAATCGGAGTCAAACCATGCGTAACCTAAGGCTAAACCATTGTGAAAGTGAATTTGAATGATAATATTTTTTAGAACAGTTTTGATTTTTTTTTTTTTTTGGTTTTTAAGTAGATATCTAAAGCTTTCCATTGAGTATTAATTTATAATTTTAGAAGATATGTAGAATTATAAATGAACTTTTGAAATCGGGAAATCCTGAAACTGAACTAGTCGGATCGGACTGGACCGATTAGATGAATGGTTTGACAGTTTTGTGGTAGAACCGGTCAATTCGATTCAGTTTTAATAACATGGACACGCACACACTTGAAGTCATTCAAAGTGTCGTCTTGTATTCTAGTGTAAGTGTTGTACCCATGCATGAGGCATCAGGTGTTCCCTAAATAACCAATATTCGGAGCTAATTGAATGGTGTGGTACGTACTCATAATATGATATTTAAGTTATACTATTAATTACTCATATTAATAGTTCGATTTGTATATGCGTGAATATTAATTAGTTAGTGCATGCATGCAATTATTATTGAATTAGAAAATAATTTAACTTAGCTACTAGTAAACTAATCAAGGAACTATTTTAATTTGATGAGTTAATTAATGGGAATCACAACTCGTTGTATATTTTTTAATCAACGCAACTCATTGTATTATTAATTGCTTTTTAAGGCAATGCAACAAATTATGGAAAACAATTTGAGAGCTTAATCGTCATTTACCAATACAGCAATCTTAGTTGAGATATATAATTATTAATGAGCAATTTGTTTTGTGGGTGTTGTAAAATAAATCAAGTAAAACAATAGAAAAATAGAGAAGATAAAGCAATAAAGAAAAAAGCATGACCTTCAATTGTTTTATTCCTCAATTGAGATGCACGTATACTATTTATCCATAAGGTTAATCGTAAAATAACTAATCATAAATTACATTTTAAGTTTGGGGAAGAAGAACCACAAATATGTTATCAAGTTAAGACCTTCAATTCATAATAGTTGGAAGCATGCACTATTTATGATCATGACTTTCTGTTGTGTATTGCAACATGCATGGATTTGAGCTTAAATATATATATCACTCTGGTTATAGTTATAAGTTTAAATTAAGCAATTATCGCGTACCAATGAGTGTTAGTTGACACATTAATTATGAGTTAAATTTTCAATTTTTTCCTTATTTATAATTGGTTCCAAAAGTCTATAAATAAATTCTTTTTTTCTATTGCAATTAATATGGGTACAATTGTAAAAATTACATTTATTACTTGAAACTGGACTTATAATATATATTTTTTTTTATCAAAATGAACTTATTAGAAAGTATGTGTGTGTAGACTTATTATTAGAAAGTAATATGGAACAAGAAAAAAATTGTATGACAAATATTATTATTTTAATTTGAGAAAAAAAAAAACCCTTAACCCTCCCTTATAAATGATGTCCTCTCCTTTTCTCCACTCCCTTAGGGTGTGCATGACAACCATTCTGTTTCTTAGCACTATTTCTGAGATGAAACAATTTTTTCTGATTCTGTGCCTTGAAAGAGTTCTGAGAATCAGAATTACGTTTGTTAACGCATTTATTTTTTACTTCGAGAATCGGAATTACGTTTGTTAACACAATTTTTTTTTTTCATTCCGAGAATCAGAATTATGTTTTTTAACCCATTTTATTTTTATCCTGAAAATTAAAATTACCTAATACAATACAAATCTATTTTTTTTATTTTTTGTTTACAGATTTCATCATAAACTGTGTAAAATAATAAATTTTAACCAAAATACCAACATTTCATATTTTAAAAAAATATCTAAAAATATATTATTTTATTGTGTATTTTTTTTGTTTTTTTTACAACAAATTCTAAAATATAGTCACATGACTCAACTAAATAAACTAATCTATTTCTACCCAAATATAAATAAACCAAGTAGAAAGCTTTTCATGTCCGCATCACTCCAGGAATTACTGCCAGGAGCTGATTCATAAGCTTTGCCTAAACCTTGTTGACATGACTTTCTTTCTTGTGGCATCACAGGTTTAAAAGTGATCGGCCTCAATTCCTTTTCATTGTCTGCTGTAATATTTGGTTTCACATCACTTGTTTCTGCTGGTTCCAGTGCATTGACAGCACCATCATTGTTTCTAAAATGTTCCTGCCCCTCATTTCTACCCTCCCCTGCTTTTTTATCAATCCATATGCAGGGGACATGACTCCAGGAATTACTGCCAGGAGCTGATTCATAAGCTTTGCCTAAACCTTGTTGACATGACTTTCTTTCTTGTGGCATCACAGGTTTAAAAGTGATCGGCCTCAATTCCTTTTCATTGTCTGCTGTAATATTTGGTTTCACATCACTTGTTTCTGCTGGTTCCAGTGCATTGACAGCACCATCATTGTTTCTAAAATGTTCCTGCCCCTCATTTCTACCCTCCCCTGCTTTTTTATCAATCCATATGCAGGGGACAGGCAAACCCAACGCAAAGGAAAGAGACTTGTCATCCACAACTTCCGAATCAGTAGGATTTATAATAAGTTAAAGTCGTTCAGATTCAGTAGTCCTAAAAGGAACTTCCACTTGATATTCATCACCAAGTCGAGGATTCAGCTGTGGGGCTCCAACTATGTCATTTATATCAGGAGAACTAGGAGGATTTGACTCTATATTGCATTCCAACTCCATGCAATTATTATCACAATCTAACTCCATCTGCCAAGCAACACTGACAAATATGAACAGGAGGCCATTAACGCAATCAATGCCTAAAAGGACAACAATATGAAGAACATGAAGTTAATGTCATCAAGGACATAATTCAAACTTAATTTCCATCTATATATGCAAGTAATGCAGAGGGAGCTCCACTAGTCACTCACCAGCTATTTTAATTGGGAGCTTCAACAATAGAAACACACTATTAATTGGGAAAGGAATCCTTCAATAACCAGAAAAATCACAAATAAAAATAGAAAACAAAATTATTTTGTGTGTTAGAGGCTTAGAGCTAATTAGATCTCAGCTTAAGCTAGAACCTGTGCTAAACTGATAACACCACAAAGCATCAGAATTATGAACAATAGCTGGGTACCTAAAGTACTTACATAAAACCCTATGAATTTACTTTGCCAGAGAAAGCAAAGTCAGCCTATCTACTCTCTACTCCTCCTTGAAGACAACATTCTTCACTGCTTAAAGTAGCTTCAGGACAAGCATACCACATAAAGACCATTATATATGTGATCTTAGTAGAAAATACCCTGTATGTGGAAATAGCATCACGAGGGGAAATTGCCAACCAACTCCAAGATATTAAAACCCCAGATCCATTTATACTCAACTACAATAATAATCATCACTAAATTCATTCTTCGGATCCATTTTAATTATAGACCACAGATTTGGGTGGTTTCCTCTGATTTTTTTCTGGCCAGGCTATTTTTTCAGTTGGTTTCCTCTGATTTGGGTTTCGACCCTATAGACCACAGAATGGGCTGAGGAGAATTTGTCGCAGAAAAAGACGAAGAGAGCTTAATCGGCAATGATCTAGCGAGAAACAGGCGAATTGAAGGTAGATGCGGGGATTGCTAGATTAAGAGAAATGAAGAGCACGGCTGAGAAACTGATCACGGAGAATAAATCAATCAAGAGAGAGCGATGAGGTCTTGAAACGAAAAAGAACACATAAGGCAGTGAAAGTACCGGAAACGAACCCGGTGTAGTTGCACGCAGCAAAAATGGGAAAGAAAATTGAAATTCTATAATTTTGCAAAAACAATCCAACACGAAAACGATGGCCAAGACGACTTCGCACGCAAGCTTGGCGTCTGATTATGGCATGGAGGAGGAGAAGAAATCACCGAAGAGGATAACAACGAAGAACCCTAATTCATGGTATTCCCCTTGTGAGGAGATGAAACCGGAGATTGCAATACTGATGCGTTATCAAGGAAACGATCAGTTGGGAGGAAAATCTGCTCAGCTGTTTCAGAAGGAAAATCTGCAGAACAAAGACTCGTGGATGATGGATTGAGAGGCACAAGACATAGAAAAATGATTTTCTGCCCCTGGAGTAGAGAAGCAAATTTTTTTTTTTCCAACATAAAAAAGTAAACCGGTCTAGCCGGTAACAGAAAAAAAAATCAGATTTACCAAACACAATTCTCATCTATTTTTATTTTAGGGAGCAGAAATTTAAAAAATACTCATTCTAGGAGCATTATCATGTACACTATCATTCCTTTCTGTGTTCGTGTGTTCTTGTTTTTGTCCAGTCAATTTTTTTTAAACGATAGAAAAATACAATTTAAACTTCAAAATCTTGTTAACAGCAACATTAATAAAATTAATAAGAATATTAAACCAACTGACAACTCTTTTTATTATAAAATGATTTATTTGAGATTTCAAAATTCAATTGTATTTTTTTTATTTTTTTAGATTTACCCATTCATCTTTCCTTCCATTGGCTTCCTATATATTTTGTGTTATTGTGAATGTCTCGTCTTATAGTTCATCTCCCCTGACACACACACACACACTCTTATACTGTGAGAGTATATACATATTTACTCTCACAGTATAATATCCTCAACAAAGACCCACGCCGTTTTCATTCATTAATGTTAGCTTATGTTTACATCTATTATATACACACATCTTATTCAGGGGTCCACATTCACTCATTGTTCTTTTCTTCATTTCAGTCAACACTATGGGCATTTCAAAAGCATACATATTTACAATACTTCTTCTTCTTTTTTGTGCCACGCCTTTTCTGTCAAATTTTTTTCCATGCATCGATCCCTCTCTTTATATTTTAGTGCTGGTTCACATAAACATACATGTCCTTTTTATTCACTTATAGCTATATTTTTCTATTTACTTTCAGCTACAAATCCCGAATTTATAAATAGAAAAGGAAGTTAATTCCTATGGTACGTGTAGCCTTAGAATAACTTTGGAGTATTTTGTGTTATATATTGATAGATATTTATAATTATGACCTTGTAGATTTTCTTTGAGAACTTTGAAGTAACTCTTTGTGTGATTACAGTAGCATGTAATTTTGAATATTTTTTTATATACTTGTGATAAATCTTGTATAATTGTGAATGACTATCTTTCTAAAAAAAAAAAGACTGAATTATGGGTATATGTGTATGTATTGTAAATTCTCAAGTAAGTAATGTTACAAGTAAATTTCTTTATAATTCACTTTATTCACGTATTAATAATTTTATTATAATTAAGGTATTGTTGGATTATTGTTTCTTTCTAGGCATGTTTGAATATGTGATGATATTTTGTATGAGTAGAAGCATGATTTATTGTACTTTGTCTTTTAATTATTTATTAATGATTAAATATAGTTGTCATGAAGGTTGCATTTGTAATAGGTTGGAATAAAGAGAAATTTATATGATTAGATTTTTTTACCACATGGTATGTTATCACTCGGTGCACTGTGCATGACATTTGAGTAGGTGGTTTGTTAGATGAGTTTAAAAGGTTACATTGTATGCCAATGAGTGTTCATTGTGATAGCAAGGCTGCAATCCATACAGCCTCAAACCTGGTATTCCATAAAAAGATAAAGCACATTGAAATAGATTATCATTTTGTCCAGGAAAAACTCCATAGGAAGTTGATTAGGTTGTTGCATGTAAAATTAGCACGTCAAGAGGCTGATACTCTTACTAAAGCTGTAAAGAAAGAGACTCAGGGTAGAAAGCTTAGCAAGTTAGGAGCTATTCATATTCACTACCCCAAACTTGAGAGGAGCGTAGAAAATGTAGCAGGATTTATTTCATTTATGTGTATAATGGTATGGGCATGTGTCCAAGAGCCCACGCTGTGCTGATTAGGTAATAATATATTCTCATTGTATAAATATATGCTTAGTCTGTCTGGTCTAGAGGATGTAAAGATATACATTTTCAGATATTCAATAATTATTCAGAATTCCTGGGTTATTCTTCAGGTGTGTCTATGTGTTTAGGGCTTCTCATATGTTGTCTATGTGAATCTATATTTGACTCAGTCATATTTAAACATTATCCAACCTAATTAAGGGAAACTTTCCCATAGAGATGTTTTGTATTCACAGAATTTAAATTCAATACCTTGTGTTGAAGTAGTCAACCCGATTTAAGAGGACTAACATGCACCTCATCATGGGAACTGAAAAGTCAAAATTAGGCTTGCTAGGAAGGAGATGGTTGGAGATGTTAATTTCATTTCTTTATTTTTATTTTTTTTTATGGAAAGCATATGCTGATTTCTTTCTTTCTTTGTTTTTCATTTGATAAGAGTTTAATCTTTTCAAAGTTTAGAGAGCAAAGTGTTTTTGCTTATCTCAATAATTGTACTTCTCAAAATTTAAACTTATATTTTTTTTTTCTTGTAGAGTGATGATTTCTAATGCCACCTAATTGGCTAGTTCTCCCTACTCATTTGTTGTCTTTAACTTTCTCAACTTATAAAAAAAACCATGTTATTAAACTATCCCCTTTAATCTTGATAATGTAAGAGATTTAGATAACTAATTTCAATATTATTTCAAGAAAATTAGGCTTTGTTTGATTATATTCTTTGTTTTTTTATTCTCAAAACAGTTTTATAAAATAGATTTTGGAAACAAATTTTAAAAATAAAAAAAAATAGAAAAATCTGTTTGGATAATTATTTTAAAAAATAGGTTTTTGAAAGTGACGTGGCGATAGGTGTTACCGGTCATGACATGATGGTGGTCGTCACTGGTAGTGCATGTGGTGTCGATAGAGAATAAGAATAAGTGGCGGTATCAAAAAATAAAAAGTAGAAAAACAAAAATAAGAAAACAACTAAAAATCGTTTAAGTGTTTTAGTTTTGGAAAAATTATAATAAGTGACCTAAAAAATAATATTTATTAAGAAGGACCATAAAAATAGTAATTATCTTGAAAGACCAAAAATCAAAACATAACGATAGAAAGACTAAATTGCTCTTATCCAAATCTTCTATATTTTCTCTAACTAAATTAGAATTTGGAGTGATTGATGGATATTGACAAATTAGAATCTTGAATGTTGACCAAACTCACCTCCTAGTTACGTACTTCCTTTGAAGGTGAAACACTAAGCAAATCTGATAGTGTGGTTGCTGGAGAGGACAATAGAAATCAAAACATAACAATAGAAAGACTAAATTGCTCTTAACCAAATCTTCTATATTCTTTCTAACTAAATCAGAATTTGGAGTGATTGATGGATAATGACAAATTAGAATCTTGAATGATTGACTAAACTCACCTCCCAATTACGCACTTCCTTTGAAGGTGAAACACTAGGTGAATTTGATAGTGTGGCTGTCGGAGAGAACAACGATGTCCCTGAGGTCAAGACCTTTGGTGGAAGTGAATTTGGCGGTGAGGTTTTGAAGAGATATGAAGGGTGAAGGGATCTGTTGATTGTCTACGTCTCTTTTTGTTACTATCCATCACTATAATCACTCTAGATGAGATTTTGATTTACTTAGAGAGGATATAAAAAATCTAATTAAGGACAATTTAGTTTTTTTTATTTTAACGTTTTAATTTCTGGTATTTCAAAATAATTACAATTTTTATGGTCTTTTTTTATAAATATTATTTTTCTTAGGTTCTTTATTATAATTTTCCCTTCAGTTTTTAAAAACAACTTTTTGTTTTCCAAGTAAGTTTTTTGTTTTAAGAACAAAAAAACTGTTTTAACAAACACAATCAAACAAACCCTTTATTTGTAATATAAATGTGTGTTAATTTTTTTTTCCTAAAAAAGAATCTTAAGTACCCTTTTTAATTATTTGCTTGTAATGCTACTCTCTTGATTAACAAAATTCTTAATATGTACAATCAATAGGGAAAGTTAAGAAGAAAAATCAAAATTTAGGAGACAAAGTATATTAATCATGTATTACATTTAGGACAAAATCAATATATTATGATAGCTATATTTAGGGCTAGAAAAAGTACAGTTCATGCATATCTATATAATGTCGAGATCATCAGGACTCAAGATTATGACTCAAATAATATCTATAATCATATTCTTATATTATATCCATGCATGTACTTCTGCAATCCTAATCAAAGTCAGGTTATAAATTGAAAATTTTTACCATATCCACCGTTACAATGTTATTGACATAGAGATGAAAAGGCAAACAAGCAAAGCATAATTATATATTTCAGCTTAGATAATTTCTTAAGCAAATAATTTTTTTTGCCGGCAATTTCTTAAACGAATATAATTACAGAGTAGCTCAAACGAGGAATAATTTTAGTTTCTATGGTGGTTTTTACAAGCCAATTAATGATGTATACTAAGTTAAGATAAAAGTATAAATTCGAATTTTTGAATTCCCTCAATTTGTCAGCTCACTCAACTGAGAGATATTAATTACTTGCAGATTGTGATTTAATGACATTGAGATAAAGGTTTTTGTTTGTTTTTTAAGAAAATAAATTTATAACTTTTCCCTCTCAATACCATAATTATATTACAGCTTGATGGTTCAAATGTCTCAATTTATCAGTTGAATTGTAAGTGTAGGAATCTCATCAGAAAACACGGAAACGTATTTAACTGATTTGATATAGGAAAATAAGAACCTTCATCGTTTTGATTACCTGGAGAGATGCAGCGGTTTGAAAGCCTCTACACGAACAGTCCTCGTCCGCTCTATGATCGATCTTCCAGACTATCTCTCGAGTAGGATGGGGTGGGTGTGTAGGCAACCATTCAGATGATGAACGTCTGCCTCTTGGGTCTTTTTCTAATGAGATATCCTTATGAGGCACAGCAGGAGTAAGTTAGAATATATAGGGTTAAGTGCAAAACTTAACCTAACCCTAAGCCTTATGGGTTTTGGTCTCACTAAAGCCCAATAGGGCTTAAGTGACTAAAAGCATATATCCAACAATCTCCCACTTGCTCTTTTAAGATACAAACTTGAGTTCGTGAACCCAAGATCATGAAGCCCATAAGTCATCATCATCTGATTATATACCTCATCCCTTGTATCGAGCTAGCCTGGGGATCTATCATTTGTCATTCATCAAGGCTCATGATAATCTATAGAAGATTATCTAGTTCGGTGCTACTCCACTAAAAGCCCGAACGTGATCTCCAAGATTAATGACACTTATAACATGTATATGCATCACCCCTTTATAGAATGTATATAATTGATTGACTAGTTTTCTGTAACCCAATCAATTATTTATTTCCTTGACTTTGATAGTTTCTCTAATGGATTATATACACTGGCCAGTGTCTTCAATATCCAAGTACCGAAACATATCAAGAGGACATTTCCTATAAATTTCATGTTGTTTATCTCATAAACACCGATAACCAAATAGTCTCAATCCCAAAATACCAAGTTATTAGCCGTCATATAGATCAAACCTCACCCGTTGGTAAATCAAAGAATGAAAACTATTTAATTACCCATTTAAAATAAACTCAGGATTTAGAGCAACTACATGACTATAGTTATCTGGAGATTTAATTCCTTATGACAGAAAGAACAACCTCAATCAAATTTCTCATTCATCCATTCAATGTAATGTAAGGATTCTTGATTGTAGATGGCAAGAATCATAAAGACCTCCATAGTGGACGAGGAGGAGATGTGATTTGCAGAGTATTCTTGGGTTTAGATGGTAGGAATCGAGAAAGGCCTCCAAAGTGGGCCAGGTTGTGATGTGATACGCAAAGCATTCTTGGGTGTAATAGCAGGAATTAGAAAGGCCTCCAAAGTAGGCTAGGTGGAGATATGATCCACCAAGTATTCTTGAGTGTAAATGACAGGAATCAAAAAGGCCTCCAATGACCCCTCGATCTTGGGTTCAACTGGTATGGGGGTCGGTTTTCCGCACCTTTAGGGAGGGGGTTCAATCCCTACGTTGGTCAAGGCGCTGGGGGAGGCATCTTAGGGGTTTTGGAAGCAGTGATAACACTGGTAGAGGTGGAGGCATGTGTACTCTCTACCTAGTATCCCTGTGGACTAAGCTCCAAGCGCCCTGCCCTTGGATTGTAGGTGAGCCCAACCCCTTTCCTAAAATTTACGTATATAAAAAAAAAGGCCTCCAAAGTTGGCCAGGAGGAGATGTGATCAATGAGGCATTCTCAGGTGTAGATGGTAGACCAACGGAAGTTGGCTCAAGTGGAAGGGACTTAGGTCGTTCAAGTAAGGGTCTCGAGTTCGAGTCCTTATGGATGCAGAAAACTTCCCTAAGAGAGGTCCCCGCATATGCACTCGATAGAACCTCGATTCGGACTAGTCAGGGCAAAGCTCTGGTGAACCGGGTGCAATAGCAAAAAAAAAAAAAAAAAAAAGTGTAGATGGTAGGAATCGGTGAGGCCTCCAACGTGGGCCAGGTGGAGATGTGATCCGTGGCCCAGGAGGGTGAGATGTAGTTGCACGGATTGAGGGAGGAATTGTCTGTGATGTACTTGGAGCTGATGAAGCAGTTCTGGCCCCAATAGAAAGGGGTGGGCGAGAGTAGAGACAATGGCCTGAGATGTGAGAAGTATGGCTCCGAGATTTGGAATGGGACCATGAATCACCTCCTATGCTTATGTTTATAGTCATGTTGGTAAAAAAATTTAGAAAAAGAAAATGACATATAAATATCTACTATGTCTTTATTTAGAATCATATAATCAACTTGAAAACCTTATTTTGGTTTGAATACAAGAAGATTTGGAAGGGGACCATCAATCATCTCCTATGCTTATGTTAAAAGTCATGTTGGTAAAAAAAAAATAGAAAAAAAAATGTAAATATCTATGAAAACCTTGAAAAGTCAATCATCTCCTATGCTTATATTTATATTTATATAAATATAAATATAAATATAAAATATAGGCCTATGTTTAGAATCATATAATCAACTTGAAAACCTTATTTTGGTTTGAATACAAGATTTGGAAGGGGACCATCAATCATCTCCTATGCTTGTGTTTATAGTCACGTTGGTAAAAAATAAAAAAAAAAATTTAAAAAAAATAGAACAAGAAAAAAACATATAAATATCTACTTTGCCTATGTTTAGAATCATATAATCAATTTGAAAACTTTATTTTGCTTTGAATACCAGAAGATTTGGAAGGGGACCATGAATCAGCTTCTATGCTTATGTTTATTGTCAAGTTGGTAAAAAAAAAAATAGAAAAAGAAAATAACATATAAATATCTACCTACCTATGTTTAGAATCATATAATCAACCAGGATTAATTAAGTCTGATAAAAGGAATCAGTCCCTCACAACATGACAAACTAATATTTGAATCTCTGTCATAAAAGATGTCAAAATTTAGTGCCTGACAATAACTATAGTATGATTGGAGGGGTTGATGATACAAGGCTCCTTGTTCCGCAGGAATCGAGGCACTTTGATGAGCTTTTAAGTTGTGGTGTCACAGTTGGGAGCTTAACACTGGCTTTTGATGGTCTTTGTACCAATCTGTCCAAAGCATATATGGTTGTTCAAAGGGATTTGTGAGTGGTTCTGTTGCTACTTCGCATGTAGGTGCCTCACTCTTTTCTCGTGTTGGCCTCCTTCCTTGCAATGTTACCATTCAAGTGGCACATATGCTTTTGATGGAGTCTACAATCTTACGTTTTTGCTTTTGGTTTAATGGAAAATGGTGCAATTTTCCTTATCCCAGTTAATTTTGATTGTTAATTAACCAAATATGCTAAGTATACAATTCACATGTTATCTACGTCATTTTTTATTAAGCTGTAAATATGTATTGGAAGTTCATTTGTCATCTACTTCATCGTTTTTTAAAGTTAAATTTAGAACTTATAGAGTAAATTTGCACCTTAACAAACATAACATAGATGGTATGTAAATTGTCAACTTAACATATTTTGTCAATTAACAGTCAAAATTAACTGAGATAACGGCTACGGTAAAATTACTCCCTTTTTTACACTCCCTTGAAAAAAAATATCCCTTAACCCTTTGTTTTTTCAGTTTTTATTGTTGTTTTGTTTTTTCCGGATCATTCTCAGTTGTATTTGAACACTTATGGTTCTTTCTAGTACTATCATGTGAAGGAGCTTTGTGTATCATTTTGCTATATATATATATATATATATGGAATTATGTTGGCAAGTATAAAATGTGATTTTGACAAAAGATTGCTTTCCCCCCCTAAAACTTGTTTTAAATAGACACTCAAAGCAACCACTAAATTCTCCTCCACTAAAGTACAATGGATTCATTCTAACTATTAATATAAATTTAAATATTTTTATGGCCACAAAAATGGAAATAATAATTAATTCACGTTGATTCAAATTATACCTTTGTTCAATCACAAGTTGCCAAGTCACACTTGTTACTTTTAAAGGAATACACTGATAACAAAATTTAAAATAATACTAGCTGCTTCTTGAGCGTCTGTAACCTGAGACCTCAATTATATCTTATATTAATCTATTTGACATTTTAGCCAAACAATTAAAACAAGAAAAAAAAAATCCAATTTCGGGTTTTTCCCCCGTAAAATTGAAGTTCACTTTCTTCTCAAAGTAAAATCATACCAGCCTCCTGTTCAAAAAAAAAAAAAAAAATCATACCAGCCTGTCTTTATTATCAGAAAGAAAAAAAAAAAAGGGTAAATGAACAATTTTACGCATGGGTTTTTCTCTCAGGAGCGCCCAATACCACGAGCTTTTTTCTGGAGCAAAAAAATACACGTGATTACGTTTTGGGACCAAAAATATCACGGGCCATTAGTTGACTAGATGTTGACCGTTAACTTGGATAGAGTGAACAGTAACACGGGTGAAATTACCCTTTTATCCTTAATTTTGAATAATTTCAAAAAAAAAAAAAAACCCCTCCCCCACCGGTGGGCCACACCACTGTCACCAGCCGCCTTCCCCGCCGCTGTGGCGGCCCCCTCTTAGTATTAAATAATTTTTTTTTCAAAAAAATAACCCCTCCTCGCCGGTGGGCCCTACCATCGGTGACCTCCTCCTGCGGCCTCCCCTTAGTTTTAAATAATTTTAAAAAATAAACTAATATACGCTACCGCCAATGGCCGGTGACCTCTGGACGCCGCCACCGTCGGTGGTGTGGCCGGTGGTGGGGAGGGCTACCGTTGGTGGGGGTGTAGTCAGTGGTCGGGCCCATTAGCGGGGGAGGGGTTATTTAATTTTTTTTAATTATTTAAAATTAAAGGGAGGCCACCGGAGGTGGCTGCCGGTCGCCCACGGTAGGGAGGGCGGCCGCCGGCAGTGGTGTGGGCGGTGGCGGGGCCCACCTGCGGGAGAATGGTTATTTTAGTTCTTTTTTTAATTATTTGAAACTAAGGGTAAAAAAGTAATTTCACCTGCATTACTGTTCATTCCGTCCAAGTTAACAATCAACGTTTGATCAACTAATGGCCCGTGGTATTTTTGCTTTCAGTAACCACGTATGTACTTTTACTCCAGAAAAAAAACTCATGGTGTTGGATGCTCCTAGGAGAAAAGCCCATGTGTAAAATTATTCCTTTACCCAAAAATAAATTTAAACTTACTGACAGATTAATTTTTCCAAAAAAAAAAAATCTGCGGCATATATGAAATTGAAATAAAAACCAAATTTTGAGCCTTGACTATATATTGATAGATTCCGTGCGTTCTATTTTATTTTATTTTTTAATGTGCCAACAAATTCCATGTATTCTAGAGCATGCTGCTTGACTGTATTCTATAATATATTCTCCAAAATGAGGGAATAAATATACAGCGTCCTATAATTCCAATGCAAGAGATTTAACACTTTGCATTGTGACAAGACCGTACTCAAAAACTAGATTCCTCAGTTGAGGGCCTTCTCAAGAAATATCTCAAGCTGTTTACAAGAACCTGTACAAATAGTCACCATCAAAATAATTCTCAGTTCACAATATTCAAACTTCACCAGACAGTATATAATTCAATGTGTCAAATAATTTAGATTTTTTAATCACAAAAAAACAAGAAAATGTAAGGGGAATCTGGTTAAAAGTACTATTTTGAAAATTTGGTCAAAGGGACCGAATGAAACTCATATTTAACTGTATAACTCTTCTTCAACTATGTGCAACCTATCTTTAACTATATACAAAAGTCTTCAAAATGAAAGTCTTTTGTATATAACTAAAAATCTATTGCACATAGCTGAAGATGAGTTACACACATTTAAATTTAGGCCCTTTTAGTCAATATAATTTCCAAGCAGGTTCTTTTAACCAATTTTCCCAAAATTTAATGACCGAATTGTATGATTTTGAGTGGGGGAAAAATCTTCTCATGTCATAATATTAATAGAGAAATTGATAACAAACACTTAAGAATTGTAACTATAATGTTTGTTTGCAAAAGTTAAAAACTTACTAGCTGGAGAGGTTTGATGATCGCACTACTATTGTAGCTAACATGAAACTTTGCCTTAGCCAAGAGCCCCTGGGTTGAACAATAAAAGTTATGGAGATTTTGACAGAACTCAAGTGAAAGAGGATAGAATTTGCACATTTTGCAGGGGTAAATTTACCTCGGTGTCAAATTCTCCAGACTCAACAGTGATGTTAATGTCAGTAATAATCTTGACGAGATCCACCAGCAATCCGGGTCGGTCGGCTGTCTCCACATAAAGCAAACTGAAAAGGGAAAAACAAAATAGTGAAGGCTCAAACATGGCGTCAATGAGGGCAAGGCCTAAGATATTTGTGAGTTTCTATTAAAGAATTTTCTGTTGTGATCAGGATCGGTATCAAGTACCTTCGCTCTGGGCCATCATCAGAGATGGTTATGTGGGTTGCTATGTCCACATCAACCTGAGACATTCCAACCAAACAAGGACCAGGTTAGTTATACGGGCATATGATCAACTCACACATCATGTATGTACAAGTGCAAAGGATTGATCATTTTCCATTTCTCATTCCATTAATTGGTTTTTGCTGAGACTAAAATCATCATTCCCTCTTTGAAAAGAAAGGAAAAATCAATTCTCTTTTACAGCCCTATTCTCCACATACAGTTTCTTTCTTAATTATCATGACAAGAGGGTAGATTGAGCAATATGGAATCTTCTAAAAAGGGGTAGAGGAAGACAGAAGAGAACACTCAATTAGTTTATTGAGTGAGGCCTCTTGATTAACAATTTATCTAAGGATTTGGTGGTTGTTAAGATTCAATGACTTCGTGTGATCAAAATAGACCCCACTTAGTGAGATAAGGCTTCTTGTTGTTATGGACAGAGTGCTGATCAACAAGATATACTACCAATGGAACATGGACCTAAGTCAGCTAACAGTCCATTGCTCATTCATCCCTGTCTTCCTTAGCATGCATATTTGCTCCCTTACACGGAAACAAGTTCATTGCCTCTAGCCACTAGAACTCTTGCCTCAGTAAAAATCATAAAATCTTGAATGGACGATGACAAATTCATATTTGTCATTTAAGAGTTTCTAAGTTCAACATATGAAGCATTCATTACCTGCTCTTTTGGAGGCAAAAGTCCAAAAGCTGCTCCCAATGCTAACTGGGCACTTGATTCCTGGAAGATCCAATTGACACATGAAACTATAATCAGAAGCAGTAACTGACTAGTGGCCATAAATGGAAGACAGAAAAGACAGGAAGAACAGTTGAGAAGCATACCGGATGGTACTGGATCATATTATTTAAAATTGTCAACCGAATTGCCTCTAACAACTCTGGATCCTCCACTTTCCTGCCAGTATCACTGCAAACAAAGCTCCACCAGCATATCCAATGAATTACAACTAGACTAACTACATTCACGAAACTATGATCCATAAAATAGTTGTCACTTGAAAGGGGAATGTGAAGAAAAACAAGTTTCATTCATTGTGTTAGACTAAACTTCTGATAATTTAGCGTGTGAACTTGTAATCAGACTCCAAGCTGAAGGAGATGTTCATTTTAGAAACCTCTCTAGGGATTTGTGCTACAAAGAATTGTGCCTATTGAGTTAATTTCTCAATATACGATATCTAAATATGATCAATTAGTAAATTAAAATATATGCTTGTCCATCCATTTCCTTTGCCCCTTCTATTGGCAAAATTATCTCTTGACTATCTCCTTGCTAGTGTGCCCCTGTACATAATCCATAATAGAGGAGTAAACTCAGCCAAGCATCAGAAGAAATTATTCCCATTGGCAAAATAAGATGACCATTATTATTAAATACATAACATACATTAGCAATCAAAATCATACAATAATAAAGAGATGTGAGGGCAACACACAGACACAATATGTAGCAACACACCCGTAACACTTACGCTTTTGTGATGGCAAATTTGTTGTGCTTTCCAGAGGCATCCATATATACCTTTGCCTTGACAACATTGAGCCCCAAGTTTTTCAATGCATTCATCTGCATACCATGAAGAAGTGGTTTATTTCTTCAATATTTACATGATTCAATGCAGAATATCAACTATGTCTCGATGGAACAGGATAAAGCATACAACAACAACAAGCCTTATCGTACTAGATGAGGTCGGCTAAAAGCATAAATAAAAATCACTCAAAGATTTGAAAGTTCTGGCATAAGAAATATTATGAAGGGAAATAGAAAGCAAAAAAGAACGACAAACTATTCTCAGGCAATGGCTTACTGTGTCAATAAGAGTGCCAAGGCGATCACCAAATGTTATTTCGACCACAGTTGCATCTGGATCAGAGTCTTGGTCAATTATAACTACAGGAGTTGGAACAGTGTCGGTCTCTGCCTGATTTCCATCCTGTACACCATAGCATAAATTGAAAATAAATGTTCTATTGATCAAAATCAAAAGGCATAAGAATAATCAATCTATATCTCATATGCAACAGGCAGGTGATATTTTAGGATCATTTTGCTAAATACCTCTACATTAGCAACAGGTGCTGCTTGAGGGATAATTGTGGTTCCTGAAGATGACAATCTGACAAAAATGGTACATGTAATAATATTACAACCACGAGAATGGACACATCATTTTCAGAAAAGTCTTAGTTCACGTTGCAAGTGTTAATTGTTCATATCTTTCAAAAGTCACAAGGGTCTTAACATAACAAAAGACATTAAGGGGTGTGTTTGGAGTGATAAAAATGAAGAAGGAAATGTCTGATTCAGATTTAAATCAAGGGGCATGTCTCTATCAAACCTTCCCTTCCCTGTCCCACAATTCTCTTCAATCCAAACAAACCTTAATGTTTTCAGCAATCATGCCATCGACTGGCTTAAATTGGTTAGTAACAGAAATTCCTCCAGGTGTTGTACTAAACACAGGGACACAAATTAACAGCATCAGAGGTTTATAACAAATTATTTGCAAGTACAAACATTTTCAAGATGGGTAATCAAAGAATAGTGCTAGAAAGTCCCACAATCCACAAATTCTTTTTCTCCATCCAAAATTCTAAAGAGTATTAACCTGATTCTGTAAATTATCAGGCCAAATTCACAGCAGCAAACATAGAATCATCAAGAAAGCTAGAATTCTTATGATTTAGTATAAAAGCGTAAACTGAAATATGAAAAAAAGATGCCAATAAAAGAATAAATGAGAAATTAAGTTTCCAGGATATCATACCTTCCTTTATGCAAAATGAAGAATGGTTTAGCAACAGCAAACCCAGATGAAGCCTTAAATACAGGCGCAATGCAAGTGGGTCTTTCCAGAGCTCTGAAATTAGTCTCGGTAGAGAAGGAAAACCCAAGACTCGAAGCAGCCATAGCCATAGCCATTACTGTAAATCTCCAAATTTAGGAAAAAAGAAAAGAGGGAAAAAGCAGAAACAGAGACAATGAAGATGTTATTTAAAGAGGAAACAGAAATTTAAAGAGACCCAAATGGCATAAATAAGGAAGGTGACTCGTGAGGGAGTGAAACAATACCAGAAGGAAGATGAATGGGGCCAGGTTTTTTTAAGCCTTGAAGTATCCGCCATTTGGATAGAACTCAGAAAACGAAAGGAAGGGAAAGCACATGATCGCGTTTCTTTCTCTCTCTCTAAAATAAATGGGTGACAACTGATAATTCAATTCTAGAACGATAATCTGTGACGTCCATTCATCAAATTGTTGGCCTTTCATTACTTTTTCTCGTCTGACAATAAAAGTTCTTTAATATTTGATCGTGAGTATTGTTGTAAAATTTATCACTTAACTTTCAGAATTTACCGATTTTACATTTCTATGTTACAAAAATAAGTCGAATCAATAGTAACTTCGTAAACTCGTATTAATTATAAACTCGGTTAAATTATGAGTTTATACACCGAGTTTACAGTTTTTATATTTCTAATTTATAAAATCATGTTAACTTATTTTTAAACTCATGTTAGTTTTTTTAATTTGATCACACTCAAAAGCTTTATATATAAATTTTATGAAAATTTATTTGTTAAATATGATAAATGATGGATATTGATGGATTTAATTTCAATTATTTAGATTTAATACTTTAAATCAAATTTTTATTAATTTTATCTTTTAAATATTTAATTATACACTAGTATATCTATTTAATAATAAAAATAAAATTTTATGAGTTTAGAATTCGAGTTGACGATATGAATTTACGTCAATGTCATAAGTTTAATTAAACTTGTAAGATTAACAACCTTAATCATAATCATCTTTTAAGACTTTAACAAAAATCTATCACTCTAGATAGAGTCTAGACAAGGAGTCAATTCTCCACCCTCAATTTTGTGAAAACGGCTCAGATACCACAATTTATTTCTTTCTTTCATTGGTGAAGTCTCCAAAAAAGTTGGTAAGAAAAACAATTTTTTTAGAGGATATGAAATTTTTTAAAATTAAATCACGCTTCAAATCTGCCCAATAACGTCAAATCTAACAACTACAAAAAAGGATTTACAAATATTTTAATTTTCTTTCCAGATAATCAATTAAACACAATTATGGAAGACCAAAAAAATTAAATACGTAATGCACATGTACACGTCAACGCAAATTTGAATTTGGGGCCTTCTCCAAACATGATGATTTACATTGTTATTAAGGTGGTAGTTAACTGTCAGATTAATAAATATTTTAATTATAACAAGTTACGTAGAGATTTAGCTATATAAAAATATGAAAAAAATGAAGCATATTTCATAAGAAACGTTTAACCGAATCTTGTGATTTAAAAAGTCATTAAGAATAATAAATATGTCAAAATTATACTTCTTTTTTACCAAAATATTCTTATTTATGAGGACATATGGAATAGGAAAGAATAATAAAAAAAGATTATAGAAAAGAGAATAAGAAAATAAATATATTAGAAGGAATAAGTCTTTAGAGGTTGTGAAAATTTATTATATTGATATTAAATATGTTAATTAAATAAGGATAAAATGAAAAAACAAAAAGTGAAAATTATAACATTATCTAAATGTTTCTTATAAAAATAAAATAAAATATGTGTTACAGTTGTTTCTTATTTAAAGAAACGGATGGAGAATTAAACTAATCAATACATTAAGAAAACCACTTAAGATCATAACTCATGTATTCAAAGTTGTTAAATTCGTGAGTTTAAGCAAACTGATAATGGTGAGGTAAACTCATATCGTGAACTAGAATCGTAAACTCATAATAGTTTACTTTTACCATTAAATAGATGTTGATAGTGTATAGTTAAATAATTAAAATAAAAAATAATAATTTGATTTAAATATTTTTTAAATCTAAATAATTGAAATTAAATTCATCAACATTTGTAATTTGTCATATTTAACAAAAAAATCTATAAAATTTATATTTAAAACCATCGAAGAAATTAATGAAAAGAGCTTAAGTGTAAGTTAATACAATTTTGTAATATAAAAACGTAAAAACAGTAACTTCAGCATATAAATTCGTGAGTTTAACCAAGTTTACAATAATGATGAGTTTATCAGTGACTCAACTTGATTTTGTAAATTCAAAATGTATAAAAACGTTAAACTTGAAGAGTCAATTCATGATTTTGACAATAATATATATATTAACTCATTTAATAAGAGTAGGGGTAAATAATCTGTTACAAACAAATATTACAGTCTTTCAATTAATAAATTTAGGTTAAAGCGAGGGATAAGAGCTCTCGTCATTTAATTAAGAGCCTCAAGCTAATCGAATTTTTTGTCCACAGCTTTGAATTGATTGTATTTCTGTATATGTAACAACTTGGTTACAAAGAGACTTATCTCTTATTCAAGTACTTAGCATGGAATAATTATGAGTATATTATGTTATCTAGGAAAAATAATCTTCTAATTATGCTTTAACATATTTGATGGGATCAATTGTAAATTTTAAATATAAAGATAATTTGAGAAATTTTGGCTAAAGAGGATTCATTTCAATTTGTTAATGACAAGGATATAATATAAATAATAATATGGATATCAGTATATTTTATAAAACTGGAAAAAAAATAATTTAATCATAAACTCCATATAAATGTACATGGAATCCACTTTAATATGTTATATAACAATACCATAAATAAGTTATCATAATATGATAACTGCGAATTATTTCATGAGTGAAGGGTGGATTTTGCCTTGAAAATTTTCGTATGGGAGATGTGACATATCTGAATTTCTTTTGGATTATCTTTTCATATAACGATTAAAAAAGTAAAAATGACCATTAAAAAAATTATTGATAATTATTAATATTTTTATAATGTTCGGATTCGTACACGCAGCGGAATAAAATTTATCCAATAAATTACGAATCCTAAGAAGAGTATCTATCAACAACGTTTAAATCGGGTTAGTAAATAAGAACCGTACCTATGCGAACTCGTGTGCGTGATTTATAAACTCGTGGGCTAATACCTTCTTTGATCAATCAATCTCTAGGAGCCGACTCTACGAATCCACTCCATCTATCGGTATCCACACTGAACAACACTCCAACACAAACGGCAGCGTGCTAGCGCCTTTAAGCTTTTGTTTCACTTCTCTCTTCTAGGGTTCTTTTTGTGGCTCTACAATTCTTTTGTATGTGTGTAATCAAATTACTTACAACCTAAGGGTATTTATAACCCTAATGGGTCGCATTAAATATTCAAAATTAATTTTATTAATTTCGAAATTGAATTGGAAATTCAATCTGTCTAATTGATTCAATCCAATCAATTTATTTAATGCGAATCAAAAGCCAGTTGATTTGATTTATCTTCATAAATCAAATATGGAAGTTATTTAATGATTAGCCCCTAGGGCATAATTTCCAACAGACTCCCACTTGCACTAGGTGCAATCATTATATATATATATATATATATATATATATATATATTCTCCCTAGAAAAAACGTTGTATTCATTAAATCTTAGACATATCTTAAATTCAATGAATCTGGACATTATAACTCGTGTTAGGCTATTCTTGTGTGCGACCCTGTAGGCTCACATGAGATTGGCAGCGGGCTAATACTGTACCAGCCCACAAGTCACAAGCGGCCTCTAGCAAGACATTGCGACCACCCAATTCACATGAGGATCGATTATTCGATACAACCTATCAAACAACCATGTCACGTCCCTTTTTTCATGCGATAATTTGGTCAAGGATGAAGCATGGATAATGTCATCCTTCTGTTCTTGACCATTACTTCCTCAATTCTTGAATAGTCTAATAATTGAAATGAAACAACTCTTTTCCATCATAGTATGACCATACATTTCTTAGACTCACTCATCGAGAGGCCTAGTATTATCTCTCTACAAATGTGAGGGACAAATTCCATCTTGACCACTCACATTCCTCTGCATAAAAACCATTGATCCCAATCCAAGCATTTATCATCACCCGGTTAAAGGTGACTTTTGACTAGGTCAAAGATCAGCGACTCTCATGTAGGAATCCATGATGATCTCAGGTCAAAGGGCAGTGTGAAGTGGTTATACATGAGAAAAGCTTATGACTTAATCCATGCAGCTTTCTCATAGTGGGTCGGTCTAGCACCTTGTACTCTTACAAGTGCCTATGACTTTGATTCGTATCTCCATACCTCATCAAAGTCATACTGGTCTTATCTCATCTTCGCTCCCACGTAGATGACCGACCAGGGACATTTAGGATAACCTATAAGATATATCCAAGGATACAGTTATCAATATAAACATGAAAATGAAATGATAACTAAAAGAGAATACTTTAAATAACAATAATGTTTAAAGTACAATGATTAGCCTTTCCAATAAAATACTCCCACTTGCACTAGGTATAATCATTAATTTCTCTAATTTCCATTGTCCTAACATGACGTTCATGTATTATCTGTGTAAGCGGCTTAGTAAGAGGATCAACAACATTGTCTTCTTCTGGTACTTTGCATATCTTTATGTCACCTCTATCATTGATTTCTCTGATAAGATGAAAGCGTCTGAGTATATGCTTGGTCCTTTGATGTGACCTAGGCTCATTGGCCTGTGTAGTAGCCCCGCTGTTGTCACAGAACAGGTCTATTGGATTTGAGATGGTAGGAACCACCCCTAGTTCAGTTTCAAACTTTCTAATCCAAACGGCTTTCTTAGCTTCATCCGATGCTGCTATATACTCAGCTTCTATTGCAGAATCAGCTACAGTGCTTTGCTTTGAGCTCTTTTAGCTTACCGCATCACTATTCAATAGAAAATACATATCCTGATTGCGATCTTAGATCATCTTGGTCAGTTTGGAAACTCGCATCTATGTAACCAGTCACACAGAGCTCTTCCTCCAAGCCACCATATACTAAGAATAAGTCCTTAGTCATTCTTAAGTACTTTAGGATATTCTTGACAGCAGTCCAGTGACCTTCACCGGGATCTTGTTGATATCTGCTGATCATACTTAATGCAAATGAGACATTCGGTCGAGTACGTAACATGACATACATGATAATCCAATGGCGGAGGTATATGGAATCTTACTCATGCGGTCTCTTTGATCTTGTGTGTTAGGACACAGATCCTTGCTGAGATGGATGCCAAGAGACATGAGCATGTAACCCCTTTTTGAATCCTGCATACTGAATCTATGCAGTATCTTGTCTATGTATGTGCTTTAACTTAGACCTATTAGCCTCTTGGATCTATCTCTATAGATCCTAATCCTGAGGATGTAAGTGGCTTTGCTTGGTTTCCAACTCGTAGGTCCACTTCACCCTTCTTCAATTTTCTACTGTCCTTGAGACCTTGCACATTTGTGCAAATGTGAGAGCCACATGCAGTATCTAATACTCATGTAGAGGAAGTAGAAAAATGAATATCTATAACATAGGTACCTGAAGCGATAGCCCCGCCATCCTTCTTGTTATTTTTCAGATCTTCAAGGTAGAGTTTACAGTTTCTCTGACCAGGTTCATTACAGAAGAAGCAGACCCCATCCTTCGAAGGCTTTGCCTTTTTTGCTGCAGGCTTAGATTCAGGCCTCTTTGACTCATTGGTCTTACCAGTTGAGCCTTTACCTTTTTGTTTTCCCTTGCCTTTCTTTTTCATACCTTTTCCTTTCTGAACCATCAAAATAGAGCTAGGCTTCTTCTTAATGCTCTGCTCTGCTGTTTTGAGCATCCCATGCAGTTCAGAAATGGATTTCTCCATGTTGTTCGTGTTGTAGTTCATGACAAACTGGTTATAACTTTCCGGGAGTGAGTTCAAGATCATATCTGTAGCTAACTCCTGGCTTATGGGAAATCTAAGCCTTTCAAGGTGATCAATGTAGCCTTTCATCTTCAAAACATGAGAGCTAACTGATGCACCTTCAGCCATCTTGCAGGAATATAAGGCCTTAGTGGTCTCATACCTCTTTTGCCTTGCCTGTTGCTGAAACATTTCCTTGAGATGTACAATCATCTCAAGAGCCTCCATATGTTCTAGATCCTTTTGGAGTTCTGGAACCATGGTAGCAAGCATCAAGCATCGTAAACCCACAGAGTCATTATGATGCTTTGTGCAAGCATCTTTTTGAGTTCTTGGAGCATTGGTTGTAGGCTCCTCAGGAATAGGTTGATCAATGACATAAGCCTTTCTTTCCAACTTGAGAACAATTCTCAAGTTCTGAACCAGTCAAGAAAGTTTGTCCCGTTAAGTTTGTCCTTCTCAAGGACTGATCGTAGTGATAGTGTTGCGGTGTTACTAGTCGACATGATTCTACAAATAAAAAAAATATGCAAAGTTAATTAATAATTTCCTACTGAATTAACAACCCTCATTATAATTAGTGTGCTAAGATCCATGTTTGGCTTAAATTTAAGTCCCCTTTGGCAGGACGCTTAAAATCAAGTTATTTAGGTAGGCAATCCGTTTGCCAATTACATCACATGTAACTCTTAGATCTTTATGGGATTCGATCATCATATGACCAGCACATTTAATCCCATCTAATGCCTTAAGATCCAAAACCGTTTTGATAACTCAATTAAGTCAAGATAATCATGAACGTTGAGTATCACCATTACTCACTCATGTCTCACTAAGATAACTCAAGTGCATCCATTTTGGTGGAACATACAAATAAGCGATCTAGGCTTTGACAAGTATTCATTAATTGACGGCATTACGACTTAAAATTTCATTTGGAGGGTTTAATCTAATTAATTCTATTTATGTGAATGCAATGATAGTTGCATCTCATACAAACAACACATAATACGCAAAATAAAGATGCTATGATCTAATCAAAAGCATAATTAAAATGTGACACAACATGGCTCACCTAACCTAAAATCCCCTCAAGCCAATGAGTGGATTTCTCTAAATAAGAAAAGAAAAGTACATCAGGAGAAACCTTATTTAAACATACGAGGGGAGTGAGATGAGAAAAGAATGTACATCAAGAATATTTAGAGAGAGACATGGCTCGCAGGCCATATTTAAATATTACAACCATTGTAAAGACTAAAGTCACGTTATTCACCATACCCAAACAATTTGAAAATAAATAACAACAGGTATTAATTCATACAATATGAAAGAAAATGTCATGATTTCTCCTAGTAAGGAACAATATATCTATTATAATTAAAATCACATAATTATAATAGATATATTATAATTATTAATATATAATATAACTTAGGCCGTGAAATAATCATATTATTAATATGACGTAAGCAACTAAATATAATAATTGAGCCATGAAAGCTGTGACAAATGAAAACAAACCGTTCATGTTGCAATACGGTGGTCAGCAATATAATCCACTACGTAATATATATATATATATATATATATATATATATATATATATATATATATATATATATAATATAATATAATATATCACACGCAGTAATATTATTCACTACGCACCAATATTATATCTTGTACGTGAGTGGTATTATAATTGTAAGTGATATCATATGTCAGATTATTTCTATTTTACAATAAAATATATATATATCTTTCTGATCCGATCGTAATTCTAACGTGAACTATTGATTTAAATGCATACAAAATATGGTTAAGCATAAATGCACAATATATCTCATATACAATCGTATTAAGAATATAAACTCAATTTAAACGCATAATTGATTTGGCTTTGATGCCACTGTTGAGATTCGTACACGTAGCAGAATAAAATTTATCTAATAAATTATGAATCCCAAGAAGAGGATCTATCAACAGCGTTTAAATCGGGTTAGTAAATAAAAACCGTACCTATGCGAACTCGTGGCGTACTTTACAAACTCGTGGGCTAACACCTTCTTTGGTCAATCAATCTCTAGGAGCTGACTCTACGAATCCATTCCATCGGCAGATATCCACATCAAACAGCACTCCAACACGAACGGCAGCGTGCTAGCGCCTTCAAACTTTTGTCTCACGTCTCTCTTCTATGTTCTTTTTGTGGCTCTACAATTCTCTTGTGTGTGTGTGTAATCAAATTACTTACAACCTAAGGGTATTGATAACCCAAATGGGCCGCATTAAATATTCAAAATCAATCTTTTTAATTTCGAAATTGAATTGGAAATTCAATCTGTCTAATTGATTCAATCCAATCAATTTATTTAATGCGAATTAAAAGCCAACTGATTTGATTTATCTTTATAAATCAAATCATTGATTTATCTTCATAAATCAAATATGGAAGTTATTTAATAATTAGCCCCTAGGACATAATTTCAAATATATAATTAAAGGGGTATTGCTCTTTTTTGAATATTCTCAACACGAAGTTGTTCCCGGGGGGGGACTTGTACTCACGACTCTTATCTTTCTAAATAAAATTGAACCTACACCCATATTTAGAAAATGTATTGAATTAAATTATAAATTGTTATGAATATACTTATTATGTGGATGTCCATTGACTCACGGTCTCCAAATATTACAAGATGATATGGGACCTACGCATAGTACCACACATAGTAATCTACTATTTGGTGGGACCCACATGAAATTATAATTCATTCACGGGAATGAATTCATGTGAATCAAATCACGAGAATGAATTCTTGTGAATGAATAGTTTCTGATTTTAGGGAAAATTACATCAAAGGCCCAGAATAGAAATTACAGTTAAAGACCCATTTTCCTTCTATAAATAGAGGCCTTATGTAAACATTCAGATTATACTGAAATAAGAACTTCTCTCTACTCTACTCTCTCTCTAGATTCTCTTGTTATTATTCTCTATTTTCATCAGTTTCATAATACGTTATCAGCACGAAGACTCTACCAAGGTAAGATTTTATCACCATCTCCTTTATTATATGTTTATTTTATCTATCTGGGATAATCTTAACCATGATATGGAATTGAAGATATATTTTTACCGATTATTTTAAATATCGGGTTCCATGGTTAAGATTTGAGATTATTTACTATTTTACTACGGTAAATAGTAATTTACTATTCACAGTAAATTTACCCTTTTTCCAGTAATTTTACATTTTATTCATCTGACTCCTACTTGGAAGTCTAGATTTAATCTTTCAGTAATTTTACTTTATTTACTGTGAATAGTAATTTCTACTATTCACGGTAATTTTATATTTTGTTCATTTAACATCTACATGGAAGGTTTTACCTCCTACATAGATATCTAGATTTGATATTCTCTATTTGCAGATATTGTTATTTTTACTGTTGCTAACATAACATTTACTTTTATTGTTATTAACATTTAATGTTATGTTATTATGGCCAGAAGCCATATACTTTTTTCTTATTCTGAAATTATATGACCAGAAGTCATATTGCCTTCATGACCAAAAGTCATGTTGTTTTTATGGTCTGAAGCCGTAATGCTTTAATTATAATTATTGTCTTTAATATTTTATTGTTATTATTATTTGTATTTTTAATTCATGTTTATTTTCTTTAATTAGTTTGAATCATGTCAAACCTTTCCAAAATTAAGTTTACGGTTCTTGACATCACCGGAAAGAACTATTTATCCTGGATGTTGGATGCGGAAATCCATCTGAATACTCATGAGCTAGAAAACACAATTAAAGAAGGGAATGAGGAATCCAATCAAAAAAAGGCCAAAGCAATGATTTTGTTACGCCACCATTTGCATGATGATCTAAAAGTTGAATATTTGACTGTAAAAGACCCACTTGTTCTTTGGAACAATTTGAAGGAAATGTATGACCACCAGAAGATGGTCATTCTACCAAAAACTCGATATAACTGGATTCATTTGCGTTTACAAGATTTTAAATTTGTAAGTGAATACAACTCAACTATGTTCAGGATTACTTCTCAACTGAAATTATGTGGAGAGAATATTACTGATGAAGACATGCTAGAAAAAACTTTCTCCACATTTCATGCATCTAACTTGCTCCTGCAGCAGCAATGCCGTGAGAAGGGTTTTAAAAGATATGCAGATTTAATATCTTGTCTCTTAGTAGCCGAACAGAATAATGAACTTTTATTAAAAAATCATGAATCACGTCCAACAGGTTCAACTCCATTCCCAGAAGTGAATGCAGTAACTAATGAATTTTCAAGTGGCCAAGGACGTGGACGTAAAGGTGGCTACAATCGTGGGCGTGGCCGTGGCCGTGGTCCAAATCATGGTGGATCAAATTCCTGCCCTAAATCAGGAAAGTATGATAAGAACCCCAAAAGGGAAACAAGTGGAAATAACAAACATGCAGAAAATGCATGTTATCGTTGTGGTGTCAAAGGTCATTGGTCACGTACCTGCCGTACGCCAAGACATTTGGTTGACCTTTACCAAGAATCATTAAAAAATAATGGTAAAGGGCCAAAGATTGAAGCAAATCATGTGGATAAGGCTGAAAATTCTGAGCATGAAGATGTTGAGATGGCCCATTTTGATATTGTTGATTACTTAGTATAAATTATTTTTCATGTTTAGAGTGATCATGTTTTTAATATGTTGAAACTTTCTTCTGTTATATGTATTTCTTTTAATTATATTTTATTTTTATTTTCATGTATCTTTAATGAAGAATGAATCTTGTTGGCAACAATCCTGAAGATTTGTGTCTCGTTGATAGCGCAACAACGCACACCATACTAAAAAATGACAAATATTTTTCTTCATTGGTAATGCGAGAAGCCAATGTTTAGACTATATCTGGTAGTATAAATTTGATTGAAGGCTCCGGAAGAGCTAATATTTTGTTACCTGAAGGAACAAAATTATGCATTGAAAATGCATTTTATTCTACCAAGTCAAAAAGGAACTTGTTGAGTTTCAAAGATATCCGTAGAAATGGATATCATATAGAAACAACAACTAAAAATAATCAGGAATGCCTTGTTATCACGAGCATAATTTCTGGTAGGAAATGCATATTAGAAAATTTTCCTATTTTTTCTTCTGGTTTGTATTATACATTTATAAGTACAATTGAAATACATGCTATTGTAAACTAGAAGTTTATTAATACAAACCATAAGTTTGTCTATGCAAACCAGCAGTTTGCCAATGAAAACCAGAAGTTTACTCATGAATTTAATGTTTGGCATGACCGGTTAGGCCATCCTAGGTCAACTATGATGCGACAAATAATTGAAAATTCATGTGGACATACCCTGAAGTGTAAGCAAATACCACAGTCCCATGATTTCTTATGTAATGCATGTTCCAAGGGAAAGTTGATTATTTGACCCTCACCAAGCAAAGTAGGAGGTGAATCTCTTACATTTCTAGAACGGATACAGGGAGATATTTGTGGACCAATACATCCACCATGTGGACCATTTAGATATTATATGGTCTTAATTGACGCATCAACCAAATGGTCACATGTCTGCTTATTATCTTCTCGTAACCTGGTGTTTGCAAGATTACTTGCTCAATTGATTCGATTAAGAGCACATTACCCTTATTATCATATCAAGAAAATACGTCTTGATAATGCTGGTGAATTTACTTCATAAGCTTTTAATGAATATTGTATGTCTCTTGGAATTGATGTTGAACATCCTGTAGCTCATGTTCATACGCAAAATGGACTTGCAGAATCTTTGATTAAACGATTGCAACTTATTGCAAGACCTTTACTTATGAGATGTAATCTACCAATTTCTGCTTGGGGCCATGCCATTTTGCATGCTACAATGATAATTCGCATCAGGCCTACTAGTTACCTAAAGGTTTCCCCCTTACAAATGGTTTTTGGTAAAGAACCTAATATTTCCCATATAAGAATTTTTGGATGTGCAGTATATGTGCCAGTAGCACCACCACAACGCACTAAAATGGGTCCTCAAAGGAGGATGAGAATATATGTTGGGTATGAATCTCCTTCAATCATAAAATATTTAGAACCATCTACAAGAGATTTATTTACTGCACGATTTGCTGATTGTCACTTTGATGAATCAGTCTTCCCAACATTAGGGGGAGAAAATAAGCAGCTAGGTAAAGAGATTAGCTGGAATGAATTATCATTGTCTCATTTTAATCCTCGTACAAAACAATGTGAATTAGAAGTTCAAAGGATAATTCATTTGCAGGATTTGGCTAATCGAATGCCAGAAGCATTCACTGACCCAAAGAGAGTGACAAAGTCACATGTTCCAGCTGCGAATGCTCCTATTCGAATTGATGTTCCTAAAGGACAACCTATAATGAATGAATCTAAAGCACACATGAAGCGTGACAGACCCATCGGTTCAAAAGATAAAAATCTTCGAAAGAGAAAAGGAGCTAAAAATATAGATGGTCAAGTTGAGGATAATCAAGAAAAGTCAGTAGCTTCAGTAGAGCCATCTCTTCAAGAGATATCTCCAGAAGAGAATGTTGCAGTCCCAGAAGAGACTCAGGTACTTGGAATGTATGAAAATAATGAGATCTCAATAAATTATGTTATGAATGGTATCTAATGGGATCGAAATGAAGTCAACGTTGACGACATCTTTGCTAATCATATAGCATATGATGTAATGAATAATGAAGAGGATCATGAGCCTAAATCTATTAGAGAGTGTCAACAGGGAAAAGATTGGCTCTTATGGAAAGATGCTATTAATGCAGAATTGAAATCACTGGAAAAACGAAAAGTATTTGGACCTGTAGTCCAAACACCTGAAGGTGTAAAGCCAGTTGGATACAAATGGGTTTTTGTAAGAAAGAGAAATGAAAAGGGTGAAATTACAAGATATAAGGCACGTCTTGTAGCCCAAGGATTTACACAAAGACCCGGCATTGATTATGAAGAAACGTATTCACTAGTAGTGGATGCGACTACTTTTCGTTATTTGATTAGTCTAGCAGTAAATGAAGGGCTTAATTTACATCTGATGGATGTAGTGACTGCATATTTATATGGATCACTTGATAGTGATATTTATATGAAAGTTCCTGAAGGACTAAAGGTGCCAGAAGCATCTAATTCAAATTATCGGGAACAATACTCGATCAAATTAAATAAGTCCCTATATGGTTTAAAACAATCAGGGCGCATGTGGTATAATTGTCTTAAGGAATATTTGTTGAAAGAAGGGTATAAAAATGACCCAATATGCCCATGCATTTTTATAAAAGGATCGAGAAACGAATTTGTTATAATTGCTGTTTATGTTGATGATATCAACATTATTGGAACTCCTGAAGAGCTTTTAAAAGCAATTAATTGTTTGAAAAAGGAATTTGAAATGAAAGATTTGGGTAGAACAAAATTTTTCCTTGGACTACAAATCGAGTACCTGAAGGATGAGATCTTTGTATATCAAGAAACTTATACAAAGAATATCCTAGAACGATTTTATATGGATAAGTCACATCCATTATGTATTCCAATGGTAGTAAGGCTTTTGGATAAGGATCAAGATCCATTTCGACCTCAAATAATTAATGACAAAGGTGTAGAAGAACTACTTGGTCCAGAAGTATCATACCTAAGTGCTATTGGGGCACTAATGTATCTTGTTAATCATACACGACCTAATATATCGTTTGCTGTTAATTTATTAGCAAGATATAGTTCTGCACAAACACAGAGGCATTGGAATGGTGTAAAGCAAATTCTTCGTTATCTCAGAGGTACAATGGATATGGGATTATACTACTCAAATGTATCGAAGCATGAACTGATTGGTTATGCAGATGCTGGATTTATGTCTGATCCACATGATGGAAAATCACAAACAGGCTATCTATTTACATGTGAAGGTGCAGCTATTTCATGGAGATCTATGAAACAGACTATAACAGCCACTTCAGCTAATCATGCAGAAATTCTAGTAATGCATGAAGCAAGTCGAGAATGTGTGTGGTTGAGGTCAGTAATTCATCATATACGAACAACTTGTCATTTATCTTCTGATAAAATGGTTCCAACAGTTCTATATGAGGATAATGCTGCATCTATTGCCCAACTCAAGGAGGGTTATATCAAGGGTGATAGAACGAAGCACATTTCACCAAAATTCTTCTATATTCGAGATCTTCAACAGAATTGTGAAATAGATATTCAGAAAATTAGTTCAAGTGAAAATCTAGCAGATTTATTTACTAAATCTCTTCCATGTACAACCTTTGAAAAGCTTGTCCCTGGTATTGGTCTGCGAAGATTCAGAGATCTCAATTGATATTGTAAATAGGGGGGTCGATACACGCTGTACTCTTTTTCCCTTATCTAGGTTTTGTCCCACTGGGTTTTCCTAGAAAGGTTTTTAATGAGGCAACACTCAACAATGTATCAATGAATGATGTACTCTTTTCTTTGGCTAGGTTTTTATCCCACTGGGTTTTTCCTAGTTAAAGTTTTTAATGAGGCACATTCATAAATGGACATCCAAGGGGGAGTGTTATGAATATATTTATTATGTGAATGTCCATTGACTCACGGTCTCCAAATATTACAAGATGATATGGGACCTACGCATAGTACCACACATAGTAATCTACTATTTGGTGGGACCCACATGAAATTATAATTCATTCACGGGAATGAATTCATGTGAATCAATTCACGAGAATGAATTCTTGTGAATGAATAGTTTCTGATTTTAGGGAAAATTACATCAAAGGCCCAGAATAGAAATTACAGTTAAAGACCCATTTTCCTTCTATAAATAGAGGCCTTATGTAAACATTCAGATTATACTGAAATAAGAACTTCTCTCTACTCTACTCTCTCTTTAGATTCTCTTGTTATTATTCTCTATTTTCATCAGTTTCATAATATAAATAAAATAGTTAAACTTTTGTTTTTTTAAAAATGAGCATTGACAGGGATATGATTGGATTTGGAGGAAACACTTGGACGACTAGAGGAATGCATTACATTTACCGATGGAGATAACAACTGCCCCCCTCCTCACTTTTCTCATCGTGTGTGCAAATTTATTTTATTGTCCTTTTCTTTTTTTTTCTTTTTTTTAACATGGGAAAATTCCAAAAAATACAATTAAGAATGAGAAATGATAAAGGAGTGCTGTCAATTTATTAAATCTTATAAAATAATTGAAGTAGAAATATGAGATTTCCAATTTTAACCATATGACTAAATTGCCCTAAGTTAAATTATGAAACATGAAAAGAAAGTCATTAATATAAAATCTGATGTTGTTAATATAGATACAGATGAGTTATTGACCTTTGAAACTTGTGTCCTCAAAATTACCTCGAGGTATATGTTGGTTTTTGAGATAAGAAATTTTAAAACATGAACATGAAGTTATTAATGTAAAATCTGATGTTGTTAATATAGATACAAATGTTGTCATTAAAACCTAAAACTTATACTCTCAGTTTAAGGCGATTTGATCAGAATTAAAAATCCTATATTCCTACATCAATTCTGGCATAAGATTTGATAAATTTTTAATATCAATTTTTATTTTCTCATTATTTTTAAATATTCTGTCTTAGTTTTGTTTTCATATATTTCTACACCAAATTTTATTTTCTGTATATGTGTGTGTGGACACGCCACATTATTGCGAATGTAGCTTAAAAGTTACTTCTTTTTATTCTTATTATAAAGTACCAACTAATAATTCTTACAATCCAATAAAATTAGTTAAAGTCAATAAATTGTCATAAAATTTAAGTAATTTTCAATATTACCCTTACTAATTGTACTAAACTCTAATATTATATTTTTATTACTCTCACTCACTACCATTATTAATTATGAGTATACATGAAAAATAATTAATATTCTTTAGAAACAAGCAAATACCTTATAAAAAAAACCAACTATACTTACTAGTTAGTTCCTTATATTAAACACCAGAGTAAAACCAAATTTGCCTTGCTACAGTATGTAGACACTTGAGGAAGGTATTATTTCATACAAATATATAATTTTAATAAAAAGTCAATTTTGTAAAAGTCAAATGATATATAATATTATGGGTTAAGTAACAAATCCATCCTGAAAGTATATGTCGAAGAGCAATGTTGCTATGGAACTTTTTTCAGTTTCAATTTTGCCTCGGAAGTCTAAAAACATAGCAATGTTGCTCTTTTCCGTTAAAAAACTAACTTTGACTGTTAAAAAATTGACGTTAACCGTTAACTTTTTAATGGAAAAAGGCAACATTGCTATTTCTTTAGACTTTCGAGGCAACATTGAGCAAAAAAAAAACTTCCAGAGCAACATTGCTTTTTTTTTTGGTAAAAGAAAAGTTTTGGAGGGGTTCGACACCAGTCCCCCACCAAGGCCAGTGCACGGCCCCGGGCTCTATGAGCACTTACTGGAGACTTACGAAATCGCCTACCAAATAAGTCCTAGCAACGACAAAGGAGATTGAACTCATGCCCCAAGGAACTAATCCTGGATTCCTTACCATCTGTGTCAACTCTCTTTGGCAAAGCAACATTGCTTTTGACGTATACTTTCAGGACATATTTGCTAGTTAACCCTATAATTATTTGGGCTTCCGTCACCGATGATGTAATGATTCCTTTGTTTTATGAAATGAGCCAGGTGGACATGGAGTAATAGAGATGGAATCGGTTTTAAATGTAATGTTACAATTAATTTTGTTTCTCAAATTTGATAAAATATTTTTCTAAACTCTCTCTACTAATTATACATATTAATGAGTTCTTTTAACCAATGGAGTAAAATCTTAGTGCCAGTGATTAAAATGAATACTTTTTTAAAAAATAATAACACACATATTCTTATAAATAACTAATTTTATGAATTTTATTAACCTCTGTAAAATAATTATCATCTCTTTTTGATAAATACATTACTATTATGTGGAATGTATTTGATAAATCATAACATTAGCAATACCATCTATGTTTGTTTGAAATGATATAAAATGATGATTATTTTTTTTTAAAAAAAAATACAAAACAAAAATTTATTTGAGACAAAATAATAGTAAATGGTTAAGGTACAAATAACAATGGTATCACATTTACCGATGGAGATAACAATGGTCCCCCCTCCTCACTTTTCTCATCACGTATGCAAATTTGTTTTATTGTCATTTTCTTTTTTTTTGGGGGGGGGGGGGTTTAATAAAATGGGAAAATTCCAAAAAATACCATTAAGAAAGAGAAATGATAAATTAGTGCTATCAATTTATCAAATCTCATAACAGAATTGAAGTAGGAATATGAGATTTCTAATTCTACCCTTATGACCCAAATTGCCTTGAGTAAGTTGTGTAAGTAAAGCCATTAATATAAAATCTGATATTGTTGATATAGAAACGTACTCTTTCCGATCTAATTATAGGATATAATTACCAGAATTTGGAGAGATTAAAGAGAGAAGCTAATACAAATACAAATTTGTTATTGAACTCTAAAACTTATGCTCTCAATTTGGGGCAATTTGATCATTTGGTTATAGTTAGAAATCCTAGATTCCTAGGTTAATTTTGACTAGGATTTGATAAAAAGGACCAACTACACTTATTAGTTGGTATTTTATAATAAAGATAAGAGAGAATAAAACCATATTTGCCTTACTGTAATGTATAGACACTTGAGGAAGGTATTATTCCAAACAAATATATAATTTTAATAAAAAGGCAATTTTGTAAAAGTAAAATGATATATAATTTTTTGGGCTTCTATCACCAATAATATAATGATTCCTTTATTTTATGAAATAAGCCAGGCGTACATGGAGTAATAGAGATGGAATCGGTTTTACATGTAATATTACAATTAATTCTGTTTCTCAACTGTGATAAATTTTTTTTCTAAACACTCTCTACTAATTATACATATTAATGAGTTCTTTTAACCAATGGAGTAAATTTTTAATGCCAATGATTAAAATGAATACTTAAAAAACAAATCAACACGCATATTCTTATAAATAACTAATTTAATGAATTTTATTAACCCCTGTAAAATAATTATCATCTCTTTTTGATAAATACATTACTATTGTATGGAAAGTATTTGATAAATCATAACATTAGCAAATACCTATTTTCGTTTGAAATGATATAAAATGATGATTCATTTTTAAAAAAAAATACCAAAAAAAAAATTATCTGAGACAAAATAATAATAAGGGGTTAAGGTGTAAATCTACTCATAAAGTATTCACGAATATGCATATGACACCATGAAGGTTGGTCTATCAATTTTTGCGTGGGGCCCACATTATTGTCTGAAAAAATAATAGACTTTATGTCATATTTGCGGTCATGTGTTATGTTTGTACTATTTTTTAACCTTCATTTGACTTTTCTACTTAGGGAAATATTATAGGAAATTGCACTGTGGTCCCAAAGAGTAGAAAAAAGGGAAAATTATATTTTTGTCCCAAAAACCAAAATGAATTACCAAAAGATCCTAAACCAGAATTGATTACAAAAAAGTCCCAAAAAAGTCCTTGGGACTTTTTTTTTGAGAAATACAGGCAAGCATTAGCTTGAGATGAAAATAAAAGCTAAACTATGAATAGCTAGCTCAAAATACAACACAAAAATATAAGTCTATGGCAAACAAACCAACTAGTCCTTTAGCACCATATCACTGCACCCCACTGGAATTGTTGGGATAAGCGTCACATCCTAATCAACAAGAGCATTATGTCCTTCCTTGGCCAGATAGTTAGCGCACGCAATGTTGTCTCTTGGTGTATGATAGATCTTCACACTCCAACCTCGGAAAAGCAGATCCCTAATATCTCCAATAATGTCTTTCAGCGGATGATCAAAATAACAACAGTCTCTCATGATGATATTAACCGCATCAAGAGAATCCGAATAGAGCAGGATTTGTTGGAAACCCGATTGAAGAGCCATTCTCAACCCTAGCAAAATGGCATGCAGTTCCACCTCAATAACCGTTTTAAGGCCTAGGGACTTGTAGAACCCCATCAGCCAGTGTCCCTGGGAATCCCTGATCACCCCTCCGAATGCTGCTTGGAACTACTGCCGAACTGACCCATCAACATTTATGCGAACCTCATTACCAGAAGGAGGAGTCCACGACTTTTCCTCAAACCTGTCAAGTTGAAAAATTTGGTGAGATAAGTTATAATTGCCACTGCTTTCCATCAAAAGGTACATACACAAGTGAAGCATCTCCCTGGTATCCATGTTTCCGCCTTGGAATAAAGATTTGCATCTAGAAGTCCATAGAATCCAACATCCCAAGCTAAATATTCTCGACCAGGGGAAATTGCTAAACTTGCCCTTTTCTGGCTTATGCTTGGTATTCCAATTAAGCCAACTCTGTAAATTTCCTGCAAAAAACTGAGAAAAATAATTAGGAAGTAAAATTTCTTTCCATATGGCTCTCTCGCAATCCCTTATCACATGCAACACACTCTCTTCCCTATTACAATGAAAAGGGCAAAGATTATCATTTATAAGACCTATTCTGGCTCTGAATGAGTTAGTGGCAAGTCTCTCATGGCCAACTTGCCACATGAAATATTTCACTTTTTTAGGAATTTGCCATTTCCACATCAGGGGCCAGAATTGGTTATTAGCCCCTCCTCTCTCCGTAGAGAGATATTGGTAGGTTGATTTAACCGAAAAGCCTCCATCCTTTGCAGCTCTCCATGTAAAGCAATAAGGAGAACTGTTACTAAGAGGGTGCATTTTAGCGGTGATACTAATGGTTTTAATTGGAAGAATGCCTTACCACCTGCTCGTGTCCCATCGCCCACTCATCAACAGATGATCTGTCACAGAGTCCTCTTCATTTATTAATCCTAGATTATGGACAAAAGTTAGGAGAGGTTGCTCCAGAGGAAGCCAAAGATTACACCAGAACTTAGTGTCAGCCCCATTATTAATCTTTCTCCCAACTCCACCTATGAATTTGTCCCAAACCTCAACAATCACTCTCCAAATCGGCAAATATCTTCTTTTTTTTTGGAAATTTTAGGAACAGCTGCACTACCACAATTATATTTGGTCCATATGCTTTGAACCCATAAAACATGTCTTTTGGTTAGGAGACTCCAACATAATTTCATAATGAATGCTCTATTCTGACGTCTTAGATCTTTAAAGCCAAGCCCTCCTGCTTCTTTGCTTGGGTAACTTTATCTTAAGCAATAAGATGCATTTTCCTGGCATCCTCGTCCTGCGACCAAAGGAACTTCCTCAAAAGCTTATCAATTTCATTTATGGTACAAATGGGAAGAAGAGTTAATTGCATGTAATAGCTAGGTAATGACGATAGCACAGATTTAATCAACACCGATTGACCAGCGATAGTTAGGAATTTGCTCTTCCACATAGATAACTTGGCTCTCGCCTTTTGCACAATTGGGTGATAGGTGGCCTTTGTGATTCTTTTATGGATCATCAACACTTCCAAATATTTTCCCAAGTCCGGAGTAATTCCAATTCCAATCGTCTAGCTAAGCTCTATTGCTCTATTGAAATTGACATTTGCAGAACAAAACATCTTTGATTTCTCCAAATTAATTTTATGACCCGAGACCTCACAAAAGGATTGCATTACGTTACGAATCTCAGTCACTTGATTTAAAGAAGCTTCTGCAAACAGAATGAGATCATCAGCGAAAAATAGGTAGGATATCTGAGGGCCTCCTCTTTTGAAGACAAAAGGTTTCCATTTCCAAGCTTGGCATTTAGCTTTAATAAGATGACCCAAATGCTCCATGCATAGAACAAAGATATACGAACTTAAAGGATCTCCTTGTCTAACTCCTCTAGTGGGTGTGAAAATCGGACTTTCATCCCCGTTCCACAGAATAGACATAGAGGTCATGGATATGCATGCCATAATTATATCAATTAGCTTTCTTTCCAAATTCAAGCATACAAGCGTATTTTCAATAAATCCCCAATTAAGTCTATCATAAGCTTTCTCCATATCAACCTTAATGGCAACAAATCCTTTCCTTCTACCCTTCATTCGCATAGAATGGATGATTTCTCGGGCAATTAAGATATTATCACACGTGGATCTATCAGCGATAAAACCATATTGCTCAAAGCCTATAAGATGTCCCATCATGCCTTTAAGCATGTTCGCCAAAACCTTAGTAATAATCTTAAAACTCACATTACATAAGGATATGGGGCGAAACTCTCTTAGTGAAGAAGGGTTATCAACCTTGGGTATAAGAAAAACCTTAGACTTATTGATGGAGGTCATTTTAGACGGATTATCAAAACATTCTTCAACAAACTGGAAAACTTTTTCTCCCACGACATCCCCACTGAGTTTGGAAAAAATGAGCATTTATGCCATCCGGCCCTGGTGCTTTGAAAGCTCCCATAGTAAAGGTAGCGTTTTTGATTTCCACCCTAGTGAATTTACTTGATAACCTTCGCAAAGCCTCCTCATCTATGATGGGAAAATTGGCGCTGAACTCATTAGGGCTTCGAACAGAGGCATCCCTAGTGTAGCGATTTAAAAAGAACTCATAAGCCATCTTTTTTGCGGAGCCATGATCTTCAACTCAGTGACCTGCCTCATTACGTATGGCTCCAATTCTTTGTTTCCTTTTTTTTTTTTAATCATGGTAGAGGCATGAAAGAATCAGGTATTTCTATCACCCCCTATAACCATTTACTCCTTGATCTTTGAAATCATGTGATTTCCTCTTGAGTAGCTACTTTATGATAATCATCCCATAATTTCTTCTCAAGTTTGAACAAAACCAGTTTGTAAATTCATCCTCCCGCATTGATCAATTCCCTCAAGACGACAAATTAACTCCTTTCTCTTCTTTGTAAAATTACCCACTCTATTTTCATTCCAATTTGAAGTAGTCATTTGAAATCTTTCCTGACCTTGGAGCCAGTTTTTTTCATGCCAAGCTTCTTTGGTGAGGTCCTTGAAATCCCTTTCCAGAGTCCAAGCAATTTGATAAGAAAAAGATTATTGAACCCTTGTTGACAAATCATAGGAATTAACATTCACCACTACCACTCTATGATCGAACTTAAATTTAAGGTCATGCCGGACATATAAATTTGGAAAAGAATTAATCCAATTAAAGTTAGTAAAAACTCAATCAAGCCTTTCTTTCAACTCTTGCTTTTTCCCAAGTGAACTTGTCGCCTTGAACCTTTGCCTCAATAAGGTTAGTATCCTCAATACAATCTTTAAATTACTGCATGGAGATCCAAGATAGGTCAGCTCCACCAAGTTTATCACTTATGGACAGAGAAGCATTGAAATCCCCCAAGACAACCCAAGGGAGATTTGAATTGGCAAGAGAACGAGGGATTTCCATAACATAGTCCTTCCAATTGAAGTAGTTTCACCATTAACCACCATCATAAGACTAACAACATTAGTAAGAAAACCTTTGACTTTACAATGAAGCAATTGAGTTGTGGAGGTAAGATAAGAAATATCAAAAGCACTGTTACCCCACAAGATCCAAATGCCCCCCGAGAAACCAGTAGACTCAACTCTAATCCAATGATTAAAGCCCAACTTACGGCAAACTTTGTCAGCTCTATCACCACTGATACGAGGCTCCAACAGGTAGAGAATATTCACACAATATTTAGAAATAAGATCTTTAATAATTAAAGGAAAGGGGCTCGGCTACCGACCCCCTTACAATTCCAAGATGCTATAATCATTAAAACAATTAAAAATAAGATAAGGTTAGAAATACTTACCTGTGCTATCTGGCCTTACCTTCATATTGTTTCTGCTGCAGAGACTCTAGCACCATTGTTCCAGAATCCTCCAAGAATTCAGGAGCTATATCCTCATTTGGATCCCACTGATCTTGCAGAAGATGGGTTTGGTCCATACACACTTCATCTTGATTATGCTCCTCTTTTGAAATCTTACTATGATCTTAATGGGCAAAATTGTTAAGGTTTCCTTGAACAATCGTATGAATACATTACCCTTTATTTATAACCTTTCTTTCATTTGATTTTTTTTGGTTTAAATGCACCAGCTCCACACTATAATCATCAGAGGCCCTAGCCATCATCTGAGCATTTAGCTCATCTTGTTCATTATGACTTAAGCCATTGCATGCAAAAGCAGGCCCAACACCCTCTTTTATTTCCATCAGCCCATTGTCCCTTCCATCTTTAAAATTGTTGCTTCCATTAACTATCATTTGCAAAGCTTTCTCTTGCTCCTCTTGGTCCACACCCTGCATTGGTTTAGGCCCAATTGGCCCTTCCTTGTTCGGCCCACTCGGAGTATTGGCTCCCTTTGGCCTATAATGCCATTTATTATTATTCAATTCAGTTTTCTTCTCACTCTCCCTGCCAGCTGTGATTACTGTCATCTCTTTCCCATTCGATTTCTTCCCTGGATTTTTACCCGTTCTGCGACCAGCCCCCAAGGATTCACCCTGTCATACCCCTAGCTTGTCCGACGTTAGAGCTTCCTCTTCTTCCATATCCTTTATTGTTGCAAACCGTGTACCCTGTCTGAAATAGCCAGATTTCTCAACCTTAGATCCATTTCCCGATGGATTTCGCTGGTCTCCCCTGAAATTTGCCCGTTGCCATGGTCGACTTTGAGAAGCTCGCCAGCTAACCATCATCCACGGCCCGAAATCCTCCTCCAGGGAACTCGCAGGCGATTTCACGGCTGATCTGTTCCCCGATTGCATTACAGGATGCTGAGTCGAAGGATTTTGTGTCACCCCTGAACCTCCTCTTGAGCCTGCGATAGATCCCCTATATGGGCACTCATCTCTTCTATGGCCAACTCTTCCACAAGCAAAGCAAATTACAGTAAGTCCCTCATACTCTACATTAAAAACAGATCCTGCTGTAATAACTTTCGGAACCAATTTCTTCTGTAAATTCAATTCTACACATATCCTCACAAATTTGCCTCTCTGTATTTTCGGCACTGAAGCTTGAAAATCTTGCAATGTGTTCATGTCCACCTTCAGTGTGCGTCAAATATGATCTCCCAAGCGTGAAATGCAATGCTTGTTGTACAAATGCATTGGGACATCCGGGATTCTGACCCAGGTTGCTACTTTGCCCAACAGGTTATGATAAGGATTGAAATAAGGGGCCCAATGCTGTATGAGAACACAATGTTGTCTAATCACCCAGGGTCCTTCATATAACACTTTCCTATAGTGCGATTTCCACAATTCCTGATCCTGAAATCTGATAACAAAGTAGTTGTTTGGGATATCTATTAATTCAAAACTTGAGAATTCCCATAGCTTGCATAGAATTTCCTTTAGCACATATAAATTAAACTTCAGGCCAAGCACAATAAGGATTAAGGCATAATTCCATGGCTCACACCATTCATTAAATTCCTCTTCCGTGCACGGCGTAACTGGGTACAATTTCATGAGTTTCTTCATCTCGGCAGACTCCTCTGGTAATTTCCAGCACATGTCTTTATCATCATTGAACAGGTCTTCTTCTTCCATTACATAATCACTATGAGCAACACCATTAAATCCCATTAGTGATGCTCTATATGAAGAGAATTTTGGAATATTGGTTCCTGCATTGACTTGTTCTCTACTTTGCTCAAATTTCCCATGTTGTTCAGTGAAGTGCTCGGTTTCACCATCCACCATTCTATCATCCATAATGGTGTGGTCAGTGTCTTCCATCTTTTTCTTTTTCTTTCGATCATCTTGGCCTTCAGCCGGTGGCCGATCAGGTGGCAGCTTGCGTTGCCCAGGCTCTGTCAATGAGAGAGTTTTGGATGCTTCCGACGTAGCCATGTCCTTGGGACTTTTTTGTAATTAATTGAATTCGTATTTACAACTGAAAATGCTATATTAACAACAAAAATGCTCAATTTGCATTTACAACTGGAAATACTATATTAACAACTCAAAATGTATTTTCAATTGTTAATATAACATTTCTAGTTGTAAATATTTCTAGTTGTAAATGCAAATTGAGAATTTTTTTTTTTTTTTGTTTATACAACATTTTCAGTTGTAAATATAGCATTTTCAGTTGTGAATATGGATTGAGAATTTTTCAATTAATTACAAAAAAGTCCCAAAGGACTTTTTGTAATGACATTCTGGCCCGGGACCTTTTGGTAATTAATTATGGACCTTGGGACCAGAATGTAATCTTCCCTAGAAAAAATTATAAAAAAGTCTCAACCCAAAATCACATATCAGAAAAAGTCCTAAATAAGTCACAAGGGCTTTTTTGTTATTAATTGATTTTGCTAAATTAACAATAGGACAAGTTAAGAAATGCTATTTTGACAACAACATTTTATAACTTAGAAAATGACTCTAGATTACAAAATGTTGTTATCAAAATAGTATTTCCTATTTTTTATATGGCTTGTCCTATTGTTAAAGCTGGGACAATCAAAATACTCGAGTAAAGACCAAATCATACTCGAGTAATTTATTTCACCAAATTAACAACAAGACAAACCATATTAACAACATAAAATACTATTTGGACAACAACATTTTGAAATATAGAACCATTTTTCAGATTACAAAATGTTGCTGTCAAAATAACATTTCCTGTTGTTAATATAGCTTGTCTTGTTGTTAAAGCTGGGACAATCAACATACTTAAGTAGAGACCAAATTATACTTGAGCAATGTCGGGAAAAGTCACTAATGTTATTTCCAAGTTACAAAATGTTGTTGTTAAAATAACATTTTCTGTTGTTAATATGACTTATCCTATTGTTAAAGCTGAGACAATTAACATGCTCGAATAGAAACCAAATCATACTCGAGTAATGTCGGGAAAAGTCACTTATGCAATTTTTAGGTTAGAAAATGTTATTATTAAAATAACATTTTTTGTTGTTAATATGACTTGTTTTGTTATTAATTTAGTAAAATGAATTAATAACAAAAAAGTCCTTGATGATTTCTTTGAGACTTTTTTTATATATGTTTTGTATTAGGACTTTTTTTACTATTTTTTTTTTCTTAGGACTACAGTGTAATTTCCTAAATATTATGGTACTAGGTGCGCGTTCCTGAATGCTTTGTGATTATGTTTGTAACTTAATCCTTATAATTAATTTAAGTCTAAATTTTAGAGATATAAAAATGATTCTTCTTGCCTTCTTAAAACTCGTGAACTGATTTTTGTTTTGCGGTTGGAAGTTATGACAACGAAGCAAAAGCAACGAACCCAAGTAATGGATTTATTGGATCATATTTATCATCTTGTGTGGATGATTTTATTTATTTATTATTTATTATATTCCATTTTCCTGCTTCAACACACACAACCAACAAAGATTAGAGATGCAAGAAACAATTGTCGTTCTCATTTATATTAAAATGTCATATCACATACATAAAAAAATTTGCAATTTGTCCTAAATATAAATTCAAGTGTTTTATACAATTGACCGAATAAAAATTGTCAACCAACCTATAAAATTCAGATACACGTAAAATCAAGTTATTCTGTGTACATAAAAGGATTGCTTCCTAACGGTTCATCTTCTGGTTTTGGAAGTCTTCGATCATCGACAACACTTTGTCCCAACGCATGTTGCTTTGATAACTGACCAACCACCACAACATGCCAATCTTTAGTTCTCGGAGTTCATTCATAGAGTAGGAAGGCATTGCGTTCCATCCTCTTGCTCTACGTCATCCTACATTTGTAACCAAGAAACAACATGAACACTACACGAGTCCCTGTAAACAAGAAATATACAGAGGTGTTAACAACATGCATCATGTTACTTGGACATTATAATTAGAAATGTTAAACAACTTAATAGACACTTACACATCCTTTTGGACATGGACTTTAGACCATGTCACCCCCTTGGGAATTCTATCTTTATGCTCGAACAATTGTTACGAAAGCACATGAACCCTGTAAGATTCCCTGAAATAATATGGAAACAAAATGCAAAGGTATACAAGAATGTAGAATGATATGGACACAAAATTTTGTTGAAATAAATTAAATATTAACAAAATAATAAATCTTTATCATACCAAAAAAGAAGGGGGAAAATCTGCGAGTAGGAAGAACTTCAATTAGAAATGTTGGAAAGTGGATTTGGTAACGAAGCTAAAGCTATTAAGTAGATGTAGAGTTGCTGACAACTTGTAATGGATAATGAAAAAATGACAAAACATTTTAATAAATGAATGAATCAAATTAATGTAAACTACTTCATTAAGTTACTATCAAGCATCCAAACTTCAGAACAAGTTCAATTTTTTTTAAGCTCAAATGCCACTTGATGAAAAGAGCAATCCAAAACCATTCTCATATGCTGGAAAAGCAGGAGCATGAGGATGTGCCACCAAAAGCTTGACTAGGCTGAATGAGTACAGTTCCAAAAGTAGATATAAATTATAAAGAATTAGCTTCTGTATTAGAAGTTCTCAATGTGAATGCTTGTGAAAACTACATAACAATCACACAATCAGAGTTCATTTCAAACTTAAAGATTGATTAGAATCTATACTGAAAGATTAATTAAGGCAACATAGCATCCACTTTCACCAAAATTAGTGCAAATCAAAATTTTTTCCTGCAAGTATTAGTCTTATCCTAATGCCAACTAAAGATCTTGCAAGTAAATTTAAAGTATCACCAGTCCTAATCACCATCATGATCATATAAAATTCAAGATGATGGTGGCTAATTACAGCAGTGACTACAAGTAAAAAATAAAAATTGTGCCTAGCAGCAAGTGTGTTTTACCTGGAAGCTTAGGCAGAATAAGAAAAAAACCTTCCATAGGGATTTTAAAATGATTCACATTAGACAGTAAAAGATTTCTTTAAAACATAAAATTGCATAAAGAATTGCAAGAAACTCATAAGAGATGAAGGAGAAACGTTTACACACAAAAGTTGTTGTTCCTTGTAAATTATTAGGCAAAAACTTCTTATCCACAAACTTCTCTTACTAATTTTCCAAGTATTCTTGTTTGCTTATTTAATGCCCCAAAACAAGGACAAACGGTTGGCGCACATTTAAACCTTCTTTTTGAGCCGTTTATATCAACATTTATTGATAAGTAATACATATTAAGCAAATTAACAAGGAGATGTAATAGTTCTACCACAAATATAAAATCTTAGACTTCAGCAACAGACTGGAAGAAGAATATAGAGCTTATAGTCAGAACACAGAGAGACTCAAGAAAAACCTTCCAGTAAGAGATGACCCTGATCATGACTGAACATAATAAAGTTCGTAAAAGTTTCTCTTTAATCATTCTAAATGAGTATAACATATATCAATACAATTACAGTACCACATTCTGCATGCAACTTTTTAACGCCATAAATTCCTTGGCACACATATCACACTCAATCTCTGGAACTCTTGTTGCAACACAGCTTCCATATTCTTTAGCCTAATTGGCAAAATTAAACCAAATTAATATATAAACAAATGATGGGAAGAATAGAAATCCACAAAAAAAAAAAAAACAAACAAACAAACAACGCCTATTAAACAACAAGTCCCCTCCCCTCCCAATAACAAGCCCACTTAAATGCCTTATTGAAATTTCCACACTCCAGAGTCACATCATTTATAGGTTATACAGGCAACCACTTTATATAACCATGAAAGTAAAATGGCAACTCAATTCGAGATAAAAATCATACTTGAGATGCAAAATTTACTAAAATACACTAGAAAATAGAAGTAGGGTTCTTTTGCTTCATGTTCAAAATACTGCAAAAAACATACAATAAAGGAAACAATTATTTACTTTTTAAGAGGGAGAGGGCACAACTTAAACCAGCTATATAATATCCTTGATCAAGCTTCTTTCATATGGATAACTAGAAGATTTTCTTTATCTTAGATAAGACTCGGTTAACCCTTTTAAGAATTCCACTGTCTTTATTGTAAAAAACCAACCAACAAAATTAATAGATATATTTGGTCCTTTTTATAAGGAATTTGATTTTTTTCAATGAGTATTAATTATTATTTTTTATATATGCTCATAATTAATAAGAGTAGATCGTGAAAGTAATAATTAATATAATATTAGAGTTTAGTGCAATTAGAATGAGCACTACTGAAAATTGTTTATATTTTAAGACAACTTTAATGACTTTAACTATTTTTATTCGTTTATGAGAATTGTTAATCGATGCCTTATAATAAGGATCAAAATAAGTATTAACATTTAACATTTTCACAAATAGGGGTGGCCTTGCTCTTTTTCTTAATATTCTCAGGATGAAGTTGAAAAAAAAAAAAAAAAAACTTGTACACTCACAACTCTTATCTTTCTAAATAAAATTGAACCTTAACCCAAATTTCATTTTAGAAAATGTATTTAATTAAATTATAAATAAAATAGTTAAACTTTTGTTTCTCAAATGAGCATTGACAGGGATTGGAGGAAAAACTTGGACGACTCAAGGAATGTATCACATTTACCGATGGAGACAACAATGGTCCCCGCGCCCCCCCCCCCCCCCCCCCACTTTTATCATCACGTGTGCCAATTTATTTTATTGATATTTTCTTTTTGGATCTTTTATAAAATGGAAAAATTTCAGAAAAGCACAATTAAAAATGAGAAAGAACAACTTGGTGTTGTCAGTCTATCAAATGTCAGATCAAAATTGAAGTAGGAATCTAAGATTTCTAATTATAATCAAATTACCAAATTGCGATAAGTTAAGTTGTGAAATATGAAAATAAAATTGTTAATGTAAAATATGATATTATTAATATAGATATATATGTTATTATTGACCATTCAAACTTGTGTCTTCAAAATTACCTCTAAGCATATGTTGGTTTTTGAGATATAAAGTTTTGAAACATGAAAGTAAAGTTATTACGGTAAAATTTGAGATTGTTAATATAGATATAAATGTTGTTATTGACCCTTAGAATTTCCGCCCTCAATTTAGGGCAATTGCATCATTTGGTCAGAATTAAAAATCCTAGATTTCTACTTCAATTTTGACATAGGATATGATAAATTGGTTCCACCAATTTGTCTTCTCTATTTTTAATTGTATTTTTTTTGGATTTTCCTTATAAAATACTTTTTTTTGTTGAATTTGAGATGTTTTTATGTTTAAATATTCCGTCATAGTTTTTTTATTATATATTTTTAGACCAAATTTTATTTTCTGTGTCTATATGTATGTATATATAAACACGCCACATTATTGCGAATGTAGCTTAAAAGTTTAAACCAAATATGCCTTACAGCAGTATATAGACACTTGAGGAAGGTATTATTTCATACAAATATAAAATTTTAATAAAAAGACAATTTTGTAAAAGTAAAATGATCTATAATTATCAGGGCTACTAATCACCAATAATATAATGATTCCTTTATTTTATGAAATGAGCCAGGTGTACATGGAGGAATATAGATGGAATCATTTTAGATGTAATATTACAATTAATTTTGTTTCTCAGATTTGATAAATTTTTTTTATAAACTCTATCTGCTAGTTATATAAATATTAATGAGTTCTTTTAACCAATGGAGTAAAGTTTTAATGCCCATGATTAAAATGAATACTTTAAAAAAAAAAAAATCAACACACATATTCTTATAAATAACTAATTTAATGAATTTTCTTAACCTCTGTAAAATAATTATCATCTCTTTTTGATAAATACATTACTATTGTGTGGAATGTATTTGATAAATCATAACATTAGCAAATACCATCTATTTTTGTTTGAAATGATATAAAATGATGATTAATTTTTTAAAAAAAATAAAAAAAATAATTTATTTGAGACAAAATAATATGCATCTGACACCATGAAGGTTGGTCCATCAATTTTTGTGTGGGGCCCATATTGTTGTCAAATTGTGAAAAATATAGTTAATGTGCAAAACTATACATGAGTTTTTTCTTTAGGAACGCCCAACACCATGTGTTTTTTTTTAATAAAAATATACACGTGGTTACCATTTTAGAGTAAAACACACATCTCACCGTTAAGTCTTTGTTCACAGTGATGAAAGAGAAAGAAATGAAGTGAACAGTAACTTAACCGCGGTAAACAGTGACTTAATAGTGGGATATGACTTTTGCTCTAAAATTGTAACCACATGTGTATTTTTGCTCCAAAAAAAACATGTGGTGCTGAGCGCTCTTGGAAAAAAAAACTCGTGTATTTTTACAATTTAACCTTAGGCTTTATGTCATATTTACGGGTCATGTGTTATTTTTGTACTATTTTGTAACCTTCATTTTGACTTTTCTACTTAGGGAAATATTAAGGTACTTGGTGGGCGTTCATGAATGCTTTGAGATTATGTTTGTAGTTGTACCTTAATCCTTATAATTAATTTAAGTCTAAGTTTTAGAGATATAAAAATAATTATTCTTGCCTTCTTAAAACTCGTGATCTGATTTTTGTTTTGCGGTTGGAAGTAATGACAACGAAGCAAAAGCAAACGAACCCACGTACTGGATTTATTGGACCATATTTATCTACATGTGTGGATGATTTTATTTGTTTATTTATTTATTATTTTTAAATTTTTGGCAAAACATGTGTGGGTGATTTTTTTGGATCTTTACATAAAAGGTAAAAACTTTAATAATCGTTTTGTTTACGTTCACAAAAAAAAAGGACCTGAAGAGAAATAAAAATAATTATAAAAATAGAATGTTTGTATCCTGTGTATAATTAATTTATTATAATTCAGCCCCCCTTGAAATTTATCCTTCCATTTGAATGTATATGAATTCAGATCTATTTAAAAAACTTAGTATCTATTAAAAATATCTATCTTTCACCACTGTGGGATGAGGGGTGTTAAGTTTTTTATTTTTTTTTAAAAAAGGAATTTGTTGTAGAGTGGTAAAGTAGGGATATAGGAGGGTTAAAATTAGTCAATTAACTGTCAATCTGTATTTTTATACCTATTTTAAAAGTTCATAATTACTTTTACCCCTCAAAAAAGTATTTCGCATTAGACGTAATTTTGAAAAAATCTCATGTATATTTTTATATCTTAATCTAATATATAGTACTTTAATAAAAGTATAACAATATGATTACATTTTAATGATTTAAATTTATTTATTTACATTTTTTTGTTATTTAATTTATCATAACATTTTTGTAGGATGTTAAATCCCAACTGTTAGAGTTGATTTAATAGTGTAATAAAGAAGTGGAGGGAAGAAAACGACAAGGGAAATGGAGAGGCCCCTTCACTACTTAGCCTAAGTTTGGTCCTTTAAATTATGTTAATATTTTATAGAAAACTTCTCATATTGAATTTTTTTTTTTTTTTTTTGGGAGGGAGGGGGGGGGGGAGATTTACTACTATTAGATTTCAAGAAAGGGATTTAGTCATTTAAAAATTTGACAATAACTAGAAAGTATGCAATGTTGACAAGTTTTAGTCAAGATAATAATAATATATTTATGTTTTTTATTTATCATTAAAAATTTTTAGTTATTAAATCCTTTTCTTAGGACCTTGTACTAATTCTGTCTGAAAATAAATCAAATAGTGGCATTTGACTTGAGCAGAGTTTTGTTTAGACCTGTCTAGACATGTTCAACTTTTCTGAAAAATCCCTAATGACCTGTGTTCTGTAATAAGAACACAGATGTCTAGCTCTGAAGAGCTAGTGAATGTCTATATTGGATCAATGTGGTCTCCTAGGGAATTCAAGGTTTAACACCAAAGGAGATGAAGAACACCCAATGATATCTATAAGGGAGATATCAAAGAGTCTCAGAAGATCACTGTGCTACACGAAGGTGGTGATGACCACAAAAGAGTGGGGTGTGTGCACAGTGAGACATAATGTAAAATAGATGAAAGAGAGGTCTCGATACCTGGTGGGTAATCTCCTATTTATAGAGATTACGTAGGGTTTCCTCCTCCTAGAATACATGCAGGTAGTGCGCCTCCACGTCCTGACATTGTTTGCTCCACTACCTGTATTGTCCGAGATTATAAGCATGATTAGTGGAGATTAACGTTTTTACCTGATAGAATGCCTCCTCATTGGGCCCGTCTTCTAGGCCCATTTCGTCATTTTGTAACAACATGGTATTTTAAATGGTTTTGTAGCATAATTGCATGGAAACTTCTCAATAAGTGAGATGTCATATCTTAATATTACGTGTAATTTCAGGTCATTAAAGCCTGCTCCTATAATTTTTTGTTCTTAAATTTCTTTTTGAAAAATTGGAATGTTTGTGTATATTTTTCTTGGATGGTGAATATTTATGCATATTAACCAATCACCATTGATGTGAAAGCAAACTTGGTAAGACTTACTACGACTAACAACTAGAAATTAGAATGTGAAGACATGAGATTTTGCTTTAGAGCTCAAACTTTTCTTATGTGACTTTTTTATTAAAAAAAAAAAAAAGACTCTATCGAACTTATTGATAAGCCTGTATCAAAATCTTATCTTGCAGAGGTATGCATGCCAATATATATATATATATATATATATATATATATATATATATATATATATATTTGTGCGGTTCTTTTTAATATACTACAACTGGCTCTGATTAAAAAGTTGAACTTTTTAATCTAATCATAAACAACATATTATGATTAAGTATTTTATTTTGCTTATTTAATCTCTTAAAAAAAATTAAGTAAATCTTATATTAAGAATTAAAGAAAGTATATCATTTTGTCCTTTCTCAAAAACAAAAAAGTTTGATAGTGTACCTAGAAACTTGATTGGCCACTAGATTCTGTAACATTATACGATGATGTGTTTAGTGAACCTGAATTAAAGCACGTGACTATATTGCTCCGCCTTCAAAATAAAGAAAGAATATATCCTCTTCTTTTAATGTATTTCCACATTGGATGGATGCTTTTCAAGTTTGGTTGAAACTACAGAGAATCTTAGTTGTTCAGCTAAAAATATCAGTTCCTTCTCTCAACAATAAACTAATAAAAATAGCAATTTAAGTTTTTCACCATCTCAAAAACAATTATATATGACAAATTTGGATAGAGCAACAAATAAATCAAAATAAATTTGGGAAAATCCTTTTAAGGTTTCAATGGAACACGGAAATATCAAAAAAGTCTTAGAAAAAATTTTGATGTCAAAAAAGTCTCATTAACAACTCCTCGAATAAGGCATTGACAACTCTATCTGTAAATTTTAACAAATTTTTGGAACCTTTTTGACATCAGAAATTTCTTTGGGACTTTTTTGATATTTTTCTTGGTCCCTTGAGACCTTAAAAGAATTTTCCCAATAAAATTCATACATAATATTACCATTCTCTATCACTCCCATAGGTCTCTATTATAAGCAGCCTTCTAGAATGATTCTTTGATCTATAATATAAGTGGCTTAAAGAGCTATCAATACTCATTTGTCAATTTTACCCATATTATTAACATTTAAAATGTGGCTCATTGTATTTTTCTCTCATTCAAAACCTCATTAACAGGAGAAAAATTGAAAAAATTTATCAATTTTAAGTAGATAAATGAGTTAGTTATCATTTTTTGGTTTAAGTGAATTTGTTGAAAGTTCTCTACAATAGAGACCGGAGGAAGTATATCACTGTCCTTTTCCAAATGCATGATTAATTGCAAAAACGTAAACAATCTAAGTTATAAAATTAGTCCTCATGCAAGCTTTGAAACTGCACTACTATCATCATTCATGCATGATATATTAAGCATGAAGATAAAGCTTGAAGATATATAATGTTAGATGTTGATTCAGAAAAGATACCAAGTTCAGGTTAGATATTTTACAAGAAACTGACCAAATTAGTAAAGATGTCAAAGGAACTCAATATCACTGCAGAGACTCAATTCTGGAGATGATTAGTGTCAAAACACAGCCTCATCGATTCCATATTTACGAGAAATTAAGCTTCTAGTTTGTCAGATGTCATCATCACCATCATCATGAAGCAGCTTTTAGTTTGTTACATTGATGAAGCTTGAGCAAAACTGGAGAATAAGGAGTCATGTTTCAGAAGAACCTGGGGGTTTCCTTGTTCAGCCTGCAAGGACACAGTTTAATAAGACACTGGAATGGGCTTACTGAATACAATAGGAAAAGGTTGTGTTTTCTGATGAAGAACCATATCATAAAAAATATCAAAGTATCTGAAGTTTGAAAACGTCCATACATGGTAAAATGATGTCTCGAAGATTACATTGGATGAACTCTACGCAAAATTCTCAGTGAAAAAACATAACCCCGTGGCCCTGAGAGATCCAATCTTGTTGTGCTCAAACTTTCAGAAACCTTCATGTTAATGTTTTTATTTAAAAATTTGATTGATAGCAAACACCTTATACTCATGCAAATTGCATGGTGTTGAGAATAGAAAGTTTAATATTAAAATAATTAATATTATTAGGGTTCATTATTTAGTATTTATTAGGATTAGATATGGATATTATATTTTAGGAATATATCTTAAGATATTATAATTTGATTTGATCTAATTAGATTTGCTTAGATTAGTTTCTTGGGTTAGGATTAGTTCATTAATTTGTCTATATGAAGGCCTCTTTGTATTCTTTTTTATTTTTAGGGATCAATAATATTTAGAGTATTTTCTTGTGCTTCAATGTGATCCTTAGAATCTCAACAAATGGGATATTGAATAATTTTAAAAATACTGCTTGTGGTGCAAGTTAACAACCAGTGATTAGAAGGTGAAGTAATAATGGGAAGAGGATTATGTTTTTATACATCTTATATAAGCAACAGTTACCAAAAGCATGCAAATTCAACTTTTAGTGAAAATTATTTTAAAAGTAATAAATGTGTTAGAAATGCAATTTTCTTTTCCAAATATACCCTTATTTATGAAGATGATGAGTGAGAGAGAATAAGGGGGAAAAAGAGGAGAGAAACATGTAATTAATTGGGGTTAAAAATGGAAAAAAGTGCACCGAATTTTTAGACAAACACAAATTGTTGCTTATATACAGGATCTCAACACATGGTTTAATATCCTCAGAGGGTAACATTTGACAAGAGGAGAGTTGACTTAACATACCAGGTTCCCATGGTCAAGAATTAAAATGCTGTCCATATTCAAAACTGTTGAGATCCGGTGAGCGATTGTAATTACTGTTATGCCCTTGAACTCATTAGATATGGTACTTTGAAGGAGTGAAGCAGTTTGTGTGTCCACGTTGGCTGTACATTCATCCAAACAGAGAACCTGAAAAATTATTCTGTCAATCATATGCATGTTCAAAAGAGGGACATGTAACAGTCACACCAGTTTATAATCTCCTCCAAATGCGAGGTTTTTACTTTGCAATAGTCACTTTCATTGTGCTGAAAGCAATCTTACACCTTTTTTATTAGCTTAGCATGTGAATATAAAAAAAACCAGTAAACAACAATTGGAAACATGTCAGTTGAAAAACCTTCAGAGACATTTTAGGCTAGAGTAAAAAGCACAGTGTGTGTGTATAACATCTTGATTGCATAACGATCAGATCCTATCAAGACAAATGTGCGCTACCGTTATTTTGACATGAGAGGTCATGTTTAGGGGCAGAGACATATTGAGGTAAGGATGGACGGTTGCTTTGCTTCAAATCTTATGAATTTTTATAAACAATGACAACAACAAGCCTTATCTCTCTATGTGGGGTTAGCTAAAAGAATTTCTACAGACAAACTATTAAATTTTGATGGGGTCCCAGCCCTATCACGGGTGTTGTATTGGGTTGGGTTTCTCTCCCCATCCTTTTCTTATTATCCCTTATAATCTCTAAATCACATCCATCCAATCAATACAATACTACTTTTACTTTTCTCTCACTTTCTTAATCAATGGCCCAGATTTGGCTAATGAGAGAAAATGAGAAATGAAATAAGAAGAAGATCTTCTTCTGTGTTGTATCTAATGTAATATCAAGAGAATGTGATTTGTATATTGACATTATTTACAACTTCCTGTATCAAGATAAACAAAACCATGGTGTGTTTTGTTGTGAATATGATGCTTACCTTTGAAGATTTGAGAAGAGCACGTGCAAGGCAAAGAAGCTGTCTTTGGCCAACTGAAAATGGCAGGCCAGATTCCTTTACGAGAATATGTAGCCCTCCAGCTGCTTCTACTTCCTCTTTCACATGACACTTATCCAAAGCATTCCAAATCTTCAAGTCATCATGCATTTGGAAGGGATCTAAATTATCCCTTGAGAAAAGGACCAACAAATCGTTATAGAAAATCACCAATGCTACAATCTGACTCAACAATGAAGTATCAATATTTTGATAGGTCAAATCCCCATTTTGGTCCAAAAAGGCTAAAAGAGTATTTCGTATTTCATATAGGTTCTAAAAGATTTTTTTTCTTGTTCATCATATAAATCTGTGTGTTTTGCAGATGTTCATAATAATTCCAGAGGCTAACATCAATATCTGACTTTTGTTAATTGTGGTGTGGCGTGCCATGTGGCAGATTTTATACAAATGTGGAACTTATTTTGCTATTTGGGAAACTTAGTCATGTCCTCTTCTTTCTCAACTACCTACTTCAGACCCAGATTCAGAAAAATTCATCAAAATCAAAAATCAGAAAATCTTAGATTTATTTAACCAAGAAGCTAAGGGTGTCAATCTCTAAGATATATTTCAAATGATTTCCAGTCTTGCAGATTTGTTTGACACAAAATACAATTAAGGTTAATATGAACATTTTTAACAGCCAATTAATATTAATATGACATATCAAATATGCTTTTCAGATAAAATAAAGTTTTGACAATCATAATTCAAATGAAACTAAAATCATATGTAGTATCAACAGTATTAACCACTAAATTTAGAACACCTTAGTGATCCTTCAAACAGGAATGGACTCTGAGGAACAACAGCCAAACGAGAACGTAGGCCTCTGACAGGAATGTTGTTAATGTTTATACCGTCAATGAAAATAGAGCCAGTACATATCGGGGTAAGGCGGAAAAGAGCATTCAACACACTAGACTTTCCAGCACCTGTTCTTCCAATTATTCCAATCTGATAACATGCCATGTGAAAAATATTAAACATAATGGGCATAATATATCATAAAGATCTTGAGTACCACATCAAGTATCATACACTGACCTGGGTCCCTCCAGCAATTGTAAAACTGAGATTGCAGAGTGCAGGTGGCAAAGATGGCTTGTATTTTAAGGTAACATTTTGGAACTCAATTACTCCTTGTTGTGGCCAATCTGGGTTCATGCATAGGCGTTCGGCAATTTCTTCTTGAGGAATGTCCATGTACTAGAAATAAAGTATAATGTCTGTTAGATGCTAGAACATAAATTTCTACCCATGGTTTAAGTGAAACTAAGGCCTAATTCTTACTTCAAGGACTCTTTCAACCGAAACCATTTCCTTTTCTGTTTCAGTGAAACTTGTTAGAAAGCTTCCCAACAAGGACACAATCGGAGCCGCATATGAGAGAGCCAATCCTACCTGAAGGAGAAAAAAATAAATTAATAAAAGGGTCATATTTAGTTTTTAGGTTACTGCTCACAAGCTCTGAAATTTTAGAAACACATTAGTTAATTGACACAAATCAGAGAATTAAAGAAGCTAACAGACAAACCAGCCCAGGGGTGCCAAAGTTGATGGGTAGATTGCCATGATCTCCAACCACAGCCATCAGTGCAATAAATGAGATGACAAATGCAGCTAATAACTGAAAGAAAGTAATCAATAGTGAAAAATGTCAGGCAGGCAATGTGATAAAAACTGCATAAATAAATATTTAAAATGAAATGTCCAATGTGAATTGTTATCCTTTCTTGGCATTCAATGTTAGTATAGTCGTCTCAGAGACATACTTGAAGACGTAAGGAAAGCCATAAACTGGCTGCTATCTCCGTGTATGAAGTCTTCTGATACATTGTTACATGTTCGGTGAACTTGGCAAAAAATAAGTCCTGTCAAAAGCCACCCATGTGTCAAGATTATGAGTAGCACGAACAAACAAAATCTATATCAATTGAGGACATTTATATGACAATACTAGTTCTGCACAACATAAAATTAAGGGAGTAGGCAAGCAACCTATGAGAGGCATTATTATTCTCAATTCACACACACATTTACCTCAGATTTAAATGCCCTAATAGTTGATGATCCGTCAAGTGTTTCAGTGAAAGATGTATAAATTGGAGAACGAGAAACACTGTCAAGTCGTCGTAGTTCTCTTGATGTTGACCTGTAGAAGAACTGAAATAAAATACATAAGAGTAGTTCAATGTTGGCATACCCAGATAGGTAAACAAAGTATTTACATTTTGGAATAATCTGACATTATATATAACCACAAAATATGCATATTTAAAGACAAAACATAAGCAATTATAGCTGTCAATGATTTGCCAACTGAATCAATAACAGCAAAGAGATTTGGCCAACAGAATTTTTTTCTAAAACCTTATACTAACACCTATGTTCCAAAGAATTGCTGATCCAGTCAAGTACTATTTGTCTTATATTAGTTACAGCTTCTTAGATGATAATCTTAAGACAAGTCTTGCCATCATGTTTATTGTTTACTACCTTCAAATTATTCCCAAGAATGTGAGTGTGTGTGTTTTGTTTCAATGGAACTATACAATCTTAATCTTTAATAAATGCCTCATAGAACTAATGCACGTGCAATAAGGAATTTAAGAAAAGGCAACCGAATATAAGGAGGTAGGTGAAAAATTAGGCAAAAAGAGGATGGGGGAGAGAAACAAACAGAGAAGTACTCCACTTAATCAGAAGTTTAAGTGATACCTGGAGTCTACTGTAGATATACCAAAATGGCAACAGCAGGATTAAGAAAAAGACCTACAGAAAACCATTAAATCAATATTTCTTCTGGGAAACAGATATAAGCATATTTGGAAGTTTTAAATCTTATAGGCAGGATGGAAACAATTATGGATACCTGAACATATAACAAAACTACTGCAATGCCCAGGAGGCCAACAAAATTAGCTAGGAGAATGTTCATAATGAATGGAAGGGAGTCATCAATTGTATAGAGATCGGAGGAAAACCTGTATGAAACAACATAAATCATGAAACCAAACTTGCCCAGTAGTATAATCTACTATGGCCTGAAGACATCTCATCTTAACCTGTTGAGTATTCTTCCACCAGGGGTTTGATCAAAGAATTGCACAGGCGCATTGATAAGATTACCAAGCATTCTGTTGTGCACTTTAATTGCTGCTTGTAAGCCACCAAATGCAAAAGAAAACGCCCTCACCAATGTGAGAAAAGAATTTATGATGCAGAATAGACCCAATATAGCCTGCAAAGTCATGTAACAAGTCAACAAAAATGGAAAGCTACATTTCATACTAATTTATATTATTTTGCAAGATTCAACAATATTTAATTTGCTTGGTTTAAGATGTATAAGTTGCATGTTCTAAATAGGGAGTGACCACAAACCTTAGGCATGTAGGATCGTAACTTTTGACCTGCTACTAGTTTTATATAAAAATTTCATATAATCTTTCAATATAAATTTTCTGAAATAAAATTAAGAAAAGGGAACTGTAAACATTTTTGTGTCAAAATAACTAAAATTAGAGGTAATTTGGAGTTATTTTATTGAACGTCCAGAATTAGACTGCCGAAAAAACTCATTTGGAATGTAAATTGAGAAGCTCATACCATGTAAAAGGACAGAGAGTATCTTGTTTGACTGCTTTCTGCCGTATCGACCCAAAATGACAGCCATAAATCATTTCCATTACGAGAAGCTTGCATTAGAAGAGCTGACAGGCATATTACAACTGTAATGAACCAGCCAGTGAACATAGCATAGTTCCTGCAAAAGAGTACTGATTTATTAACTAGCAATTTAGACTTTCATCCACAGAAGTAGGTCTACAAAGCTGACAACGTAGGCCCTGTAAAAACTGACTGATACCAATATGGAACATGTCTAGACTCACTTATACACTCCTAGTTCTACTTTTCCCTCTTTCCTCAACTCAGCTTCAATGACCTCCTCTACTCCCTCCTCAACATGGTTAATTTCTCTATCTTGAAGCTCTTTTGATCTGGAAGAAGAATTTGTGCAGCAAAATTTTCCTTGATTCTGTACATGCGAATCAAGTTCGTTCAATGGGGAGAATGTCATATATGAAGAGACTTGGTGGTCATTAGGACTTCCCACCCACTTTATTTTTCCTTTGTCCATTATAACAACCATCTCAGCAGAGGATATTGCCTGCATATACATTTCAATTTTAGATCCATCAGAATGATAACCTTTATAAGAAATTATTGTATTATGGAGGATATCCTTCTAAATTAATCGAAAAATTATAATGCTAAAATTTGCTTCATGCTGATCTATATTTCCACTGAATGATTTGAAAAATCCAATGCATTTCAAGATATTAATAACCTGTATATTATGGGTACAGAGCAATCGAGTTTTTCCCTGCACAAGAGGACCTAGAATGGCATTGTGTAAGATCCAATGAGCAACTTGTGCATCAACTGTACTCAGGACATCATCAAGCATAATCACATCAGATCCATGATACAGTGCCCTGTTAATTACAGATTATTAAGAAAATTCTTGCTAAAAATCCAGGCATTAAAAGTTGCACATAAAAGTATCTAAGACACATGAAGCGCAATAAGTTATCACCTGGCTAGAGCGAGACGAGTTCTTTGTCCACCAGATAAGTTGAGTCCCTTTTCCCCAATGTAAGCCATGTCACCTCCAACCATTAACGAGATATCAACATCTAGAGCACATGCTTGAACAGTTTCTGCATACCTATATATGGCAGCAAGATTCATATAACTCAACATCAAGCAGAAACAATTGGTGAAAGCTTCAATCAAATATACACTATTGAGAGGGGGCATATTATTTTAAGGTATTACACCTTTTGGGATCATAACTTTTCCCAAATATTATGTTGTCACGTATTGTTCCAGATAAAATCCATGGGACCTGCAGCATAAAAAAAATTAAATAAGAACCTTCATTATAGGAATCAAGAATGTGACACCCACATGCACAAACCTGTGGTACATATGCCACGGATCCATCAGAGTGAATTGATCCATGAGTTACCCTTGTTTCTCCAAGAATAGAATATAACAATGATGATTTACCTGAGCCAACCTGAATACTTGCAGTTAACGAAGTATACACACACACGTAATAAATATCTGTATTTATATAAAAGCTGAAATCTTCTGACAACCCTTTTGATAAACTGAATTACAATGTAGATATTTAACAAGGTGTATGCCCATTAAAATTTCTTTTCTACAAAGTATATAATGATATATTCAAGTCATTAGTTAAATAAATCCTGAGTATCAAGGTTTCTTACCTCTCCTATCACAGCGACAAAGGAACCCCTTGGCAGGATTAGACTTACATGGCTCAACACCGAATTTAATGCTTCATCATCACTGCTTGACCAAGTACAACATGCATCTTGTAAAGAGACTGCTAAACCTTGCAAAGAGTCAGGCTGTTCACTGTGGAATGGCAAGGAACATGAATTGATCTCTTTCACCTTAGATTTATTTTCAGGACAAGAAAGAAACCGACTCAATCGTCTGGAGGATACAAAGGCCTATAAAGCACAAACCCATCCAATCTAATCAAGAACAAGTTCAGCTTGCATTATTTGTAAGATTCATAGGATATTGTAGACTCACATCAATCAATCCATTAATCACCCAAGGGAATGAATTCAGCGGTGAAATTAATGTGTTAAACAAAGCCAGACAAGTAAAAACCTGCAATTAAAAAATTTAACAAAATAAAATATCTTAACAATGACTACTACATCCCAAGAAAATAATTTATTGACGAACAAATAAGATTGGATCAGAATATGTTAGAATACCATTGCAGCGTCCAGTTGGTTTCCCATCAATGCATAGAGTCCAAATGTGAAAAGAGAAAAGAGAGTTGGCGTTGTAGCCCAAAAGAATACGCACCATGCATCCAAGTACTTCCGAGTCTGTGAGACAACAGTACAACAAATTGATTAAATTAAATTTAACATGAGGAAAAAGAAGGTAGTTACTTCAAAGTCAAAATGTCAGCATATATAATGCTCTCATCTTTTCCTCTTCTATACTTTCCTCTTCTTTTCTTTTTAGCTCCATGAAGCATCTTCTGTTCTAGATAAATTTCAGGTGTCCAGTACTTGGATGCAAATAAAAAATTTAATTACACTTTTCATCTCAAAGCAGATAAAAATCAAAGCTTGAGTCTTACAGCTAAGTGTTTCACTTCAGAAGATCTTGTCTCCATCAGCCAACCAGAAAAAAGAAGTTCCCATGCATGCATCTTCAAAGTGCGAATACAAGTCAAAAGTTCCCCTGTCCTGCGTATCCTATACAAAATGTAAAGTTCAGAAAGTAAATAGAAGCAGTGGCTTTGATCCTTATCCACCACACTGCAACATCACAAGATAAAGTAAAATTCCATAATTGGAAAGAAAATATTAAATCATTAACCTTGATATCCAAGCAAGAAAAAAATGTTTGAATAATAGATGGCAACCATAGGACAAGATAGGATCTTATTCTTGAGCAATACAAAATTATTCTCCAAAACATGCTGGCATAACTCCAAAAATCCACTAAGACCTAGTAAATTCCAAAAAAATAAAACACCCTCCAATCCTTAATATAACACATATTTAGGGAGTTGATTTTGGTCCTAAATATAAGATATAGTTTTCATATTTGTCAATCTTTTTTTAATTTATTTCTATTAATGTTCTCTTAACAATAATCAAGGAGGACAGGGAATGAGGGAATTAAAGAAAATAGCTAGGGTGTTTTAAAAAATACATGTCATATTAACTAACTTAACTAACTTCTTTAATATAATCAAATTAGGTAAATATGTCTTATATTAAGGATTGGAGGGAGTAACTATTGTAACTTAATTTTTTTTAGTAGAATTTGCATTTGAAAGTAGCATTCATGTAAAAAACCAACAAACATTTATTGAAATTTCAATTCAATGATAGAACAGTAAAGTAAATTGCTCGCCTAAGATTTTTCCACTATTTAACAAGGTAGCCAAACTATAAAATCACCAAGTAATGTTCTCGCTAGGGTTTCCTCTTCAAATATAATCATCCACAACAAACCTAGAAGTAATAAAAGTTGAGAAAGGAACCATTGCAAAGAAAATACAAGACAGGGAGATAACCAATTACATGTGATGAAAATAGGAACAATTAAGCAAGATATGTCTTAAGTAAGCAATCACCAAATAAAATGCAATTTTCGCATGTCCTTTGCAAATATTCTACCGTTCACACCAAAGCCACAAGTGTATTTTTCTTGAAATAAAAGGCATTAATACCTTTCATCCTTCTGCTTCATCATTTTCTCAGTTGCATTTGCAATCAATTTTGATATCCATTTATTGACTGCATCAATTAAAAAATGGAGTTGAAATAACCACAATTGTGTCCACCAAAGAAAGAAAAAAGCACAAGTGTATTTTTCTTTAATTAACACCCCCCAACAAAAAAGAAAAAAAAATCTAACTCCTGAGATATATACATTATATATATATATATATATATATATACAAGTTATCTGTCTTGAAATCAGGCTCAACTGTTACACAATGCACAGAATATAAAGTGACTTACACTGTTTATGACTCATTGATACAGAATTGTAATTCTGCATAGAGAGGAGAGAAAGAGAGGGGAAGAGGGAATAAAGAAGGAGAAACAGAGGATTCAAGAGAGAAAAAGTGAGAGCATCAAGAGAGAAACATTTCTGAACTATTTCATTCTCAATCACAGACCAAGAGATGCAATAGGTAAGGACATCTATTTGCAGGCTTATACACAGCCCTTCTAACTAATCCAAGAGCCATCATTCTAATTCCCTAACTAACAAACTCTAGCAACTGTCATTAGCCTAACGGCTATATCCCAACAATTAACAAACTAACTAATTTTTAACTCTTTATTACATTTATATATCACATATAGTCATATATAATGTGCTTTGCTATTATTTTTATATTTTATATTGATATTGGTTCTTGAACAACCTTTTGATTTGGTAGTCTGAATTCAAGTATTACTATTGGGTGGCAGGAAATTATGTTATGAGATAAGTAATTTATTCTATTATTAACTTTAGGAAAATATCTGGTCCATCCCACGTGTTAGCAGAAATGTAAAGAAAACATAATTCTATAGCATGAAAGCATAGGTGATCATAATGAAACAAGCATTTTCCAAACCCTACAAAAGTGTGTAGTTCTTCAACTGTGTCAAGTTGCCAGCAACCAAGAAGATTTTGCAGCAACCTCTTTACAGTATAGGCATCACTAGTAATGAATTAACCATCTTATGAACTGTATCCATTATAAATTAAGAGCAGCGGAAACAGCTCCCACAAGATTAAGTGAAATAAATAGTATATGAAAAGTCAATCAAATACTAGCATCCAAATATCTGCAAATTCATCCAAGCTATTAATGTTGGTACTTGATAGCAATACACAAACAAATTATTTTGAAAAAGGAAAAAAAAAAACAAAAACAAAAACAAAAGTGAATGATAGAACAAGTTAAGTTCTCAACCACTCAAACTTCTGTAAGAGTGCCATTCTACCTGGTATCAACAAAATGGTAATTGCTAATCCAGATACAAATGCAAATTTGACTTGAGTATACAAAAGATATAGCGCCACTCCAATTTGTAAAGGCAAGCTGAAAACCAATTAAATCACAGTGCTCAAGATTTATGTAAAATACATTGGCTTTCTGTGTATAAATTCTATATGATTGGTCTATGCAAAATTCATTCTTATCTGGTACAAAAAGAAATCACATAAATAATCCTTTATAAAAGAAAAATTGAAGTTGAAGTTGGTGAAATTGAATGCAAAGTACTAGTAAAATACCAGTCCTTTGCATTCAACTTTATTAACTACACATATCCTCAACTTTAAAAGATCTGAATCCAGAAAAATTAAGGCAATTATTTTGACATGAAGTAGAAGAAGAAGAATATTATCCAAGACAATTAGGATAAGATCAAAGAGAGTTTGGTCTACCCTAACTTGAAGAAACTCAAATTTAAGAGAATACCTCCACACATCATGGAAACTATTACACATGTTGACAGTTCGGTCAGCATCCACTGACATAAATGTCTGAATTTCTCCATTAGAGAATTTTGAACGCTCTGCTAAGTTCACACATAGACACTTCAAACACACAACAATATACATGACTTAGTATAGAAACAAGATCATGGGCATAATCATAGAATAATAGAAAATTAACAGTAATAGCATCATTTGAATTGAAAACATAGCATGAATATTTTATGAATAAAATTTCTGAACTTTTGAATTTTTTTGAGAGTACATGAACCTCTTATATTTTTAAAAGATTCATGGATCTCCTAAAAACAAAAGGCTATGCTACACTTTAGTCCAGATTTAATTCTTATGTCAACATAAATATCCCCTGTCAACATAAATACATGCTTTTCTCAGCTAAAGGACCCTCTTCCATATTAAAATATGGAGGGTATGTTAGTTTTAAAAAAAAAAAAATTGGACAAAAGCTTATATTTTAAAAATAAAGGTAAGGTCTTTGTAATTTCCTCGTGTTTTATTTTTGACCAAACATATTGTTTCATCACTTGCACTGTGAAAACTAAACAAATAACATACCTTCTGATATATCAGAGTCATGATACTAGACCGTAGCTTTAGCTTCAGCTTCCCAAGATGAAAAGAATATTGTGTATCTAAGAAGGATCTGGATAAGAAAAATACAATCAGATAAATAGACTCCTACAAATTAAATATAAAATCTCAGTCAAAGGAAACATAAATTAGAAACCAGTAATTTATGCTACAACTCAAATACAATAAAGGAATTATTGCTGGGCTAATCCCTCAAGGATATAAATACATCCCACTAGAACGCAAACAAAGTTCAAAGAAATCCATTTCATAAATGCATGAGATTGAGCATTCTGATACCTTTTGCTTTATGAATTTGTCATAGGATTATCAGTCTCTCATTTTATATGGGCTACGCAAGTAGGACTGTTACCAAATTAATTAGGGAAGAATGATAAACAGTTAAACTTTTCAATATGCTAGTGTATCTTTAACAATGTGTAATTTGATATCACCACAAAAATAGCAATAAATACTACTTGAGCACAACTACACCCAGAAACATAAAATTCTTGAAGTAAAAATAAAGAGAACAAGAGTAGCTATCATATTTAAATACATAAAGCCAAACTTACTTAATTACGGATGTGAGGCCCAAGGATATAGCAAGTAAATATCCATCCAAACCCTCTGAACCTGAAAGATCCAAATAAAGTATTATAATTTTTATTATGGCTCTATTTTCAATGGACTTCTAAGATAAAGAAATAATGGAAATACCACTCCCCATGAATTCTTTATATTATCAATTCTAAATTTTGGCATGTAACTGCTCAAATAATTTAGAATTGACAAAGGAAGACGCTTATAAGATAATAATGCTAGCATTGTGCAAAATTTCTATGTACTGGCAAAATTTCTCTTTCCTTGTGTAAGAGAGAGTCAGCATACAGAGTAGCAGTTAGAGAAACAAATAATATACAGAAGGCTATAAGAACTAATTTTGTCATGTGTATACTTATAGGATACACGCCCCTTTTTAAGATTACTAGGCTGACGTTCCTTACTCATTTCACTGAAAATGAAAATGATTTTTAGTGCATTAAACTCTTACTATAACATAATGACCATTGTCCTCATAGGCACACTCTGTAACCTGGTTTTCATAGGCTCAATTCTGATCAAACAGGAAAAGGGTTATCTAAGCGCCTCATTGTAACTTCCTAGCAATTATTTTTCTATTCTCCATAGGATCATATCTGATCAAACAGGAAAAGGATTGCCTAAGCACCTCTTTTTAACTTCCTAGAAATTTATTTCTCTATTCATTGTGATTGACTATATTACAAAGTTGCAAATTCAATTTTTAAACAACAGATTTAGTAGAAATTCCAAATAAAAGGGATAACTTTAGACAGCAAGAGGGATTTATGATGAGTAAGAGATTGGATAGAAGTTAATATGCTACCAAATAGTTTGACATACACAATGAAGGAATGCAAAATAATAATTGTTGTAACACCTTGTTGAAGAAACTGGATCAGCTTATTGAGAAGCAATGGTCCCGCAAAACCAAGACAATCATTAACCACCTGCAAGAGGTTCAAATATTTTATTTCTGTAGAGCATAAATATTAGAAACAATTGAGTTGCATTGAAAAATTTGGCTTCTCGGACAACTGTGTTCTTGTTAAGTTGACATAATCAATACAAACAATGATAAGGCAAGCATGAAACTCTGAAACTCAGCTTGCATAACTCAACGAAAGTAATGCACTACTCAAGCTCATTCATTTAACTGATGAATCCTGAGCCTAAACTACTGGCAACCATCACAGTTGATCTACGGCCTTTGCTCTCTTATTAAAGAACATTTGAATTGCAACAGAAATAAAGAAAAATTCCTTGAAACCCTGACACACTTCACTGGATAAATGAAATTCTCCTATTTTCAGAATAAAACCAAAATTGAATTTCCTTATAGAAGGTTAGGGAATTATGGCAGAATTTCCAATGTCTAAAAGATAACCAAGAATCAAAACCTAGAATAGTGTCCCAGCACTCCATTGCTGCTTAAACTTAGAGTATATGCCACCTATAAATAGTAGTGCACAATCTCCAAGTTTTAATTGATATATGTATGGATAGCACAGAGGAGGAAACCAGAACATGGTATAGAGATTTACCTTCAATAAACCGAGGCGGAGATATGGCCATCCATATGCAGAGCATACTGCTCTAAGTAAAGATGGGTTCGAACCATTATTGCTCAGTTGTGCTTGCCAGCAGGTGAAAATTATGTCATGGCAGGACAAAGGATCCAAATCTGAAGGTAGTTGCAGCAGATCTTCAAAGTCCAGTTGTTTAACCACACCATGGTTCATTATAGGATTTATGAATTTAAAAGTCATCAAATCACAAAAGTTCCTAGATTTTCCCTTCAAGAAAAAGGTTGAAAAAGGGCAGCTAGTAAGACCTTATCACAAGGTTTAAATGAAAAATAGCATCAAAAGAGAGTAAATTTTCTATACCATAACCTATTCTGCTATGATCTATGACAAAAAATTATTATATAGACTCTACTCTCATGGAAGGACAAGTAGGACTATTTTCTCTAAATTATAAGTTTCAAATCATAGCAATCAATCAATATAAAATATATAATTCATAGCAACTTCAACTGTCATAAGTTGTGAATAGAGCAGCTTTTTCCTTAAAATGTGTGCAATGCACGAGAAGCTCACTTGATTTTCCTATTATATCTTAATGCAGCTTGTGGTGAACAAACATTTAAGACTAAAATAATCATAATCAACAACATTATTTGAAACATGAGAAGAATATGATGAAGCATGGTAAAAAGCAGGATGAAAGAGTGATATTGTATTCAAATTTACATATTATGGCTGCCTATATTTATAACAGAATAATTAACTTGAGAGGGCAAGTGTTTGATAAAAAAGGTAAAAAATTTACAACATATACTTACAAGGTCATGATGGCAACCTTCCTCAAGGTCCTTATCATTAGAAAGAAGTGGATCTTCAAGTGAACTAAAATTGGGACAACAGACTCAGTCAGAAATTCTTTGTGTATTCTAAGAAAATATTATCTATACAAAAATATACTAAATGAAACAGACGATCAAATGAGTGTAATGTGCATGCTGTAACAGAGATAACCTCACTTTAACTGGCCATAAAAAAATGACTGGAAACAAGAGAGCTGGCTACAAGAGTTGGTTTAGTTTTATTTGGAAAGCCAAGGGATACAGAGTGAAGGAGAAAAGGAACCATCACACTTCAACATTTGACCTTCAAAATTTTTATGCCAATTGAGTAATCCTTTTTAATACCACCTTGTTTCTATATGTAAGTCACATTCTAGAAAATGTTGAATATTTGAAATATAAGTCACTTTACATAATCTAGGTGGCATTAAATATTTATTAAATAATCAAAAAAATTATGGTGGAGAGAGGGATTATATATAACTAAGATGAGGTTATAATTTAAATAGGGTAATTTTGGAAAGCAGTGTTCATTTTTTAAAAGTTCAAGAACTCCAACTATTTTTAACAAACTTCCTTGGTTTGTCTTAAGAAGTTAAAAGTGACTTGCACATAGGAACAGAGGGAGTATTTAATAAAATCATCCAACCAGCATGATATTCAAGTAAGAGGAAACAATAGGTTCCCCACTTTCTAAAATCTACTAATTCTATTTACGTAACATTTACCAAAACCTCAAAAAGAAAGTGACTAAGTAAGAAAGACTGACCAGCACGTACCTGTTTTTGGGAGACAACATCTTTATTCTCATGACATTGATGGATATGCCAAATGTGATATTTAGAAGAAGAATCAAGCTTTCCACCACCCATATTGAAGTCTGCAGTAGAAACCGACAATTTTATGAATCAAAAAATAAAGTGACATGCCCAGAAAACAGAATTGTATCTTGGAAACCAACAACATCACCTCCAACAATGGGAACATTTTAAGCAAATGGAAGATCCAGAATAGTGGTTTCAGAATCCACCAGTAACACAAGACATTGTTGCAGAGCATGTAATGACTTCTGACACACCTTGAGAAGATAATGATATTTGTCTACAAATAGAATGATCAAATGACAGTTCCACAAATTTACAGATGGCCCGTCTTAAAAAAATCAGAATATTGCAGCAAACAGAACAAAATTGCTGAAACTTACCCAAACCATCAACTCAGAACAGCTATAAAACCACTTATGATATCCAACAAAGTGCCTGTTAATTTCTCTCTTCCATAGAAAGATGATGTCCAACAATGAAGCACATGCTCCAACAGCTGGTATAACATGCAGAAAGAGCTTCTTCAAAAGGCCCATCTGTTCACTCATTGCATCAGTATTAGCAAATGGAGATATCTTCTCATGTATATATTTAATATACAAAGATGATATCCTTGCAATTATAAACTTGAATTAACTATAATTGACGTGGGGAAATAAATAAATCTTTTCTTTAGAGGTCAGATTTCACAAAAGTTTGATACTTAATGGACAATGTATGAATTGCAGAGAATACTGTGTGGAGAGAACCTGAGAGGGTAACAGTTGAAGGACACGTATTTTTGAAAAATTGAAAACAAACCACTGCTGATTTGGTCTTCATAAACGGTTTACGCATTTTTTTATACAATTCCTTTTGGTAATTCAATTTCTGTAAAATGAAAAACAGGCTTGTTTATCACTTCCATGTGTCGAGGAACATACAAACACGAACCATAGTATTAAGCCACCACTAAGCACGTAATCTGCAAAGTCTATGGGATAGGAACTACTGATGAGATGTACTTAGAAGATATTTCAGCATAATAATTTGCCGAAGACATGTTATATAGCGGATTTCCATAGAGTATTAAATGACTGAAAAAGAGAAAGTAAAAAAGTCCTCAGCAGCAGTATGGACTACATAGAAAATAAAATGATACTGTACGTCATCTATGTGAAAGTCCAAAGATTGGCAAGAAAATAATATAACCAAGGTTTACTTAGTACAGTCTTTTCTACAGCTAAACCTTCTTAGAAACAAATAAAGATCTGGCACTACCTGCGTGTCTGATCTCTGAATTCCTTGGCTGCTCTTGTGAATGCATCCAACCAAAACAATTATAACAATAGTCACTGCATTCAGTCCAAAACCTAAAACCGTGGGTGTTATTAAGGAAAAGAAATTTATGTAAAGTAATTTAAATCCATTCAGAAACTGATGCCAAATTCAGAAAATAAGGATATAAATCTTGAAAACACTCTGAGAATCCCTTTCCATCCCATACCTGTAAACCAGAAAAGGGGAAAAACCATTCATGATCAGAGATGTTTTAAACTTATAATCTTTAATAAATAATCTAATCTCTCTTTACTTTCAGATCATTTCTCAAAAACACAGTTAAAAATAACTACCCTAATCACTCTGTCACCAAAGTGAAGGTTAATTTCAACTCAAAGGAAAGTCATAAGGATATGTTTCTTCTATCACTCCTTTTCATATTACACAGTAAACGTAGTTTGAGAGTATTCATATATTAGTTTATCAGACTTCGTAGAACACGATATAGTCATATAGATGAACATTACAACGTAGAATTTTTTAAATGTCAAATAGCTCGTCATTCACTAAAACTCATACAAAGACGAAAAATTCTTAGTTACTAAAATTTATCAGAAATGCTAGCTTTAAGCCAAATGAACATGCCCAGATATGTTCATCTAGACGAAGCTCAAAAGCTTCATTTTTCTTTTATTCTATCTTTTTTTTGTTGAAGAAAATATCTTGATCATTCTAAGCCGCCAGAGAGTAAGGCCAAAGAAAATAAGAAACTTATGTCGAAGAAAAACCCAAAAGAATTATATTTGCACGAAAACTAATTGAAAAAGACGAGAAATGCATACGGATGGAGAATTAGGGCAAATTAGTGCCAGAAAATCGTCCATTGATAGAAGAGCTTCGCTTGCAGGAAGAACAAAGAGGTGGGTTTTCTTTTGAGGGAGAAAAGTTTTAAACTTTGGTCATTGTTAGAAGTCGTGAGTACTGAGTAGCCAGGTGGTGTGAGCGTACAATAGTATTGTTCTCATGCGTATGTCAAAAGGAAGATTATATTGTCGTCAGCCAGAAAAACAAAAAGACATTAAATTATTTCACTTTTAATTATAACTTCATGATTGACTTGTCCGAGGAAACTTGAATTATTTTGTCATTATGACTTGAAACTTGTAAGCTTAGGATGATTGATTCTCTGGTCTTTTTTTTTTTTTTTTTCCCAATCAAAATAATGATTTTTTTCGCATCCACAAATAACGATTAATTTGGCTTAATATTTGTGCATGTAATTTACTATAGTAAATTTTTCATTTTGAACTAAAATTCATTTATATTTTTTTCTTTGAGTAAATTTGCATATGCTAATTTCGTAATTAATTTTTACTTGAGACTTGAAAGATAAAATAAATTTTTCTGCATTTTCGAAATTATAATTGTTGTATGAACTATGAAGAATATGCAAGAAGATAGATAGTATATACAGATTTTTCTAATAAATGAGGTGTAGGAGTATTGGGGATTACCGCTACTATGAATAACAATGTTTATATGAATTAATATTTATGCTAGCAAAATTAGGAAAAATTAGTATATAAGTCCTTATAATTTCATCTCATTTTCAATTAAATTATTATATATTTTACTGGGTCCTCATAACTTTCCGAAATTATAAGTATAATCCCTTCCCTATACTCATAATTTGTTAATTTATAACAAAAATGTGTTAAATAGCTAATTATATGGCTCTTTCACCATTTCATCGTTAGATTTTTTTTAAAAAAAAAAATTCTTTCTTTTCTTTTTTCTTTCTTTTTTTTTTTTTTTTTGTGTTTTGGGTTGGTTACTTACATTTGGCTCAGTCACTAATACACATTAATCATTATGAAATCATGAGTATAAGAATTGATGTCTTAGGGAAAAAATCACAGGGACATAATAAAAAATCAGCTGAAAAGTATAAGAAGTGTATTAATATATATATATATATATATATAAAAGAAGTGACTATATGTAAATCTTTTAAAGGATACTAAATGTAAGGGAGAATTATATATAAAGACGATTAAATTATCTAAATTTTAATTTGAGTTACTAAGCTTAACAAATTATTAATTAAGTTATATGACACAATTAGCTATTTAGAATTTGGGTCAAATTACTTTATATCCCTTAATTATTAAAAAAAAAGTAAAATTGGAAACAGAATCATATTATTTATACGATACGTAAGAATCTAATGACAAAAAATTCATTAGAGGATTAATTTTTCTAAGGTTAAATCCTACCTTTCGCTGCGATAACATTAGAAGAAAATACGCAAGAACACTATACAATAATGTTCTTGTGATTAACTTTTCCTTGCGATGAAATAGTCATTTGCCATTCTCTCAATTTTCTTTAAATGCTAGAAAATTTACATAAAGAAGGGTTTCGGTTAGGAATATTTTGCGTGATACTTTTACATATTCCCTGAGCTCTTGCAATAATTATGTTTGTTTATGCTGCAGAACAAGAGATTAAGAATAATCCATGTTTGTGAATTTTTAAGACCGTGCTCTCCTCCTCAACCACCTTCACTGTCTACTTCTCCATCTCCGTCATAGCCAAAAAATTTTCGCCAAGGCTAATCTCTTGGAGGGGTTATTTTTTCTTTGGACTATAGGTTCGAGGTATTATTGAAAAATAACTAATATTTAAATATTTTAAATTGGGTCTATTGACCCAATTTAAAATTGATTGAGTTTACCAGCCTTGTATAGGATTTTTTTATTTCAGTCATCTTTTATATGAGATTCTCCGTAAATGTAATCCAAAATATTTTAACATACTAAAATTCTAAAAACACTGTAAAAAATTACTTTCAGGACGTTGAAAGCATATTATTTTTTCTTAAAAGAAAAAGAAAAATAAATTCAACCAATCATAAAAGAATTACCCCCACACCACCGTCTTGGGTCTTCAGAGATTTCCACTCCATTCTGCTTCTTTTATTTTTAATATTTTTTAATAATGAGATGATTATATTAAGTTAAAATAAAGTATATATGAAGCTATCAAGTAACTTGAGAAGCCTATAATATAATATTGGATTAATAGGAATACAAAAGAAACATAAGCATAAAGATAAAGACAATGACTCAAAAACGACTGGATACGAAATTTAGTCAATAATTGTGATATAACCCAAAGCATTAGTTAAACTGCATCCAGCAGCACAATGAAATATTTTTCTTTGTGATGCAATTGATACTCTGAAGTATTTATTTAGGGGCGTGTATCACCATATAATACTTTTTTTGTTTAATTTTGTCTCTAATAATTTACATAATTTATAATATTGGATACACTTAAAAAAATACTTTTGGAAGTTGGATACACAGAAAAAATATATATATATATATATTCATGGTATCAGACGTACCTAAAAAAAACTTCAAAATACTAGGTGTATGAGATAAAATACTTTAATGTATTGGTGCATCACAAAATATTTTAGGATGCTGGACACACATCAAAAAATATTTTATGGCGGTGTATGCACATTAACCCCAAATTCACTGGTATCACCGATAGAAACTACTTTTTCTAGTGTGATTTACAATATACGCGGTAAATATATTTTTTTAACGCTAATTCAGACAAACCCAATAAGGCAAACCTTCATAGAGAAACTCAGAAACATCACTGCAAAGGCATCGAGGCAACCCCATCCCATTCTGCTTCAGTGATTTATTAAAAAAAAAAACTTTGTGTTATGAAAATAAAAGTAAGTATAAGATAAAGGGACGAGAGATTTGAGAGAAGAATCAGTGAGAATAATGTTTACTCATTAATCTCATTGCAATGACTTTTCTACTTCGTACAACCATTTGCCTTACAGTGAGAGGGTATTTATAGATGTAGGAAATGGGTACTTTAGTGAAATTATCTTCTTGGGCCACAAAGTGTAATTTCTTCTTTGCCATATCTTCCACACAATTCAACCATTTGCACAGTAGATAAGAGGCGCAGAGTTTTCGAACTTGAAAAGGCTTGCTGGAGTAATCATGATGGTAGGCGCCCCACATGTAGGATTATATATATATATATATATATATATATATATATATATATCAAATGATTTTATTTGGTGACAGGATGAAAATGTAGATTTTAGGAGCCAATGGACATCCACATAATTAATATGTTTATAACACTCCCCCTTGCATGTCCATTATGAATGTGTCTCATTAAAAACTTTAACTAGGAAAAACCCAATGGGATAAAAATCTAGCCAAAGAAAAGAGTACATCATTCATTGATACACTTTCTAGAGCTACCTCATTAATAACCTTTCTAGGAAAACCCAGTGGGATAAAACCTAGATAAGGGAAAAAGAGTACAGCGTGTATTAACTCTCTCTCTTAAAAACATCAGTTGAGATCTCTAAGTCTTCGAAGACCGATACTATGGACAAGCTTTTCAAATATTGTACCCAAAAGTGACTTGGTGAATAAATCTATTAGATTTTTACTTGAACTGATTTGCTGGATATTTATTTCACCATCCTTTAAAAAGGTCACGAGTGAAGAAGAATTTTGGTGAAATATGCTTCGTTCTATCGCCCTTGATATAACCTTCTTTAAGTTGGACAATACATGCAGCATTATCCTCATATATAACTGTTGGATCCATTTTGGCTAAAGATAAATGACAAGCTATTCGTATGTGATGTATTACTGATCTCAACCATACACATTCTCGACTTGCTTCATGCATTGCTAGAATTTCTGCATGGTTAGATGATGTGGCTCATATAGTCTGCTTCATAGATCGCCATGAAATAGTCGTACCTCGACATGTAAACAAATAGCCTGTTTGAGATTTACCATCATCAGGATTAGACAAAAATCCAGCATCTGCATAACCAATCAGTTCATACTTGGATACATTTGAGTAGTATAACCCCATGTCCATAGTGCCTCTAAGGTAACGAAGAATGTGTTTTATTCCACTCCAGTGCTTTTGTGTTGGTGAAGAACTATATCTTGCTAATAAATTAACAGTAAATGATATATCAGGTCGTGTATGATTAGCAATATGCATTAATGCTCCAATAGCACTGAGGTATGGTACTTCTGGACCAAGTAGTTTTTCTTCACTTTCGTCACTAATTACTCGAGGTCGGAATGGATCTTTATCCTCCTTTAAAGACCTTACAACCATTGGAGTACATAATGGATGTGACTTATCCATATAAAATCGCTCTAGGACCTTCTTTGTATAAGTTTCTTGATATACAAAGATCTCATCTTTCAGGTACTCGATTTGTAGTCCAAGACAGAATTTTGTTCTGCCCAAGTCTTTCATTTCAAATTCTTTCTTCAAACAATTAATTGCATTTTGGAGCTCTTCATGAGTTCCAATAATGTTGATATCATCAACATAAGCAACAATTATGGAAAATTCATTGCTAGATCTTTTCATAAAAATACATGGGCATATTAAGTCATTTTTATAACCCTCTTTCAACAAATATTCTTTGAGACAATTATACCACATGCGCCCTGATTGCTTCAATCCATACAAAGACTTATTTAACTTAATCGAGTATTGTTCTTGAGAATTTGAATTAGGTGCTTCTGGCACCTTAAGTTCTTCAGGGACTTTCATATAGATGTCACTGTCAAGTGAGCTATATAAATAAGCAGTCACGACATCCATTAAATGCAAATCAAGTCCTTCATTTACTGTCAAACTAATCAAATAACGAAAAGTAGTTGCATCCACTACTGGTGAATATGTTTCTTCAAAATCAATTTTAGGTCTTTATGTAAAACCTTGGGCTACAAGACGTGCCTTATATCTTGTAATTTCACCCTTTTAATTTCTTTTTCTTACAAACACCCATTTGTATCCAACTGACTTTACATTTTCGGGTGTATGGACTATAGGTCCAAATACTTTTCGTTTTTCTAATGATTTTAATTCTGCATTAATAGCGTCTTTCCATAGGGCCAATCCTTTCGTTGTTGGCAATCGCTAATGAATTTTGGCTCATGATCCTCATTATCATTCATTACATCATATGTTATATGATAAGCAAAGATGTCGTCAACAACGTTGACTTCATTTCAGTCCCATCAGACACCATTCATAACATAATTTATTGAGATCTCATTGTTTTCACACATTTTAGGTACCTGGGTCTCTTCTGGGACTACAATATTCTCTTTTGGAGATAATAACTCTTCAAGAGATGGCTCTTCTAGAGCTATTGACTTTTCTTGATTATCCCCGACTTGATCATCTATATTCTTAGCTCCTTTTCTCTTTTGAGGATTTTTATCTTTAGAACCGATGGGTCTACCACGCTTCAGGCGTGCTTTGGATTCATTCATAATAGGTTGTCCTTCAGGGACATCAATTTGAATAGGAGCATTGGCAGCTGGTACATGTGATTCGTCACTTTCTTTGGATCAGTGAATGTTTCTGGCATTCGATTAGCTAAATTCTGTAAATGAATTATCTTTTGAACTTCCAGTCACATTGTTTTGTATAAGGATTAAAATGAGCCAATGATAACTCATTCCAGCTAATCTCCTTACCCAGCTGCTTATTTTCTCCCCTTAATGTTAGGAAAATTGATTAATCAAAATGACAATCAGCAAATCGAGCCGTAAATAAATCTCCTGTAGATGGTTCTAAATATTTTATGATTGAAGGAGATTCATACCCAACATATATTCACATTCTTCTTTGTGGACCCATTTTAGTGCGTTGAGGTGGTGCTATTAGCACATATACTGCACATCTAAAAACTCTTATATGGGAAATATTAGGTTCTTGGCTAGAAACCATTTGTAGGGGGGAAACCTTTAAGTAACTAGTTGGCCTGATGCGAATTAACATTGCTGCATGCAAAATGGCATGGCCCCAAGCAGAAATTGGGAGATTAGATCTCATAAGCAAAGGTCTTGCAATAAGTTGCAATCGTTTAATCAATGATTCTGCAAGTCCATTTTGTGTATGAACATGAGCTATAGGATGTTCAACATCAATTCCAAGGGACATACAATATTCATTAAAAGCTTATGAAGTAAATTCACCAGCATTATCAAGACGTATTTTCTTGATAGGATAATCAGGGTAATGTGCTCTTAATCTGATCAATTGAGCAAGTAATCTCGCATACGCCAGGTTATGAGAATATAATAAGCAGACATGCGACCATTTGGTTGATGTGTCAATTAAAACCATATACTATCTAAATGGTCCGCATGGTGGATGTATTGGTCCATAAATGTCTCCCTGTATCCGTTCTAGAAATGTGAGAGACTCACTCTCTACTTTGTTTGGTGAGGGTCGAATAATTAACTTTCCCTTGGAACATGCACTGCATGAGAAGTCATGGGATTGTGGTATTTGCTTACACTTCAGGGTATATCCACATGAATTCTCAATTATTTGTCGCATCATAGTTGACCCTGGATGGCCTAACCGGTCATGCCAAACATTAAATTCATGAGTAAACTTCTGGTTTACATTGACAAACTGCTGGTTTGAATTGGCAAGCTTATGGTCTGTATTAGTAAACTTCTGGTTTACAATAACATGTGTTTCAATTGTGCGTATAAATGTATAATACAAACCAGAAGAAAAGGCAGGAAAAATTTCTAATATGCATTTCCTACCAGAAATTATATCTGTGATAGCAAGACATTCCCGATTATTTTTAGTTGTTGTTTCTATATGATATCCATTTCTGCGGATATCTTTGAAACTCAACAAGTTCCTTTTTGACTTGGTAGAATAAAATGCATTTTCAATGCATAATTTTGTTCCTTCAGGTAACAAAATATTAGCTCTTCCGGAGACTTCAATCAAATTTATATTATCAGATATAGTTTGAACATTGGCTTCTTGCATTACCAATGAAGAAAAATATTTATCATTTTTTAGTATGGTGTGTGTTGTTGCACTATCAACAAGGCACAAATCTTCAGGATTGATGCAAACAAGATTCATTCTTCATTAAGAGATACATGAAAAATAAAATAAAAATATGATTAAAAGAAATACATAGGATAGAAGGAAGTTTCAACATGCAAAAACATGATAGTTCTAAACATGAAAAGATAAATTAAACTAAGAAATCAGCGACATCTAAATGAGCAATCTCAACATCTTTATGCCCAGAATTCTCAGCCTTGTCAATATGATTTACTTCAATTTTTAGTCCTTTACCATTATTTTTCAATAATTCTTGGTAAAGGTCGACCAAATGTTTTGGCGTACGACAGGTACGTGACCAATGACCTTTTCCACCACAACGATAACATGTATTTTCAACATGTTTGTTATTTCCACTGGTTTCCCTTCTGGGGTTCTTTTCAAATTTTCCCCATTTAGGGCGAGAATTTGATCCACCATGATTTTGACCACGACTACGTCCACGCCCACGCCCACGGCTATAGCCATTTCTACGTCCACATCTTCGGCTACTAAAAGATTCATTACTCACTGTATTCGCTTCTGAGAATGGCGTTGAGCCTGTTGAACGAGATTCATGATTTTTTAATAAAAGCTCATTATTTTGTTCAATTACAAGAAGACAGGAAATTAATTCAACATATCTTTTAAAACCCTTCTCACGATATTGTTGCTGCAGGAACAAGTTAGATGCATGAAATGTGGAGAAAGTTTTTTCTAGCATATCTTCGTCAGTAATATTTTCTCCACATAATTTTAATTGAGAAGTAATCCTGAACATAGCTGAGTTGTATTCGCTTACAGATTTAAAATCTTGTAAACGCAAATGTATCCAGTTATATCGAGCTTTTAGAAGAATGACCATCTTCTGGTGGTTATATCTTTCCTTCAAATTGTTCCAAAGAACAAGTGGGTCTTTTACTGTCAAATATTCAACCTTTAGATCTTCATGCAAATGGTGGCGTAGAAAAATCATGGATTTGACCCTTTTTTGATTGGATTCCTCGTTCCCTTCTTTAATTGTGTCTTCTAAACCATGGGCATTCAGAAGGATTTCCGCATTCAGCATCCAGGATAAATAGTTCTTTCCGGTAATGTCAAGGGTCGCAAATTCAATTTTTGCAAGGTTTGACATGATTCAAACTAATTAAAGAAATAAACATGAAGTAAAAATACGAATAATAATAACAAGAAAATAATAAAGACAATAATTATAATTAAAACATTATGGCTTCAGGCCATTTAGATCTCATAATGAGAAATTAAATTTATATGGTTTCTGACCATAAAATTAAAGTGATATGACCTCTGGTCATATAATTTCGAAATAAGAATTTAAAAGTGTATAGCATCTGGCTATATAAAATATCAATATTAATAAAATGAACCAGAATAAGAAATCAAATATAAACTAAGAACGGGGGTAATCCTCACCTGATCTTAGTAAAAGAAATGAATTAATAATGGGGGTAATCCTCACAAAAAATTAGTTAAAGAAATAAAATAGTGGAGATAATCCTCACCAATATTTAGTAAAAGAAATAAAATAATGGGGGTATTCCTCACCAATATTTACTAAAAGAAATAAAATATTGGGGGCAATCCTCACCAATATTTAATAAAAGAAATAAAATAATGGGGGTAATCCTCTCCAAGACTTCATGATGAGTCGTAAATTTACCATATTTTAAGGCACAAATTGAGCATGAAATTGATCTAATATAATTAAAAAAACTTAAAAATAATAAGAAAAAAACATGGATTTGAGATCAGACATACCCTCACAAGCATTTTCGGTTGTTTTGCAAGTTTTTACCCACAAGGAGAAGCTAATTGGAAGAGCTCAGGAGAAAGTTAAGAAGAGAAACCAACTTTCTGGCTGACCAGGAGGAGTTGGCGCCCTGGGCGCCAACTTTCTGTATGGTCACAGAAAGTTGGCGCCCAGGGCACCAACTTTCTGCCTTCCTCTAAGGTTTGGCGCCCAGGGCGCCAGAAGTGCTGAAAAACTTATATTTAATATTTAGAAAGTTTTCAGGACCCGTAAAAAGGAAAGAAAATTAAGGATTTTTGAGATTTAAAAACCCAATTGGACCAGAGACATAAAAAGAGGAAACCCTAGCAAAGAAAAAGAACTTTTGGCACAAGAAACAACTCTACGACATTGGAGAGGAGAATCAAAACAATTGTGGAGATCAACATTCCCCAACCTCTGAAGAACCATTCTATCTTCATCTTTTCTTCTTTATTTTGTTAATCTAGCCATACTTGGCTAATTTCCTTTTTGTAGTTAGGGCTAGGATGAACCCTATACAACTTTGAGTATTTGATTGAATTCTTGGTTGAATCTTGGTTTCTTTGATTGAATGAATTTTCTGCACTTAAAGCTTTCTTGAAAGATTGATCACCTTTTAGATTGTCCATAGGTTGATGTATGACAATAGAGATGTTGGTGCATGTAACTAGAACTTGTTAATTCATCATAAAGTTGCATGACCTAGACATAGGCTTACGAATTTATGTGATCTTATAATTCTGGTTTCTAAATCTATCTTTCTAAACAATACTAAGACATTAGGTTGTTTTAAAAAATAACAGACTAAGGTAGCGTTAAGACATTGAGACTTAGTCTAACTTTAGAGAATTGATCATCAATCATGAGATTAATAATTAATTAGGGATTCAATTCAAATCCTTGAAGGAGCATAGGGGGATTCTAAGTCCTAGCTATGTTTTTTTTTATTGTTAATCTTTTCTAAACATCGTTCTTGAGATTCTTGATCTTGAGTTCTTGGCTTTCTTAAATTCCTTAAATTCTTGTTTGCTTGTGATTCATCTCTTATTACTCATTTATCCAACTAAAGTGAAAATAACGAATTAGTGAATTGGAGTACTATTCTTCGTGGGACGATCTTTTCTCACTACTTTATTACTTGTAACGACCAGTACACTTGCCGAAGTCGCCCTATTACTTAGTAAAAGAAAATGAACTAAGGCCAGGGGTAATCCTCATCAGGACTTAGTTCATCAATAGAAGAAGAATATGATAGTGCAAGACATAAAATAAATAATAATAATAATAATAATCTCCAATCTTAACTATGAAACTCGATATTTAAAACATTCGGTAAAGACATATCCTTTAATTCCATATATTGGTTAAGATCATCCCGGATAGATAAAATGAAATCATTAAAAGGATGATGATAAAAATAATACTTTCGGTAGAGCTCTCGTGCTGATAACGTGTTATGAAAATAAAAGTAAATATAAGATAAAGGGACAAGAGATTTGAGAGAAGAATCAGTGAGAATAATGTTTACTCATTAATCTCATTGCAATGACTTTTCTACTTCGTACAACCATTTGCCTTACAGTGAGAGGGTATTTATAGATGTAGGAAATGGGTGCTTTAGTGAAATTATCTTCTTGGGCCACAAAGTGTAATTTCTTCTTTGCCATATCTTCCACACAATTCAACCATTTGCAGAGTAGATAAGAGGCGCAGAGTTTTGGAATTTGAAAAGGCTTGCTGGAGTAATCATGATGGTAGGCGCCCCAAATGTAGGATTATATATATATATATATATATATATATATATATATATCAAATGATTTTATTTGGTCACAGGATGAGGATATAAATTTTAGGAGCTAATGGATATCCACATAATTAATATGTTTATAACACTTTGGTTCTTTCCTAACATTTCATAAATTCGTTGGTTGATTAATACCATACTCCAATTTTATGGTTTTTTTGAGTCATTCCCCCTTGTGGCATCTTGTCGGTTTATTCTTAATTCTTTCAGTAGGGAAAAAAAAAGTATTAATGATTCTTGATATAAACACATTCCAATTATTAAAAGTAGACTCTTTGCTATTTATTAATTCTTTAGAACATAACCTATGCATTATCCAATTTGTATCCACCTAATAGCATATTTCTTTCTTTTTGCTTGTAAACTTTTGGTGTTTGTGAGAAAAATAGCTACTCCTTTATTCTTTTTGCTCAACTACTCCTTTCTTCAAAGGGAAAGATAAAGGTCATTTCATTTCAAGCGGCTAATTTTTAAAATGAGCGCTTTAAATTTAAAAAGGCACTTCAAAGCTAAGTGGGGGGTGAGCTTTATGCAGCATAATAAAAATAAAGGCAACTGAAAAAGTGGGAATCTCCACTTTCATAGGCATGCACTGTGCCAAAGTTCCATGAACATTCCTATTCGAAGCTCTTTTTTTTTCACTTTAATGTAAAGTCACAGTTCCACTTACAAAAGACAACTAGAACACACACACACACACTCACTCACACACACACACACACTCACTCACACACACACACCTATCTTATCTTCTCAAAAGAATATCTCCCAGAGTCTAAGAGATAGGATCATTCAAATCTAGTGATAAAATGGCAACTAACTCTGAAAGAAATGATCTGATCACTGAGCCAAAAATTTTATGCTTAATTTCCCAAGTTCCTGGAGTAGAGCCAAAGACTGTGATTTCCATTACCCTCTGTCACTCTCTCTCTGAATGGAATCAACTTGAAAGATGAAAGCCAAAAAAAAAAAAAGAAGCCATTTTTTTGTTCAGAGGTTGAACAAGAGTGATGTTGTTGCAGCTAAACTGTGCAGCAAAGCTTTGCATCAATGGAAGCCAAGCATATGCAGAATGCTTGGTAACCTGTCAAAGGATGTCTGCAAATTTGATAAGAGAAATATGAATTCAGTGTTTGGTGCAAAACCAAATCATTTCAAGTTTATAACACCAAGTTTCAAAAAAAGTAACTCTCTTTCCAATTATATAATCTAAGCAAAAGTGCAACTTTAGCCTCTTACTTTATACAAAGTTTCAATTTAGTCCTTTAATGATTTGTTTAGACCTCTAACTTTAACACTGTTAGTCTCAAATAATGATTTTTTGTGTGCCAGTCATTATTATTTTTTAAAAGTAAACTTCATGTGTTAGTATTTTAGAATGTTTTGTCAACGTCCTCATTTTAATGTTGACTTGGGTTTAGGTTAAAGGACTAAAAAGATACTTTATAAAATAAAGGGATCAAAATAAAATCTTGTGTAAAATTAAAGGATTAAAGATGTACATTTCCCTATAATCCATATAACTAAAGAGAGCTAAACATGGTGGTGGGTTTCATTTGATAAGTAGGGAGAAAACCACTTAAAGCAGGTGGCACTCTCACGCTCACATCCCACTAATGGGGGCTAATTTTGAAAAATCCAACTCAAATATCTAACTTATATCAATGAAAAAGGTAACAATTACATATAACAGACTAGTCTTTTCTCTGTAAGCAGAAGATGAACCAACATAAGTCTAGGCCCAACATACTTGAAGAAACTCTAAGCCCAAAAGCTTTATTCAAAATCCCCAAATTGAAGCCTAATTTTGCAAACCAGAAAATGCTGATAGTTAACATCAAATTGAAAGTGATTAGTTTATACCTGTAATCCAAAACAAACTTTGATTTTGCCACCCTGCCTAACTGCAGAATTGTTTGCCTCCCATTCTCCTGGCCACATCATGCACAAGTCAACTAAAACTTCTTAAATCTCATTTACTGTCAGCTCTAAAAAGAAGCAAAAACTTAGTGTTGGTTATATTTTATGAAGAGCTCCATCTTACCAATTAATTGTGAATCACAAATTTTTACAAGGCAGAAATTGAAAACCCATGTGACTGATGAAAAGATTCAACAACTTCAAGTGTCTATTTATAATGAACATGCAGCTATCGAAATTAACTCGATGAGAATATTTTTTATAGAAAAATGGCAGAAAGTGAAATGACACAGTTAATTCTAACTCATGTTCATGTAAACATTGTCAACCTTTGGGTGATAAAATTGTGAAACTCACTAACGTGCCATTCACCTTTTGCCATTTTCTTTTTTAATTTTAAAGGAAACAAATCTTACTAAATCAATTTCTAACACCTGCACTCCATATATACAGATAGGTAGATGGGTGGGGTCAAAAAATCAGGTTCAATCACTTTGAACTCTCAATAGAACTACAGTTTCCTGTGGTTAGGACTTCTATTATATACCTCCAAAGTCAGCTGGAAATTTTTAACTGATGTCTGGATCTGAAGTTCTGATCTTCCTTTATCTCTGAAGTCAAGTTCAAACTGCTTTGAACTCTGAAATAAACCAACAGGAACTAGTCAAGTTCAAAAGCCTGACTGCTACATGACAAGGTAAAATGTCCTTTTTAGGCTCATACCTTGTTGTAAATTGGAACTCTTGAGAATAATTGATGAACTTTGTCCAGCTTTTCCTCCCAATCTGTTGGCAGTCCTTTGATATGTTGGACCTGTAACACAACCAAGTTGGACTTGAAGAATTCCATTATGTTGAATTAGAAAATAAGTGACATTGTTCTAAATCTATAGCAGTAGAAAATTACTATTAATACACAAACTTTCAAGTTAACCTGATTTGTGTTCTTCAGTGACATAGATTGATGTTTGGGTACATATGCCCTCATGCTTCTGTAACTTCCAGTACATGTTGCTATAGTTGGTATGAATCTGCAAGAGAAGACAATCAAATTTTAAAATTATCAGAGGTGAATCACACCCTCAGGGTGGTTGTTGTGGATGAAGATATGGACTTACGCCACGACAGCAAGAGGCGGTTTTGGTTGTTTACCCCGGCAATCATGACGATATCCCTACGATCGACAAGTTCACACGTAAGATTATATAAGTTTGTCAGGAAGCATCTGAGATATATGTGTTCAATACAATAGTATTCAAAAGACATTCTTGAAGATAGTGAACTTTACCAACAAAACTTGCAATACAAGTTTTAGAAGCCTTGATGCTATCTTATACTCCCCAGTTCTTAATATAAGACCTAGTTAACTTTTTTCTAAGAGATTAACGAAGCTAAATAAGTAACTTAATCATAGCATATATAGTATATTATTATATTATATATTAGTTTATAAGTCAAAGCAAATCAGTTTGGTATGTAGATAATAAATATAAATATTTTAAAGTAATTTATTCAGCTTCTTTAATTTCTTCAAAAAAGTCAACTGGATTTTATTTTATATTAAGGACTAAATGTAGTACCAAATATATCATGGAAACAAAGATAAAACCAGATGGCTTTTGGATGTATTTTATCCTGTACCGCAATTTTTAAAGAGAATGAGCAAAAGATGAACCTGATCCCATATGTGGTATTTTGAACCCATGAAGTTGGCTATCACTGTTCCAAGAAAACTATTATCTGAATTGGACAAAAGCCCTTTTACATTCTGAGCTATGGTGAACTGAGATCTCCCATTTCGCCTCTTATGATAAGCCACAGCCAGTTTCCTGTTCTGTCTTCCTTTCCCTTCCTAGAAATGTTATAATGCCCTCAAGTCAAGGTTTAAGGTACACATATACAAGGTACTAAAATTTAACAACAATAACATTCCATGTGTTATGAATTCATTGCAAAACACTAGTAATAATCTTGACATGTGCCAAGTATCTACCAACACTCTCATCCGATAAGATTAGATTATATGAATGACAGCTCGTCATGTTAACTTTCTGATAAATCAGAGATATCTTACACAGGTATAAAGAGAAAACAATGTGCCCCCTGATAGTCCTTCAGGCGAGGCTTCCTTCACAATAACACATGTACATCTTCCAACATCAACGGGCAATGGTCTACAGATCAAAGACCTAGACATAAATTCAGCAAAGAGGGATCAACTGCTACGTAACATTAAGATTCTCATTTGTTAGAAATTTACCAATACTTGAAAATGAAAGTTCAGAACATCAACATATCTGAGGCCAAAGTTGGATTTTTCTTTTTTCTACTCACTTGTTTGGCAGAGTTGACCAGGATGAAGCTGGAGCTGCTTCAGAATCAGAAAAGTCCCAAACATTCATAGAACTGGAATTCTCCAAATCAAAACGATCCCATATCTTAGAAGACGCAAAAGCCTTTTCAGAATCATTCATTTGCATGCAGAACTGAAGCGAATTAGGCTTCAAGATCCTATCAGTGGACAAGGACCGAGAATTTGAGAACTTTTTGGGCACTGCGTTTTCCTTGTCATCATCACCAGAAGAAACTACACCTTCTTTCTTGTTAGGCGTCACATTCTCTTTGTTATCTGTAAATATTTTGGAGGCTCGGTGAGTGAAACCTTCAAAGTCGTCACCTTTGGTAGCTAAACGGCCATAGTCACAGCCACAGCTTCGGCTATGCCTGAGTTCAGTGAGGGGATTGACATAGAGAGAATTGTATGACTGGTTCGATATGGAGGATTTTTTGCAACCATCCATTATCTGGGTGCCAAAGAAATGGTATAAATGATCAAACTTTATGGGATTTAGGTGGAAAAGTTTCAGTATCTGAGAAGAGTTGACATTACAGGGATTCAAATTTCTGAAACTGAGTCTGGGGTACTCAGATTCAATGAAGAATGATTATGATAATCTTCTACGAAAAATATGACAATGGAGAATGATTATAATAATCTTCCGCGAAATGGGATTGGAGTTCAATTTTGCCCTCGCGTTATGAGGAAACTCCGAAACTGGAAAGAACTAGGTGTTGATAAAGCATTTACTAACGGCTGCGCACTCATAATGGTTGTGTCATGTGTGTGTATAAGGGAGAGAGAATATCACTTTGTACTATACTTTATACTTAAACACTTGTGTTTAAAATATAAGTCCTCATAAATAAATATTTATCAATTTTACCTTTTTGTCATTATTTGTTGGGTATATGTGAAAGAGAGCGTGCCAAATGTAAACGTAGAAAGATAAAAGGACGTGAGAAAAAATGTATATATTTTCATAAATAAAGGAAAATATAATTTTTTTTATCAATTTAATATTTTTATTCATTTGTAAGAATGATATACAAGCACATTAAATAAGAGAGGGCGATGATCTTAGCTTTTGGTTTGAGAAAAAAATAATTTTGATTTTGTGTTTAGGAATAGAGAAGTAAGAATTTTTTATTTATTTTCTTTTAATTCCCCAACACAAAAAATAATTCATCTCAAGAACAAAAAAAAAAAAAAATTTACCAAACAGCATTTTTAACCATTTTTATTCTTGAGAACATAAATTAAAAAAAAAAACTAATTTTGAGAGTGCTACCATACACACCTTAATTAATTCGTTCACAGAAAATGAAAAGTAATCATTAAATCATTAAATATATTTTAAATTAATTTTTTTCACTTTTACTTTTATTAAAAAAATATATTTAAAAACTTAACGAGTGAGTAAATTAGAATGAACATTAATTATTTAAAAGGATAAAATTGAAAAAGACAGTGGTATGCCTATATTTCTAATAGGAGTAAGGAGGGAGTATAGACTATGGGTTGGTGGGTCCCTCTGAAGTCGGATAACTCTGAAGTTTCAAATTTGGAAAAGCTTTGGGAAACGAACCAGTGGAGGACAGTGGCTGTGGAATTTTGCAATCTTTGTAGTAGTATTTTGATTTTAGTTGGGAAGTAACGGTAACTATTCTAGCAGGCACCTACTAGTACCTAGAAAATGCCACTAAAGTTTTCAAACCTTTTTGTCGTTTTGTGCAAGTTTGAGCGGCAAACACGTCTGAAATCCCCTGCACAGTCCGTCTACCAATAGGAACCGTCAGATGGATCTAGTGATCTAAGATGCTCATTGCTCAGCACCCAAAAAATGTTGGCAAAGGTACATTTTGTAGCAGACACATGACTTATCTTCACTCGTGACTAAAGTAGCAGGTTCGTAGCACTCTAACAAACATGAATCCAGCTCTAATCAAATTTCCCTTTTCATCCTCTTCAATCATCTTCTTCATTTTAATATTTGGATTAAAATATGAACAGTTTAGATTTCATCTTTTATAAAATTATTATTATTATTTTAATATTTTTTAAAAGATAAAATCTAAACCGTTCATATTTCAATCCAACGGTTGAGATGAAGAAGATGATGAAAGTCAAATCCAACAAACATATTAGTACAATAATACAAAACACGCCAGATAATAACCAAATGACAAACTTGCCGTCCATTGCAAATCCTAAGAGAGTATCTTCCTCATCATTCAGAATATTATGATTTCAGTTTCAACACCAATGCTTGGTTCACTATTTCATATTTTGTTAGTAGATGTAAGCTTTTGTCCAGTGAAATATATTTACGTCACTTGATCAAGTAAACAAAAAAATTACAAAATACACTAAAAACAAATTATGAGAATCACAAGTAGAAAAATCATAAAACAAAAAAAAATCAAAAAATAAACTAAAAAATCTTTCATATTGATTGATAATTTCTTGGAGAGAATCACGGATAGAGTTGAGTGATTGAAATAAAATCGATTGTTTAATTCAAAAAGATTTTATTTTACCAATTAAACAACCATTCAACTCTGAATTAGGTCTGATAAATCACTGATTAAACAATCGATTGTATTTCTGACAACAAGATAGATTTTATTTCATCGATTAAACGACCGCTCAACTTTGAATTGGGTCCAATGAGTCACCGATTAAACAACCAATTTTATTTCACCAAATTTAGGAATTAGGTTTTATTTCAATTACTCAACTCTATCTGTGATTCTCTCCCGGAAGTTATCAATTAATATGAAATATTTTTGAGTTTATTTCACCAAATTTAGCAATTTTTTGTTTTGCAATTTTTTGTTCACTAGGAAGTTATTCTATGATTTTTTTTTCTACCTGTGATTCTCATGATTTGTTTTAAGTTTATTTTTTGATTTTTTTGGTTAATTGACCAAATGATGTAATATATATTTCAATGGATAAAAGCTTATATCTAGTGAGACAGGATATATCATTATCCCCCCCTACACACACATATAACATTATTTTAAATATTAATATTAAATATTATTTTTATTAATATTAATATTAATCTCTAATGTTTTTTGTTACATTTTTTTCTCTTTAGCTTTCAGTGGACCATTACAAATTTTATGAGTATTTTATGTGAACGGATCCTTTGTCCATCCACTTTCTCTTCATCCCTCTTTATCCCTCAAATACTTCCACTTCCACAAATGCTGACACCTTTTTTTATTTTTTTTTTAACATTTTAGGTATTTATGAGGGATAAGAAGGGATGAGGAAAAAGTGGATGGGCAGAGAATCCAAACCCTTTTTACATCATTTTCTTGAGCAACAAGTTTGTTAATAATCAATGTTAGTTGACTTAACAATAGTGATATTTTTGCTCTAATTTTAAAAGTGGTAAAAACTTTTACACCCATAAAAAGTTCATGATATTTGGCGCACATTGAGTAAAAATTTGTAAGAAAATTTACACCCTAACACTATCATATAATTTCATTTTTATCTCGTTGACCCAATTTATGTTAATATTATCCGTGGGCTATTTAGAGATCTCTATCACAAATTCATACAAAATCCAATATCTTTAGATAAGATAAGCAACCCATCCCTGATTAGTGATTAGTTTTTAATTGAATGAGATCTTTTTTTTTTTTTTTTTTTACATGTATGATTAGCATTATAATCTCTTACATTTAAAATGGGAGGGAATAGTAAATTCAAAAGGTACATCAAAAAGAAATTCAAAATATATATAAAAAATAAATGTATGGGAAAATTTCAATGCACCTCAACCCTCAAAACTTTTTGAAACCTACATACACTTATAGACCAAAATGAAATTAAAAATTTATGGGGTGAAAAGACAATTGTAACCATTTTTTTCTTTTTATTAAAAAAAGATCCACAATCGCCGGAGTACCGACCACTTGTTATAAATCACTTTATAACAAGCTGCCGGAAAACACCTTATAGGACACTTTCAACATAAATCACTTTATTTGTAACAAGCTGCCGGAAAACACTAGCTGCCGGAAAATTTAGTTGTAATGCCTCAGATTAATAATAATAATAATAATATAGTAATAGAAAATAGTAATAATAGTAATAAATGGGTAGATAAAAATTAATTTAAATTATAATCTAATAAATGATTTGTCATTATTTTATTAAACTAGCAATAGTTAAAAGCCCAACTCACAAAGCCTACCTAATAACTAAACCTTAAGAGCTTAATTATAAGTTAGGTTTAGCCGCCTAACTTTAGTCATCGTTTAGTAGTTCTCTCTCTGAAAAAAAAATCCTTGCGGCAGAGTTTCCCTCTCCTAGGAGCTTAGCAAACACAGAGACCAGGTAATCCTAATCCCTAAAACTAATAATTAATAGATGGTAGCGTTAGAAAGTTTATTAGAATTGATTGATTGTAATCCTAAACCCTTATCTAAATATACATAATGAACAATCTCAGGGTTTGTCTTAGTCTTTTATTTTTGAGTTTTTGATTATTGTTGAAAATAAATGTTTTTAATTATTTCTAATTTAAAGTTTAAATTTTAAATTATGGTTAGATCTAGTCTTTTTAGGAGTTTTAAACAAATAACAAGTTTTTAAGTTTGTTTCCTGATTTCCTACTTAGTTTATTTTCTACTTTCTTGTTTTCAGTTGTGAGTTTTTATTTGTATAAATAAACCTCATTTAAGAGGAATTAAGAATAAATGAATGAAAAATTGAAATACTTTTCGACACTGAATTTTTAACAATTATGTTAATGTGAGCCTCCATTCACGTCTTGCCTTCTGCGTCTCTTTTATTATTTTGCTGCTAGCTGATAGCCAGATATATATATATATATACTAGATCTTGTGCGCCTTCAGCCTGTGAGTTGCGGGGACTTTATTATCATTATTGGGTTTGGTTATTTATAATGCCTTTGGGAGGAGTTAGTTATGCCATAAAATAACGATAATGAATTCAAAGCATATGAACGCACAAGATAACAAACCCTGGATCAGTTCTCTCACCGTGAAGGTCAATATGCATACCATATGTTACTTCTCATGTCCTGATATAATATATTTCTAGCAATAATAAAATAATAACAAATGTTAGTTAGACTTCTTTTATTTTCCTAAGAGATCTTGCCAAGCAATTCGTAGCCTCTATGTGACTTGGGAAGGGGTGAATTAATGAATTGGAGGTGGGGCCCGTAGTGGCAATTGAAATGGATAATAAGGTTGAACTATGAATTAAAGAATTGATCAACCTGTGCGTGTACGTGGTCTCTTTCTTGTGGCTTATATATATATATATATATATATAGGGTTTAAATGATAGTCCTAAGAATTTTCCATGAACATCTTATAGGAACCCATGAGTATTTACTTTATAGTTCAAATTGGGAAATCTTATAATAAAATAGAGACAACATTGGGAAATCTTATAATAAAATAGAGACAACATTTTAATAATTATGTTTGGGTAAACTCATGAGCTCTCATAAAGAGTTATAACTCTTGGGTTTTGAAATTAAGATCAACCCTTTCTTGTAGGAGTAAAGGATTTTATTATTATTATTATAAATATCTGAATACACATTAATAAAAAAAATAATAATAATAACTTATGAATTTTATAAGTCTAAACTACTTATAATAAATTAGTAAGTGGGAGGGTAGCTTTAGGATGATACCTCTTAAAGTGATTAACACAATTTTAAGGCTTTATGCTTTCGAGAATTTATCTGATGTGAACCGATATATCCGTTCTTCCCAAAGTGGTGTCTGGCAGGGTTTCCTGGGACACTAGTAGCAACTTTGGGAAGAGGTGTGCACACTAGGAAGAAATTATTGATATGACCAATTTTGATGATTTGTGACTGACAGGGTTACAGGGTAGACTGACAGGGTTTCCCGGGTCTACCATGGTTCTCTTGCCACTAAACAGACTGGCAGGGTTTCCGGGTCTAAATGAATTTAAAAAGATAATAATTAATTTGGTTGAAATCACCGCATGATTACATATATTTTATAATTATTTTATTTATTTCAATTTATTTATTTATTTACTTATTTATTTTATTTTATATTACCTTTACCTAATTAGGATTACCAGCGTTTGCTGATGTTTGTATTCTTGGGCTGCGATGATCCTTCGGGGGAGCAGAATTTCAGTGAAATAGATGTCAAAGGCTGGGACTAGCAATGAGAGTGAGGAAGACTTGCAATTTCAATTTTGATTTTATTTGATTTTGTTTTGTTTTGCATAAAACATTCCTACTTAGGTTTAGATTTATTTAATGTAATAAGAAGCCTTACATTTGTCCCATACAAGTGCGGTGGTGACACTCCTTGAAATTGATTATTTTGGATTTTAATTATTATTTATGAAAACCATCGAAGTTTTGTGTTATTTTAACTTTAGAAATTCAGGGTGTTACAACCTTATAGGACACTTCCAACATAAATCACTTTATTTGTAACAAGCTGCCGGAAAACACTAGCTGCCGGAAAATTTAGTTGTAAATCACTTTATTTGAGTTATAAATCTTTCGTATTCCATTTGTTAGTTTATATATGGACACTTCCATTTATAGGACTTGTTAATTCCCTTATTTTTGTTGTAATTCTCCTTATTGTTGTTAATTCATATTCAAACACCTTCGTTCATGGGAATTCTTGATTCTATTATGTTTCTTGTAAATCGCCATATTTTCATTGTAAATCTCCATATTCCAATTGTTAATTCATAAACTGATACTTCCATTTACGGGGCTTGTTTATTTCCCTATGTTAAGGAAATTAATAAGTGGAATATGAAGATTTACAACGAACATATTACAGTTTACAACAAACGTAAGAAAATTCTCAAATAGAAGTGACAATATATGAATTTACAATTGGAATAGGGAGATTAACAATAAAAATATGGTGATTCACAAAATAAAAATAAAAAAAAAAGGGAATTAACAATTGGAATATGAAGATTTACAGCTAAATTTTCTGGCAACAGTCGCTAGAGCTCTAGCCGCCAACGTCTCCACTTTGAAGGCAAGAATAGCCAAACGGCCAACCGCGATTGAAGCTCCCGTGGCAAGCCACCAGAGCTACGATGACTGTGGGCGCTTCTTTTTTAAGTAAACTAAAAATAAAGGTATAATTGTCTTTTCAATAAAAAATTTTAATCTCATAATCCTTAAGTGCTTAAGTGCAGTGAGGTTTGAGAAAGTTTTGGGCCGTTGGATATTAATTCTTTACCGTGGAGGTGCAGTGAAATTTTCCCTAAACGTAAGGCCGAGCTCCTGACCATGACTATGCTCCGCCATAAGTGGACTCTCATTCGATCTGTTTGCTAGTTCACAAAAGGTAGTCAAATAACCGTCTGGTTTTCAAGGAAAAAAATCCAATAAAATCTGTATATTCTATCAATTATGTACAACAACTTAAAGAGTTTTTCTTCACATACCACCACCACCACCACCTCTAACTTGACTTTTTCTGGTCACCAAGAGAAGATTTTGGAGCTGCCATGTCATTCTTTGGTCTCTCCTGGACTGGTTCTGGTTTTGGCTTAACAGGCTTACCAAGATTATCTTTCTCCACAGCTGTATCTGGTGATAAAGCAATGTTTTTGTGGCTTTCTGTGGAAGAAGATTTGGCATTTTTTTTCTCATCTTCTTTCACATGATTTTCAGGGATTTCGCTGCTTGATTGTTTCTTTGTTTCAGCCACAATCTCCTGCACTGCCTCCTCAAGTTTATCAAGTCTCACTTTCACCTCCTGAAGCGGTGTATCAGGAGGTTTTAACTTCTCTAGTTCTTCTCTTTCTTTCGCTTCCTCTTCATCCCTTAGCTTCCTTTTCTGCTCCACTTCCTAAGCAATTTATTCCAAGGATAATCCAGTGTTAAAAGAGAAGTTCAACAAAAATAATTATTCTTCCTCTGGTCCTGTCCTTAATGTAAGACCTAATTGGAGAGTTGATCTTAGCTCTAAATATAAGATCTATTTTCCATATTTGTCCATATTTTTCAAAATTAATCAACAGAAAAATGAGGGAAATTAAGAAAGATGATTAAGTGTATTTTAGAAAAAACATGCCATATTTACTAATTTAATTAACTTGCTTAATCCAATTAAATCAAGTAAATACTATCTTACATTAATGACCATAGGAGTATATGAATTGTTATGCCTCTGATTGTTTCCTAGGTATAATGACAAGGTCAATTTGACCAAAAAAAAAAACACCTAACTCTGATAACTGATAAGTACTAATGACTAACAAAGAATGGATCAAACAAGCAATAACTGATACAAAATAATTTTTAAGATTCGTACATATCAAATGTGTAACATGCTAAATCCAAATTGCTTATACAGTGAAACCATGACATGATGCATGACACATCTATGACATGATCTCTATTAGACCAATATCTAGCAGGGAATTCAAACTGCATCACAATTCTATTTCAAGTCTTGTTATCTGATCATATGGCAATTTTTATCTACACGGTTCGATTTGAAATCACTGGAATAGAAATGCCAAGGGCATTAAGATAATGGATATTTATCATTATTCATTACTTTACCAAAGGATATCCACATTATTTATATGATGATCAGAACTTCCTGTCAATTTTATTTTCATACAAAGGAAAGAATACATACCACCTCCATTATTTTCATTTTATAACGAGCATATTGAGCCACCAAATATACAGCTGTTGCAAGAAAGTACTTGTTTCAGACGGTAGCAGTAGAAGTAACAAAAATGTTGAAAGAAAGTGAAATGTGTCAGTTTCAAACCTAAAGAAGGCAAGCATGCAAAGAAAAGTTGCACAAGATGGAAATCAAGCCTGACCACGAAAGAGATCAATGATGTCAGAATAAACTCAACTGATAATTGAAACCATATAATTTCTAATAATTTACGATTGCTGATAAACATTTTACCCTGGGAGCTCAAACTAACAATTGAAACCCCCTAATGATCTCATTATAAGATCTAATAGATATGCTCACCTAAAACCTCACCAACTTCATTCTGATTAGAAGAATGAAAGTTTTAAAGGATTGGTCTCCTACTTAATTTGATCACAAAGAATTTGGTACATGTCAACCAACGCTTAAACTCAAAAGAGCAATCTAAGTAAAGGACCATACATACCCCCAAAATTTCCATATCATTTAACAAACAAGAAGAAAGCGAAGCATTCTAAAGAATAAAACCCATGCACAAAATGTAGATACCTAAGAACCAACACAATGAGATCTGACCAATCGACATTATCAGTGGCAAATAGAAATTTTCCCATTCAAACACCAAACAGATTTTTCAGTGTATTCGGTGAAGCAGACAGATGCAATGAGGCATAGGATGTAAATTTCAGTTCCAATTTCCTAGTACGATACGAAGCAACACTCACATGAAGCTGTTCGATGAAATGCCAAATAGAACAGATTTAAAAGAGCGACCAAACCGAATCGAGATAAGAAACTAGCCATGATACTAACATACAAAAAGACACATGGAGTAGAACTTCAAAACATAAATGCTCTACCACATATATAGAAAGTTACGGATTGATGGTTATTCCGATTTCCGAAGAAGCATATGAGAATCGGCAGTAAAATGACACTGCTCAACAAAATGCCAGAGAAAGTAAAAGCCCAAAAGTGACTTAGAAACTTGCCATGAGAGTCAAATACGAAAGAAAAGTAATCACATGAAACTTTAGAAAGAAAAGCGAACTTAGAGATAAATACAATACCCAAATTCCTTTTTCTTTGGAGGGTCGGTAAACAGGATCTTCGCCGCAGTCATGAAGTCAAGATTCTCCAGCTTCCTATACCTTTCATCGCGAATGATCTTGTCGTTCTTAGTGGAATTGCTGGAAGAGTTTTTAGCGTTGCTAGAGAATGATGCGGTTCGAAGAAGCTTGAATCGGACCCAGCTTCCTCGGACCCGAAACATAGCTCTTACTTCATTTGTCAGCACTCAACAGAGACAATTAATCCCTATATCATGCAGAAATGCTCATCCCGCAAACGACGGCGTTCGGTGATGAGATGAATTTGCCTCTTTTCTTTTTCTTTTTTGTTTTTTTTTTTAAAATTAATGCCTTATTGGAGATGAGGGGCATTTACGTTTTTATTAATTTTTAATTTTTGGGTCTTGTTTGATGGACCACAGCACATAGTATCTTTAAATTAATTAATTTTTGGTGTATTTTTAGTACACAAAGTATTTTTAGTTAGTGAGTGCCACTGAAAAATGTTTTAAGATGTGGGGCGGTCTAAAATTTTATTGGGAAAAATAAAAATTAATTAATTCATGTTTAGGATACCGAGTACTACTACCACTTTAAAAGAACTTTAGGATGTTAGATTTATGGGTTCAATATTAAATCCGCCCCAGAAGTATACATCAAAGAGTAATATTGCTTGAGAAGTTTTTTCAGGCTCAATTTTGTTCCAGAAGTCTAAAAACGTAGCAATGTTGCCTTTTTCCGTTAAAAAACTAACGTTGACCGTTAAAAATTGACGTTGACCGTTAACTTTTTAACAGAAAAGGGCAATATTGCTACTTCTTTAGACTTTAGTGGCAACATTGAGCCCAAAAAAGCTTTCAGGGCAACATTGCTCTCGGTGTATACTTTCAAGACAGATTTACTACTTAACCCTATATTTATTAAAAATTAATGATTTTAAGATATTAGGTGCTATTAAATTCAAAATGTTACATGTACTAAATATTAAATCCGGTTAGAGAGCTGCTTCGGCATATGTTATATACAAGTTAGAACTTAGCCAAAATAAAAACTAATTTTTCTTTTTTGAAAAAAAAAGGATGGGATAAGGTTTCCTTATGGTTATCAACAAGTGATAAGGTTTGTAAGCGAAACGGAGAAGGAGGTTCAAGAAATAGAAGCTGGGATAAAAAGAATATTAAGAATTACCGAACAACATAAATGTCCAAGACCAGGAAGTAGTATGTTGAGAGATGCATTAAGAAGCTGTGAAGAAAAGCTTGAAAGGCTAGAAAAACCTTCACCACTAGTCCTTAGGAAGCGTTGGGAATATGAGCAAATGGGTAGAATTTCCTATAGGTTAAAGGGCTCCTTCTAGATTTATTTATTTATTTATTTCTTAAGAACAATGAAGAATGATGTAATTATTACTCTTTTAAATAAAGAATGTTGGTTTATCATTTGAATTTGTATTGGCTATTGTTTGAATTTATAGTCATTATGTGATGGTTGATTTTTTTGATATATAATATAATTATGTGTAGTAAGTGATAATTAGAGTTAACTCAAACACATAGGATTTTAAAAGCATACGCCCTATGATTAGGTACTATACCCGTCGTAACCCTAGAATGGTTGCAAACAACTGTGTTGCTGAGGAAATGGATTGACATATAAGGGCCATTGAAAATCTTGCTTTGGCTCTTGGACAACAAAACGTCCAACAAGTGAATGCTGAGAATACCATTTTTAAGAGAGTGGTGTCTTATCATCACCTGCTTGCAAAGGGACTATCGATCCAATCGCACTTGAAAACTAGATTTGCGATATGGAAAAGTTGTATGAAGTGACGAATTGCCCCGATAACATGAAGATTAGCATAGGCTCATTTTATCTGAAGGAGGAAGTAGATAGTTGGTGGTCCACAGTGAAGACGGGCTACTTAGCTGAAGAATGATTCGACTGGGAGGTTTTCAAGGAACGGATTTGCAATAGATTCTACCCGAAGCAAGTAAGTGGCAGAAACAAGAGGAATTTGCAAGGTTCAAGATGATGGGGAAGATGACAGTGTATAAGTACATTGACAAGTTCATTGAGCTCTCGCGCTTTGGTTCGAATCTCATTCCTACGGAGAAGGACAAGGCACTGAAGTATGGAAAAGAGATGGCCTTCAAAATTCAAAAGCCCTTAGGAGGTATACCATCGAAGACCTTCGAAGAAGCTTATGAACGAGCTCTGAATGTATTCGATATCCTACAAACTGGAGAGGAACAAGAGAAAACAGTTTGGCAATGGTCATTAACAAGCTGGTAGTGACAAGAAGCCTCGTTATGATAACAAGGATAACAACTGGAGTGACAAACAACCACAAGGACAGAAGTACACTGATAGGGGTAATTATGGTGAGAATTAACCCAAAACCTAAGCTTAAGGAACAAGATCATATCCTTGTAGAGGATGCGGCAAGGAGCAACACCCGGGGAGGAAGTGTAATGGAGAGCTCATAACTTGTTTCCAATGTGGTGGCAAGGGGCACAAAGCTGACCGGTGTACCGTTAGGGGATTTAATCCGTAGATAGGCTTTAAAGGAGGACAGCCAAAACCAGATGGAGGACGAAATGGGGACAATAACTAAGGGGGTAGGAACAATGACAATCAGCTACGCTACCAACTAAACTTTCAGAATGGAAGTGGAGGGAATCTACAGAATGCCACTATTGGAAACCTCAATAATGGAGCTGGAGGAAACCGAGCAATTGGTCAGAATGCGGCTGTTAATCAAACCGTAGGGAATCAAGGAAGGATCTATGTCATGAGCCACTCTAAAGCTGTGACAGACCCAGATGTCATTACATGTACCTTCTTACTCCAGTTTGTACCTGCTTATATCTTGTTCGACACCAGTGCATCGTTCTCTGTTATCTCATCTTCGTTTGTTGAGAAGACAAGAATGGTACCATCTTTGACCTCCTTAACCAACATTACTTTACCCTCTGGAGCTGTTGTCTCTTGCTCCAATATTTATGAAAATGTTCCGATTAGTATAGCTAGTTCTGAGGCTACCAGCTAACCTAATCCATTTTGATTTAGCTGATTTTGACGTTATCTTGGGTATGGATTGGCTTAGAAAGTATAGGGCTAATCTAGATTGTAGGGAGAAAACGATATCATTGAAGACACCAAAAGGGAAATAACTTTCTTATAAAGGTATTGTACATAAACCTTTCATTCAGATAGTCTCTACTATGACTATTATGAATCTCCTTATAAAGGGTCACCCAGTCTATTTGTGCAACGTGCATAACCTGACTCTCAAGGGGAAGATTGAGAAAATACCCGTGGTCAGAGAATATCCTGACATTTTTCCTGAAGAGATTCCGGGGATGCCACCCATTGGAGAAGTTGAGTTTGCTATCGACCTTATGCCCGGCACTACTCCAATATCAAAAGCGCCATATAGGATGGCTCCAATAGAACTGAAGGAGTTAAAGACCCAACTTGAAGAACTGTTGAATAAGGGGTACATAAGAACGAGTGTCTCACCATGGGGAGCTCCAGTTTTGTTCGTGCGGAAGAAAGATGGGAGTATGAGGCAGTGTATTGATTACAGATGGTTGAACATGGTAACTATAAAGAACAAATACCCATTACCAAGGATCGAAGACTTGTTTGATCAACTTAAAGGAGCAGGTATGTTCTTAAAGATCGATTTGAGAATTGGATATCATCAAGTAGGAATCAAGGAAGACAACATCCTAAAGATGACCTTTTGTACTAGATATGGGTACTATGAGTTTACAGTCATGCCTTTTGGCTTAACAAATACGTCGGCAGATTTTATGGATAAGATGAATAAAACCTTCAAGCAGTACTTGGATCAATTCGTAGTGGTTTTCATAGACGATATTCTAGTGTATTCCACGACGAGGGAAGAACATGAACAACATTTAAGGATTATGTTGGATATTTTAAGGGAGAAGAAATGGTATGCAAAACTCTCAAAATGTGAGTTCTGGATGGAGAGAGTTGCCTTTTTGGGTCATGTAATATCTCAAGAAGGAGTTTTTGTTGACCCAGCCAAGATTGAAGCGATCACTGGGTGGCTTAGGCCTACAAATATTGCAGAAGTCAGGAGCTTTCTCAGTTTGGCGGGTTATTATAGAAGGTTTGTGAAGGATTTCTCAAAGATAGCCCGACCAATAACAAGGTTAATACATAAGACGATGAAGTTTCATTGGGACGAATTTTGTGAGACCTCTTTTAAAGAACTTAAGAAACGACTTACTACGGCCCCGATATTGACATTGCCATTGGGAACAAGTGGATTTGAGATCTATAGTGATGCGTCCAAAAATGGACTTAGTTGCGTTTTGATGCAACATGGGAAGGTGATATTGTATACCTCAAGGCAGTTAAAGCCGTATAAAGAAAACTATCCCACCCATGATTTGGAGTTGGCTGCTGTGGTTTTTGCTTTGAAAATATGGAGACATTATTTATATGGTTCAACTTGTAAGGTGTACACAGATCACAAGAGTTTGAAGTATATCTTCACCCAGAAGGAGCTTAACATGAGGCAAAGGAGGTGGCTAGAATTGATTAAGGATTATGATCTCGAAATCCAATATCACGAAGGCAAGGCCAATGTAATGGTCGATGCACTTAGTAGGAAATCGAGACATACCCTTAATGCTTTTGTGATACCCAATGAATTATATGAAGAGTTCAGGAGGTTGGAGATTGAAGTACTTTTACCTGCAGAGCTAAAAGTCACGCTTAATGCTCTCACCATTCAACCAACTATCTTTGATGAGATCTGCGAAGCGCAAGCGTCTGATTCCTTGTTGCAAGGAATTAAGGAGAAGAAAGGCCAAGGAGAAGCTGTAGACTTTGAAATTGATGAAGGAGGTACAATGAAATTTAAGGGTAGATTATGCGTGCCTGACAATGAAAGTATAAAGAGGAAGATTTTAAAGGAAGCTCATAATACGCCCTACTCAATTCATCCAGGAGGAATGAAAATGTACAAGGATTTGAAGAAGAATTTTTGGTGGCCTAGGATGAAGAGAGAAGTGGCTGAATTTGTGGCAAAGTGTCTAACTTGTCAAAAGGTGAAGATCGAACATAAACGACTTGCAGGAGTGCTACAACCATTGGAAGTTCCAAGAGAGAAATGGGAGTCAATCTCTATGAATTTTGTCACAAGCTTACCTTTGACTAGAAGGGATAAGAATGCTATTGGGTCATAGTTGACAGGTTGACTAAGACCACAAGATTTATTGCAATGAAAAACACATGGGGTATGAATCAGCTAACCAATGCCTATATGCGAGAAATAGTGAGGTTGCATGGAGTCCCAAAGGACATAGTATCTGATAGAGATACGAGGTTTTTATCAAACTTCTGGATCAAGGTTCAACAAGCTTTTGGGACCCAACTCAAATATAGCACAACCTTTCATCTTACCATAGACAGACAGACGGAGAGGACGATTTAAACTCTTGAGGACATGTTAAGAGCTTAGGCATTGGAATTCAGTCACTCATAGGATAAGTGTTTACCTTTAGTCGAGTTCTCTTACAACAATAGTTACCATCAAGCTTCGATATGACACCTTATGAAGCATTGTACGGTAGGAAGTACAGAAGCCCATTATGATGGAATGCCTTTCGAGAAGCTAACATTGTGGGTCTAGATATGATTCAAGAATCAATGGAACAAGTGAAGGTGATTCAAGAAAAGATGAAAACAGCTCAGGATCAGCAGAAGTCTTATACAATTCAATGACGATGGCCCGTAGAATTTGAGACTGGAGAAAAAGTGTTCTTAAGAGTATCACCGATGAAAGGGATAATGAGATTTGGAAGGAAAGGCAAATTGAGTCCAAAATGTATTGGCCCAGATGAAATTATTGAACGGATTGGTGAAGTGTCATACATACTATCTCTTTCAATGGAATTGGAGAATGTGCATGATGTTTTTCACGTATCTCAGCTCCGGAAATATATACCAGATCCTTCACACAAGCTTCAGCCCAAGTCTATCAAGACAGATTGGAATCTCAACTACAAAGAACTTCCAGAAAAGATCATTAATAGGAGTGAAAGAATGTTGAGAAACAAGTCAATCAAACTAGTTAAAGTTTTGTGGGAGGAGTCAAAAGGTAGAAGAAGCAACATGGGAGACAAAAGACGATATGCACAACAAATACCCGTTTTTATTCGAAGAAGGTACATATTTAAGTTTCGAGGACAAAACTTATTTTTAGGAGGGTAGAATGTAATACCCTAGAATAATAATAATAATAATAATAATAATAATAATAATAATAATAATAATAATAATAATGATATTGATATTAATATTAAAATCAATAATATAGTAATAATAAAAATTTAGAATTTAATAAATATTTTTTTTTTCATTAGATTAGAAATAGCTAAAAAGCCCAACCCACAAAGCCCAGCCCATAGCTAAACCCTAAAGTTTAATTATAAGTTTAGGTTTAGCCGCCTACCCCTAGTTATCACTCATATTTCTCTTCTCTTTATTTCTTTCTCTGTAAACTCTACGGCAAACGGCTCTCCTAAGGAGTTTAGCAAACATGGAGACCAGGTAATCCTAATTCCTAGAACAATAGGATTTTAAGGTGTTATGCCAGTCTTGATTTGAGAAACAATTTATGAAATTATTCATCTTCTCGCAACATATATACATATTCCTCAGGATCCATGGGTTGCATGATTGGATAGTATATCCAATACATCATTCTCGGCTTGCGTGATTAATGAATACCCTGTGCCTTGCTTTGAATTTCTGTGCATCCTCAATTCTGTCTTTTTCTTTGTGGGTTTTCTTATGTTTGAATTATGTTGATATATATTACTCCATGCTTTTCATTTTGCAACACACACACACACACACACACACACACATCTTTTTGTATGTGCGTAGCCTCTGCGTGATTGAGAAGGGGTGAATTAATGAATTTGAGGTAGGGCCCGTGAGATGAATTGGAATGGATGAATGAGGTTCATCAATGAATTAGCTAGGGTTTAAATGATAGTGTTGGAAATTTTCTATGAACATCTCTTATAGGAACCATGAGTAATTACCTTATAGTTTAGTTTGGGAAGCCCCACGATAAAATAGAGACAACATTTTAATGATTATATTTGGGAAAACTCATGAGGTCTCGTAAAAGAGTTATAATTCTTGGGTTTGTGAAATTAAGATCCACACTTTCCTGTAAGATTAAGGATATTATTATTATTATTATAAATATCTGATTACACTTAATAAAAATAATTTAGGAATTTTATTATGAGTCTAAATTATTTAAAATAAATTAGCAATGGGAGGATAACTCTGAGATGATACCTCCTAAAGTGATGAACATAACCTTTATGCTTTTTGCCTCCGAAATATTATTTGATGTGAACCGATAGTATCTGTTCTTCCCAAAGTGGTGTCTGGAAGGATATCCGGGGCACTAGTAGCAATTTTGGGAAGATGTGTGCACACTAGGAAGAAATTATTTATAGCTAATTGATGATTTGTGACTGACAGGTTTCCGGATCATAGGGTAGACTGGCAGGATATCCGAGTCTACCATGGTTCTCTTCCCACTAGTGAACTTTATAAATAATGACACCTTTTAATTTTACATATATATGGTATTTTTATTTTATTTTATTATGTAATTATTTTATTTTATTTTCTAGGACTTGGTTTTGAACCTGGATTCTCTGGGACTGAAGGCTAGCACCTCTACCAGCTGTGCCAAGCGTTTCTATTTGATAATATATGAACTAGTAATAAATATACATTATTTATTAATCAGTTAGAAAAATATGCAACATATCAAAAATGGGGTTTCAAACTCAGGACTAGTGAGTGGTGGAGCGCCTAAAGGCCAGCGCTCTGCCAGCTGAGCCACGAACTCCCATGTGGTGGAAAATTAATTCTTATTATATTTGGATTATATTTCTTATTTAATAAGTAAAATTTCCAGAAAATCAAAGTGAGATGCGAACTCACATTCCTTGGTCTAAGCTTTTCGTTTGGCCTTTCTGAACCATTTGGCTAAGCTAATATTTTTGTGTTTGTTTAGATTTTAGATTTTATATTTACATATGATGTTTCGAATGTAAATATAATAATCTAAAATTTAATTTATTTATATTCATGTAATTATTCTTATTAATTGTATGTATTAATTATAATTTTATTAAACATGCAGTATTTAAATCGAATAATATGAGTACATGAATATTCAATTTTATTTTAATATTGCTTATGTTTTAATGCTGTATTAAATATTAATTAATGTTGAGTGATCCATATACTTTTAATTAATTAGAGAATAGCTACATCATCTTTAATTAATTAAAATTATATATTTAGTTTCTTTGATCACATAATAACATTAGTTGTAATTAATCATATGTAATATAGTAATTTTATCCTACAGGAATTTTTATTGTATGCTTTGTATGATTAATTAGGATGAAAAATCAAATTATATTCTTAATTTATCCACAGGAATTAAGAATAAGGAAGTAATTTGATAGTTTTATCATAAAGTTATATGTTTGAATCTAATTGAATTAGAACTTTAGCCCACAGGCAAGTTTTATGTCAGTAGATTCATAAATTTAAGCATGATTTACATTGGTAAAGCATGATATTGTTTATTAGTCTCAAATTTTAATTTTCTTAAGTATGTATGTTCAATATTGTGCAGTTAAACAACCTGTGAGTTTCTCTGATATGAAATGTGACATTCCCGAATTAAGGGGTGATAACTATAAGGTATGGAGAGAGAGAGTTCTTCTTCAATTGGGGTGGATGAACATTGATTATGCTATTAAGAAAGATGAGCCACCTTCTGTTAATGAGACTAGCACTCCAGATGAGGTTGATCTTTATGAAAAGTGGGAGCGATCTAATCGTCTCTCAGTAATGTTTGTAAAGACCTCAATCTCTGCTAGTATTCGTGGTTCAGTCGAACAACATAACAAAATTAAGCCACTTCTAAAGGTTATTTATGAACAATTTCAGACTTCAGATAAGGCACTAGCCAGCACCTTAATTATGAAATTTTCATCCCTAAAACTTACTACAGTAAAAGGTGTGCGTGAGCACATCATGCAAATGAGGGACATTGCAGCTCAATTAAAGTTACTTGAGGTTGATATGTCTGATTCTTTTCTAGTGCATTATATTCTAAACACTCTTCCACAACCATATGGACCTTTCAAAATGTCCTACAACACACATAAGGATAAATGGTTAATTAATGAACTTTTAACCATGTGTGTTCAAGAGGAAGGAAGGTTGAAAATGGAAATGGGAGAAAGTTCATTTATGACAACTGAAAGAAAAGATCAGAATCAAGTTAAGAAGAAGGGGAAAGGTAAGAAATCACCCCAAGATGGAACCAAGAGACAATCCAAGTGTTTCTTCTGTAAGAAGAAGAGACACATGAAGAAGGGCTGCTCTAAATTCCAGCAATGGCTTGAGAAGAAGGGTATATCAACTTCATTAGTTTGTTATGAATCTAATATGATTAATGTTATTAATGACACATGGTGGATTGATTCTGGTTCTACAATCCATGTTAGGAACACCTTAAAGGGTATGCAAAACCTAAGGAAGCCAATGGGAAGAGAACAATACATCTATTTAGGAGGAAAGATGAGTTCACATGTGGAGGCTGTAGGAACTTGCAGTTTAACATTAAGTACTGGTTTTATTTTGAATTTGGAAAAGACCTTTTATGTTCCAAGTTTCTCTAAGAACTTAATTTCAGTATCAAGACTTGTAACTTTGGGTTATTCTTTTTCGTTTTATGAGACATTCTTCAATATGTTTTATAAATCAAAATTGATTGGAACTGGTACATTGTCTAATGGTCTTTTTCCTATTCATTTACAAAATAATACCACTTATGATGCTATGCATGTTAATGTTGGTTTGAAACGATGTGTTATGAATGAGGACTCCTCTGTATTATGGCATTGGAGATTGGGACATATCTCCATTCAGAGAATTAAAAGATTGGTAAATGATGAAGTACTTGGTACTTTAGATTTTACTAATTTTGAAACTTGTGTAGACTGCATAAAGGGAAAGCAGACTAACAAATCAAAGAAAGGTGCCAATAGGAGTACAAAACTATTAGAAATCATACATACAGATATTTGTTGTCTAGAAATGGATGCATATGGTCAGAAATATTTCATCTCTTTTATTGATAATTACTCACGATATATGTATTTCTACATGCTTAATAACAAGTATGAAGCATTAGATGCCTTTAAGGTATTTAAATCTGAGGTAGAGAAACAATGTGGTAAACAAATTAAGATCGTGAGATCAGATAAAGGAGGTGAATTTTATGGTAGATACACTGAAGATGGACAAGCACCTGGTCCATTTGCGATGTTTCTTCAAGAGCAAGGGATGGTTGCCCAATATTCTATGCCTAGTTCTCCCGACCAAAATGGTGTAGCAGAAAGAAGAAACAGAACATTGTTGGACATGGTGCGTAGTATACTTAGTAGTTCAAAGCTTCCTAAATTCTTGTGGATTGATGCACTTAAAATGACAGTGTACATATTAAACCAAGTTCCAACTAAGGTGCCTTTTGAGTTATTTAAAGGTTGGAAACCAAGTTTAAGACATGTACGCATTTGGGGATGCCCGTCAGAAGTCAGAATTTACAACCCACAAGAAAAGAAGCTGGACCTAAGTACCATTAGTGGGTATTTCATTGGATATGCCGAAAGGTCTAAGGAATACAGGTTTTACTGCCCATCTCATACTACTAGGTTTATGGAATCAAGAAATGCTAAATTTCTTGAAAATGACTTCGTTAGTGGGAGTGATCAATTCAAAAACTTTGTTTCTGAAAACGATTATTCAGAAAATCAACCTTCCACTTCGAGTTTCAGATTGGTTGTTAACAATGTTCCTTCAGTTCAATCGAATGTTGTACAACCAGTCATTCAAGAACCACAATCTGCTGATATTGATCTAGTAGATCAAGTTGTTAATGAGGAACAACAAGAAATTGTTGAACAACCAGTTGTAACAACATTAAGAAGATCTACTAGGATAAGAAGATCAGCGATGCCTAGTGATTATATTGTGTATTTACAGGAATCTGACTATCATGTAGGAGCTGAAAATGATCCTGAAACATTTTCACAAGAAATTGTTGAACAACAAGAAATTGTTGAACAACCAGTTGTAACAACATTAAGAAGATCTACTAGGATAAGAAGATCAACGATGCCTAGTGATTATATTGTGTATTTACAGGAATCTGACTATCATGTAGGAGCTGAAAATGATCTTGAAACATTTTCACAAGCCATGAACTGCAGAGAATCAAACTCATGGTATGATGCTATGAAAGATGAAATGAATTCTATGATACCTAATAGGGTCTGGGATCTTGTTGAGTTGCCCGATGGTGCAAAAACCATTGGATGTAAATGGGTCTTCAAAACAAAGAGAGACTCATTGGGCAATATTGACAGATATAAAGCAAGACTTGTTGCTAAAGGATTCACTCAAAAAGAAGGAATTGACTACAAGGAGACATTTTCTCCTGTATCTAAGAAAGATTTTCTTCGTATCATTTTAGCATTAGTTGCATGTTTTGATCTAGAGTTGCAACAAATGGATGTGGAAACAACATTTCTCAATGGAGATCTAGAGGAAGAGGTTTACATGAAACAATCAGAAGGTTTTTCCTCTAATGATAGTGAGCATTTGGTGTGCAAACTCAAAAAATCTATATATGGATTGAAACAAGCTTCCCGTTAATGGTATTTAAAATTTCATGATGTTATCTCTTCATTTGGTTTTGTAGAGAACATTGTGGATGAATGTATATACCAGAAGGTTAGTGGGAGCAAGATTTGTTTTCTTATTCTATATATATAATGGCTTGTTATATAAGGTGAAACAATTCCTTTCTAAAAATTTTGACATGAAAGATATGGGAGATGCATCTTATGTCATTGGCATTAAGATACATAGAGATAGACGTCGATATATTTTGGGTTTGTCTCAAGAGACCTATATCAACAAAGTTTTGGAAAGATTTCGAATGAAAAATTGTTCACCAAGTGTAGCTCCCATTGTGAAAGGTGACATGTTTGATTTAAACCAATGTCCAAAGAATGATTTTGAGCGGGAACAAATGAAAAACATTCCTTATGCTTCAGTTATAGGAAGCATTATGTATGCTCAGGTCTGTACAAGACCTGACATTGCATTTGCTGTTGGAATGTTAGGGAGATATCAGAGTAATCCAGGCATGAACCACTGGAAAGCTGCAAAGAAAGTATTGAGATACCTTCAAGGAACTAAAGGTTACATGCTTAAGTACAAACGAACTGACAATCTGGAAGTAACTGTCAAAATTTTTAGAAAGGAATTGTTTCACCTGTAACATCCCGTTTTCATAAACATTTCCATAGTATTTCCATTCAGAGCTGAGTGTTGAAAATATTTTTCAAAAACAAAGAGTAACTGAATAACATTGTATGTGATGTATTTAACTGAACAATTAATAGTATAGTCATCCATGTGACTAATACACTTAAACTTATATCCCAAAAAGATAATGCCTCCACAGGGTCCTCACGCCAGCTTCTTACCCTTGTCCTTGATCCTGACTCCCTAGGATCCTGAAGCTATGGCAGGGGCTGATTAGGTTCATGAGCCTGTTCTCGTACCGGAATTTGTCAGCCTCGACCTCTCCCTCGGCCTCGGCCTCTGGGATGTCCAGCTCCTCTTATAATTGCCATTTGTTTTAATGCCTTTGTTATATTTCACAATATACATAGCTACATTATGCATCACATATCTTTATACAAACCCTTTTTAATGGGTTTAGTTTATCAAGGTTTCATCTGAAGACTACTACACACCAAAACTAACACACACTAATAATAGACTTACATCAGATATATTATTTTTTTACTATTATTAGACCTCCACAGCTTTCTTGTTCCAACCATCATAACTACTCCATCCCTCCCTCTACATGTACACTTGCACCCAACGTCTAAGTTGCAGGGTGCAGGTCTCGAAGTCCTCGATATCCCCTTCATTCAATAGTGTGTTGGTTTTGCGGATCCACAGAGGGGTTTGTGGAAAATGGTAGAGGATGGATCGAATCCAATCACCAGTGGGATATTGAACTAAAGAAGTTGAGCTGATAAGGTCAAATTCCTTGACACGAGTTAGGAAGCAAAAGTACTGTTCTTTTAAGGTCCTGGTAATTTGCCCGGCAAACTGGAGATCTAGGTATATGGTGTGAGTAAGGATGGTATTGCTATTTAGAACAAATTGAAGAACTTCAAGGTTGGTATTGTCTTGGTCTTGTATCCCCGGGTAATTAAAGTTATCACCCACAGAGGAGTAGTAAGATGTATCAGGGCTACCGGGTGCTATTGGGGCTATTTCCTGTAGAGGCTCCGCAAGGATGGGTTCTGGATCATAAAGGTCATTTGGATATTCAGGGCCGGGATGATATTCAGGTTTCGGACGGTTTTCAACCTCTAAAAGGCGTAAAAGGCGCTCAGCGTTAAAACAATCAGATGGTGTGGAATCTTCTTCTGATATTGGTTGGAACTGTGGCACGTTCGCTGGGTTCGGGGCAAGGTGAAAGATATGTAGAGGGTCAAGAGGTGGTTGTTCAGGTTCAGGGTTCAGTCTTAAGCCAGTCATATCAAGGATGATCGAGCGTCGATCCACACGTCTACGACGTCCATAATAATCCACATAGGATGAATCACCTCTGTTCATTTCTACAACATAACACCAAGATTATATCAGTACTCATTTTCTTAAAACAAGTTTTAGAAAAAGGCTTAGAACCTAACTCAGTTAATCAACCAAACCAAAATGCATGGCAAGAAGTCATGGCAATGTTGCAAGAGCAACGTGCTATGATTGAGGATTTACGTGCAGATCGAGAGGCACGAAGACAAGCCGAAGTGGAGCAAGAAGAGGATGAGAGACATTCAGAAGAGACTGGGAGATCAGAGAGATCCCAATCGCTGTTTAGAGACGATAGGGTACCTCGCAGGATAGTGGAAGATACCCAATTTTGGGTAACTCAGTTCTGTAAGCTAAAACCCCCAGCTTTCAAGGGAAAGCATGACGTAGCAAAGGACTGGATTCTACGATTAGAGAAAATTTTTGAAGTCATGGAGTGTCCTGAAGATCGCAAAGCTCAACTGGCGATTTATAAGTTAGAGGGAGATGCAGATAGATGGTGGAGGACCATCGCAACAACACTGCGGTTGCAAGATCATCCCATTACATGGGAAACATTCCTTGAAAAGTTTAACGAGCAGTACTTTCCTGAGTCTGTCCAAATAATCTTCCTTCATATCCGGCAAGGCCAGGAAGAGTCTATTGATGACTACTTCGCCTGCTACACCAACTTATCCCGATACTCTTCGCATCTAAGAGAAAATGGTGGTGGGAGTAGTATGGTGAACATATTTGTCTATGGGCTGAAGTACGAGCTCAAGGAGAAGCTAGTGTCCCAGCAATTTCATGAAGTAATCCATGCTGTGGAAGCCTGTCGGCTTATCAAACGAAATCTGAAGGAGTTGCGGAGGATCAGGCCTTCCAATAACAGTGGCTCAAATCGTGGTGGCTTTAATCAAGGAAGCTCCAACTAAAAGCGGAAGACGCCTTGGAAATAAGAAGCCGTTCCAACCTGGACAACAAAATGTTCCGAGGATACAGGGATCCCGACCATGTCCCAAGTGCGGGAAGTATCATTAGGGAACCAACTGCGAGGGGAAGCTGATATGCTATAAGTGTCAGAAACTAGGACACATCAGCATAAATTGTCCTTTGAGAGCTGCAGAAGTGAAGCCGCAACAAGTAGGTCGAGTATTTGCCTTAACATACGAAGAAGCTAAGAAGTCTCCAGAAATGATTTAAGGTACTATATCTCTTAACGGGAATCTACTCCAGGCATCAGGAACTAGTCACTCGTTTATTTCCCATGATTGCGCTAAACGCCAAGAAGTCTGCAGAAGTGCATGCCTATAGTTTAACTTATGATTTATTAGTATCTACACCATTTGGTGTAAAGTCTTTAGCTCCTGATGCATGTTTGAATTGTGTTGTGAGTATAAATGGACGAGATTCAAACATAGATCTTATTCGACTGCCGCTTCATGGCATCGACATTATTCTCGGTCTGGATTGGCTATCTGCGAATGATGCAATAATCGATTACGGAAGCAGGAAGATCTCGTTTGCGCTTTCTCCGAGTAAAGGCAAGATCGATGTGAACCTAAATCTTCTTTCCATTGCGGAAGCACAGAGATGTTTAAAGAATGAATGCTAAGCCTATATGGTATTCTTCTCAATCAAAGCGGAGGCCGAACCTTCACTTCAAAACATCAGGGTAGTGAACGAATTTCCTGATGTGTTTCCGGAAGATCTCACTAAACTACCTCCAGAAAGGGAAATCGAGTTTGCTATTGATTTGATGTCAGGCACAGGATCAATATCAAAAGCACCATATCGCATAGCACCAAATGAGATGCAAGAGCTGAAGAAGCAACTTGAAGAGCTACTTAAGAAGGGATTCATTCGACCTAGTGTTTCACCGTGGGGAGCCCCAGTGTTGTTTGTAAAGAAGAAAGACGGAAGTCTCCGACTTTGTATCGACTACCGGGAGTTGAACAAAGTGACTGTCAAAAATAAATACCCACTTCCCCTGATCGATGATCTACTAGATCAATTATCTGGTTCTAGTGTCTTCTCAAAAATTGATTTGCGTTCAGGATATCATCAGTTCCGAGTTAAATCCAGTGATGTCCCAAAAACAGCTTTCAGAACAAGTATGGGCATTACGAATTCCTTGTGATGCCTTTCGGTTTGACAAATGCACCTGCTGTGTTCATGGATTACATGAACCGTATCTTCTGTCCACACCTAGATAAGTTCGTAGTGGTGTTTATTGATGACATCCTCGTCTATTCTAAAAGTAGAGAAGAACATGAAGAACATCTGCGAATAGTATTGAGTATACTTCGGGAGAAGCGACTCTTTGCTAAGTTAAGCAAATGTGAATTCTGGCTACGAGAAGTTAAATTTTTGGTATCAGAGCAGAGTATTCTGGCACGAATTTAACAAAGTTATTTCAGACTATTTGGTGCTTAAAATAAGGAAGGGTTCATCGGTGGGTTGTCATAAGTCACCATAGAGTTGGTGAGACTCCCATTAGATTGAACACCGACCTGGCCAAATTGTCTGATTAACTAGTTAGGTTCTAAGCCTTTTTCTATAACTTGTTTTTGGAAAATGAGTACTGATATAATCTTGGTGTTATGTTGTAGAAATGAACAGAGGTGATTCATCCTATGTATATGGACGTCAAAGGCGTGTGGCTCGACGCTCGATCATCCCTGATATGACTGGCTTAAGACTGAACCCTGAACCTGAACAACCACCTCTTGACCCTCTACATATCTTTCACCCTGCCCCGAACCCAGTGAACGTGCCACAGTTCCAACCAATATCAGAAGAAGATTCCGCACCATCTGATTGTTTTAACACTGAGCGCCTTTTACACCCTTTTAGAGGCTGAAAACCCTCCAGAACCTGAATATCATCCCGACCCTGAATATCCAAATGACCTTTATGATCCAGAACCTATCCTTGCGGAGCCTCTACAGGAAATAGCCCCAGTAGCACCCGGTAGCCCTGATACGTCTTACCACTCCTCTGTGGGTGATAACTTTAATTACCCGAGGATACAAGACCAAGACAATACCAACCCTGAAGTTCTTCAATTTGTTCTAAATAGCAATACCATCCTTACTCACACCATATACCTAGATCTCCAGTTTGCAGGGCAAATTACCAGACCTTAAAAGAACAGTACTTTTGCTTCCTGACTCGTGTCAAGGAATTTTACCTTATTAGCTCAACTTCTTTGGTTCAATATCCCACTGGTGATTGGATTCAATCCATCCTCTACCATTTTCCACGAACCCCTCTGTGGATCCGCAAAACCAACACACTATTGAATGAAGGGGATATCGAGGACTTCGAGACCTGTACCCTGCAACTTAGACGTTGGGTGCAAGCGTACATGTAGAGGATGAAGTAGTTATGATGGTCGGAACAAGAAAGCTGTGGAGGTCTAATAGTAGTAAAAAAATAATATATCTGATGTAAGTCAGTATTAGTGTGTGCTAGTTTTAGTATGTAGTAGTCTTCAGATGAAACCTTGATAAACTAAACCCATTAAAAAGGGTTTGTATAAAGATATGTGATGCATAATGTAGCTACGTATATTGTGAAATATATATATAAATGTTTATGTATCTCTTGTTGTTTGTTTTCTTACTGACGTGGTTAATAACAAAGGCATTAAAACAAATGGCAATTATAAGAGGAGCTGGACATCCTAGAGGCCGAGGCAGAGGTCGAGGCTGACAAATTTCGGTACGGGAACAAGCTCATGAACCTAATCATCCCCTGCCATAGCTTCAGGATCCTAGGGAGTCAGGATCGAGGACAAGGGTAAGAAGCCAGCGTGAGGACCCTATGGAGGCGTTATCTTTTTGGGATATAAGTTTAAGTGTATTAGTCACATGGATGACTGTACTATTAATTGTTCAGTTAGATACATCACATACAATGTTATTCAGTTACTCTTTGTTTTTGAAAAATATTTTCAACACTCAGCTCTAAATGGAAATACTATGGAAATGTTTATGAAAACGGGATGTTACATCACCTCATATAACAAGCCATTATCATTGGTTGCAAGTAAAATATCATCTACATTCATCCACAATGTTCTCTACAAAACCAAATGAAGAGTCATGAAATTTTAAATACCATTGACTGGAAGCTTGTTTCAATCCATATATAGATTTCTTGAGTTTGCACACTAAATGCTCACTATCATTAGAGGAAAAACCTTCTGATTGTTTCATGTAAACCTCTTCCTCTAGATCTCCATTGAGAAATGTCGTTTTCACATCCATTTGTTGCAACTCTAGATCAAAACGTGCAACTAATGCTAAAATGATACGAAGAGAATCTTTCTTAGATACAGGAGAAAATGTCTCCTTGTAGTCAATTCCTTCTCTTTGAGTGAATCCTTTAGCAACGAGTCTTGCTTTATATCTGTCAATATTGCCCAATGAGTCTCTCTTTGTTTTGAAAACCCATTTACATCCAATAGCTTTTGCACCATCGGGCAACTCAACAAGATCCACTTCAGGATATATTTTTATGCTAGCTAGTGGAGCTGTGTCATGGAGTAGTAAGAAGCAGTCTTTAATTGCTACTTCTACAATGGAAGCTGAGTTTGTATCTTGTTTTTAGGCTACCTCACATGGTGTATAGTTGAAGAGTTTCATTTCTAGGCTTAAAATTGTAAATTCAATTTTTAGGCCATCAAGGATATTTTGTGACAATTCAGCTGCGGTTTTTATGGCTAAGAACAACAAAAGTGGAAGTAAACACATCGACATTAAGTATCTAGTCATAAGAGAGCGTGTTAAGCATCAAATAGTGGTTATTGAACATATAAGCACTGAATTGATGATTGCTGATCCTTTAACTAAAGGCATGCCTCCATGCATGCCTCCATTTAAGTTTCAGAATCATGTAGAAAGAATGAGACTTAGTTCCTTTATGTGATTTTCATTGTAAGAACGATGTTATTTTATGAAATTCTATTTGTGATAATTTCTCATTTCAGTTTTGTGTGCACATTCATTTGAGAAGTATCATTAAAGTTTGGACCTAGAATAAACATGGGGTTTATGCATTAAGTTATATGGGTTTGGGAGTTATAATGCATCGTGATACATGGAAGATAATACTCGCTTAAAGAGGACCTATCGCCATGATCCATGCATTTGTTATGGTATATTATGTGATGAGTGGACTAAGTGGGAGAATGTTGGAATTTTTAGTGGTCCACTCTCTTCCTCCATTATACCTACTATCCCATTAATTACCCACTACAGATCTTCATCAATGATGACATAGATGATTTCAAATTGCTACAAATATGCTCCCTGAGTCTGCTCTCTCATCACAGAAAAACGCACACCATCTGTAGTAGAGAGAGTGAGGGCTCAGAAGATCCATATAAAATCTTCTTGTTCTAAATCAATGGCTGGATCTTCTGAGCATTTTATATGGATCTTCTGAGCCCTCACTCTCTCTACTGCAGATGGTGTGCGTTTTTCTGTGATGAGAGAGCAAACTCAGGGACCATATTTATAGCAATTTAAAATCATCCATGCCATCATTGATAAAGATCTGTAGTGGGTAATTAATGAGATAGTAGGTATAATGGAGGTAGTAGGTATAATGGAGGAAGAGAGTGGACCACTAAGGTGGAAGTGGAAGAAGAGAGTGGACCACTAAAAATTCTATCATATTGTTCTTTGTAAATGTAGCTAGTTTTTCCAATTGAATTTATCCAGGTCTAGTAAGCAAAATTTACTTAAAAAGCTTTCTAATAATACATCACAATCAAGGAGATAGAAAATGATAAAAAAAAGGATGAACCACACATCACCTATGGAGAATCTTTTGTAGAGGTTTCCAGAAGCAATTGATGTTTGCATTACAGGGAATGAGGAACTTGAAAATCTTGACCTCCATTGGCAACAAATTTTGCAACTTGTGCTGCAATATAGTCAAAGAGTTCTTGATTCATAATGTTTTTAAAGTTAATTATACCTCTCACAAAGATTGAATAAAGAAAAAGTGAACAGTTCTTTAACAACAAGAGCTTACATCAGATGTTCCCAACTCAGTAGAAATTGACACCTCAGTTGCACTCCCAACACACAGAAGTTAGTTGCTCCAAGGACCAACGCATAAAATAATCTTTCCTCACTCCTGACAAGAGAGGGATCCACAATAACAGCCAAACAGTTAATATGATCATCTGCTCACCATTTCTATTAAATGTAAGGAAAGTAACCAAGAGAAATTTAAGTTCAACTCTTTAGCTTTAGAAGTTGATGTGTAATATAAACTAAAAGCTTTGCGTGTTGATGTGAGAGATAAATTGTGATGAATATAGCGATGAAGCCCAGTAATCATAAATTCATTAGATATTTTATTTGAAATATGGTTAAGAAATGTTAAATACACTAGATGCCAAACACAACCAAATTAAGCAATGTGATATTTTCAGACGCACATAAGACCAGAGAAACGTAAGCTCAACGTTAAAGCATAAACATGCTGATGATGACCCCCTTTCAAGTGAGCATAATATAATTTGATTATAGAATATTTCTGGTGGCTGAATTCATGTATAATGGAATACTAAAATATTTATACATGAGATGCTCAAAAACACACAAAAACAAAAAAATTCAGAAGGAAACGATTTGAAAAGCAGAGAAACAGGTATTGCTTAGTTGAAGTGGTAAAATTAGCGATGGCCGCAGCAAATGCATCATCCACCACAAACGTAGAAGGAGGGGAAAGCCACATAATTAAGCCTAAGAAATCTGGAAATTAGTTCTCTCCCTGAAAGAGTCCTCCGAGATCTGACATCAGAATCAGGGGAGAGCAATCTGATTAAGATAGATCAATGTCAATTCAAGTAGAGTACTGATAAACGTTTATTATCCATATGGGAACATGAAGATTGATCTTTATAATTATAAGTATCTGAAGTTTGCGTTTAAAGCATCACGTAACTTGAGCATCAAAATACAGGGATACAGAACTTCCATAGCTTGGAGGGGTGGAAATCTAGGCATATGAATTTAGTTCAGTAAAGAAACTACGTTCATTATAGCATCAGACGGAAAGAGATATGGAATTTCACTGAAAATGAAGATGTCATTCAGTGGGAGAAGCCATTGATTGTCTAGTTAATTAACATAGAGAATCAAATCACATGACTTTTAGCGGTAGACAAGATTACTTGAAAATAAGTTTTTCATACGGGAAACAAGTAGCGAACGAAGATATCACTTATAGTATACAGAGAATAAACAAAAGCTAAAGCAAAGAGAACAGAGAAAGAAGAAAGCAATCTGAATGGGATAGATCAATGTCAATTCAATTAAATCTGAATAGTATAAAGAGAAAGAAGACAGGAATTTGAATAAGATAGATCAATGTCAATTCAAGTAGAGTACAGAAAACAGAGAAAGAAGAAAGCGAAAGGAGACATACAAGAATATCTCAGCTCTACAAATTCTTCTTTTGGGCTATTGGAGAGCGTATCTTCCAAATCATCAATCTAATCTCTGTACGCTCATGGGTCTTATAGAGTGAGGCAACGAAGCTGAGAGGGGTCGCTCCCCTCTTCCAACGGTCATATTTTAGCGAGTTGGAAAAAAAAAGTAGCCGTTGGAAATAAAAATCTGGAAAGGATTTTTAACATTACACCCGTAATTAATTTCTAAAATGAAATATAGCCGTTGGAAGGAAACTGGCGAATCACGTGATGCAGCAAATAATAGAAGAAGCACTAGTCATAAATGTGCTTACACTTTGCCCGTGCAAGCCCAGGGAAAAAAAAAACAATTTTTTTTATTATTATCCAAAAATTACAGATTTTTTTTTTTGGTCAAAGAAAAGAAATTACAGATCTAACTGAATAGTATAAATGGGGTTTTGGATTCTCTCAGAATCATTTTTTCTTAGTATTTGATCTTCACCCTCAGATTTTAAAAAATAGATGGTCCAGATTTGATATTTTATAAAACTTATTTTGAATATAAATAAATAAATTTAAACTGTTAAATCTTTATCTACACAATTCATAACTATCATAATAGTTTTATAAAATATTAGATCTGAACCGTCTATTTTTTCATCTAAGGGTGAAAATGAGATTTTGACAAAAAAAAAGGAGAAAAGAGATTTTGAGAATACTTACTCTCGTATAAATGAAGTACCAGTGAATTGTTAACAGTAATGGGTAATAAATGTGGGGTCCATATCTACTCTCTTTTCTTGTTATCCCTCAAAACCCTTAAATCATGTCCGTTTAATTAAATCTGAAAGATAAAAAATGAGTCACGTCATCAAGTTATAACTCCTTTAACTTTTTTCTCTTTTTCTCTATTAATGGTCTGGATTGGCTCATCTTTCCAATGAATGGTCTATACGGGCTTATGAGAAATTGTGAGAGGATCTCCTCCCATAAAATATACTGAGACTTCGTCCCTTCCCTACACAAACCCAGAAACAAAATACAAATTTTTTTAGAATCTAAAATTACATATTTCTTTTGACTAGCAATGGTAATACTAGTAAATGTGTTAATTTTTAGTTCTAAATTTTATGTCTAAAATTTATTGTGCATTACATTAGAATTCTAGAAAGCAGATGCAATTACGCTTAACTTGTCCCAAAAATTATTTAACTAACAAGTTGATTCAAGTTATGATGCAAAAAAATTAAATTAGCCAAAAGCATTGAGTAAACTATATAATTTTCGAAGGGTGTCTAAGTTATTGAACAAGCCTACTCAACATGCTTCACTAAATTACCTTAAGAATTTTTTTCAGAGACTAAATTCTGACAGCATATGTAATAAAGTTATGAGGTAAAATTCTGACGTTAAATTTATAGTATCAATATTATTACAATAATAGAAAAGAAAATACCATGCATATTGTCTCTTATAATTTCTCATGCATCACAGACATAAATAAAAGAATATAAGAAAAATAGAAGCTCAAGGCCAAAGTTTGACTTAACTCTAGTAGAATCAAAATTGGACTTTATGACTTGAGAGGTCTAGATGAATATGAAAGTCCTTCCTTATAACATGCTATTTTTTCAAACTTTGATCCAAACTCAATAGGATGCCCATGGTCCTTCAACATCAAATCCAAAACATAAAAAAGAAGGCTAACCTAGAAGATTATTAAGTTCTCCATCAACCTATTCTAGCAGGTCATTTTTGTTTAAAAGATGCATTAAAAAGATAAAATTATCATATTACTTGGCCGGGTTCATGATGTTGCATTGTGTAAAAGATACAATTGTTTTGCAATCCTTAGCTTTGGTTCTTCTTAAATTATTTAAAAACAAAATACACTGAACGATCCATGATATAGTCTATAAGTAGTTTAGAAACATGATTTATGCTGCAGGTTTGATAGTTTCCTTTTGGTGTAATAAACTTTAAGACCTTAGGTATATTGAGTTTCCTGTTATTGTGGCATTCAAGTTCAATGAAAAGTAAAAACAGTTCTAGTAAGGAAAGATTTTAATCATGTTTAATATATGCTACAAACATTAACAAGACAGTGGCTGACAGGATAACTTAATACCTTTGTATAAATTGAAATTTCAATTCTGGAGGAATAGTATCACCACAAATAAGCAAGCTTCATCAGCCACTTTGCACAGTACGCGGACAATTTCTCCAAGATACATACTAGAAATTAACTTCTCAAAAATATGGAAACATCAAAGAATACTTCAGGAAAAGAAGTGATAGAATTTATTAACGCCTATGAAAATGGAGAGTAGAATGAATAGAAGTGCCCTAAGCTCACCTATATCAGGGTCTAAACTATCAGCAACTTATGCAAAATCGTACTCAGATAGTAAATGGAAGGTGTGATGTATGAAAGTATGTTTGGATGGAAAGCATAATACACAAAATAGGCATTGCCTTTTGTTTCTACAAATATCAACTACCAGAGCTATTACACACACATCCACCACACCTTTTCTCTCAGTGCCTTAGACATATTATGACTTTCCTGTTATTGTAGCATTCAAGCTCAATTGAAAAGTTAAAAAAGTTATAGTAAGGCAAGATTTTAATCATGGTTAATAGAGGTTACAAAAATTAACTAACCAGTGCCTAACAGGATAGCTTAAAATGAACTTTCAATTCTGCAGGAACAGTATCACCATAAAATCAAGTTTCAGGAAAAGTCTGGAAATAAACTTCCAGATAGATACCACATAATCAGTCATTTTACACAGTTGGAAAAGTATTAATTAACTTTCAATAAAAGTCTAGAAACTTTGCTAAGATTAGTATAGCTACATTAGAATTCTAGAAAGCAGATACAATTACTCTTAACTGGTTCCAAAAATTTAACTAACACTTGGTTTCAAGTAATGAGGCAGATCAAGTTAGCCAAAACATTGAGGAAACTGTATAATCTTATTCTAAGGGTGTCTAAGTTCAATATTGAAGCAAGTGGCTCAATATGCTTTTCCAATTACCTTGTGATTTTTTCAGAGAAGAAAAATTCTGAGAGTGTATGTAATAAAATTATGAATAAAAAAAATTCATAAATGTTAATCATATTACCAATTTTTGCTATCAATATTACAATAACAGATAAGATAACTGTATGGAAGATACCATGCATATTGTTATTTGTAAATGCAGATATTTTTTCCAATTGAATTATCCAGGTGTAGCAAGCAAAATTTACTTAAAATGCTTTCTAATAGAAAATGAAGAAAAAAAAAAAAACAACAACAAAAGGATGAACTGCATCACCTATGGAGAATCTTTTGTAGAGGTTTCCAGAAGAAATATGTTTGCATTACAGGGAATGAGGAACTTGAAAATCTTGACCTCCATTGGCAACGAATTTTGCAACTTGTGCTGCAATATAGTCAAAGAGTTCCTAATTCATAATGTTTTTAAAGTTAATTATACCTCTCACAAAGATTGAATAAAGCAAAAGTGAACAACAGTTCTTTGGCAACAAGTTAGTTCCTCCAAGGACCCACACATAATTCCTGAAAAGAGAGGGATCCACAATAACAGTCAAACAGTTCTTATTTGATTTTCTGCTAACCATTTCTGTTAAATTTAAGGACTGGTGCCAAGAGAAAAAGCATATGAGCAAATTTTAGTTCAACTCTAAAAGCTTTAGAAGTTGATGTGTGAGATAAACTAAAAGCTTTGCATGTTGATGTGTGAGATAAATTATAGTGAATATGGCGATGAAGCCCAGTAATCATAAACTCATTAGATATTTCATTTGAAATATAGCTAAGAAATGATAAATAGACCAGTTGCCAAATACACAACCTTGTAAAGCTTATGTGGATCATAGGGAAACCTCAGACGCACATAAGACCAGAGAAAAGTAAGCCTTATGTGGATCATAGGGAAATCTCAACAACCTTGTATCTGTTAAAGCATAAACACGCTGATGATGACCCCTTTTAGGTGAGCATAATATAACTTGATTACAGAGTATTTCTGACACCTTTTTAGCGAGCATAATATAATTTCATCACAGAATATTTCTGGTGGCTGAATTCATGAATAATGGAATACTAAAATATTTATGCATGAGATGCTCAAAAGGGAAAAGCATCATTGCAGTAACTTTTACCAAATAAAGTGCCTAGTTAAAGCACCTTAGATAAGTTTTACTGAAATAAGGCAATCAATGTCGTCATTTGGCTAGATGGCAGTGGTCAAGATTCCACTCAGTAGCGTAGTACCTAGTTAAGATAAATTTACGTTGTATAATTGTACCCGGAATTGAGCCAGAATTCAGCAAAGTGGCATAGAGATTGGTGACACTACTAGTTTATAATTCTCTATATATACAACATTTATGTGTTGTGAAGCTTTATGAATTCACACTCAGTGTTCCATCACATTTTATTTTTTATCTTGCAGTTTCTTTTGTTTATCCCATATCTGTTTTTTGACGGTTTGTTTTGATCACATTCTATTTCTTCATTTTTGTTTTATAATTCCTTATATACATTGTGTTTCTTCTTTTGTTCAGTTGCAACTTGTGTTGTTGTTATTTGTTTTATCTGTAATTTGTTCTTCTTTTTCATAATAATGGTTCTAAAAATATAAGTGCAAATAGATTGAGCTTTGAAGGTGAAAAAAATCAGGTAATATCTTCAGTGACGCGTAGAGTTCCTTGTAGAAACCACAAATATGCAGGTTTTGAGATATTCGATGATGAGGATGTGGATGTTTTTGTTCAAACATTCGACGAAAACCCTACGTCCCAATTTGTTAAGTTATATGTGGATATTGTGATGTCAGAGGAGGGTGTACGAATACCGATTCATGGACTCCACCTTAGTAATCAGCCAGTCACATTATATGGCTCAGCCAACACAATCAACCGTTGCGCATGGAGAAGAAAGCAATTATATGGTACAATCATCATCGGATAATGAGGAGGAGCAAGAGGATAAAGAATCAAATATTGAAATAGAATTGAAAAAATATTGAAATTTAATAAAGAAGAATCAAATACAAATAAACATAAACAATTTATTTAATTTTTTTAGTAGTTTACCTCCTGTTGTGTCAAATTCACATAAAAAAACGAAATAGTTGTTCTCTCCTATGAATCTGAAGAACCTTTTTCGTAAAATCTCGTCTACTTAAATACTAAAATACTAATAAGTTTCTATTCCAACACGAAACGAAAGGAAAGGACAATATACAGGATGGGTAACAAGAGTTGTGATATTTAGCTCGACCCAAGATCTAAACCTACGAAATAGAAAAGAATGTACCAATCCTAAAGGTCCTTAGGATTAGTTGTTTCGTCTTCTATTTTTTCTTTTTGATCTTGTATGAAGACAGTTTATTGGCTAATGACCATGATCAAAATGATAGTGATGCAGATGATGGATATCATGGTAATGTCATGTCACAGCAAACTGGTATGTCACAATCATCAGGTTAGTTATGAAGTTGTATTATTATATATTTTATTTTTTATTAGTTATCATGTTTTCGCATATTATGTGTGAATATGCAAATATTACACCGTTTTGGAATGAGATTCTGCATTATGAGGCTGTTGATGAATATTACCTGCATAGGATATATTGGATGTTGAAGGTTTGGGCCGGGGTCCATAAGGCAAGAGGAGATGGATTATATCCGAAACAAGAGTTTGGGTCTAAGAATGATGTACAAGTCGCAATAAAACATTATTGCATGAAGAAACATCATGAAGCTGTAGTGGTTGAGAGTACTACAACCAAGTTGTCAATGAAATGTTGGAATCATGAACAAGGTTGTGATTGAATAAGACCAATTAAACCGAAGAATAACAACACTTTAGTGGTAGTAAAATGGGTTGGAAATCATAGTTGTATGAGCAAAATTCTCTCCCAAGATCACAAACAACTTGATTATGAAATTATTTCTGAGGCCATAAAAGGTACGATGCACAATACCATTTGCTAATTTGTGAATTTATTTGTGTTTATCAATGAACATAAATAACATTTATGGTGTACACTTTTTGTGATTGATTTTGCAAACATGGTTAAGGAAACACCTTCAATAACTAGAATCTTTGGTTATCATATTTCTTACAGGAAGACATGGAAGGCAAAACAAAAAAACAATAGCTAAGATTGACGGTGATTGGAACAAGTCATATGCGTTCCTGCCAAGATGGTTCGAGTGCATGTTGAAATTTTCCTCGGGATCTATTTATTTCAACATGGATCATATATTGCAGATCGATAGGTTGTTAATGAGATTCGGGTTTTTCAACGTACATTTTGGATCTTCAGTCAATGTCATGGATGACACGCATTTACACGGTAAGTATAAGAGGACATTATTGATTGCCACCGCCTAAGATGGAAATAATGAGATCCTGCGGATTGTATTTACAATTGTTGAAAGTGAAACTAAGGAAGCATGTGACTATTTTTTGTCTTCTATGCGACTGTATGTTACAAAAGCATAATATCATGTGACGATAAGAAATATGACATAGACCAACAAAAGCACAATATCATGTGACGATAAAAAATAAGACATAGACCAACCTTATTTGTAACATACAGTCGCATGGAAGACAAAAAATACTCACATGCTTCCTTAGTTTCACTTTCAATAATTGTAAATACAATCCGCAGGATCTCATTATTTCCATCTTGGGTTGTGACAATCAATAATGTACCCTTATACTTACCGTGTAAATGCTTACCGTCCACCTATATGATTGGTTTGTACCAGTTGAATGCCTCACGACATTGACTGAAGGTCCAAAATGTATGTTTAAAAACCCGAATCCCATTAACAACCTATCGATTAACAATAGATAGTCCATGTTGAATATTATAAATAGATCCTGGGGAAAATTTCAACATGTACTCAAACCATCTTGGCAAGAACGCATATGACTCGTTCCAATCACCGTTAATCTTAGCTATTGCTTTTTGTTTTGCGTTCCATGCCGTCCTTGTAATAAATATGATAACCAAACATTCTAGTCACTAAAGATGTTTCCTTGAATATGTCTGCAAAATCAATCACAAAAAGTGCACACTAGGAATGTTATTTATGTTCATTGATAAACATAAATAAATTCACAAATTATCAAATCGTATTGTGCATCGTACCTTTTATGGCCTCAGAAATAATTCACAAGGTTGGGAGAGAAGTTTGCTCACACAACTATGATTTTCAACCCATTTTGCTACCATCGAAATGTTGCTATTCTTCGGTTTAATTGCTTTTACTCTTTAATCGCAACCTTGTTCATGATTCTGACATTTCATTGACAACTTGGACAACTTGGTTACTCTCAACCACTATAGCTTCATGATGTTCCTTCATGCAATAATGTTTTATTACGGCTTGCACATCATTCTTGGACCATAACTTTTGCTTCAAATATTACCATCTCCTCTTGCCCCATAGACCTCTGCCCAAGCCTTCAACATCCAGTATATCCTCACGCAGGTAATCTTCATCAACAGCCTCATAATGTGGAATCTCATTAAAAAATGGTGTAATATTTGCATATTCACACATATATGCAAAAACATGATAACTAATAAAAAATAAAATATACATACAACTTCATAAACTAACCTGATGATTGTAACATACCAATCTGCTGTAACATGACATTACCATGATATTAGTCATCTGCATCACTATTATTCTGATCATAATTACAATGATAGTGATGCAGAAGATAGATAAAGTGTCTTCATCTTCATCCTCTTGCTCCTCCTCATTGTCAGGTTCATCTACCATATAGTCGCTTTCTTCTCCATGCACAATGGTTGATTATGTTGGCTGAGGTGTACCAGAATGAGCCATATAATGTCACTGATTACTAAGGTGGAGTCCATGAATGTATTGGTACACCCTCCTTTAACGTCTCAATATCTACATATAACTCAACAAATTGGGACGTAGGGTTTTCTTCGAATGTTTGAACAAAAACATCCACATCCCCATCATTTTATATCTCAAAACCTGCATATTTGTGGTTTCCACAAGGAACTCTACGCCTCATTTGAATATATTACCTGATTTTGTTGCAGCTTTAACTTTTTGACGAATCTTTTCATTTAAATCTTTAGCAGACATGCCTCGAGCAATATTGAAGAGAAATTGTATTCAATTCTTGTATATTTACATCAGCTGATTACACACACACATATATACATGAAGAAGAGAAATAGGTATTGGACAAAGTGGAGAGCTTTCGGTAGTGGACAACTACCAGCTTGGTGCTTTTACATAGTGGAGGACATAGTGGAGATTACTTTAGATAGTGGCCAGCTACTACAATTATCAAAACAAATTGCGTAGTAGGTTTGTAACTTTACAAATTCTACACTCCCCGTCAAGTTGAACTGTAGATGTCAATTAAGTTCAACATGCCACTCAAGTACTGGAATCTATCCTTGGGTAGTCCTTTAGTAAGGATATCTGCACTCTATTCCTTAGAGGGTATATACCTTAAATCAATGATGCCCTCATCAACTTTTTCTCTTATAAAATGTCTATCTATCTTAACATGCTTGGTTCTATCATGTTGAACTGGATTATGAGCAATGTTAATTGCAGCCTTATTATCACAATAGACTTTGATAGGAAGATTTATACTCTTTCTTGAATCCTCAAGGATCTGTTTAGCCATATGCCTTCACAGATTCCCAGTTCTACTGCCCTGTATTCAGCTTCAACACTACTTCTTGCAACTACACTTTGTTTCTGACTTCTCCACGTAACCAAGTTACCCCACACATAAGTATAATATCCAGATGTAGACTTCCTGTCATCTTGACATCTGCCCAATCCGCATCAGTGAATAGTTCTACACTCCGTTTGCCAGTCTTTTTGAATAGTAAGCCACGTCCTAGAGATCCCTTCAAATACCGAAGGATCCTGTAGACTTCATTTAAATGCTTCTGTTTTGGATTATGAGAATGCTGGCTGACCATACTGACTGCAAATGCAATGTCTGGCCTAGTATGAGACAAGTATATCAATTTTCCTACCATTCGTTGATAGTTCCCCATGTCCACAGGTTTTCCAACATATGCTTCATTATCTATTTTGTCAATTCGTATTGGTGTGTCACTGGGTCTACAGCCTGTCATCCCTGTGTCTTTTAATAGATCGAGTACATACTCTCTTTGGGAAATATAGATTCCTCCCTTAGATCGAGAAACTTCCATCCCAAGAAAATACTTCATCTCTCCAAGATCTTTGATCTGGAATTCTCGTGCCAAGGCTGCCTTGATTTGATTGATTTCTACCTCATCATCTCCTGTAAGGATTATATCATCAACATACACAGCTAGAACAACCATCTTACCATTATGATGTTTAACAAACAACGTATGGTCGCTCTGTCCTTGAGTGTATTCGTGTCTTTTCAGGACTCGAGTGAATCTGTCAAACCAAGCATGTAAAGATTGTTTCAACTCATATAACGATCTCTTTAACTTACAGACTTGATTAGTCTTTTTCCCTGGGAACCCTAGAGGTAGCTTCATATAGACCTCTTCCTTGAGTTCTCCATTGAGGAAGGCATTCTTTACATCCAGCTGCTATAAACTCCAGTCTAAATTTCCTGCTATAGACAAGAGAATTCTGATTGTGTTCAGCTTGGCCACTGGTGCAAAAGTTTCTGTGTAATCTTCCCCATATATTTGTGTGAAACCTTTAGCAACTAGTCTAGCTTTATATTTCTCAAGTGTTCTACCAGCTTAAAACTTAGGTGTAAATACCCACTTACACCCAACAAGTTTTTTTCCTCATGGTAGGTCTACTATATCCCATGTTTTATTTTGCTTGAGGGCCTCCATCTCTTCCAAAACAACTTGCCTCCATTCAGGTATAGCCATGGCTTCATCAATTGTGTCTGGTACCCTGATGTTGTCAAGATGAGAGACAAATGCCTTATATTTAGAGGAAAAAGCCTTGTAGGAAACAAATTTTTCAATTGGATGTCGAGTACATGATCAAGGATTCTTTCTTACAACAATAGGGATGTCAAGATCAGAATTCTCACTTACCATTATTCCTCCTGGAACTGCTATTGGCTCTTACTATTGGTGAGTACTAAGAATTTGTGGCTCATTACCTTCCTTATGTCTTCGGCTGTAAGTATTACCCCTGCTTGTATCTCCCCCTAGCACTGGCATGTTATCAAGGGTATCAGGGTTATCAGGAGTATTAGTGGTTTCAATATTATCGGAGGCATTTGGAATGGGACTAGGTATATAAACAGTGTAGTCACTTTCATGTGTCTCTTTTATCTGGAATTCACTATCACTCTCCCCCTGAATTTCAGACAGGGAGTAATAGGCAATATTTTCATGGAAAGTAACATCACAAGTTACAAAATGGCGTTTGGAGATTAGGTCATAGCATTTGTAACCTTTTTGATGGTGAGAATAGCGAAGGAAGATATACTGGAGGGCGCGAGGGTCAAGTTTATTATGATGAAAGTGGACATATGATGTACAACCAAACACTCGGAGTGGTAGAGTGTTTTCAAGATATGGAAGGTTAAAATATGTATGTTGAAGCTGGAGTGGAGTTTGATAAGACATTGGTCTACTAGGCATACGATTGATGAGAAAGGTTGCAGTGAGTACAACATGGAGTTGTTGCGGAAGCGGGATATAGAGTGTAACTTATTATACTAGAAAATTACCCAACTAGAAAACAAAGTTTCTAGACGTAATTTAATAATATAATAAGCACCAACTACTATATTTAAATGCAACTAATAAATAATAAATTGGACAAATATAAGAGAAATATCATATCCTAAATTCACTCCAAATAATTTATAAGTGAAATACTACAAGAGAGGAAGAAATACAAATGCCTTAAGAGGCTATTTGAGAGGTGAAGAGAAAGGGAGAAGGGGGCCTCCTATTTATATCAAATCCACCACCCCCTCCCTCTTTAATTCAGCGATGTGGGACTTTTGCCCCCACATCCAACAAATCTCCACCTGGGGCAAAATTCCCACATTCTTAATTTCTCCTAATTATAACTTCTATTCAAACACAATGTTCAGCAATGTTGATAAATCCAAACAAAGTTGAAATTTAATAGAAGTCACTACTTTTATCAGCATGTCAGCAGGATTATCATCTGTCCGTATCTTCTGTATTGTGACTCCACCTTCTTCTAAAATTTCACTTACAAAATGATAACGGACGTCAATAAGCTTCGTCCTTGCATGATAGACTTGGTTCTTTGCTAACTGAATAGCACTTTGACTATCACAAAATACTATGATACTTTCTTGACCAATACCAAGTTCTCCAAGCAACCCCTGAAGCCAAATCGCCTCCTTCACAACCTCTGTAATTGCCATGTACTCTGCCTCCGTTGTAGACAAAGCTACCGTTGACTGTAAAGTTGACTTCCAACTAACTGGTGCACCTACAAGAGTGAATACATAACCAGTAGTTGACCTTCGTTTGTCCAAATCACCTGCAAAATCTGAGTCACAGTATCCAACTAGACATTGATCAACATCCTGCTGAAAGACCAATCCAACATCTACAGTATTACAAATATACCGTAGAATCCATTTAACAACTTGCCAATACTCCATTTCGAGATCATGCATATACCTATTCACCACTCCAACTGCCTGTGAAATGTCTGGTCTCATACAAACCATAGCATACATCAAGCTACCGACAGCATTCGCATATGGCACCCTTGACATATATGCTCGTTCATCTTCATCCTTCGGCGACATGTCAGCATGAAGCTTAAAATGCAGGGCAAGTGGGATGCTAACCGACCTGATTTCTTCGTTCATACCGAAATGATGTAGCACCTTTTTAGATACTCCTTTTGAGATAAGAAGAGCTTCTTTGATTGTCTATCTCTTATTATCTCCATGCCAAGTATCTTTCTTGCCTCACCTAAGTCCTTCATCTCAAACTCCTTCTTCAGTTGACCTTTCAGCTTTTCAATCTCTTCTTGATTTCTTTAAGCAATTAGCATATCATCAACATACAAAAGGAGATAGATAAAGGATCCATCTTCAAGCTTCCGCAAATACACATAGTCTTCTCCTGCACTTATGCCGCAACATAAACTTGTCAAACCGTTTATATCACTGTCTCTAAGACTGCTCTAATCCATATAACGATTTTTCAAGTTTACATACCATATTCTCCTTTCCAACAACTTTGAATCCTTTAGGCTGAGTCATATAGATTTCCTCCTCCAAGTCTCCATTTAGAAATGCAGTTTTAACATCCATCTGAACTAGTTCTAAATCCAACTGTGCTACCAAAGCCAACAAAATTCTAATGGAGGAATGTTTTACAACTGGAGAAAATACCTCATTGTAATCAATCCCCTCCTTCTAAGCATAGCCTTTAGCTACCAGTCATGCTTTGTAGCGCATATCACCTTGGTTAGGAAATCCTTCTTTCTTCGCATACAACCATTTGCAACCAATTGCCTTTTTACCCTCTGGGAGTTTAGCCAATCTCCACGTACAATTCTGATGAAGGGACTGCATTTCTTCATTTATCGCATTCATCCACTCATCCTTTTCTGAGCTACGGACAGCCCATTTATAAGTTGAAGGAATGCCATCAGTTGCAATTGAAGTTGCACAAGCCACCATATCCATAAAGCGAGTAGGTTTTCTTAATATTCGTCGTGGTCTTCTGGTTGCGATTGATTCTTGTTGCTATTGAGGTACTTGTGTTGAAACCTCCCTTTCAACTGGCTCATTTCTACAGGAAAGTCTTCCCTCGTTTCCCTATCCTTTCTCTATACTGGGAAAATCAACTCTCCTTCAAACTCCACCTGCTTCGAAGCACCATCGGTCCGTGTGGTATCTCCAGATGTTACCGACTTCAAAATAGCAATCTCATCAAAAGTAACATCCCTACTAAATACAACCTTCTCCGTCTCTGGACACCATAAACGATATCCAACTCCAGAAGTGATCCCTAAGAAAATGGCTTTCTTTGCTCTCGGATCTAATTTTGATTCTTTTACATGATAGTATGCAATTGAGCCAAACACATGTAAAGAATCATAATCATTAGAAGGCTTACCATACCATTGTTCCAACGGTGTTTTACCATCAATAGCAGCAGATGGTAGACGATTAATGAGATGGCTCGCATACGTTATTGCCTCAGCCAAAAATTCTTTGCCCAAGCCAGCATTGGACAACATACACCGAACCTTCTCCAGCAAAGTTCGGTTCATGCGTTCTGCCACCCCATTCTGTTGTGGTGTATTTCTCACATGAAGTGTCTGACAATGCCATTTTCTTCACAAACCTTCTGGAAATGATCATTCCTGTACTCTCCATCATTGTCTGTGCGAAGACATTTGATCCTCCTTCCTGTTTGTGCTTCTATCATCGTCTTCCATTTGAGAAAAATTCCCAACACTTCATCTTTGGTCTTCATCGTATACACCCAAACTCTTCGAGAAAAATCATCAACAAAGGTTACAAAATAATGCTTACCTCCCAATGAAGCTGTTTTGGAAGGACCCCAAACATCAGAGTGTACATAATCCAAAATACCTTCAGTATTGTGAATAGCTGTATCGAACTTAACCCTTGTGTGTTTTCCCTTTACGCAATGCTCACAAAAGTCCATGATGCAATGCTTCAATCCTTTCAATAATCCTTGACTTGCTAAAGTCTTCAAGTATGTCGTCCATATTCTGCAAATCCGTCACATACTTGAATCAAAATTAGGCTGCAATTAACATTGCTCATAAGAAGGCATATGGCTAAAACAGATCCTTGAGGATTCAAGAAAGAGTATAAATCTTCTTATCAAAGTCTATTGTGATAATAAGGCTGCAATTAACATTGCTCATAATCTAATTCAACATGATAGAACTAAGTATGTTGAGATAGATAGACATTTTATAAGAGAAAAAGTTGATGAGGGTATCATTGATTTAAGGTATATACCCTCTAAGGAATAGAGTGCAGATATCCTTACTAAAGGACTACCCAAGGATAGATTCCAGTACTTGAGTGGCATGTTGAACTTAATTGACATCTACCGTTCAACTTGAGGGGGAGTGTAAAATTTGTAAATTTACAAACCTACTATGCAATTTGTTTTGATAATTGTATTAGCTGGCCACTATCTAAAGTATTATCCACTATGTAAAAGCACCAAGCTAGTAGTTGTCCACTATCGAAAGCTCTCCACTTTGTCCAATACCTGTCTGTCTTCTTCATGTATATATATATATGTGTGTGTGTGTAATCAGCTGATGTACAAGAATTGAATACAATTTATCTTCATGGTATGATATTGAAAGTAAAATTGAGTTTGAACTCAATTTGCCTTGACCATTACCAGGTTTAATGAAAGTTGACAAACAAATGAAGTAGTAAATTATACATTGGAAGCATGGGTGTTATATGGATAAGAAATAAATCAAATTGTTTTTGTTACTTCTCTCTCCCACTAACATGCATAAAGATTGCAGAGGTCACGTGAAGCAAAAAGACAAAGTCAAAAAAGGTGGCTGTGAAGGAAATAGAAGCAACAAGTAAAAGAAACATAGATGGTCATCAATTTCCATAAATTATGGCAGTTAAGGTGTAGAGGAATAATTAAGGAGCAGATCGCAATATGTTGAATAATTATAATATAATGGTTGGAAAAACACTACACGTAGAGCTTGGAGTCAGTTTCTGCACCTATAAATATGTGTGTTTTCATTGTAATGTTTCATATCAGTTTTAGAAGTTGTATCCGAAAAATGAGAGAAAAGAAAAGAGAGTGCCGAAGCACTTTAAGAGAAAAGGAAGGAAATTATTTTGTGAGAGAAATATAGGATAGTTGTTGTGCCTGAAAAAATTTAGAGTCTTGTTGTATTTAAATCTATAATAGAAGTATTGTTCTTTTATCTTCTTATATCTTCAATTTCCAACAAGTGGAGTTTGATAAGACAGTGGTCTACTAGGCATACGATTGATGAGAAAGGCTGCAGTGAGTACAACATCATCCTAATGAAATTTAGGAACATTGCTACTGAACATAATAGCTCTGGCTGTTTCTAGAATATGACGGTTTTTCCATTCGGCGATGCCATTTTGTTGGGGTGTACAAGGATAAGTGCTTGTGTGAACAATTCTATTAACGGTTAGATATATGGATAAGAGTTGATTGAAGTATTCATTCCTGTTATCGGTGTACAAGATTTGTATTTGGGTCTAGAACTGGGTTCAGATCATATTGTGGAAGGCAACAAACGTTTGATATACCTTTGTTTTATCTTTCAAGAGGTCTCAACTGACGCGAGTACGATCATCAATAAATGTGATGAACCATTTTGATTGTGATCTATTTAGTGTGCGCGAAGGTCCCCATAAATCACTGTGAATCATGGAAAAAGGTTGAGATAGTTTATATGGATATTTTGGAAATGAAGTACGATGATGTTTAGCCTTTTCACATAAATCACAATGAAAGATAGATGCACTTTCATTTGAAACGAGAGAGGGAAACATCTGGGAGATATAATTGAAATTGGGATGCTCTAAATGTTTATGCCATAACTCTAATTCACTCTAATTCACTAGTCTTAGAGAGAGACACTTTATTGCAAGATGGAACCCTAGGACTTTTACTTTCCTCCAGGTAATAGAGACCACTAAGTTCGTTAGCACTCCCAATCGTCGTCCCCGTCAGCAGATCCTGAAAAGAAAAGTGAGAAGCAAAGAAGTTAGCCTGCCATCTTTCTTCTTTAGCTAATTGGCTGACTAATAGTAGATTACATTTCAACTTTGGAACATGCAAAACAGAATGAATAGTGAGTGCAGCCGAGCTTTTAATAGTTCCAATTCCAGTGACAATTGATTTTGAATCATCAGCGATCTGCACAGTCATTCCATTGGTGATAGGAATATAGGATGAGAAGAGAGTCTTATTGTCAGTTATATGATCCAAGGCACCGGAGTCAACAATCCAACAATTTCCCGCACACAAACTTTTTATGACTGCTAATGCGTGGAAAAAGTTACCTCGTCTCACTACTGAAGCAGTAGGCTATTTTGTATTCTGAAGTATTGTTAGTATTTCCATAATTTTATTCAGTTGATTATCTTGGGAAGATCCACTAACTTTGGAAACTTCAGCCATATAGCTTTTTCCTTTCCCTTTCTGTGGTTTCCAGTCTACGAGTTTGCCATGAAGATCCCAGCAGGTATCCTTTTTGTGTCTTGGTTTCTTACAATGATCATAAAAAGGTCGATCCCAGCATGTGTCCTTTGTATGTCCCAATTTTTTACAATCATCGCAGAATAGTTGACCTTTAAAAACTTTTGAGTCTGTGGATCGAGCAGCAAGAGCTGAGACCTCAGGAGTTGTAGGAGTAGCAGTAGCAGCGGGATGATTCTGAAGCATTTATTTGCGCATATCCTCTTCATCATGCAGAATAGAATAAACTTCGCGCACAGAGGGCAATGACCCTTGACTAAGAATTCTAGCTTGAACATCATCGTAGACCACATTAAGACTAGCCAACAATTCATAGACTCGCTCCTCTTCTTTCTCTTTGTGATCTTCAGAGGCATCAGCTTTGAAATAATGGATTTTATTTTTAAGAGCATCAAATTCTTGCCAAAGTGATGATTTTTCAAGATAGTAATTATCAAGGGACATTTGCTCCTGCTTCAATTGCCACAACTTTTTCTTGACATCAAATATGTGGGACTGGCTTCCAGTGCTGTATGTCTCTCGAAGAGCTTCCCAAATCTCTCGGGCTGAAGGAAGATACATGAAACTCTTCTTAAGTGAAGATGAAATTGCATTGATCAACCAGGAGGATGCCAATGCGTTCTCAGATTTCCATTTTTTAAACTCCTTGGTTTCTGATGTTAGAGGCTTGACTACTTCACCAGTGATATATTGAAGTTTATCCCTTCCGTCGAGAACCAAGATCATGGACTGCGACCACTCCCGATAATTATCATCGGTAAGTTTCTCAGAAACAATAAGAACAGTAGAGATATCATTAGAATCAGATCATGACACTGAAGAAGAGGCATTAGAGATAATAGACATTGTTTTCCCTTTTTTTAAATTTTTTTCTTAATTTCTTTAATATATTATATCAGAAAGATCAAGAGAGACTGAAAGTTCGACCAAAAAAGAGAGACTGAGAGAGTGACTTTGACGGATGAAGGTCGACAATGGTGCTCTTTGACGATGGCAACGACAACAGGAAAGACGACAATTGGAACTGGGATGATGACAACAATTGAACAGAGATGAATTGCTTGACTCTGAGATGACGGACGAGTAAGCTTGGGATTTAGCTTCCTCTTCTCGAACAAGTAAAGACGTGGATTTGGCTTCTTCTTCCTCTCCTTTTTTTATTTGACCGTAATGTTCTTGGACTAGTAAGTGGTGATTGGCGAAGCACTGGATGGAGAATGCTTTGCCTCTGCAGATTGTCGGATGACAAGGACAACGAAAGTCGAGACTGGACAAGCTCTGGAGGTCGTTGGACAAGAAGCGACAGCCAGTGGGATAAATTCTAGTATTGGAATGGTGTCAGACGACAGAAAGCGAGACTAGTAACTTTTTGTAATGCTCACTGGAATCTAGGAATTTCGACAGAGTTCATAACTCTGTCTTCTTCTGGTTCAGTGTCGAATAGAAGTTGAGAACTAAACACTAAGATGGACCAGTCAAGGACGACGGACTAGGCAGACTTGAGATGTTACAGTGGGTAATGTTTGGACTAAAAAATTAGGCAATTAATCTCTTCTGCTCTGATACCATGAAGAGAAATTGTATTCAATTCTTGTATATTACATCAGCTGATTACACACATATATATATACATGAAGAAGACAGATAGATATTGGACAAAGTGGAGAGCTTTCGGTAGTGGACAGCTACCAGCTTGGTCTTTTTACATAGTGGAGGACATAGTGGAGATTACCTTAGATAGCGGCCAACTAATACAATTATCAAAACAGATTGCGTAGTGGGTTTGTAACTTTACAGATTCTGCAAATTATATTTTTTCACCTTCAAAGCTCAATCCGTTTGCACTTATATTTTTAGAACCCATTAATATGAAAAAGAAGAACAAATTACAAATAAAACAAATAACAACAACACAAAATGCAACTGAGCAAAACAAACTGTTAAAAAACAGATATGAGATAAACAAAAGAAACTGCAAGACAAAAAATACAATGTGATGGAACACTGAGTGTGAATTTATAAAGCTTCAACACACATAAATGTTGTCTATATAGAGAATTATAAATTAGTAGCATCACCAATCTCTATGCCACTTTGCTGAATTCTTGCTCAATTCTAGGTACAATCTAAATTTCGGGTACGATTATACAACGTAAATTCATCTTAACTGGGTACACTACAGTGAGTGGTGGCATCACAACACATGGCCATTAATTAGTAGCGCCATCGACTGCCTTATTTCGATAAAACTTATCTAAGGTGCTTTAACTGGGGCAATTTATTTGATAAAAGTTGCTATAATGGTGCCTTTCCCAATGCTCTAAAACACACAAAAACATAAAAAATCAGAAGGAAATGATTTGAAAAGTTGAGAAACAGGTATTATTTAGCTGAAGTATGGTAAAAATTAGCCATGACAACAACAAATGCATCTTCCACCATAAACGCGGATGGATGAAACTGAAGCATCAAATAAAAAGTACATAGAGCTTTGAATATTAGTGTAGGGGAAAGCCACATAATTAAGTTGAAGAAATTTGGAAATTAGTTCTCTCCTTGAAAGAGTCCTCCAAGGTTCTAACATCAGAATAGGGGAAAGCTATCTGAATAAGATAGATCAATGTCAAATCAAGTAGAGCACTGATAAACGTTCATCATCCATACGGGAGCATGAAGAATGATCCTTATAATTATAAGTATCTTAGCATATGAAGTTTGCGTTTAAAGCATCACATAACTTAAGCACAAAAAATACAGGGATATAAAACTTCCATAAGCTAGAGGTAGAGTTGTTAAAAAGGGTCAGGCCCATAGGATCGGCCCGTTTAAGCCCCTTTAAGGGCCGGGCTTGAAAAATGGAAAAAATATTTGAAATTAGCCCTGAAGGGTTAGCCCTGACAGGAACTCGGGCTTGAACGAGCCAGCCCTGGAGGGCCACGGGTCAGCCCTGCAGGCCCTTTTTACTATAGCTTTTTCTTTTTTTTCCTTTTTAAATTTATGAATTTTTATATATATTGTATTTGTTATAGAGTTATTTATCTATTTAACTACAAATACATAATAACTATACTCTAATTTTATGATGTAATTTATTATTTATTGCAAATAAAGATTATGGATGTGTTCATGATGCATGAGAAGAATTTCATGATAACTATACTCATGAGTTAGAGGCTACTATTCAAAGTGAAAAACAATCAAATGTCGTTAAAATCAATGATTGTAACGAAGATGACGATAATAATAGTCATCGTACTAATGTCGCTTAGTGATATGCTTTTTATGTTTTATATGAGTTATTTGTGAATAAGTTTGCTTTTAATTTTGAATTAGTGACTATGCTTATTTATTGGATAATTCATGTTGTAATTTACTAATTATATTAAAAAAATGAAGGAAAAATAGTTAAAATATGGAATTATAATTTCTGAAACATGGTGCTCTCGGGCTGAGCTTTGAAAAACATGTGTTTTTCTTACTCTAGGCCCTGGAGGGCTGGGCCCAGAGGCGGAATTAGGGGGGCTAGGGGTAGCCCCTGCCCCCTAAATTACAGAAAAGTACCTAATTTTGTTAGGTAATTACATTTTAGCTTATAAAAATTTTATGATTTTCACTTTAGTTTTTTTATATAAAGTTACATACGAGACTAAAATGGAAATATTTAAATGTTTATAGAGTTAAAATATAGTTTCTTGAAAATATGGGTTTAATTCTGTAATTTTCTCCCCCTTAAATTTAATTTCATTCTGTTGTATAATTTTCACCTCCTAATTTCAACTCCTACTCCTCCCCTGGTCGGGCCAGCGCTAGCGCTGATTAACCCCTCTACCTAGAGGGGTGGAAATCTAGGCATAGGAATTCAGTTCAGTAAAGAAACTATGTTCTTTACAGCATCAGACGGAAAAAAAATATGGAATCTTACTGAAATTGAAGATGTCATCCAGTGGGAGAAGCCATTAATTGTCTAGTTAATTAACATGACTGTTAGAGGTAAACAAGATTACTTGAAAATAAGTTTTTCATACGGGAAATAAGTAGCCAACGAAGATATATCACTTATCACTTATAGTATACAGAATAAACAAAAGCTAAAGAACAGAGAACAGAAAAAGAAGAAAGCAATCTGAATAGGCTAGATCAATGTCAATTCAAGTAGAGCACAGAGAACAGAGAAAGAAGAAAGCGAAAGAAGACGTACAAGAATATCTCAGCTCTACAATTCTTCTTCTGGACTCTTGCTTGGAGTGCGTCTCTTCCGAATCATCAATCTAATCTCTGTATGCTCATGGGTCTTATATAGAAGGCAACGAAGCTGAGAGGGTCACTCCCCTCTTCCAACGGTCATATTTTAGCGAGTTTGAAAAAAACAGTAGCCGTTGGAAATAAAAATATGCAAAGGATTTTTAACAGTTAACCTGTAATTAATGTCTAAAATGAAATAAAGCCGTTGGGGGCAAACTGGCGTGTCACAGGGATCCCGCAATTAATAGAAGCCCTAAGTCATAAATGCGCTTAGACTTCGCCCCTGCGCAGAAAAAAAAGCTTTTTTTTTTTTTTTTTTTTTATCAAGTATTATCCAAAAATTACATATTTGTACGGATTATAATAAATGAAGTACTAGTCATTGGTAATGGTAATTGGTAAATAAATGCGAGCTCGGTTTGATTTTGACTTAGTTTCTAATTTTATTATTTCTTATAATTTCTAAATTATGCATGTCTAATTAAATTTAAAAGATAAATAATGAGCACGTCATGAAGTTATCACTCCTTTAATTTTTTTTCTCTTTTTCCCTATTAATTATCTGGATTGGCTCATCTTCCCAATCAATGATCTATACAAGCGAGATATTATGAGAAATTAAAACAATGAGAGGATCTCCTCCTATAAATTATATTGAGACTTGGTCCGATACACAAACCCAGAAATGAATATTGCGTATTTTCATTTTTTGGTTGTTTTCTTTTGGCCTCTAAGACATTTTTAATTTATGTAAATTAGTTTCTTTGTGGGAAAAAATAATAGTAAATGTGCTTAGACTACGCAAATATAGAAAAAATAATAATCTTTAAAAAATTAAATTACAATATTCAGACCCTAAAATTACAGGTTTTGCAATGAATGAATTGCTTTTATTTGCACCAATCCACAAATACACTGAGTGGGAGGTGAAAGCAGAGCATTACGTCTGTAAACTATTCAAGTGGTCTACAATTTTTTTCCGGCAGAATTAGGGTAAATATATTTTGCTCCCACGGCATTATCATTTTTGTTTACATGATCCATTCAATAAACTTTGTATTTTGTTGGCAAAAAAATGTAATCTCAACTTTATTTGTTGAGACATATGACTTGTTCTTTTTACATTGCAGATCGATCATTCCTACTTCCTATATTTTGCTCTTTATCTTCTAACAAAAAAAAAAAAAAAAAAACTCTATCAATTCTCTTATTTTAAGTTAACTGTGGTTGTACAAAATTTAAATTCTTCTTTTGAAAATTATAAAAGACCTATTGACATTTATATAATGCATAAATTCATAAATTTGAAGTAATATACTATTTAATTTTGGTATGGAACCACTTGAATTCTCTACACACTATTCCATAATTCATTATCTACCCTACACTATCCCTTTTCTTCAACTCTCACAAGTCACAACAAGTTGTTAAACAATTAAAACCCTTTGTAAGGTTAACTAAGCCAAACTCTGCTGTTTCCCAAAGGTTCTCTTTCGGTAAGACAACCCTTTCAGGTGTTGCACATACACCTTTGCACAAATTAGCACAGGGGTCAAAACCAGAACAAATTCTTCTACAAACTCCACTCATACCACCTCATCCTATTTATAAGTTTATTTTGACCAAAAAAATTGGTCTTAATTATAAGTCCAGTTTCATGTTATAAATGAGATTATAACAATTTTACCAGTATTAATTGTATACATAAAAATAGAGAGAGAATAAAGAGTTGACAAATATCCAATCATAAATAAGGGCAAAGTTGAAAATCTACACCTATAATCATTGAGTTAATTATCTTTCCTTGGTATGTCAGATTTAGTTAAAGTGAACTTATAAATAGGACCAAAGTGTATTTGTCATAACCACAAGCTTTGTTTGGCCCTTGTTGACTCTGTCAGATTCATATAGCCAGGTCTATTAAATGTCTTTCCCTCTCTTGTTTTCTCCTGAAGAATGATATTGCTGCTAAACAACACGGGATTGTGATATGGAAGTGCATGAGTATAAAGTTGATGATTGAGGGCTATCATCAAATGTGCAGCATTCAAAACTCAAGGTTGAAAATAATGATGTCAGAGTCGATTGGCTTGTTGTCATAAGAGAGCCATTGAAAATAGTAGTGGCAACACCGTTCCTTCTTACTTTGATTTGTTCATGAACAAGGTCATTGGTTTCCATGGACAAAGGAGTAACTTCAGGTGACTCACAATTAGAGCTGGGAATCAACGCTGGCCCGGCCCTACAGGGCCGGCCAGTGAAGGGCCAGGGCTTAACAGAGCCCAGAGTAAGAAAAACACATGCTTTTTAAAGCCCGGCGCGAGAGCACCAGGACCAGGACCAGGGCCGACCCGAAAATTACTATTCCAAATTTTAACTATTTTTCCTCCACTTTTTTTTTTTTTAAAAATACTATTAGTAAATTACAACACGAATCATTCAATAAATAAGCACAGTCACTAATTAATAATCAAAAGAAAACTATGTTCACAAATAACTAATATAAAACATAAAAAGCATATCACTAAGTGACATTAGTACAATAACTATTATTATCATCATCTTCGTCACTATCATTGATTTTAACGATATTTGATTGTTCTTTACTTTAAGTAGTAGCCTCTAGTTCATAAGTAAGAATATCATGAAATTCTTCTCCCGCATTATGAACACATCCATAATCTTTATTTGTAACAAATAATAAATCAAATCATAAAATTAGAGTATAGTTATTATTTTTTTGTAGTTAAATGGATATATAACTCTATAAAAAATATAAAAAATATATAAATTAATAAATTTAAAAAGGAAAAAAAGAAAAAGTTACAGTGAAAATGGCCTGCAGGGCTGGCCCGAGGCCTCTAGGGCTAATTTCAAATAACTCATCCATTTTTCAAGCCCGATCCTTAAAGAGCCAGAGCTTAAACGGGCCGGCCCGACAGGCCTAGCCCGTTTTCCCGGCTCTACTCACAATAGGTACTTTCTTCCATCAACCTGCTTTCACATGGCTTCACTGTCATCCATTGCTCTAACAAGCTCTTGTTCACTGTCTTTGTGCCTCTTGATTTTGGACTACCACTCTCACTCTTGACTGTTCAAATTAAGAAATTAGAACAAAAAAAATTTAAATTTTTTATTGTATATGCCTGAGTCTTCTTATGTTTCAAAGATAGTTCACCTGAGCAGGGAGAGAATAAGACATAGCTCTCTTCCTTTTGCTTTAACTTCATCTACAGTTCCTGGAATATCCTTCCTGGAAATTGCAGGTACAGAATTTCACATGTTAACAAAAACGAAAAAACCTTAGTATCTGCTAAAAACTGTGAAGAGGTTAAATTATGCATGATCACTAGCTTGTCTGCGATAATCATCAAAAAATTTCTGAACAGCCTTCCCTTCTGCAGACATCCTTACATTAGCCTTCACACGTACCTGAACTTTATCAAGAGCATGCATGCACCTTGGTGTTATAAATGCTTGCTTTCTTACTTTTCTTCCTCTAAATATTGCTTGCAGCCTCACCCCTGGCTTGCCCTCAAAGCTCTTCTAGCCTACAAACATGAAAAATAGAAGTTGTTAACAAGGATATGGAAAAACATTATTATTAGAGAATCTATTTGATGTGATTCTTCAATCATTTGAACTTATATATGGTGATAAGTAGTTTCCAATGACGAACTGATTTGTGGCCTCAAGTCTTCTTGAACCAAGGCCAACTTAGTCCAAATATGCAGATCTCCAAACGGTGTGCACACAAGTTCCTAAAAAAATTATACTTCCTTCAGACAAGACTACAAGCTCAAGTTGTTGAGGTTTCTTATCACAACATTTGCTGGATGGGATGTGAAATTTATAAGTAGCAGCATTTATGCTCTTCACAAAATTTTATTTGAAAAAGTTTCCATTGACAATTATATGGAGTATCTAATCAATTGTGTGTGTAAAGCATGGAAGCATAATGGTGTTTGCTTTGGATATTGATGTTTATTAATTATGTGTTTTCCCCAAACATTTGTTTGATAATTGATTATGCATTTTAGTTTCAATGATTGACAACATTACTTCAAGCCCCAGAAGATTTGATTATGTATTAAACTTTCTCCTACTACTAAAATTTCTAAGACTTTTAATGTTGGAAGGAGAGGTGAGCCTAGGCGCAACGCTTAGGTTGATGCCATGTGACTTGAAGGTCATTAGTTCAAATCCTAGAAACAACTTTTCTGTTTGCGGGGCAAGGTTGGGCACATATATCCCTTCCCTAGACCCCACATGGTCGGAACCTTGTGCATTTGGCCTTTTTATAATGTTGAAAGGACCCTTACTTATTATAGAAGATCTGATTAAAAAACGGGAAAATTACACTCAGGTTCTAAGCAAGGCAATTTACTACAAGTAGGTCCCTTAAGATCACCAAGTTAGTAGAAAATCCCTATGAGCCTCCTTGCTTTTGCCCTCATTTAGTTTCTATTGTGCATGTTTGGTACGCCGATTGGGTGCCCAAATCGGACTTATGACTTATGGGATTTTTTGTTGTTGTTTGGTTGAGAAGTTGTTCCAATCGGATTTATGGACAAAAAGTAACTTATTTGAAAAGTTATTTTGGGTAGCTTTTGAGCTCTTTTTTCAAGATCATGAGGTATTTTTTAGTACCATTCAGTATACTGAAGTACTCTAAAAAATATTTTAGGGTACTGACTAATACTAAAAATAATTTATTCAAGATTCTAAAATATTTTTTCAATATCATATTTTTTACAACTGTTCAATATCCTGAAGTTATTTTTAGTACCGGTCACTACCTATTCTTGACATTTTATTTTTTAGGGTGATGATTGGTACTAAAAATAAACTTTCAAAATCATGAAGTTTATTTTTTAGTATTGTTTAGTATCCTGAAGTATATTTTTAGTACCATTTAATACCATAAAATACTCTAAAAAATATTTAGGGTATCGACTAGTACTAAAAAAATTATTTTTTCAAGATTCTAAATAATTTTTCAAGATCATGAAGTATTTTTTTATTACCGTTCAGTATCCTGAAGTATATTTTTAGTACCAATCAGTACCCTAAAAAATATTTCAGATTGACTATAAGTTTAAATATTAAAAGTTACTTATGCTATCGCCAATCTGAACATAAATCACATTTCACAATCTGACTTTTCCATAAGTTGGATTGACTATAAGTCATTTTTTTCACTAGTATCCCAAACAGGCTCATTGTATATGCTCTTACTATTGTCATTCATGCTCCATCACTTTTCAATTCATGTTTTTTCACTTGTCAATGTCACTTGTCAACAACCCATTGACAAGTAAAAGAACATTGATGGGGCATGAATGACGGCAAGGCAATGACATCTTTTTTATAATTGGGTGAGGGAAAGAAGGATGCCCCTTCACACACAACTCACAACTCCTAGCTTGGTCACACACAACCCAACCATTTGTCGATTACACACAACCCTTTCCATGTAAAATTTGTGCTTTACCTGAGTATAAGATGTCTATCCTATCCATGATAGTCTCAAGAATTAAAGTCACTTCCTTTCGTAAGCTTGTCCATCCCTTCAACCACTAAACCTAGACAAAAGGTTGTTCTAACAATAAAATCTTAATTTTTATTTTAGGATTTGATCACAATTAAGAAAGAAGTAATTATGAAAAAAAATAATTAAAAGGGGTTATATCTTGTAATATTTAAAATAAAAAGGGGGTTATTTAAAATAAGCATAAAAATAGAAATTTAAAATAATAATAATAATAAATTAAAAATATATTTATATAAAAATAATGGATTAAAGTTTAAAAGGAAAAAAATAAAATTAGAAAATATCAGGAAATTGAAAAACATGGGGTCTTTAGTTGTAATTTTTGCCCAGGCTATTTAGTTAAATACTACTTTTCCCTAATGGTCACTTCAAACAGTAAAGACATATAGTGTCTGAAACTTCTTCTTCCTCTTTCTTCAACGTCGTTTCAGTCATTTCTTCTGTCTGGTTTGCTCCTTCTTAAATCATTTTTATAGAAAAAATCACTTCTAATAACAAAAATCACTTCATAAAAATTGTTCTAATAACTTTTACTTGGTACTTTTTTGTTGATTAGAAAATATTTTGAGGTTAGGGTTTTAGGCAATTTTTGACCTATTTGTGAGGTTGGTTTACAGGTACAACCTTTGTAACTTATTGTACACATTATACATTATACTCAGGATTGACAAGCTTCTACTAGTTGGAAGGTTTTGTCAATATACAAATATAGAAATGTAGAGGATGATTAATAGTTAGTTATAATTGGTTTATTTTTGTTATTTAGTTGGTATAAAATTTTATAATGAATTTTCTATATGATCAGTCTATACATAATTCTATATTGGACATTTTTAATAGATTATATTCGAGTTAAATGATTCATTTAAATTATTGGAATTTTCTATCAAAGTTTTAATCAGTTTTGAATGTTGAATAATAAGTGAAGATTTATAATTTGACAATTTTATTATACTTGAAACCCCTAAAATTGGGGATTTTGTACAATTGAATGGTAATCAAGGACTCAAATGAGTTGTTTGGAGTAAGAAAAATATTTGAATTAATGATAAAATGAATAATTGGGAGTTTAGCATGAATTGAAATTTTTGGGTCATCAATTCAAAACTTTAAATTTACAAAATTAAATTAATTGTTCTAACTCTTTTGTGGACTAACCTTGCTTTTAGTAAATTGATTGTTGTGGACTAACTTTGCTTTGACGAGAGATAATTACTTTCCACTTGTTGTAAGCTTGTATGATGTTTGTGAGTTATTTTTAAATATATAGAATAATGACTTTGCTATTGGTTTATGAAATTATCTTACCTTAATTTCATTAAGAAGTGGCTTGTGACATGATATATATAAATTGATATTGATTGATTTATGAGAGTGGAAAAATTGTATTGACAACTTGTGCATTGATAATGACATGTGATAACCCATTTTGAGTATTGATATGAGAGGGGGTGGTGGATGTTGATTGGATGGGAGGTTATGCATAAAGGAAATAAAGGGAGTTAATTCTTCTAAAAAAAGCGAAAATAAAGTGGTGGGCTTTCAGGTGTACATTGGTTAGTCCTTTGGCCTATTTGTATTAAAATGGAAAAACCATGGTCTAGTTTATGCTCTATGGATTTTGGTTGGTCTATATTACTTGATTGGTAGGTTAGTTTAGTTGAACTACCAGTCAATTGGGTGAGAATGCCCATGGGCTCAGTCAAAGGAAATAAGATGGGGATGAAATAAAAGAGGTTAGAGAACTAATCCTCGTGTTTTGATTGTTGTTAGCCTATTTATCCTTGTTAGCCTATATGATAAATATGAGAATGAGATTATGTTGTTATGAATTAATGTACATGTAACCATGTGACATTTTTTTTATAATGCTATGAATTAATAAATGTTCTATTTGACACTTCATGAGTACTTACTCGTATGCCTGATGAGATAGATTATTGGTTGTTGAGGCTTTTAACTCACCCTATTGATTTAACATTTTTCTAAGTGATAGTTCTAGTATGGGTCTATTAGGGAAGATTTCGGAAGCTTAAGAGTAATGCATCAATCTCTTGGTTATAATTATATATTGCCACATTAGGGTTCGGTTCCTCCGGCATACTTTGAACTATTTTGAAACTTGATGCATTTAACCATATGCTTTAAATTTCTCTATTACTAGATTACTTTTAAACATGTGGATTCACAACTTGATTTGGTTTAGACATTTTGATATGTGATAAAGTATTATTCTGTTAAAGTAACTAATTATATTGATCAAACTCTTAATTAATTATTGTTTTAAGGAAAGGACTTTTACACTAAACCTGTTTTTGATGGAGGTAGGATTCCAATCGGTGAAAGATCTATTGTCAATGTCAAATCATATGAATGAACAACTAACTAGTGACAAATTTGAGTTAACTTCAAGAATCAAAGTCACTCCCTTTGGTGAGCTTGTACAACCATTCAACCGCTAAACCTATAGACGAAATAAGGTGGTGGGCTTTCATGTGTACACTAGTTAGTCACTACCTTTGGTGAGTTTGTCCACCCCTTCAATAGCTGAACCGACAGACTAAGGTTGTTCTTAAACATGTTTTTTTTTTTGTAAAAGGTATGATTCAAACCTATGCAGATATGATGTGTAAAGCCTTGTGAATGTACCTCAAACCTATGATAAATTTGAGTTAACCTCTGGAATCAAAGTCACTCTTTTTTATGAGCTTGTCCCAGCCCTTCAACTATTAAACCCACGGACACAGTGTTGTCTCTTTTTGATGATGGAGGTGAGATTTGAACCCTTCAACCAATAAACCCATAGACAAAGGGTTTATCTGTTGTTGATAGAGGTAGGGTTTGAACCTGTGTAGGATCTGCTATGAAACCTTAGGAATGAAATGCTAACCAGTGACAAATTTGAGTTAACCTCAGAAATCAAAGTCACTCCCTTTGGTGAACCCACAGACGAAGGGGTGTGTCTTAAACATGTTGACAGAGGTTGGGATTTAAACCTGTGCAGTATCTGCTGTAAAACCTTAGGAATGAGACGTTAACTAATGACAAATCTGAGTTAACCTTAGGAATCAAAGTCATTTTGACAGAGGTGAGATTTGAACTTGCACATCTGATGTCAAACCTTAGGAATGAAAAAGATTTTTGCAGATACTAATATATCATAACAGAGGTGGATATTTTCCAACTATAAGTGAAGCTAGACCCTCAACCTCTGATCCTTCTACTTCTCTAATCTCTCCTTCTATTGCTAGAACCCTTTCTCCTTCCATGAAAAGAACCTTAGCAAATAAAATAGAAAACCTCATAGAGGTTACTCATCGCAATACTAATCTTCCTCTTTGATAATTGAATATTTTATACACTTATTTCTATCTCTTGGGTAATAAATTTAGGATTGTTAGTTGATAAATAATGGGCTTTAATGCTTATTTGGGCTTTGGGCTTTTATTGGATTTAATTTATTTTGATGATAAAATTCCAGATTTACAATGCTTCATTTTTTTAACCATAACTCTTGAATCAGATATCAGATTAGCCTAATTATTGTCTCATATTTTAGATGATTCAAAGAGCTACAAATGTTATAAAGACTTGGAAGACAAATTCAAACAAGAGGATGGTCAATCTTGGAGCCAAAGTCAAGGCATTTTTCTAGGTTTTTATTTGGGCCCGAATTTTGTAAAGACCCATTTGTTATTTAAGTCTATTTCTTTTGGGCTGGATATTTTATTACTTGGAGCCTGATTTCATTTTGCCATTTTAGGTTAGGTCAGATGGTGGCTACAAACATCTTGTCATTTATGTTTTTTTTATAGTTTTGAAGATCAAACATAGACTTTTAAAAATTTTCTGAAATGTTCTTCATCTCTTCTTCGCATTCTTCGCTATTTTACCCAGCCATGCTTAGCTAAACCTCTATGATTAACCCATGGATTAGGGATTCCGTATTCCAGAGGACTCACGCTTAATCAGTAACATCTAAACTCGTTTCTGCCTTCTTTTATCGGATTCAATTTATGGATTTGGATTGGGCTTTTGATTAAAAACCCAGATCAATTCATCCCAAGGACACAATTTGAATTGGGTTTAAGTGATCGCTTGGTGACAAACTGCTGTTCTGAATATATTCTGGATGATCATTCAGTCGAGGGAATTTCTGGACAAACGCAGAAATTTCGGTTTGTCCAAAATCGATCATGAGTTCAGTGTATTATTTTTATCTCATGAAGGTTCAGGAATTCCTGGTTTTGGGTTAGTCATTTTAGTCTGATTAATTATGTTTTCCTTATCTGTTTTTTTAGTTCGATTTATTTCGTATTGAAAAACTCCCCCCAATTATTTACTATTTCATTATTTAACTGTTACAAATTGAACCTACTGTGAATTCTGTGGGAAACGATCCAGGTTACACTATATTGCAAATCTTTTGTTAACTTGGTTATTTTGCGAGAGGTCGACAATCTCTTGTCAAAATTTGGCGCCGTTGCTGGGGAATTTGCATCGATTTGTTTAGTAACAGTAGAGTAGTTTATTGTAGTTTGATTGGTTCTGGTGACTGGGCAAAATTGTTTCTCACCCTGATCAATCATAAGAGGACTTTTTGACAAGGAATTGGGCATTCTAAGCAATAATCACCCCCTTTGCGGAGTGAGGTCTAACTTGAAATTGCCAAATTCTATCATTTAGTCCCTGTATTTCACTGTTTTTGGTCTCGGTGGGACGTAGTCGGTATTTTTCAAATTGTACTAGGATTTCTACTAAGACTTGGCAGTATCTCTGATTGGGCTGAAAATTTGTCAGTTGATAGATTTTGACCTAAATCTCAGGATACATCGTTTTGCCATGTAGTCTTCATTTTTTAGCTATATTCCATCGTTTAGACTACTTTTTCAATTGGGTAAAGGAGCAAAAATACACATGTCCTTTACCCCCAGGAGTGCCCAGCACCATTTGTTTTTTTTTTTGGAGTGAAAGTACACATGAACTTTCAATAGTGCAACAAAAATGCCATCACCGTTAATTTGGGTTAACAGATGTTATTTTTTATGGTGGGCCCCACACCATTTTCATGAAAATCCCAAAATAACCCTGATTACAAAAAAAAAATCTACAAGATTTGCGACACAACCGATCTGCAACACAACCAATCTGGATCTGTGACCCCTAGCTCCATTTGATCTAACCTCCTCCTAACCTTGATCTGTGACATCGCTAAAGCTCGATCTGATCTGACCCTCCTCCCAACCTTCATCTGTGACGCCTTCTTCTCCGATGCTCTATTTTGTTATCGGCGTCTACAGTTGAAGTTTAGATGGAGATCAGGAATCAATGTAAGCAACTGATTCATGAAAAGCTCGATCTGATCTGACCCTCTTCCCAACCTTGATCTGTGACGCCTTCTTCTCTGGTGGTTTATTTTTTTTCTCAACGCCTACAGTTGAAGATCAGATGGAGATCGGGAATCAACGTCAGCTACTGATTCATGAGTGGAAGAAGATGAACAATTCTGGTTTAGGTCATTTTAAATAGCCGTCCCTCGTAAGTCCTTTATGCTATTGCATCTCATACTTCGTCTCTTTCTCCAATCCCTCACATTCCCTTCCTGTTCGACCGTCAGCTTGTCACCCTATTTTTCCAGCTGCGGAGCTCTTTGGCCTCTCCCTACCTAATTCCTCTGGTTCATACTCTTGTACGTTCACATCTAAGGTTATTGAAGCATCCTTGAATTTTGATGCCATTTGAATAATTATGAACCGACCAAACTTGTAAGAATTATTATTTCTAAAATGGAAGATATGAGAGAGTATTTGAACAATAAAGTTTTCGTCGGAACTTGTTACAATGTCATTGAAACATCCTTGAATTTTGATGCCATTTGAATAATTATGAACAGACCAAACAAGTCTACTTACTTTTTCGCCATTTAGGTTTATCCATCAATTTGGATATCGTATGGTGCATTTTTTTTATAGTACTCAAATTCAATTTAAAGGGATGTCGTGTGTTTAGCTCTGCATTTGTTCTCTTTCAAGTGCCATTTTCACAATTGTAGTGCTCCTTTTTAATCAACTCGTTCTTCGATAGATGCTGAGCTTTGGTTTCTGGTTTCTTATTAATTTGCAGATTGTTGTTGATTAGGGTTTCTGGTTGTTCTGGCTGCTCAAGAACCGAAAGAAAGAAGATCGAACTGAGTTTTTTTAGTCTGGGGCATTTTAGTATTTTCACATTGCAAGTTAACAGCAGTTAGAGGAATATAACGGTGGTGGTATTTTTGCTCCACTTTTGAAAGTTCATATGTATTTTTGCTCCCAAAAAAAGCTTATGGTGTTGGACGCTCCCGAAGTTAAAACACATGTGTATTTTTGCTCATTTACCTTTTTCAATTTTTTAAGTTTTTTATTGCATTTTTGGGTCCCCTAATGGTATAGAATTGTTTATGTGGTGGTCCCATAAATTTTAAAAATCATTTGATAGTGTTTTTGCATTTGTTTTGGTTAATTTCTAGTGTGGTTTTCTGTTTTTGTGTTAAGTCTTCTAGTATCCTATTAGTGTTTTTGTTGTTTTGTGACTGTTTTTGTTGTTTTGTGAGTCTGTCCATTCTGTCATATGCTATGGTATGAGTACTAGGAATACTACCAATCCAGATGATTTATTAGAAAGAGATCCTGAAATAGAGAGAACTATCCTAGCTGCTAGAAGGGCTGTCAGGTTAAGTCAAGTAGTTACTACGGATCTTTTTTGAGATTCTGAACTTGACTTTATTTCTCTGTTTGAGTCTTATGATTTTACTAATTCTAGTAGCACTTTTGCAAATTCTGAAAATATGGCAGAACAAGAAAACCGTCCAACTTTAAAAGAACTGGCTGCACCTGCTGTGGTCAATCAACCTTTCTGTATTCAAAATCCTGAACTTGGAGCTAACTTTGAATTGAAATATGGTCTTATCCATTTGTTTCTAAAGTTTCATGGTCTTGCAGGTGAATGTTCTTACAAGCACTTGAAGGAGTTCCATGTGGCATGTAATATAATGAAGCCACAACCTATTGATGAGGAGCATATCAAATTGAGAGCTTTTCCTTTCTTACTTGAAAGGGGAGCTAAGGACTAGTTGTTCTATCTTCAACCTCAATCCATTGGTAGCTGGAATTACATGGCAAAATTGTTTCTAGAGAAATTCTTCCCTTCCTCAAGAGCCACTTCCATCTAAAAAGAAATCAGTGGTATTAAATAAGTAAACAGGGAGAACATGCATGAGTATTAGGAGAGGTTCAAGAGATTGTGTGCAAGTTGTCTATACCACCAGATCACTGAGAAACTCTTGATTACCTACTTCTACGAGGGTGTGCTACCTAATGATAGAAATTTGGTTGATGCTTCTAGTGGTGGGGTTCTGCAAAACAAGTCACCAGAGGATGCTCAAGACTTATTATCCACTATGGCTGCCAACTCACAGCAGTTTGGTACTAAAGCAAACAGTACCCCTGTATACCATATTCAAATGCCTCATATTACAGATCAACAAAGACTTGAGAATAGGCTTGATGACTTGACCTCTTTAGTTAGGCAGTTGGCAGTCACACAGATAGTACATACTTCCCTTCCTCAGATTGGGTATTCATGTGGATTTTGTGTTGACCCCTACCATCCTACTGACTCTTGCCCTACCTTGCAAGATCACAATTACCAACACCAATCGATAGCTGCGGTTAGTGTGTTTCCAGGAAAGCCACAATACCAGCAACAAAATAGTGCCTTCTCTAATACTTATAACCTTGGCTAGAGAAACCACCTTAATTTTCGTTGGAACTAGAATTAGGGCAACCAGTTTCACTAGAATCAAAATTCTAGAAATTACCAGCAGAGGCAATTTAGACCACAGAGTTTCCCACATTATGCACCACCTCTACTTCCAGCCATATGTGCACCTCATTAGGTAGCACATTAGCCTAGTAGTAGTGGTTCCTCTAGTTCCTTACTGGAGGATATGATGAAGCAATTTGCTAAGAATACCATGCAATTCTAATAGCAAACTGAAACTTCTATTCAGGTTTGCAAACCCAGATTGACCAATTGGCAACTTCATTGAACTAGCTCCAACCTCAAGGTTCCAACACTCTTCCCTCACGGACCATTCCTAACCCTAAAGGGAACATGAGTGCTATCTCCCTACAGTCTGGCAAGCAATTGGAAAAGCCTAAGCTAGCTGCAAATGTGATTACATCAAATAAAGGGTCAAAAAAATTGAAGATTGACTCTAAAGCTAAAGAGGCAGCAAAGCAAAGTGAAGAGGACATCCCTATTCCTCTTCCTTTCCCCCAAAGATCAATTCAATCCAATAAATTGGCAAAAAAATCACAAGCTGTAGAGAAAGACATTCTAGAGACTTCCAAGAAAGTTGAGATCAACATTCCTCTCTTGGATGCAATCAAGCAAATTCCTAAATATGTTAAGTTCCTGAAAGAGCTGTGTACCAACAAGAAGAAATTGAAGGGAATTGTACTTGTGAGCCTTAATCAGAATGTGTCTGCACTCCTACAGCCTATGTCTTATAAGTGCAAGGGCCTAGGTATGTTTTCTATTCATTGCATTATTGGTAATTATAGATTTAATGATTGCATGCTAGATTTAGGTGCCTCTATTAATGTCAAGCTTGCATCTGTTTATAAATCTCTCAATCTTAGTCCATTGCGTCCTACTAGTGTTGTTGTCCAATTAGCTAATAAGAGTAATGCTCATCCTGCTGGTTTAGTTGAAGATGTATTAGTCAAAATAAATGAATTGGTCTTTCCTGCTAACTTTTACATTCTAGAGATAAAGGATGAATCTCCTAGGAATATATCACCAATTATTCTAGGTAGGCCTTTCATGAAAATAGCTAGGACTAAGATATATGTACATTTTGGTTTTTTTTTTCACGGAATGTAGTGATACTATTGTAAATTTCAATATTTTTGATGCCATGAGATATCCTAAGGAAGAGTATTCTATTTTGTGCATAGATGTGATTGATGATGTTGTAGATGATGTTATTGCTAATTGGTATGGTGATTATCCAGATATTGCATCCATGAGTGATTGTGTTATCTGTGATTATTCTGATGATGCATGAAGTCCTATATGCACTAAGATTGATGCTACATTATGTGTTAATATTGATTGTGAGAGTACCTCTTTGCATTCTGATATTGACAGTGATGTTCTTTATACTATTGATTGTGAGAGTGCTTCCTTGCATGATGTGCTGATATCTGATTCTAATAGTAAATTACCTAGACATAGTTCTGCTTCTTTGTGTATAGTTTCAAGGATTTCTTGTGTACACCTACAGAAGTTATCGAACAACCACTCAAGCTTCTTCCCTCCATTGAGCAACCACCCAAGTTGGAGTTGAAATTCCTTCTGAATCATTTGAAGTATGCTTATCTAGAGGTGAATGAACAGTTTCCAGTCATTGTGGCAAACAACCTTCTGTCAATCAAGAAGAGAAGTTGCTAAGCTTATTGAGAGCAAACAAGAAGGCAATTGGGTGGACACTAGCCAATATTGTTGGTATTAGCCCCTCCATGTGCATGCATTAGATTTTGTTAGAAGATTAGGCTAAGCCAGTGAGGCAACCCTAGAGATGCCTTAATCCACTTATCCTTGATGTCGTGAAGAAGGAGGTCACTAAGCTTCTGCAAGCTGGTATTATCTGTCCCATCTTTGATAGCCGGTGGGTTAGTCCGGTTTAGGTGGTTCCCAAGAAGTATAGAGTGATTGTGGTGGCCAATCAGAAGAATGAGCTCATCCTTACTCGAGTCCAGAATAGTTGGAGAGTTTGCATGGACTATGAAGACTCAACCAAGCCACTCGTAAGGATCATTATCCTTTACCATTCATTGACCAGATGTTAGAGCGGTTGACTAGTAAGTCTCACTATTGCTTTCTTGATGGCTACTATGGCTACTTCCAGATCCATATTACTCCTGAGGATTAGGAGAAGACGACCTTCACATGCCCCTTTGGAACATATGCCTACCAAAGGATGCCTTTTAGCCTTTGTAATGCGCCTGGCACCTTTCAATGTTGTATGATAAGTATTTTCTCTAAGTTTCTAGAGGATTTCCTAGAGTTTTTCATGGAGAGTTTCATTGTATATGGGTTTGATTTTGATGCATGATTAGCTAACTTGTCTAGAGTTTTGCATAGATGCATAAAGTCCAATCTTGTACTGAATTTTGAGAAGGGTCATTTCATGGTTGAGTTAGGGATAGTTTTGGGGCATTTCTAGTAAGAGTATTAAAGTAGATCTTGCTAAGATTGATATTATTACTACTTTGTCTTACCCCATATTTGTGTTGGAAGTTTGTTCTTTTCTTGGTCATGTAGGTTTCTACCGAAGATTTATTTAGGATTTTAGTAAGACTGCCAACCCTTGTCCAACCTTTTGCATAAGGACATTGACTTTGTATTTGATGATGAGTGCAAGTTGGCCTTCAATCACTTGAAGCGGTGTATGACTACAACCCCTATGATCCAACCACCGGATTGGCTTCTTCCATTCGAGCTTATGTGTGATGCCTCCAACTATGTTGTTGGTGTTATTTTGGCTCAACGAGTTGACAAAGCCTCTCATGTTATTGCATATGCATTTAAGACCTTGGATTCTGCCCAGTCCAATTACACCACCACTGAGAAAGAGTTGTTGGCTATAGTATTTGCCTTTGATAAGTTTAGATCATATCTTTAGCTAGTAGAGTAATTGTTTTCTTTGACCATGCTACATTGAAGTTTCTTTTGAAAAAGGCAGATGCTAAGCCTCGACTCATTCAATGGATGTTATTGCTCCAAGAGTTTGATGTTGAGATTCGAGATAGAAGTAGAGCACAAAATTGGGTAGCTGATCACTTGAGTCGTATTTCTCATTCTCCCTCTTACCCTTCTCCTATTCAGGTTAATTTTCCTGATGAGCAGCTTCTTTAATTGCAAAGTAAGATTCCATGGTATGCTGATTTGGTTAATTATTTGGTTGCTAGAGTTTTACCTACTGATTCACTAGGGCTCAAACTTTGAAATTACAAAGTGAGTCTAAATATTATGTTTGGGATGACCCTTATTTGTGGAGATTTTGTAGTGGCGAAGTAATTACCATATGTGTGCCTGATTATGAGTTTAATTCTATCTTACACTTTTGTCATGCTTCTACTTGTGGTGGTCACTTTGGACCTCAAAGAACTCTTAGGAAAGTGTTAGATTGTGGTTTATTTTGGCCTTCCCTATTTCATGATTCCTATATGTTTTATAAGTCTTAAAAAAATTGTCAAAGGGTAGGGAAAATTTCTGTAGGCATGAGATGCCCCGGAACCCTATATTGTTTTATGAAATCTTTGATGTATGGGGTATTGATTTTATAGGTCTATTTCCTGTTTCTTATGGTTATACTTACATACTGTTGGCTATTAATTATGTTTTCAAATGGGTTGAGGCGAAAGCCACCCGGACTAATGATTCTTCTGTGGTGGTAGATTTTGTCAAGTCTAACATTTTTTTGCAAGTTTGGTATTCCTAGAGCCATTATTAGTGTCCAAGGCTCTCATTTTTGCAATCGAAGCATGGGTGCTTTGTACGTAAGTATGGAGTTCTTCACAAGGTCTCCACAGCATACTATCCTCAGACTAATGGTCAAGCTAAAGCCTCAAATAGAGAGATTACACAAATCCTTCAAAAGACTGTTAACTCTACCTGGAAATATTTGAGTAAGCGATTGGATGATGCTTTGTGGGCATATTGCATTGCCTATAAGACTCTGATTGGGATGTCTCTCTATCGCCTTATCTTCGGTAAGGCATGTCATCTTATGGTCTAGTTGGAGCATCAAGCCTATTGGGCCATTAAGCAGTGTAACATGGATTTGGCTATGTCTGGGATGGTACGAAAGCTGCAGCTACAAGAGTTAGATAAGCTTATATTGAATGCCTATGAGAGTTCACGGTTGTACAAGGAGAAGACAAAGGCATTCCATGATAAGCACATATTGAGGAAAGAATTTTATGTGGGCCATAAATTTTTTCTATTCAATTCCCGTATGAAGTTTATGCTAGGTAAGCTTTGTTCTAGATAGGATGACCCTTTTGTGATTACTAATGTCTTCCTTTTTGGTGTTGTTTGGTTGTGTGATCCACTCACAGGATGGACCTTCAAGGTCAATGGACACCGCCTCAAGCAATTTCATGAGGGAGACATGAAGCAACTTGAAGAAGCAGAGATCCTACTCATTGATGGCACTTATCCTCTATAAATCCCTTGGGGAGTATTCTTCTTTCTTTCTATACCTCTCTTTTCTTTTATTTATTCCGTTTTCACACTTTGGTTTTTTCAAAATAAAATTATTTTGCGAATAATACAATTTCTCTTTCTATGATTGCCACATATTACGAACTTGGACATTTGGGTTTTAATAGATAATTCTATTTGGACTGCAATTCTGAACTCTTGGATTATATGTCTTGGTAGTTGATTTTGTGGTGCTAAATGCATGATTTGATATTTACCTATGTGAGATTTTGGGCTTGCTTGAATAGAACTCATCTTTTACCATTCTTTCTTTTATGTGTGCATCTACTCATGATTTATGTTTTCTAGAACTTGCTCCCTTTCTTTTTGAAACTACATTTTCACTTACATGTATAAATATGATGGAGACTTATTTTCTTTCTTTCATTTCTCTACTTTAGCCAAATAGCCTATCCTTTACATCATATTCCTTTTGCTAGTCCCTTTGTGCCTTTTTGAGTCATTCTTTTATAAACCACATTACTAGTCTAAGTGTAAAACCAATTTTTACCCTACCTTGGAATTACATTGGGCATTGGTTTCACTTTTGTTTTGTCTTTAAGTGTGGGGGAGAGATATTTGATTTTGTGTCATTCATCAATTGACATTGATTTGGTTATTGAAAAAAAAAAGAAAGAAAAGAAGAGAAAAAGAAGAAAGAGAGAAACAAAAAGAAAGAGAAAAAGAAAAGCAAAAACAAAAACAAAAACAAAGAATAAAGAATAAAAATATACATATAATTTTAGTGATTTCATTTTCTTTAACTACTGCTTTTTTAGATTTCCTTGGTGCTTAATTAGCCTCTCTTTTCCATACTAATACATATGTTCACCCTAACTCCATTACAACTATAAATAATAAGCTCTCTTGATTTATGCATGCATGTGTTATGATTAGTGGATAAGTAGAAATTGAGAAAGCTTATGGTAGAACAATTTTATTGAGTAGAATTTGAGTGATACACTTATTTCCCTATACACTTGAGAAATTGATTGAGGGTATCCTTTGAGAGATCATATTGTGTGACTAGCATCATTGATTGAGATTGCCATGATTTGTAATTTGATATGAAAGGATTTCAGTCTTGATTGCTTGGTCATTTGAAACCTTGTGTTTCTTTGTTCAATTTTTACACTGTTGGCAATTATAAGAAATGAAAATTTCTTTCTTCCAATTTTCTTTTCTTTTGATTTTGCTCAAGAGTGCAAAAGGATAAGTGTGGGGAAATTTGATAATTGAATATTTTATGCACTTATTTGTATCTCTTAGGTAATAAATTTAGGATTTTTAGTTAATAAATAATAGTCTTTAATGTTTATTTGAGCTTTGGGCTTTTAATTGGATTTAATTTATTTTAATGATTAAATTTCAGATTTACAATGCTTCATTGTTTTAACCATAACTTTTGAACCAGACATCGGATTAGCCTAATTCTTATCTCATATTTTAGATGATTCAAAGAGCTACAAATTTTATGAATTCTTGGAAGGCAAATTCGGACAAGAGGATGATCAATCTCGGAGCTAAAGTCAAGGACGTTTTTTTGGATTTTTATTTGGGCCTGAATTTTGTAAAGACCCATTTATTATTTTAATCTATTTCTTTTGGGCCGGATATTTTATTACTTTGAGCCCCATTTTGTTTTGCCATTTTAGGTTAGGTCAAATGGTGGCTACAAACACGTCATTTACGTTTTTATAGTTTTGAAGATCAAACATAGACTTTTAAAATTTCTTTGCAATGTTCTTTATCTGTTCTTCACGTTCTTCATGTTTTTCGTTGTTTTACCCAACTATGCTTGGCTAAACCCTCTCTGATTAACCCATCGATTAGGGATTCTGTATTCCAAGGGATTCGCACTTAATCGGCAACATCTAAACTCGTTTCTGCCTTCTTTTATTAGATTCGATTTCTAGATTCGGATTGGGCTTTTGACTAAAAACCTAGATCGATTCATCCCAAGAACACAATTCAAACTGGGTTTAAGTGATCATTGTGTGATCGCTCGATGACATGCCGCTATTCCAGATATATTCTGGACAATCGTTCAGTCAAGGGAATTTCTGGACAAACGCAGAAATTTCGGTTTGTCCAGAATGGATCACGAGTTCGATGTATTATTTTCGTCTGATGAAGGTTTTGAAATTCCTGGTTCTAGGTTAGTCGTTTTAGTCTGATTAATTACATTTTCCTTATCTATTTTTGTTTTAGTTCGTTTTACCACATATTGAAAAACTCCACCCAATCATTTACTATTTCGTTGTTTAACTGTTACAAATTTAACCTATTATGAATTCTGTGGGAAATGATCCAGGTTATACTATACTGCAAATCTTTTGTTAACTTGGTTATTTTGTGAGAGGTCGGCAATCTCTTGTCACTCTTCTCAACCCGAACAGAAGACCTCATCCGAAATAGGTTGTTTTGACTACTAGGACTAGAACAATGTACTCTTCTTATATAGGAACACTATTCTACTGTTGAGATCTCTCCATATCTTATTGGTCTTTGGAAATCTCAGGGATATATCCATCTCTATCTTAGTGTTGTTCATCTAATTCTTACACGAGTTATTTGAATGGTCTTGTTGGTGCACTCCTTACCACTCTTAGCAAGGGCAGTGTTATCCTGACTATTGAGCCTGATTACAATGTTACACTATTTGATCTAACCCTATCTGGACAATGGAAAGTTCAAGTCCAGATTACAGGAGCTAAACAAGATTCCTAGGCTATCATGACCACTCTTCTTCATCATCAGATCATATATCATCTTCATAATCACGCTTTTGATCTTCATCTTCCACACTCCACAAAAGATGCACTTGTTGCAATCTCTCAAACAGAGCAGATGATACTTCTATCATTCAAATTCCTTGCCAGATCCTTAAGGAAGATGAAGATCTGAATGCCATGAAAAAGCTTCTCATAATTGCTAATCCATTCTATTGGCATTATCTAATTAAGTTCTTCCTTGGGGATTTGGTGAGGAACTTGAATGATAAAAGTACCATCTGCTCTATTTGAGAGATTACAACAAGTGCATCTTTTGTGGAGTGTAGAAGATGAAGATCAAAAGCATGATTTTAAAGACGATATATGATCTGATGATGAAGAAGAGTGGCCATGATAACCTAGGAATCTTGTTTAGCTTCTGTAATCTAGACTTGAACTTTCCATCGTCCATATAGGATTGGATCAAATAGGGTAACATTGTAATCAGGCTGAATAGTCAGGATAATACTATCATTGCTAAGAGTGGTAAGGAGTGCACCAACAAGAGCATTAGAATAACTCATGTAAGAATTAGATGAACAACACCAAGATAGAGATGGATATATCCTTGAGATTTCCAAAGACCAATAAGATATGGAGAGATCTCAATAGTGCAACAACGAGAGCATTAGAATAACTCTTGTAAATTGAATCTAAAAGAGACACTTTGGTGGTAAGAACTAGACAAACAACACCATGATAGAGAGATCTCAATAATAGAATAGTGTTCTTGAGGAGACTGTTAACTATTAGAAATTAACAACATTCCAGCACATTTTCCCTCTATTTTTACCTATTTTAGGTTCAAAATGTGCTTGTCAAAGTATCAAGCAAAATTGATAGAAAGCCTTGTTATATTCTACAGAGTTTGAGATTCAATTGAGAATTGATAATTCCTCCCTCTTTTGTAGGAGGATGGAGACAAGATTTGAAGTTCTAAAGAACCAAGAAACAAGGAAAGAAATGAAGGCAATGAAGCAATACAAAGTTTGAAGGACTTGTGCAACTGGCCGTGGCAAGTTGACAAAATTGCTATAGCAAGTCGAGGAAAATAGCTCTCTGTCTAAACTAGCCACGGCAAGTTGTGCAACTTGTTGTGGCCAGTCGTGAAAAAGTGCAGCTGCGTGTTTTAACTTCAAAAACAACAAACCCCTATTTAACTTAAAGGGAAGGGTCGAAAAACACACTTCTCACACTGTGGAACCTTGGAGCAGCCATTAGAAGAGCTTGGGAGAGAGATTTGGAGCATTTTGGAGGCTTAGGTACCAATCTCAAGAGTGATTTTGAGATTTGTACCTTGGTTCTTCCTCATTTTCTTCTCTTTTCCATTTTGTTTCTTCATGGGCTATGTAGCTATGATTAGACTATGAGTAGCTAAATATTTTATTCTAGGGTCCTTTTGACCCTTTGTATGGATTAATACTTGGATTCTCCTCTCTTTTGGTAGATGTATGTGTGTGTGTGGTGTTGATTTCAACCTAGGTTTAATGCTTCTAAGTGATTGGCCTCTATTTAGATGATTTATTCACTTGGGTTTAACTTGAGAAAGCTAATCTAGATGTAGAACTTGATTGAAATCATGCTTGTCTTGAAGTTTGCTTGATAAATGGATAGTTTGTTGGTAAAATAGAGATATATTTACTAATCTTGCATGGTCACATTAAGGTTGTTACTTACATATTGATTTTTATTAATTGTAGCAAGATATTGTGCATTTTAATGAGAAGAGAAACTTGATTTTGACTTGAGAGAACTTATCAAGTGTTTGTGAACCTTACACTAACACATATATGTATTGAAACACTAATAGAGAGGGAAATTGATCAAGTGTTATGAAATGCAAAAGGGGAAGAAGAATACTAGGTTTTATTTAATCCTTGAAATCCAAAAATCATTTGCTTTTATCAATTTTTAGTTTGAGAAATAGTCTTTAAATATTCTCATTCCTCATCAAAACTTTGTTTTAGCTCAACTAGATTGAATTCCCTAAGCCTATTATTTGACCAATTTGTGATGCTAATCCTCGTTGGAACGATACTCTACTTATCACTTTATTACTTGCATGACTCGTACACTTGCAAGGCAAATAAAGACGCAGGAGGAGTACATTGTTCTAGTCCTAGTGTTTAAACAACCTCTTTAACATAAGGTTTTCTAGTTCTGATCAGTGTCCTGATAGAACTGGAAAAGGAATCGGATCTATAGTATATTATTCACTTACGGGCTGAGAAGAGGAAGATCGGTATTGCCTATTGGAGGATCAGGATGATTAACCTCTATGAGGTTTTCTATTTTATTTCCTAAGGTTCTTTTCATGGAAGGAGAAACGGTTCTATGAATAAAAGGAGAGATTAAAGAAGTGCAAGGATAAGAGGTTGAGGGTCTGGCTTCACTGATAATTAAAAAGTATTCTTCTTACTCACCTTTGTTCTAGTATATTAGCAATATTTGCAAAAATCTTTATGCTCTGATACCATACCAGAGGGTGGATGTATCAGGATCCTAATGATAATCTAATAGGATCCTAATGATAGTCTAATAGGATCCTAATGATAGTCTAATGACAGTGTTGTGTCTTTAAACAAAGAGCTAGAAAGTCTGAGACACAGACATATAGGAGATCTTTAGATGAGGAAAGAGTCCAGTGGCCAATCTGAGCTTCATCTCTTACTCATATGGTCCATGGCACTTTAGGATTTAGGCCTCATTCCAAGACACATGATACTGGCACATTCAATATGTTGTTGATTTTCAGTACTCTTTTATACTGGATCGTGGTCTTGATTCTGTTCTGATGCAGAGGTGCACAGATGCAAGGTTCCTCATAAAGAGGCAAGTGCAGGGCATACTTAAAATCTATGGAGCAGATAATACTTACATATTAAGAACTTTGGCTTGCAAAAGCAAGAAGGAAACTTAGGAAGACATATAGAAAATTTCTTATTGATTTCTCGATCTGCCTCTAACTGAAGAGAGAGGCTTTGCTTATATAGGGAAGCTGATGTACAACTAGACAAACCCCTTGAGTTGAAGGATAAGACACACTTACAAAAAGATGAAAATTAAAGACACCAGACAATAGTACAGAGACACTCATAAAGTAATAGTACTATACATGACAAAAGTAAGGACACATTACTTTTACAAAACACGTGAAAATATAAACTAAAAGACAAGCTACCGACACTGGCTTTGGGAACCCTTTACAAATTGGTTCATGACTAGGAGAGAGATTGTTGTAATCATTATTACCATCATTGTCATAAAGTTGAAGATAGCTAAGTGGGTCAAAATCACTGTGATATGGATCCAGGCAAGTAATGTCATCTAGGCTGTGATCTTGGGCCTGTGGCTGAGTGCAGTGAGATGGATACTAAGATGAGTCTGAAAGTGGAAGTGATAAAGACAATCAAATGAGGTTCGTAAGGTCTGGACCCCACAAAGGGTGCCAACTTACCTCTAACTAGTCCTCCAAGCACATCTAGCCCTTTCTCGAACGAAAGCTAGCTTTCCCTCAAAATTTTTGTTACTTGATGGCCAAGTTCTCTTTACTTGTTAGCCAAGTTTTTTCTTGTCTTGCCCAATAAGCCCTTGACTTCTGTTAGTTCCTGTCTCATCTTCATTAAGTTTGCAAACATGGAGCAAAAGAAGGTAGAGGACGAATATGGATGAAGAAAGAGAGAGGGAGAGAGAGGTCGGTTGAGGCTGGAAGTTTTGCAATATGTGCTATGCATTTATTGGGGCAGGCAGAGGAGACCCAATTTCTAGGTTAGCCTATTCATCGTCTCTATCACAGTACCACCACACAAGTGTTACAATGCATAACATGAGCATTGTTATCATAAGTAAAACAAGAAATAATCCTAAGGCGTTGGGTAATATCCATATATCTTAACACTATAACCAAAACTCATAAAACAATATCCAATAACAATCAAGGAAGCAATAAAATATGAAGAGTGCTTTCAATTATTGTAGGTTGGTTAATCACGATGAATTGCCAACAAAATCAAACCTGTTTAAAACCTATAATGTGAATAGGTACTACTCATTATCTCACATAATCCCAAAAAAAAAAATGTATTAGGTTTCTTATAGGAATTATCATTCTTATTGTATTTTTCATGGTCAATGTATTTTGCAAATTCGGATATATAAAGTAGATAAATTTTAAATTTTATAAATGATTATATACATACATTTAAAGGTTGAATAGCAAGTGCATGAAAGCATGAGATACTACTAATCAAACTTCCACATGGTATAATTCCTTCAAAATTACCAATACTGCCATTATGTTACTTAGGAAAAGCCGATTGCTTTTTTTACTCTAAATGCATCCTCGCTTATGATGGCAAAGTGAGGCAAAATTCCAAAAAAAGAAAAAAAAAACCTAATATGATTAATGGTTATCGATCGATCTCCATGGTAATCTGAAATCTGCAATTCCCTTTACGAGACAGAGCATACGTGTGAGAGAGGTTACTACTTGTGATCGATATGTTCCCGGCTCCAGCAAGAGCATGTAATATGATTAACTATATATTACCTTCAGTTTAATTAACGATAAGTATAAGAACTTTCGGTTTGGATTGCTATAAGATTAGACCAACACTTTGAGCCCAACCAAGTTTATTTTGACTTATTATACACGTTTCCTCAGTGCGTATTATGGGGATTCCGTCCATACTTATGTTTACTTGTCTATTTATTTAGATGGATCGAGTATCGTTGAAGGTGGATGGTGAAGATGGAAGAAATCACCAAGAGGGGGTGAATTGGGGATTTAAAATTTCTTTTGGACTCCTTTTTTAAAAACTGTGAGAAGTAAATGATGAGAGAGTAAAAGTAGAAAAGCTGGACACAGAGAATTTATACTGGTTCGGTCTCAACCTTGACCTACGTCTAGTCCCCAGATATCTACTGGGTATTTTCACTAGTTCAAAAAGCTTAAACTACAACAATGTAAACTACAAGCAATCCTATCCACCAAAGACTTGCTCCCCCTTACACTATGTAATTAAGCTTCCCAACTCACAGGTTTCCACAACCTTGAGCTTTCACAAATACAAATGATTTCGAAGAATCAAAACCGTCAAAAAGAGTAGATAAAGATAAACACTGAAGAACAAGTTGAAAATAACAATACAGACTCAAATTTCAAAGTATAATCAAGATAGCTTTGTTATATGTCTTTTGCTTTGAGTATTCACGGTCTTTTATAGACTAAATGGATGAGCTAGCCGTTGCAATTCTTTCTCTAACGTTCAGCTGCAATTCTGGAAAAATGGCAGTTGCATATTTTGCTCTGTTCTTTGAATTCTTAGCTGGAATTTTGGAATTTAATTGTTGCAGAAGGTCTTCCAGATTTTCAGTCATTCTATTATCGTAATTTGACCGTTTAAAGTGATCCTGAAGTGTTGCAACGGTCTGAACTGAGCATCTGGGATAAGGGAGAAAGATCAGCCTTATTCTTAGTTCTTCATTTAATGCACTTATCCTGGATCTTGATCTCATCTTGATCTTAGCTAAACTTATCTGAAAAATACTCAAAACTTCATCAAAGACATTAGAAACAATAATATCATATGATAAAAAAATTTTAGATTGACCCATTAAGATTTCGCATATCAACATCATTTGATTTTTCAAAATCCCCGATGCAAACTCGAGTTTGTTCTTCCAGACTCGAGTTTGGAGTTCATCCAGAAAGCATGTCGGTTGGTCAGTGGTCTAAACTTGCAATCTGTAAAAGCTAACTCGAGTTTGGCTTTTACAGAGAGAACTGTTGGGCTCTGAACTTGGGATGGAACTTTGGGCATGAAGCTAAACTTAAGTCAATTAATGACTAACTCAAGTTTGGGTCTATGTTTGAAGAACAGGCCTAAATTCGTAATCTTCCAGACTGGAGTTTAGGGTCATAGACTCGAGTTTGTAGTGTAGCCAAATGGATGATCTTTCTGTATGATCTAGACTCAAGTTTGGGGAGCAAACTCGAGCTTCAGTGACTACCAAAACATTTGAGGTTTATCTAGGTCAAGTGCAAAAACTGGAGTTTGGGAGTCTATTGAGTTTTCTGGGTTCCTTTTTGTTTGGTCTAAACTCGAGTTTGATAATCCAGACTCGAGTTTGGCTTGCTTGGGATTCTGTATCTTCCAGACTTTAGGTTTGATTTGCAAACTGGAGTTTAGCTTGATGTGAAAATTTTGGATTCCTTTCTGTGTCTGCCCAGACTCGAGTTTGTCTATGCAGACTCGAGTTTGGCTTTTATGCAAAATTGAACATCTTTCTGTCAAGTCTCAAACTCGAGTTTATATACCTAAACTCGAGTTTGCCTTTGACGGTGAGATTTTCATATTGCCAAAAACAAACTTCATATCAAGTTTACAATTACTAGTTATCATCAAAACACATTGAGAACTAACAGATAGGACAAATGAAGATGGAGGAGGCAAATTGATAGACTAATTAGACTTGTTATTTGTTAGGTTTACTTTTGTAATGGATTTATGATTAGATTTTAATGTTTTTGTAATGTGTTTTTCCTAGTTATAAGTATTGTTATGGACTTATGGTGTTATTAGGATCATGTGAAACATGAAATATTGCCTTCTAAAAAAATCCCAAATAGGTCCTGGATTGCCTGGACTGGTCCAGGCAGTCCACTGGTCCAGTCAGGTCCGGCTCGAGCTCGAGCTCGTCTTGGACTGGACTAGACCTCAGGCTGGTTTTTCCAGCCCGAGGACCTACATGGACCAGACCTCGGGTTGGGACCTAACCCGGTCCCGTTTGGTCCATGATCATCCCTACCTGATAGAGATCTGAGTTCTCATTATAATAATTCAGAAACAATCAATTGATGCTACTTATGGAAAGTTTTGACCGGAGAGGGCTACCTATGGGGAGTCTTGATCGAGAAGGTCTACCTACATAGGATTCTGACTGGAGATGCTGACCAGTCTGAGAAGGCTGAGTGAAGCACCGAGTAAAGTACTGTAGAGCAGAGCCACTGTGATGACGAACCATAGAGTGGAGCCGCCATGATGACAAACCATAGAGCGCGTGCAAAATTGCTTGATTAATTGAGTTAGGCATCAGCAGAATATTCATTCTGGCATGATTTAACAAGGTTAACTCAAACAGTTTGGTGTCGGCAGGGCTAGTCTATGTGAATAAGTCAATAAGTCACCGTGAACTTAGTGATACTTCCACGATAGACACCTACCTGGCCAAATTACTTGATTAACTGAGTTAGGTTCATTGCCCCAAGTCTAGCTACGGCTTGTGATGAGCCGTAAACTTACCATGTATTAAGGCACAAATTGAGCATGAAATTGATCTAATATGATTAAAAAGCTTAAGAATAATAAGTAAAAAAAACATGGATTTGATGTCAGATATACCGTCACAAGTATTCTCGTGTTTTTGCAGATTTTTATCCACAAAAATATAGCAAATTGGAAGAGCTCAAGAGAAATACTAGAAAAGAAGCCATAAAGAAAGTAAAAGTTGGCACCCAGGGCTAGAGCTGTAAATCAGGGCCGGCCCGTGAAGAGCCAGGGCCTAATAGGGTCAGCCCTCCAGGGCCCAGAGTAAGTAAAACACATGTTTTTCAAAGCCCAGCCCTAGAGCACCAGGGCCAGGGCCGGCCTATAAGGCCCAGAAATTACTATTCCAAATTTTAATTATTTTTCCTCCACTTTTTTTTTTTTAAAATAATTAGTAAATTACAACACAAATTATCCAATAAATAAGCGCAATCACTAATTCATAATCAAAAGCAAACTATGTTCACAAATAACTCACATAAAACATAAAGACATATCAATAAGCGACATTAGTACGATGACTATTATTATTGTCATCTTCATCACTATCATCGATTTTAACGACATTTGATTATTCTTCACTTTGAGTAGTAGTGAATATCATGAAATTCTTCTCCCGCATCTTGAACACATCCATAATCTTTATTTGCAACAAATAATAAATCAAATTATAAAATTAGAGTATAATTATTATGCATTTGTAGTTAAATGGATAAATAACTCTATAACAAATACAATATATATATATATATATATATATATATATATATATATATATATATAAATTAATAAATTTAAAAAGGAAAAAAAGAAAAAGTTACAGTGAAAAGGGCCTGCAGAGCTGGCCCGAGGCCCTACGAGGCCGACCCGTTTAAGCTCGAGGCCCGTTAGGGCCAACCCTCCAGGGCTAATTTTAAATATTTCGTCCATTTTTCAAGCTTGGCTTTTAAAGGGCCAGGGCTTAAATGGGCCGGCTCGATGGGCCTAGCCCGTTTTAACGGCTCTACCCAGGGCACCAACTTAGTGGAAAGCGGCACCAACTCTCTGGCTGGCCATTTGAGTTGGCGCCCAGGGTGCCAACTTTCTGTCTTGATGTTAGGTTTTGGTTCCCAGGGCGTCAGAAGTGCAAAAAATCTAATTTTTTATTTCTAGGGTCCGAAAAAGGAAAGAAAGTTAAGAATCTTTAAGGGATTTGAAAGCCTAATTGGACCTAGAATATAAAAAGGAGAAACTCTAGCAACCAAGAACAACTTTTTGCACAAGAAACGACTTGACAGCATTGGAGAAAGAAGATCAAAGCATCATTGTGGAGATCAACCTTCCCCAATCTCTAAAGAACAATTCTAATTTTTATCTCTTTTCTTCTTTTGTTAATCTAGCCATGCTTGGCTAGTTTTCTTTTGTAGTTAGGGCTAGGATGAACCCTATGCAAATTTAAAGTCTTTGTTTAGATTCTTGATTGATCTTTATTTTCTTGATTGAATGAATTATCTTTGCTTACAGCTTTCTTAAAGACTGATCACCTTTTAGATTGTCCATAGGTTGGTGTATAACAATAGAAATGTTGGTGCATTTAACTGGAACCGTTAATTCATCATAGAGTTGCATGACCTAGACATAGGCTTACGAGTTTATGCGATCTTATAATTCTGGTTTAAAAATCTGATCTTTCCAAACAATACTAAGACATTAGGTTGTTTTCAAAGATAACTGACTAAGATAGCATCAAGACATTGTGACTTAGTCTAACTTTAGAGAATTGATCGTCAATCATAGGAATAATAATCAACTAAGGATTCAATTCAAATTCTTGGAGGAGCATAGGGGGATTCTAAGTCCTAGCTGCATTTTTCTTGATTGCTTATCTCTTCTAAACATTGTTCTTGAGATTCTTGATCTTGGGTCCTTGATCTTTATTAGATTCTTTAAATTCTGTTTGGTTACAACTCACTGCATATATTTGATACATCCAACTAAAGCAAAAATAGCGAATTAGTGATTGGAGTACTATTCCTCGTGGGACGATATTTTTCTCACTACTTTATTACTTGTAACGACCGGTGCACTTGCCGAAGTCGCTATCAAGTTTTTGGCGCCGTTGCTGGGGAATAGTTTTATTTCAACACTAAGAGTAGTTATTGAAACTCTAGATTGGATTTTTCTTTCTCTTTTGTTATTTTACTCTCTTTACTCTGTTTATGTGAGGTACCACGAACAGAAATTCCCTGCAATTTGATCCTGAAATCGAAAAGACAGCAAAGAGAAACTGGAAACTTGCTAAACAGAGAAAAGGAAAGGCTGATAGCTCTAGTATTGACACTGAACTGGTTATAATGGCAGAGAATGGTGCAGATCCTCCTTTCCTTCCTCCTCCAAGAAGGACCATGGGTGACTACATGACACTTAATCCTACCAAAGCTGCAAATAGCATTGTCAATCCTGCTATTAATACGAACAATTTTGAAATCAAGTCATCCCTCATAAGCTTGGTTCAACAAAGTTATTTTAGTGGGAGTGATTTGGAGGATCCTAATCAGCATATTGAAAGGTTTCTGTAGATCTGTGATACCATCAAGATGAACGGAGTTTCTGCAGATGCTCTCCGTGTGAGGCTGTTCCCTTTCTCTTTGACCGGGAGAGCAAGCGCTTTGCTTCATTCTTGTCCTACCGAAAGTCTCTCCACTTGGGACATTATTACCATAAAGTTCCTTGAGAAATTTTTTCCCTTCTTCTAAGTACACAAAGCTGCTATCAGACATCCGTTGCTTTACTCAAGGCTATGGGGAGTCATATTGTGAAGCTTGGGAAAGATTTAAGGAGTTGCTTAAGAAGTGCCCACAACATGATCTGCAAGACTATGATCAAGTGAGAATATTCTTCAATGGGATGCTTCCGTCTTCTAGGATGATGATTAATGCTGCAGCAGGTGGTTCTCTGAAAAATAAAACTCCAAAGGAATCATTAGAGTTGTTTGAGAATATGGGTTCCCTTGAAAATGAAACTGCTACTCAATAGCCAAAGAGGGGAGTTCTTCAGTTAGATTCTTACGATACACTCTTGGCCCACAATGAGAACCTCGCCCAACAAAACAGGGTGATCCAATAGCAATTAGCTACCCTCACTAAATAGCTTGCCTCTTCTCAGGTCTCATCTATCATGTCTCAGCCTCTTTTGCCTTGTGATTCTTGCAAAGGGGAGCACACTAATGGAGATTGTGAAGTTGTCATTACTAGAGAAACAGTTGAGGTTAACTACATAGGTAATCCTCCTAGGAATCATTTTAATCAATATGGCAACATATACAATCCTAGTTGGAAATCTCACCTAAACTTTTCCTATAAACCTCAAGCAGCACCTTAGCAGTTCCATCAAAGCACCACTACTGATCTGAAAAAGGCTTTGACGTAGTTTATTCATACCACCACTGAATACATACAGGGTTCATAGGTCTTCTGGAATGAAACAAAGTCTTCTTTCAAAAATCAGGAAGCTTCAATCCAAAACTTGGAAAATCAAATTGGTCAATTATCAAAGCAAATAGCAGAGAGGAGTCAAGGGTCTTTCCCTAGTGCTACTGTGGTCAATCCAAAGGAGCATTGTAAGGCCATAACTACAAGGAGTGGTATAGTGATTCAACCAGTTGAAAAATCTGTTCCGGTGAAGGAAAAGTCTGAAGAAGAGGAGGAAGGCTGAGAATGGCAATGTGCAGCAGATTCCAAAGGAGATAGATACAAAGAAGTCTTCTATTCCTCCTTATCCCCAGAGGTTGAAGCAGCAGATTCAGAAGCAACAGTATGCCAGGTTCTTGGATATTTTTAAGAAACTGGAGATTAACATTCCTTTTGCAGAAGTTCTTGAGAATATGCCTAATTATGCAAAGTTCATAAAAGATTTGCTTACTAAGAAGCATAAGTTGCAAGAGGCAGAAACAGTGGCATTGACTTAGTAGTGTAGCGCCATTGTTCAAACAAAATTGCCACCAAAACTTAAAGATCCGGGCAGCTTTAGCATTCCTTGTGCAATAGGGAACGTCAATATGGGCAGAGCACTTTGTGATCTAGGAGCTAGTATAAATTTGATGCCCTTATCTGTTTCGAAAGCTCTTGACATTAAAGAAATGAAGCCTACTATGATGTCATTACAGTTGGCGGATAGGTCCATTAAGAAGCCATAAGGTGTCATTGAGGATGTGCTTGTGAAAGTGGACAAATTCATTTTCCTAATGGATTTTGTGGTTCTTAACATGGAGGAAGATGTCGAACTTCCTTTGCTTTTGGGAAAACCCTTCTTGGCTACTACTAGAGCGGTAATTGATGTTACTGTAGGAAAAATGGAGTTCCAAATGAATGATAAGAAAGTCACTTACAATTTGTTTCAATCCATGAAATACCCAGCTTATAATAGTGACTGTTTTAGAATTGATGCAGTTGATGAAGCTATTCATAAGGATCTTTTTCAAGAAGATGCAGATGAGTCCTTGGAGAATAATATTGCCTAGTTGTTGCAAATGGAAGAAGAGACTTCTGCAGATGAGAAATCTGATTTACAGATTGAGGAGCTGAAGAGGAAAGATCATGATGTACCACCTGCTACTCCGAAGGTGGAATTGAAGGAGCTCCCTTCTAATCTGAAGTATGCTTTCCTAGGGAAGGATGACACTTATCCCATTATTATTAGTGTTGATTTGTCCCCTACTGACGAAGAGAAGTTGCTGAAAGTTTTGACTACCCACAAGACTGCAATAGGGTGGTTTATATATGATTTAAAGGGCATTAGTCCTTCATTCTGCACTCATAAAATTCTTATGGAGGACAATGTGAAACCGGTAAGGCAGCCCCAAAGGAGACTTAACTCGACTATGAAGGAAGTGGTGAGAAAGAAGGTGGTTAAACTGTTAGATGCAAGTATGATTTATCCTATCTTTAATTCAAAGTGAGTTAGTCCAGTGTAAGTAGTACCAAGGAAGGGTGGAATCACTATAGTGCAGAATGAAAATAATGAATTAATACCCACCAGATCTGTCACGGGCTGGAGAATGTGTGTGGATTATAGAAGGTTGAATGATGCCACTCGTAAGGACTACTTTCCTTTGCCATTCATGGACCAAATGCTTGAGAGGCTTGCAGGTCACTCTTACTATTGCTTCTTAGATGGCTATTCTGGTTACAATCAAATAGCAATGGCTCCAGAAGATCAAGAGAAGACAGCTTTCACTTGTCCCTTTGGTATTTTTGCTTATAGACGGATATCCTTCGATCTTTGCAATGCCTCAGCTACTTTTCAAAGGTGCATGTTGTCTATCTTCTCTGACATGACCAAGAGATTTATTGAGGTATTTATGGATGATTTCTCCATTTTTGGCACTTCTTATGATACTTGCTTGGCTAATTTGTCTTGTGTGCTCCAAAGATGTCAAGAGAGTAATTTGGTGCTTAATTGGGAAAAATGTCATTTTATGGTGAAAGATGGGATAGTTTTAGGTCATAGAATATCTGAAAAAGGGATAGAAGTGGATAGAGCCAAGATTGTAATCATCAAAGACTTGCCTCCTCCCACCAATGTTTGTAGTGTTCGCAGTTTTCTTGGCCATGCAGGTTTTTACCAGAGGTTTATCAAAGATTTTTCCACGATAGCCAAACCACTTAGTCAGTTGTTGGTCAAAGATGAAGACTTCACCTTCAACAACAATTTTCTTGAGGCATTTAATTTGTTGAAAGAAAGATTAGCAACTGCACCTATTCTGACAGCTCCTGATTGGGCGTTACCATTTGAGCTGATGTGTGATGCCAGTAACTATGCTATAGGGGCTGTTTTGGGGCAAAGGAAGAATAAGTTGTTACATGTTATTACAATGCAAGTAAAGTTCTGAAGGAGGCACAGCTGAACTATGCAACAACGGAGAAAGAGATGCTCGCAGTTATTTATGCATTAGATAAGTTTAAACAGTTTTTGATTGGTTCCAAGGTGATTATTTTTACAGATCATACTGCTCTAAAATATCTCTTGACTAAGCAAGATGCTAAGCTAAGGCTTCTTCATTGGATGCTGCTACTCCAAGAGTTTGATACTAAAATCAGAGACAAGAAATGGGTGGAGAATGTGGTAGCTGATCACTTATCTAGGATACAGGTTAAGGAGTTGCAGGATGCTTCAGAGATGGAGATTTGTGATGACTTCCTAGATGAGTATGTCTTGACAATCAACAGTGTACCTTGGTTCACTAATAATGCTAATTATAAGGCAATTGGGATGATACTAGAGGGGCTAACATTGTAGTAGAGGGAAAAGTTTATGCATGATGTTCGACGATATATTTGGGATGAGCCTTTCTTGTTTTTTAGGTGTGTAGATGGAGTGCTACGGCGTTGTATCCCAGAGGAGGAAACTCATAAGGTTCTCTGGCATTGTCATGGTTCAAATTATGGTGGACATTTTGCTGGAGAACACACTGCTGCTAAGGTACTACAAAGTGGCTTTTATTGGCCTACATTGTACAAGGATGCTAGGAAATTTGTGGAGCGTTGTGATCGTTGCCAAAAGACTGGGAATATCTCTAGGCGACATGAGATGCCACTCAACAACATTCTTATTATTGAGATATTTGATGTGTGGGGGATTGATTTTATGGGGCCATTCCCGAATTCTTTTAACAAGTACATTCTTGTCGTTGTCGACTATGTTTCAAAGTGGGTAAAGGCAATTGCTCTTCCCACAAATGAAGCTAAGGTGGTGGTATCTTTTCTCAAAGAAAATATATTCAGCAGGTTTGGGGTACCTAGGGACATTATCAATGACGGAGGCACTCATTTTTGTAACCAACAGTTTCAATCATTGCTCAGCAAATATGGTGTCACTCATCGTGTCACTACTCCATATCATCCACAAACTAGTGGACAAGTGGAGATGTCTAACAGGGAATTGAAGCAAATTATGGAGAAAACTGTTGGGAAGTCAAGGAAGGATTGGTCCAAGAAGCTTGATGATGCTTTATGGGCATATCAAACTGCATTCAAAATTCCTATTGGCATGTCACCGTTTCAGCTGTTATATGGTAAGTCTTGCCACCTTCCAGTGGAGCTTGAGCATAAGGCGCTTTGGGCAACTAAAATGCTTAATTTTGATGCTAAATCTGCTGATAAAAAGAGGTTACTTCAGTTGAATGAGCTTGATGAATTCAAAATTTTTGCATATGAAAGTGCTAGCCTCTACAAAGAGAGAACCAAGAGACGGCATGACAGGAGGATTATTCCTAAAGAGTTTCATCCGGGATAGTAGGTACTACTCTATAATTCGCGTTAGAAACTCTTTCCAGGAAAATTGAAGTCTAGATGGTCAAGACCTTTTGCCATCAAAGAAGTCACACTTTTTGGTGCAATGGCTGCAATTGCCATTGCACCAATAGGTTTAGATAAAGCTTTTAAGGTGCATGGACAGAGATTGAAACCTTACCATGGTGGAGACATCGATAAAGGAAGAACCTCTGTGGCATTGGAAGTTGAGAATTAATGTGACATCCATTAGGCTCAAGACGTTAAACAAACACTGATTGGGAGGCAACCCAATAAGTTTTTCTTTTCATTGTTATTTAGTTTTAGTATTATTAGATAGGAATGATGTAAAAAGTGTGGAACAAGTTATAAGGTCCATATTTTAAAAAAATAAAAATAAAAATAAAAAATAAAAAAAAAATGTTGGCACTAAAAGTTGGCCCCAAGGCTCCAAAGTTGGCGCCCCCGGCGCCAACTCTCTACCTCATCTCCCAAAAATAAAATATGTTGGCACCGAAAGTCGGCGGCCCCGACGCCAACTCTCTGCCTCACTTTCCCAAAAAAAAATTATTTTTTTAGGGTTTCTTTCCCCTCCCCCTAACCAATCGGCCCCCTTCCCCCCCTCTCTCTCTTTCCATTATCACCACCGTCACCTACCCCCTTTTTTCGGCCCTCCCCCACCGTTTCCCCCCACCGACAGATCCCCCCTTCACAGCCCCCCTTTTTCCATTTTCGTCACCACTACCCCCTCCTTGTCTTTTTCATCCTTTTTCTTTTTTTTCTTTTTCTTCTACAAAAAAAAAATTCAAGTGAGAGAGCACAATGGGCAAGGACAAGGCTATTCAACCATATGCCCTTCCAGCTGCTAGTTCCAAGTGATCTTGAGCTTCTTCCTCCTCTCACACCACCTCTAGAGCTTCCAAGTTTCAATCACCGGAAAGCAGGGAGCGATACCGGTCCTAGTTTCTTCCCAAAAGCTTTTTCCCTAAGCGGGTGATTGATACATTCCTGCCTAGTGAACCACCAATGGAAGAAATCATATGGCGCCGCAAATAGATGAAATTGGTAACTTTCCCTACCGATAGCTCTAGTAAACTCTGTCGAGAATTTTTTGCCAATGTTGATAGAGCTCAGGTAGTGGAAACGCAGGTATCTTGGGTTCGGGGTATCTCTGTCCCTTTTAATGCTGCCACTATTGAGAGTTTTCTGGGTACTAGTTATGATCCAAGCAGACCTAGTGCATTTCAAGATCATATGCAATTATTGCTGCTTCAGCTGAATCTCTGAGACTGTGAATTGCCCATCCCTCTTCATTATGGTGTGAGCGACACAAATTACTTAACGTCCCTGAAAATTTGGCTAGGACCGATCTTACTACAAATGCACATCCCTGGTTCCATTTCATCAATAGCAACATCCTTCCATCTACTAACTATGGTGATGTCAACCTGGACAGGGCTGTGCTGATTTATGAAATATTGGGCAATGGAAATCTTGATACAGCTCCAATCCTTTCAAATAGGATTGCCCAAACCATCACCTCAAGAAGGAAGGAGAGCAAATTGGGACATTGATCGCTTATTATACAACTATGCCTTCGGGAAGGTGTCACAATTCTAGCAAATGAAGTCTTGAATGTTTAGTTGGCTCCCCCGATTAAGTAGGCCACAATAACAAATTGGACCACGAAAACCCTCAGGCACAAACTGATGAAGACCCCAATCCAGACATGGCTTACAACTAATCCTGGCCCCTCCACCACTGAGGCACCTTCTGCTGCCACCGAGGAGCCATCAGCTGATCCCACCACACTTCGGCGACTGCAACGCCAAGTGCATTCTCTCCAGTGTGGGCAAGTGTATCTGACCAGAATGGTAGAGGCCCTGTGCATCAGACAGGATATAGACCCAACTAGTTACCAACCCCCTGAGGAAGACCCCGATTCCGAAGATGAGGTCGCACCGGAGGATGACGATAACCACTCTGATGACTTTTGATTGAACATGTGTCCATCTTCAAGTTAATTGCTGAGGACAACAACATTTTAAATTTGGGAATGGTAGCCAAAATCTACAAATACCAGGGAAGATATCTTAATTTTATCTATGTCCTCTTATTTTTTATGCTCTTGTATGAGACTTTCATGGTCATTATGTAACTAATTCTGAGTGAACATGAGCTAAAATTATCATTAAACCTGAATAGCCTATATGAAGAACTAGTGATCATTTGAGATTTTATATATATATTGTTGGTATGATGTTACATTGAAATTAATTGGAGAATATGATTGCCCGTTTGGATGAAACTGTTGGATTGTGAATATCTGGATAGTATTTGAATGATAAATTTGGGAATGGTGTCTTAGCTTGAGTCAAAAGCCATGTGAGGATTTGGGCCTAAACAGAATTTTTTTTTTTGAAAGACCTCACTGTTATAGTACTCTAGAACTTGCTCCATTTCTCTCTTGATGCATACATAGATTGGGAAGATAAAGGCATTTTTTTATAATACCCACTTGGCCAAGTAGACCACATTAAAAGAATATCTTCTATTGCTAACCCTTTAAGCCTGAGACTTATTCTTTCTCCATTAGCCCATGACCCCAAACAGTCTTACCTTTGAATGAGAATGGAAGATAGTTTGTCAAAAAAGGAAGTTCAAAGAGAATTTTGGCGAGTAATGAGAAGGGGAGAAGGATGAAGAAAAAAACAAGGGGTGATAAATAAACTAAAGAAAATCATGCTCAAAAAGTCATCCCTCCTTTCAAAGTTTTAAAAAAAAATTGCAAATAAGGATTGTGAGGGATGGCAAATGCAAAAGTTCTGAAAGAAGGAGGTTGGTGTAATAAAGAGAAGAGCTGAAAAAAAAAAATCTGTATTGAGATAACTGAATTTACATTGAACTTATGTCTTCTAATCTCATACATGAATTGTAGCTACTTTCCAAATATTTCTACCCCCAAACCAAGCCACGTTAAAACCTTGAAAAGACCTTTTGATCAATCTGTGCATGTTGTCTGTGTTCCTCATCTTTAGGAATTTTAGAATAGGATCAAGCCTATGGTAGTGCTGCTATACTGATGGATTGAGTGAATATCTCCCTAAACACTTGAGTGGCGAGTGAAATATTTATTCCAGTGAGGAGCAATCAAGTTAGATGCTATGTCCCTGTATAAATTGAAAAATGTTATTCATATATTTCAAGACAATAGTTCATTCATGCTTCGTACAGTATTCTTCTGAACAGCTGCTCCTAATCTTTCTGTCAATACAATGTCATGCTTACATTTAATATGTTTTCTCTCAAGATATCTTCCTTGCATCATACTGGTTATTCTTGTTTATTGCTGAGGACATCAATATTTAATCTGGGAATGTTTGATGAGCTGTAAACTTACCATGTATTAAGGCACAAATTGAGCATGAAATTGATCTAATATAATTAAAAAGCTTAAGAATAATAAGTAAAAAACATGCCCTCACAAGTATTCTCGTGTGTTTTGCAGATTTTTATCCACAAGGAGATAGCGAATTGGAAAAGCTACAAGAAGAAAAGCCACAAAGAAAGTAAAAGTTGGCGCCCTGTGCAAAGTTGGTGCCCAGGGCGCCAACTTTCTGTCTGGTTGTTAGGTTTTAGCGCCCAGGACGCCAGAAGTGCAAAAAATCTGATTTTTAATTTTCAGGATCCGAAAAAGGAAAGAAAATTAAGAATCTTTAGTGGATTTGAAAGCCCAAGTGGACCTGGTATATAAAAATGAGAAACCCTAGCAACCAAGAACAACTTTTTGCATAAGAAACAATTTGACGGCATTGGAAAAAGAAGATCAAAGCATCATTGTGAAGATCAACCTTCCCCCAATGTATGAAGAACAATTCTGATTTTCATCTCTTTTCTAAACATCATTCTTGAAATTCTTGATCTTGGATTCTTGTTCTTTATTTAATTCTTTAAATTCTATTTGGTTACAACTCACCTCATATTATTCGATACATCCAACTAAAGTGAAAATAGTGAATTAGTGATTGGCATATTATTCCTCATTGGATGATCTTTTTCTCACTACTTTATTACTTATAATGACCAGTACACTTGCTGAAGTCGCTATCAAGTTTTTTGGTGCCCTGGGCGCCAACTTCAAATGGTCATACAGAAATTTGGTGCCTTGAGCGTCAACTTTACACTAAGTTGGCACTCTGGGTGCCAACTCTTACTTTCTTTATGGCTTTTCTTCTTATCTTTCTCCTGAGCTCTTCCGATTTGCTATTTCCTTGAGGATAAAAATATGCAAAAACACGAGAATACTTGGGAGGGTATGTCTGACATCAAATCCATGTTTTTTACTTATTATTCTTAAAATTTTTAATCATATTAGATCAATTTCATGCTCAATTTGTGTCTTAATATATGGTAAGTTTACAGCTCATCAAACATTCCCAGATTTAAATATTGATGTCCTCAACAATAAACAAGAATAACCAGTATGATGCAAGAAAGAGATCTTGAGAGAAAACACATTAGATGTGAGCATGACATTGCATTGACAGAATGATTAAGAGCAGCTAGTCAGAAGAATACTATACTAAGCATGAATGAACTGTTGTCTTGAAATACATGAATAACATTTTTCAGTTTACATAGGGACATGGCATCTAACTTGAGTGCTCCTCACTAGAATAATTATTTCACTCGTCACTCAAGTGTTTAGGGAGGTATTCACTCAATCCATCAGTTTAGCAGCACTACTATAAGCTTGATCCTATTCTCAAGTTCCTAAAAATGAGGAACAAAGAAAACATGCATAGATTGATCAAAAGGTCTTTTCAAGGTTGTAATGTGGCCTGATTTGGGGGTAGGAATATTTGGGAAGTAGCTAAAATTCATGTATGAGATTAGAAGACATAAGTTCAATATAAACTTAGTTAACACAATACAGATTCTCAAGGTTTATGGCCTGGTTTGGGGTAGGAATATTTGGGAAGTAGCTAAAATTCATGTATGAGATTAGAAGACATAAGTTCAATATAAATTCAGTTAACTCAATACAGATTTTTTTTCAGCTCTTCTCTTTATTTGACCAACCTCCTTCTTTCAAAACTTTTGCATTTGTCATCCCTCACAATACTTATTTGTAATTTTTTTTGAAAGAAGGGATAACTTTTTGAACATTATTTTCTTTACTTATCACTCCTCTTTTTTTTCCATTCTTCTCCCCTTCTCATTACTCACAAAATTCTCTTTAAACTCCTTTTTTTTCCGACAAACTATCTTTCAATCTCATTCAAAGGTAAGATTGTTTGGGGTCATAGACAAAGTAAAAATGTAGGGTGAATAGGATTAAGTCTCAAGCTCAAACAGCTAGCAATAGAAGATATTCTTTTAAGGTGATCTATTTGGGCAAGTGGGAATTATTATTAAAAAAATAATACCTTTGTCTTCCCAATCTATGCATGTATCAAAAGAGAAATGGAGCAAGTTCTAGAGTACTACTACAGTGAGGTCTCTCAAGAAGAAAATTTTTACTGTTTCGGCACAAATCCTCACATGGCTTTTGACCCAAGCTAAGACACTATTCCCAAATTTATCATTCAAACACTATCCAGATACTCACAATCCAACAGATACATCCAAACGAGCAATCATATTCTCCAATTAATTACAATGCAACATCATAGTAGCAATATATAATCACTAGTGCTTCATACAGGCTATTCAGGTTTAATGATAATTTAAGCTCATGTTCACTCAGAATTAGTTACATACTGACCATGAAAGTCTCATACAAGAGCATCAAAAATAAGAAGACATAGATAAAATTAAGATATCTTCCCTGGTATTTGCATATTTTGGCCATCATTCCCAAATTTAAACAGCAATTAACTTGAAGATGGACGCATGCTTGGTCAAAAGTCATCGGAGTGGTCAACGTCGTCCTCTAGTGCGACCTCATCTTTGGACTCAGTGTCGTCCTCCGAGGGTTGGCAACTAGTTGAGTCGATATCCTGCCGAATGCATAAAGCCTCTACTATTTTGGTCAAAAATGCTTGCCCACGCTGGAGAGAACACACTTGGCGTTGCAGTCGCCAAAGTGTGGTGGGATCAGCAGATGGCTCCTCGGTGGCAGCAGAAGGTGCCTCAATGGTGGAGGGGCCAGGAGTGGTTGTGGGCTGTGTCTAGATTGGGGTCTTCATCAGCTCGTGCCTGAGGGCTTTAGAGGTCCAGTTTGTGATGGTGGCCCACTTAATCGAGCCAATTGAACATCCAAGACTTCGTCTACTGGAATTGTGACACCTGCTCGAAGGCATAGTTGCATAATAAGCGAGCAATGTCCCAATGTCCCAACTTCAAGACGAAAGGATGTTGCTATTAATGAAATGAAACCAGGGACGGGCATCTGTAGTAAGATCGGTCCTGGCCAATTTTTCAGGGACGCCAGGTAATTTGTGTCACTCACACCAGACCAAAGAGGGATAGGCAATTCGTAGTCACAAAGATTCAGCGAAAGCAACAATATTAGGTCTAAATTGTTTGGGACATATGGGAGCAAATAATTGCATATGATCTTGGAAAGCACAAGGTCTGCCTAGATCATAACTAGTACCTAGAAAACTCTCAATAGTGGCAGCATCAAAAGGGACAAATATACCCCGAACCCAAGATACCCGAGTTTCCCCTACCTGAGCTCAATCAGCATTGGCAAAAAATTCTCGATAGAGTTTACTAGAGCTATTGGTAGGGAAAGTTACCAATTTCATCCATTTGCAGCGCCATATGATTTCTTCCATTGGTGGTTCACTAGGGAGGAGTGTATCAATCACCCGCTCTGGGACAAAGCTTTTAGGAACAAACTGATAACCTTTGAGTTTATGTTATTTTACATGTAAAAATGAGTTAAAAAGTTTGTCTTTGTCATGGTTTAATGGATCAAATTAGTTAAATATGTGGTTTTATTGTCATAATTAGTTTTTAGACTTCATTTGTCTTGATCTTAGTTATATTGAAGTTTGGCTTAAAATTGGGCTTAAATAACAGGTTTTACCAGAAATGGCAGTGAACACTGTTCAGTATTTTTCTCATAACTTGGGTTCTATACCTTCAATGGATCTGCAATTTATATTTTTGGAAAGCTAAGAGAAACCCCTACAACTTCTATGAAGAGCCCAGAAGCTAAATCAGACGTTTAGAGGATCTAATTGGGCCTGGAACACAGAACAAGACGCTGGAACTGGACTCTAGACCAATGTGCAGTGTTTGATCCATAATTGGAGCTACAGACCTTGGAATTGGCTGAAATTTGCACAACTAGAAAGCTAAGATCCGGGGCTTCATTTCATATGAAGACCACAAAGCCTAATTCCACCGAAATCTAGGTCAAAAACATCTGGCCAAAAGGACACGGTTTTGGAGGTGCAAAAGTGAGTCAAAGATTCCTCCAAGTTGGCCACTAAGAAAAGTGACGAATTTGAGTTGGAAAATGCATGAATGGGATATATGAAGACCACAAAGCCCAATTCCACCGAAATCCAGGTCAAAAACAGCTGGCCAAAAGGACACGGTTTTAAAGGTGCAAAAGTGAGTCAAAGATTCCTCCAAGTTGGCCACTAAGAAAAGTGACAAATTTGAGTAAAAAAATGCATGAATGGGATGCTCCAAGCTGCCTATAAATAAAAGGGAATTGTGAAGAGCAACATACACTTAGAAATGATCAAGATCTCCCCTCTTCTAATTTCTCTCTTGTAGTTCTTGCCTCCTATATGGTATGGCCTAGATTTTCTTTATGATTTATGCATTGTTTTCCTTTCTAGCCTCCTATATGGAAGTGCTTATATCTTCTTTATGATTATTATGTATTGTTTTTTTTTATTGTTCATTTGACTCCTACATGGAAGGTTCTACCTCCTACATGGTAGTCTAATTGTAATCTTTCTTATTGATTGTTTTAATTTAATTTTATGTTCATCTTCATCTTTTATTCTCTTTGTTCTTTATTTTCCTTTTTGCTCATTTGACTCCTATATGGAAGGTTCTACCTCCTACATGGTAGTCTAGTTTTAATATTTCCTTTTGTTTATTTTAATTTACTTTTATGTTCATTTTTACCCTTGTTATGCTTTGTTCATGAATAGCATGAACTAAGTATTTTTCTAGGGTCATGTATGGATTCTTTATGAAGTTTAATTGAAATTCTGTTTTTAATTACATAATGTTTGTCTTGGATATGTTTCGTTAATCCAAGCTTAATGCCTTAATTAGTTTGATCACCTAATTAAGTATTTGAAAGATTAATTAGACCTTGGAAAAGGCTAGTTAATTCTAGGTTCAATTGATTAAAGAACATAAGGTACTAGCAAGGGAACTTGACATAGGCTTTATGCAACCATAAAGAATTTTGGACTTAATACATGAATTAATTCTAATGAGCATGGGAACATGATATTAGGATTAAGAATTAGGCTAATTGACTTAGGAATAAGCAATTAGATTAAAATCAGAAATTCGGTTAACATATTCCAATTCAAAGGTTAAGTAATTAAATTCTACCTTAAAAGAAGATTAGGTCTTAATCTAGCTTTGGTAAAGGAAGAACAATTAAATGGATTATTGATTATATACATGACCCTAGGCTTTTATTAATTGCATTCTACAAAATTTGATTCATTTTCTTTGTAATTATATTTACATTTAATATTTCAATCATAAACTCATACGATTGCATCAACTATAAAGTAAAGTAAAGTGAGTTGGTAGTTGGAACTATGATCCCTGTGGGAACGATATTTATTACTCTGGGACACTTGCTAGTATTACATTGATAGTGTATACTTGCACTAGTCACCCAACAAAAACTATAGCTAGTAACTCTTTCTCTGTTGTTGCATAATTCTTTTGAGCATCAGAAAGAGTCCTACTAGCATAATAAATTGCATGAAAAATTCTCCTTTCTTTGACCCAAAACAGCCCCAATTGCAAAATCACTTGCATCACACATCAATTCAAATGGAGCACTCCAATTAGGAGCACACACAATGGGAGATGAAATTAGCTTTTTCTTTAGAGTCACAAAGGCTTGCACACAATCATCATCAATTTTGAAAATAGCATCTTTTTCCAACAAATTGCAAAGAGGTTTGCTGATTTTGGAAAAATCTTTTATAAAGCGCCTATAAAAACCTGCATGTCCTAGAAAACTTCTAATAGCCTTCACATTAGTGGGAATAGGTAATTTTTCAATTATTTCAATTTTTGCTTTGTCTACCTCAATTCCCCTTTTTGAAATTTTGTGTCCTAACACCACCCCTTCTCATACCATAAAATGGCACTTCTCCCAATTTAGAACCAAGTTTGTTTCTACACATCTCTGCAATACTTTTGACAAATTTGTTAAACATACATCAAAGGTAGAACCAAAGACAGAAAAGTCATCCATAAATACCTCCATTATGTCTTCTATAAGATCATAGAAGATTGCCATCATACACCTTTGAAACGTGGCAGGGGCGTTACAAAGGCCAAAGGGCATTCTTCTAAATGCAAATATACCATAGGGGCAGGTAAATGTTGTCTTTTCTTGGTCTTCAGGAGCAATTACTATCTAATTATAACCTGAATAGCCATCAAGAAAGCAGTAGAAATCATACCCGGCTATCCTGTCTAACATCTGATCCAAGAATGGGAGAGGGAAATGATCTTTCCTGGTGGCCTTGTTTAACTTCCTGTAATCCATACATACCCTCCAACCAATCACGGTTCTTGTAGGAATCAGCTCATTGTTGTCATTCTTCACCACCGTTGTGCCTCCTTTCTTTGGTACACATTGTACTGGGCTGACCCAAGAACTGTCAGATATGGGATAGATGATCCCATTATCCAACCACTTGATTATCTCTTTCTTCACTACTTCCTTCATGTGGGGGTTTAGACGCCTCTGTGCTTCAATTGAAGGCTTACACCCTTCTTCCAAAATGATCTTGTGCATGCAGTAGGAATAGCTTATACCTTTGATGTCAGCTAGAGTCCAGCCTATTGCCTTCTTGTGCTCCCTTAAGACTCTCAACAGTTTTTCTTTTTGTACCTGATTTAAGTCAGCTGCAATAATAACCGGATAAGAAGCATCCTCTCCTAGATAGGCATAGGAGAGGTGTGATGGAAGCTGTTTTAAATCAAGACTAGGAACATCATTAAGAGTAGAGAGTGGTTCACTTACCTGTTTACCTTCAATAGCATGTAAAGTTTCAAAAATTTTATTGTGCCAAGGAAGGGAAAGATCATCTAAAGAAAACTCATAATCCTCACCATCAAAGGACTCTGTCTCTTCTAATGCTACTTGCAAAGGGTCTTGGGGAAGAGTCATTACTTTTAAATGTTCAAGGCAATTATCAAGCACATCAATAGAGAAAATATTCTCACAATTATCAGAAAATTTAACTGCCTTAAAACATTAAAAGTAACCTGTCTCAACCCGCATAGTCAACTCACCCTTTTTCACATCTATCAAAGTTCCTCCAGTGGCTAGGAAAGGTCTTCCTAAGATTATAGGAATGTCTTTGTCTTCCTCCATGTCTAAGATGATGAAATCTGTAGGCAAGATTAGTTTATCAATTTTAACAAGGATGTCCTCAATTATACCTTTTGGATATGCCAATGTCCGATCAACTAACTGAAGAACTGCAAATGTAGACTTGATCTCCCCAAGGCCAAGTTTCTTGAATATGGTTAGGGGCATCAAATTGATGCTAGCCCCTAAATCACAAAGGGCATGACCCACAAACTGATTGCCAATTGTGCAAGGTATGGTGAAGCTTCCTGGATCCTTCAACTTTGGTGGTAACTTTTTCTGCAATTGGCGATTGTTTCTCTTTAAAAAAAAATTGTTTTATTAAATGTTCATTTGTGTTCTATTTTTATCCTTTCTTTTTGATTGTTTATAGAGTGTCTTTGCTTGAATTTTGTTTCATTTGTGTTGCATTTAGAAGAATGCCCTTTGGCCTTTGTAACGCCCCTGCCACGTTTCAAAGGTGTATGATGGCAATCTTCTATGATCTTATAGAAGACATAATGGAGGTATTTATGGATGACTTTTCTGTCTTTGGTTCTGCCTTTGATGTATGTTTAACAAATTTGTCAAAAGTATTGCAGAGATGTGTAGAAACAAACTTGGTTCTAAATTGGGAGAAGTGCCATTTTATGGTATGAGAAGGGGTGGTGTTAGGACACAAAATTTCAAAAAGGGGAATTGAGGTAGACAAAGCAAAAATTGAAGTAATTGAAAAATTACCTATTCCTACTAATGTGAAGGCTATTAGAAGTTTTCTAGGACATGTAGGTTTTTATAGGCGCTTTATAAAAGATTTTTCCAAAATCAGCAAACCTCTTTGCAATTTGTTGGAAAAAGATGCTATTTTCAAAATTGATGATGATTGTGTGCAAGCCTTTGTGACTCTAAAGAAAAAGCTAATTTCAGCTCCCATTGTGTGTGCTCCTAATTGGAGTGCTCCATTTGAATTGATGTGTGATGCAAGTGATTTTGCAATTGGGGCTGTTTTGGGTCAAAGAAAGGAGAAATTTTTTCATGCAATTTATTATGCTAGTAGGACTCTTTCTGATGCTCAAAAGAATTATGCAACAATAGAGAAAGAGTTACTAGCTATAGTTTTTGCATTTGATAAATTTCGAGCTTATTTGTTGGGGTCCAAGGTAATTGTTTACACAAATCATGCTGCCATTAAATACCTGCTGTCCAAGAAAGATTCTAAACCTAGGTTGATAAGATGGATCCTTTTGTTACAAGAATTTGACTTGGAAATCAGGGACAAAAAGGGAGCAGAAAACCAAGTGGCTGATCATTTGTCTAGATTAGAAGGCAGTAATGAGGACAAGACTGAACCTGTGCATGGATTCTTCCCAGATGAGCAGCAGTTTGGAATTGCAACTTCAATCCCTTGGTATGCTGACATTGTTAATTTTCTGGTATGTGGTATTCTACCTCCTGATTTTACTTTTCAGCAAAAGAAAAAGCTCATACATGATTCAAAATTCTATTTTTGGGATGAGCCTTTTCTTTTTAAGAGATGTCCTGATCAAATAATTCGGAGGTGTGTACCACAAGAGGAAGTTAATAATATTCTTTTTCATTGTCATAATTCAGATTATGGGGGGCATTACGGAAGCACTAGGACTGCTGCCAAGGTCCTAGAAAGCGGATTTTATTGGCCTTCTTTATTCCATGATGCTCGTGAGTTTGTTGTTTCTTGTGACAGGTGTCAAAGAACAGGTAACATATCCAGGAGGAACGAAATGCCCCAGCATGGTATTCTTGAGATTGAACCATTTGATGTATAGGGAATTGACTTCATGGGACCCTTCCCAACTTCCTTCAACTGTAAGTACATCCTGGTGGCAGTTGACTATGTTACCAAGTGGATTGAAGTTGTGGCTCTTCCTACCAATGAAGCACACCAAGTGACCAAGTTTCTAAGGAAAAATATTTTCACAAGATTTGGTACCCCAAGACAAACCAGGACCGGTAATGCTCCCTGCTTTCCGGTGATATAAACTTGGAAGGTCAAGGGGTGGTGTGAAAGGAGGAGGAAGCTCAAGCCCGCGTGGAACTAGGAGCTGGAAGGGCATATGGTTGAATAGCTTTGTCATTTCCCATTGTGCTCTCTCACCTGAATTTTTTTTTTAAGGTTTCTCTACTTCCCCTCCCTTCCCTACTTTCAGACCCCCACTGACAGCCCCCTTCCCCCATTTTCTTCTACCTTTCTCTCTTTCGCACTCTCTCTCCCTCACACCACCGACCCCATCACTCACTCTCTCTCTTTCCTCATTGCCCCCTCCCTTCTTCAATTTTCACCCTCCTCTCTTCCTTCCCCACATTTTCCCCCCTTCTTCCATTTTCACCCCCACACCGGCCCCCCTGTTAAAAAAAATCAGGTAAGAGAGCACAATGGGAAAGGACAAAGTTATTCAGCCATATGCCCCTCTAGCTGGGGGTTTCAAGCGAGCTCGAGCTTCCTCCTCCTCTCACACCACCCTGGACCTTCCAAGTTTATATCAACGGAAAGCAGGGAGCGACACCAGTACTGGTTTCTTCCCAAAAGCTTTGTCCCTGAGCGGGTGATTGATACATTCTTGCCTAGTGAACCACCAATGGAAGAAATCATATGGCGGTGCAAATGGATGAAATTGGTAACTTTCCCTACCGATAGCTCTAGTAAAATCTGTCAAGAATTTTTTGCCAATGCTGATAGAGCTCAGGTAGGGAAAACTCGGGTATCTTAGGTTCGGGGTATATCTATCCCTTTTGATGCTGCCACTATTGAGAGTTTTCTGGGTATTAGTTATGATCCAGCCAGACCTTATGCTTTCCAAGATCATATGCAATTATTTGCCCCCATACATCCCAGACAATTTAGACCTGATATTACTGCTTCCACTGAATCTCTGCGACTGCGAATTACCCATCCCTCTTCGGTCTGGTGTGAGTGACACAAATTACCTGGCGTCCCTGAAAAATTGGCCGGGGCTGATCTTACTGCAAATGCCCGTCCCTAGTTCCATTTCATCAATAACAACATCCTTTCGTGTACTAACCATGGTGATGTCAACCTGGACCGGGCTGTGCTAATTTATGAAATCTTGGGCGATCAAAATCTTAATATAGCTTCAATCCTTTTAGATAAGATTGCCCAAACCATCACCTCGGGAAGGAAGGAGAGCAAATTGGGACATTGCTCGCTTATTATGAAACTATGCCTTCGGGCAGGTGTGTCACAATTTCAGCAGATGAAGTCTTGGATGTTCAGTTGGCTCCCCCAATTAAGTGGGCCATTATCACAAGCTGGACATCTGTAGCCCTCAGGCACAAGTTGATGAAGACCCCAATCCAGACACGGCCCACAACCACTCCTGGCCCCTCTACCACTGAGGCACCTTCTACTGCCACCAAGGAGCCATCAGCTAATCCCACTACACTTCGATGACTGCAATGCCAAGTGCGTTCTCTCCAGCGTGGGCAAGCATATCTAACCAGAATGGTAGAGGCCCTATGCATCCGGTAAGATATCGACCCAACTAGTTGCCAACCCCCAGAGGATGACATCGAGTCCGAAGATGAGGTCGCACCAGAGGACAACGATGACCACTCCGATGACTTTTGACTGAGCATGCGTCCAGATAGTGATTATGGTAGAGACGTAGATGAACGGAAGAGTACTTCGGGGTACGCATTTCACATTAGTTCAAAATTTTTATGGTCATCAAAGAAACAACAGACAGTTGCTCTTTCATCATGTGAAGCTGAATATTTTGAAAGAGCTATGCTATGAGCAAGAAGGCTCAACCACCATATATGTGGACAATAAGTCAGCAATTTCATTAGCAAAGAATCCAGTCTCTCATAACCGAAGCAAGCATATTGACACCAAGTATCATTTTATTCGGGAGCAAGTCAAAAATAAAGTTGTGGAGTTAATCTATTGCAAAACTGAAGAACAACTAGATGATTGGTATGCAAAATTGAGTTTAAAGGGGGAGTGATAGAAGTTAAACTCAATTTTGTATCTACCAAAGACCCACCTCAAGTATGGAAGCTATCAAACAAATGGAGTAGTTGATTATGAGGTGTCAAATGAATATAAAATTGAAACATGAGTGAATGAATTATCACGTGAAGGTTTATTCTGAAATCAAGAAAGGCAGTAGAAATGGAAGCATGGAATGAATATTAAATGGCAATAAAAAATGAGAGAAGATAAAATATGAGCAAAGAAGTCAAAATAGTGGTTGAAAAGAAAAGGCAATGGGCTGTATGTTTTGCATGAAGAAGCAAAGTTTCAAAATGGTCAACAATGGTGGCTACATGTTTTGAAGAGAAAGAATCTAGAGAAAGTTGGCAATATATAAAATAATATACATTAGGTGATTTCCTCCATCTATATTTATGTGTGTGTTTTCTTAGTGTAATATGTGTATGTTGTAATCCGAAAAGAGAGTTGAGAGAAAATAAAAGAGGGAGTGCTGAAGCACTTTGAGAGAAGAGGAAAGGAAATTATTTTGAGAGAAATATAGGATAGTTGTTGTGCTTGAAAAAATTTGAGGTGTTTTGTATTTAAATCTATAATTTAAGCAATGTAATTTTATCCTTCTACTCTTCAATTTCCAACAAATGGTAGGTTTGTCTACCCTAATAAAGAAGGAGCTTATCAATATGAACAAGGATGCTGCACTAGATCCTTGCAATCATTGTTTGTTTGGTAAGCAGCATAAAGTCTCATTTAATTCCTCTTCAACGAGAAGATCAAAGTTACTCAGTCTGGTACACTCTGATGTTTGCGGTCCCTTGGAGGTTGAATCAATCGGCGGCAACCAATACTTTCTAACGTTCATCGATGATGCTTCTCGAAAGGTGTGGGTGTATTTCTTGCGGACGAAGGACCAGGTGTTCGATTACTTCAAATTGTTCCATGTCATGGTAGAACGTGAGACAGGAAAGAAGTTGAAGTGTCTTCGATCCGACAATGGAGGTGAATACTTTTCCAGGCAGTTTGATGCCTATTGCAGATCATATGGCATCCGAAATGAGAAGACGGTTCCACGCACCCCTCAACACAACGGTGCAGCTGAAAGAATGAACCTAACAATTATGGAACGTGTTCGGAGCATGCTCAGTATGGCTAAGCTGCCAAAGCCATTTTGGGGAGAAGCAGTCAGAGCGGCCTGTTACTTGATCAACCAATCTCTATAGTACTATTGGATTTTGAAGTTCCGAAGAAACTTTGGTCTGGAAAGGATCCATCATACTCTCACTTAAGAGTATTTGGATGTTTGGCGTACACACACGTATCCAAGGAGCTCAAGCAGAAGCTGGATGCAAGGACCACTCCATGCATATTTATAGGCTATGAAGATGAAGAATTTGGATACAAATTATGGGATACAATAGAAGATATTGAAAAGCCCACAATATCTCAGAAGCCAAATGTTGCTCCTCAGGTGTCAAAGGCAACAACAGAATCATTTGTGAGCAACGAAGATGCAGTGCTAGAACAAATGCCAAAAGTAGAAGACAATGAGGAAAATGACGGTGCTGAGCAGGGGAAGCCACAACCCCATCTGCCAGATGTTCCAGGACCATCACAAGGCCAAGATGATGGTGGATCTCCTTAGATTGTTCCGGAAGTTCGTAGATCTGAACGAGGTCGGATTCCATCGAGAAGATATCCAGAATCCGAGTACCTTCTACTTACTGAAGATGGAGAACCAAAGAGTTTCCATGAAGCAGTATCTCATAAGGACAAAGAAAAGTGGTTGCTCACAATGCAGGACGAGATGGAATGTCTGCAGAAAAATCAAACTTATGAGATCGTAGAACTGCCACGAGGGAAGAAGGCACTGAAAAACAAATGGGCGTTCAAGCTGAAAAAGGATGGCAACGGAAAAGTGGTGAAATACAAAGCACAGCTTTTACTTAAAGGATTCTAAAAGAAGAAAGGGATTGACTTTGACTCAAGATGACTTCAATTAGAGTTATACTTGGATTGGTCACAAGTATGAACTTGGAGCTTGAACAGATGGATGTAAAGACCACTTTTCTTCACGGAGATTTAGAAGAAGAAATCTACATGGAGCAGCCAAAAGGTTTTGAGGTTTTGGGAGATAACCTCATATGCAAGCTGAAGAAAAGCTTGTACGGTTTGAAACATGCACCTAGGCAGTGGTACAAGAAGTTTGACTCATGCATGGTGAGTCAAGGGTACAAGAAAACTGCCGCAGAAGAAGAAATCTTGGACTTTGACTCAAGATGACTTCAATTAGAGTTATACTTGGATTGGTCACAAGTATGAACTTGGAGCTTGAACAGATGGATGTAAAGACCGCTTTTCTTCACGGAGATTTAGAAGAAGAAATCTACATGGAGTAGCCAAAAGGTTTTGAGGTTTTGGGAGATAACCTCATATGCAAGCTGAAGAAAAGCTTGTACGGTCTGAAACATGCACCTAGGCAGTGGTACAAGAAGTTTGACTCATGTATGGTGAGTCAAGGGTACAAGAAAACTACCGCAGATGAATGTGTTTACATTCAAAAATTTTCAGACAGGAATTTCGTTGCTCTTCTACTAATCGTGGACGACATACTAATCGTGGAAAAAGATGCAGCGAAGATCAATCAGCTGAAGAAAGAACTCTCTAAGTCTTTTGACCGGCTCAACAAATATTGGGAATGCAGATCACCCGAGACAGGAAGAACCATTCAACAAATATTGAATGGATGCTAAAAAGGTTCAATATGAACAATGCCAAACCAGTTAGTATTCCTTTAGCCAACCATTTCAAGTTGAGCAAAAGATCATATCCCTCATCCAAGGAAGAGATTGGGGAGATGTCGTCAATACCATATTCTTCAGCAGTCGGAAGTCTGATATATGCAATGGTGTGTACAAGGCCAAATATTGCTCATGCAGTGGGAACAATGAGTCGTTTTCTCTCCAGCCCCGGGAAAGAGCATTAGGAGGCAGTAAAGTAGATTCTCAGGTACCTTAAGGGTACAATGAAGATATGTCTTTGTTACGCAGGAGCTGATCCGATCTTTGAAGGCTATACAATGCGGATATGGCTGGAGATCTCAATAGTAGGAAATCTACTTCAAGAGTCATTTACACTTTTGTAGGGGGAGCTGTTTTCATGGTAGTCAAGACCACAAAAGTGTGTTGCTTTATCCACAACTGAAGCAGAATGTTGGAAAAGAAATGTTGTGGTTAAAGCGTTATCTCCAAGAATTTGGAATCAAGCAAAAAGAGTACAAGGTACATTGTGACAGTCAGAGTTCCCTAGATTTGAGCAAGAACTCCGTGTACCTTTCCCATACAAAACATATTGATATTCACTATCATTGGATACGCGAGGTAATGGATCGACGACTATTGAGACTAGTGAAGCTCCCATACAAAGGAGAATCCTGCGGACATGTTGACGAAGGTGATGACTCGAGAGAAGCTAGAATTATGCAAAGACATATTGATGTTTTCTAGTGAAGCTAGAATTAAGCTAGAATTTAGAGGGGGAGAATTGATGACTTCTAGCCCGAGACAACTTTGACAACTTTGACAAGCCTCCATTGTTAAAGGAAGACCACCGTCCAAGCCACCTTCTCCGTTCACACCATTAGCCACCTTCTCCGTTCATTCCGTTCACACCTTCTCTGTTCACACCATTTCCACCCCTTTAAATAGAGGTGCATTACTCAGTTGTAAAACATCACAAACAAGAACGATCAACACCAAGAGTGAATACATCCCTAAAAAAGTGGTGAGTCTTCCTAGTGAGTGGAGTGATCCAATTTGTGTGAGTTTGAGAGTTTTTTTGTGAGTTTTTTAAATACTTGTGTAATCTATTATTGGGAGTAATAGAATTATTTTTCTCTCAAATTTGTGTTTATCATGTGAATTTTTTCCGAGAAGAAAAATTATGAGAGCACATGTAACAAAATTATGATATAAAATAAATTCATAAATATTAATTATATTACCAATTTATGCCATCAATATTACAATAACAGATAACTAAATGGAAGATACCATGCATATATCGTTCTTTGTAAATGCAGATATTTTTTCCAATTGAATTATCCAAGTCTAGCAAGCATTATTTACTTAAAAAGTGTTCTAATACATCACAATCAAGGAGATAGAAAAAGGAAAAAAAAAAAAATGTATGAACCACATCACCTGTGTAGAATCTTTCATAGAGAGGTTTCCAGAAGCAATTGATGTTTGCATTACAGGGAATGAGGAACTTGAAGATCTTGACCACCATTTGCAACAAATTTTGCAACTTGTGCTGCAATATAGTCAAAGAGTTCCTGATTCATAATGTTTACCTCTCACACAGATTGAATAAAGCAGAAGTGTACAACATTTCTTTGGCAACAAGAGCTTACATCAGGAATTGACACTTCAGTTGCACTCCCAACACACGGAGGTTAGTTCCTCCAAGGACCAACGCATAAAATAATCCTTCCTCATTTCTGAAAAGAGAGGGATCCACAATAACAGCCAAACAGTTGACATTTGATTATCTGCTCACCATTTCTATTAAATTTAAGGAAAGGAGCCAAGAGAAAAGCATATGAGCAAATTTTAAGTTCAACTATAAAAGCTTTAGAAGTTTATGTGTGAGATAAACTAAAAGCATGTTCATGTGTGAGATAAATTGTGGTGAATATAGCGATGAAGCCTAGTAATCATAAATTCATTAGATATTTTATTTGAAATATGGCTAAGAAATGATAAATACACCAGATGCCAAACACACAACCAAATTAAGCAATGTGGTATTTTCAGATGCACATAAGACCAGAGAAAAGTAAGCCCTATGTGGATCGTAGGGCAAGCTCAACAGCCTTGTATCTGTTAAAGCATAAACATGCTGATGATGACCCCTTTTAAGTGAGCATAATATAATTTCATTATAGAGTATTTCTGGTGGCTGAATTCATGAATAATGGAATACTACAATATTTATACATGAAATGCTCCAAAACACACAAAAACAGAAAAACTCAGAAGGAAACGATTTGAAAAGCAGAGAAAAAGGTATTGTTTAGCTGAAGTAGGTAAAAATTAGCCATGGCCGCAGCAAATGCATCATCCACCACAAACGTAGATGAATCAAACTGAAGCATCAAATAAAGGTACACAGAGCTTTGCATATTAGAGGAGGGGATATCAGTCATCAAGAAAGCCTCATAATTAAGCGTAAGAAATCTGGAAATTAGTCCTCCGAGATTCTAACATCAGAAACAGGGGAGAACAATCTGAAAGGGATCTTAACATATGAAGTTTGCGTTTCTCAGACCACAAAAATGTAATATTAGAAGTTAACCAGTCCCAAAGTCAAATTAAAATCATCTCCAACATCTGATCTACAAAGCATTGAATCACAAAAAACAAACCCCTGAAGCCAAAAATGGGTAGAACCGTGGAAACAATACCAAAGTGCAATGAGGAACAAGAAGGAATCACAAGAAGTGGGGGCAAATGATGGGGAAGCATGAACTAATATATACAGAATCTGTCATGGTCATTAAAGAAATGTAGAGTCGTTCAGGATTTGCCCATTTCACTCCTATAACTCAACTTTCCCAAATAACAATCACTTCCATCTTCCAGTGCCTTCTTTTTTCTGTGTTGTTTTTTTAAGGTGCATAATTAGGTGCCTATTTATCAAGCGAATTAGCTACAGTGGAGCTATCATTTTCTTATGCAATTTCTCGCATTTTCCCTCACCATACACGTGTATGTTAAAAAATCGAAATCTAGGAACACAGAACTTCCATAGCATAGAGGGGTGGAAATCTAGGCATAAGAATTCAGTTCAGTAAAGAAACTACGTTCATTATAGCATCAGACGGAAAAAGATATGGAACTTCATTGAAATTGAAGATGTCATCCAATGGGATAAGCCATTGATTGACTAGTTAATTAACATAGAGAATCAATTTTTTTATACGGGAAACAAGTAGCCAATGAAGATATCACATAGTATACAGAAAATAAACAAAAGCGAAAGAACATAGAACAGAGAAAGGAGAAAGAGAAAGGAGACGTACAAGAATATCTCAGCTCTACAATTCTTCTTCTGGGCTCTTGCTAGGAGAGCTTCTCTTCCGAATCATCAATATAATCACTGTACGCTCATTGGTCTTATATAGAATGAGGCAACGGAGCTGAGAGGGGTCGCTCCCCTCTTCCAACGGTCATATTTTAGCGAGTTCGAAAAAAAAAAATAGCCGTTGGAAATAAAAATCTGGAAAGGATTTAATTTCTAAAATGAAATATAGCCGTTGGAAGAAAAATGGCGTGTCACGTGGATGCAGCAATTAATAGAAGAAGCACTAGCTATAAATGCGCTTAGACTTCGCCCTTGCGCAAACCCAGGGGGAAAAAAACAATTTTTTTATTATTATCCAAAAATCACATATTTGTACGGAATAGTAATAAATGAAGTACTAGTAATTGGTAATGGTATACTAGCAGGATTGTTCTATTGTCAGTGGAGTGCTGGAAATTGGCGGTCAAACAAGAAAAATGGAATATTTTATCTTTTTGTTGCAAGAGTGAATTAGATCAAATAGAATCTGACTTATAAGATTAAGATTGACAAAAAATATACGAAAGAAGGCTTTGTGGCCAATCTTATTTAGGTATCTTTATTGAGATGCATGGGTATCATGCTGTAAAAAATTGTTTGATGGTGAAGCGACTAATGTAAAACTGAATGCACAACATAATTTCTTTAGAGCATGTTCGAATAAGGATATTCTTAGAACATGGGTAATAGTTCTAATTGTAATCAATATGAAGATGACTTCATCAAAGTAGCATTTGATGACTTAGTCTTGGAGGATGGAAGGAGTGAGTGTGGAAGGTACCCTTGGGATCAAAATGCCAGATGGCTTATAGGCTTCAATTGCAAACTAGTTAATGTTCCTCCTGTTTTTGCAAAAATAATTGGCTTCATTTAGGGTCTACAAATTGTGTTGGTCTAGAGGGTATAGGAAGATTAATTTACTTATTGATTATATTGAGACCATGAATTATATGTGGAGAAGATGTAATCAATATCATCATTTCAAGGGCATTGTGGATGATATTAGGATACTTCTTTATAAAGATTGACAAGTTGTAATCATTCACAAATATAGAGAGACCATAACTATACTATAACTGATCAATCTGATGTGGAGTGACTTGTCAACAAAAGGCTGCCAAATCAGCCCTTACATCCTCTACTTCAAAAGATTCTATAGGTGGACATGTAGAAACAAAAGTTTGATTATTAGTGTTTGTTTGAAATGGTCATTAAAATCTTCACAAATAGTTTTTCAATATTGCTAGTTTTTTTGTCACCTCCAGCAAATTACCCAAATAATTTGCAACCAAAAAAAGTTCAGAAGACAAGCTTCCTTTGTCTCCAATTATAATTTGCATGGGCGACAATTCCACTATATATGTTTCTCCTTTATCTTTCCGGACATTAAAATCATGGTGGCGCAATCAATTAAACGCACAAAAAGAAAACAAATTTAGAAGAGAAGCTTCCAGATTATACATTAGAAGTTTGGGTTTATTTGGGATAGCGGTGGTAGAAACAATTTTTTTTTTTTTTGCAGACTTTTCCAAATGGGTTTGTTTTCTAAAAGTCAAATTGTAGATGCGATTTGTATTTAAAATAACAGTGGCAAAAGTGACTTTTTTTCTAAATAGGCTTTTTATTTGGCATAATGTTTAAGTCAATTGAGATAGAAAATGACTGAAAAAGATAAGGATCTTATGTGTGTGTGCACGCCCACCCACGCGCGCGCGCTCGTGCATGTGTGTTGTATATTATGTGATAAAAATTTAAATTTAAATTTAAATTTTCTTAAAAAACAATAAAATTACCATTAAAAAAATTACAACACAATAAAGTGTTTAAATAAACAGTATATTAGTGGACTTTGAATGAATCTTCTAGCTAATAATTTATGTTTTTTTATTTAATAATTTGACGTATCCTTTTCACTTGTTTATTCTGTTTAGAAGCTAACATAACTCAAGTATATGAAAATAATAACAGTGGAAACTATGATAAATGCCACTTGTGCAGAGAGACAAGGGGGGTCCTTTTTTTCACATAAGTTAAAAAGCCATTGTAATGGGCACCAAAAAACTCTAAAAGGAAGCTTCACTCAAGAAGTCACTTTTTTCCTAAAAATCCACCACAACTCAAAACCATTGCAAATACACTTTCATATTTTCTTTCCCATTGGGCTTTTTTCACTACCATTGGTTTTTTTTTTTTTTTTATCCTACAACTATGCCAAACAAGTTAGAAGTTTGTTTAAGCCGGTGTTGGAAAAGAACATTCACACAAGTTGAAACAAAACTCATCTCACAAACTTATCTCGCATACCGTAAATCATGTTGGAAAAGCAACTTCTATTGCAAATCGAGTTGAGAATGCAATTAATTAGAAAATTGAAAATAGGAAAGGTTTGTTTTGTGAGATTTGCAATGAAAGAGAAATGGTAAAGGCAAAGAGGCAAGGACAAAAGAAACGTACTTGATCGAGTGGGGGAGAGAACGCAAGACACAATGATTGAGAGTTCTGTTAAAGAGAGAACGTCGATAAGGATTTGGAAGGAAGGAGATATTCTTCTTATCTCATTTCTCCTTTTTTTCTCATTAGCCAAATCTAGGCCGTTGATTAAGAAACTGAGAGAAAAGTAAAAGTAATATTGTATTGATTGCATGGATGTGATTTAGAAATTATGAGGGATAATGAGAAAAAGATAGGAAGAGAAACCCAACCCCATTTGGAAGGATTGAGTAGGCAAACAACGCCACACAAGCACGATAGAGAAAGCGTCAAGGAGATTCAATTACCTTTTGTAATAAGGTTAGTTAAGATTTGTTAAAGGTAATAAATATATTTTTTTTAAAAAAAAAACTTATTTCTAGCAACAACATTATTTATAAAGAATGTAGGTGGGAGAGAGGATGAGTGAAAAACGTGCAAAGAAAGAATGAGTGAGAAAAAATAAAGAGAAATAAATATAATTAATTGAGTGTAAAAAGTGGGGGGGGGAACAATGCATTCAATATTTAGCATCTTTTCTGATAAAAAAAAAAAATATATATATATATATATATATATATATATATATATATATATATTTAGCATCTTCAAATGGTATCTTATAAACCCAGTCTATTGATTTGGGAGTGGCTAGCGTCCTCTGCGCTTAAGAATCACTACCGTCCTCTTCTCTGAAACTGTGCCGTTTTGGCACAAATTTGGGAAGAATGATACTTTAAAAAAAAAATTAAAGTACTGACAGGTACTTAAAAAAGATACTTCAAGATACTGAACAATACTGAAAAAATAGTTCATAGTCTTAAAAATGTATTTTAGGATCTTAAAAAATATTTCATGGTACTCACGGGTACTAAAAATATACTTTTAGGATACTAACTGGTACCAAAAAAAAATACTTCATGATCTTGAAAAATTATTTTAGGATCTTAAAAAAATTATAAAGTATATTTTTGATACCAGTCAGTACCCTGATATATTTTTTCATGATTTTTTCAGTACCAGTCAATATCTTTTTAGTACCCGTCACTACCCTAAAATATTTTTTAAGATCCTAAAATACATTTTTAAGACTATGAACTATTTTTTCAGTATTGTTCAGTATCCTGAAGTATCTTTTTTAAGTACCTGTCAGTACCCTAATTTTTTTTTAAAAAAAGTATCATGCTTCCCAAATTTGTGCCAAAACGGCACAGTTTCAGAGAAGAGGATGGCAGTGATTTTTACGTGCAGAGTAGGGATAGAAATAGGTCAGGCCAGGCCAGGATTTGACTCAATAGGCCTAAGCCTGTAATAGAGGGGAAAGGCCTGAGCTTAGGCCTGAGCCTGAGCCTGAATATAGGCTTTTTTTAAGGCTCAGGCCTGAGTCTTCATAAGGCCTGGTTAGGCCTGAAGCCTTTTTAAAGGCCTACTTATAATGTAGGCCTTTAAAAAGGAATCATATTACAGGCCTTAAAGGTCATAATTAATTAATATAATATTATGTATAAAACTATAATTAACTAATTATACTTAAAATTAGAATATAAGAATGAAAAAAAATTAAAATTATGTTCTTCATATGATATAAATATTATTATATTTATTTAATATATAAACAGGCCAGGCCTTAATAAAAAAAGTCTGGCCTATTTACATATTTAGGCCTTTAAATAGGCTTTAGCCTGACCTTTTTAATAAACAGGTCAGGTCATACCAGACCCTAAATAGGCCAGGCCGTAAGCCGCCTGATAGGAGCTGACTTATTTCCATCCCTAGCGCAGAGGACGCTAGCCACTCCCATTGAGGTTAAGCAAGACCATAACGGATGAAGCTTCTTAGTTTCAAGTGTTACACTCTATGGGCTACGATGAAGTCCAGACCATCCCAGTATTGGAAGATCAGGCAAGTTAGCCGTTGCGTGGATTAGCTCCAAAATCTCTGTGATTGTTCTTGAAGAGAATAGAAAAAAATTTCATCTCAAATGTCAGTTTGAGCAAGCTCCGTCGTTCATCTTAACGGGCATTTATGCAATCCCTCACTCCGATTTTAGATCAAGGCTTTGGGAAAATATCCTGAGATTGTCTAAAGGTGCCATTCTTCTGTGGTATGAAATTGCAGATTTTAATGTCAATACACGGAGAATCAGAGGTCGAAGTGACAATACACGGAGAATGCAATAGTTTCACGATATGATCAATGATTGTGGACTTGCAGATTTGGGCTCAATCAAACCCAAAATGATGTGGAAGGGACCGTATGTCAGGGGCTGCTCACAGCTCCATGAGAGATTAGATAGAGTACTTGCGAATAGATGCCTACTCAATCTGATGTAAGACTCGTACATTAAGGTACTTCGTGGAACCAATTTCTTTGACCATAACCCATTATTATTGTTTGTGGGATCTAAACAGAGCATAAGCCACCCCCAAAAGCCATTTCACTTTAAGGTGATATGGCTAAATCATGAGACTTTCAATGACTTTCTGGACAACACTTAGGCCGATTGAGATAATCTTCTTGATATAAGCACTTAAAAGGCAATATTGAGGGCTGGAACAAGAATGTTTTTGGGCTTGTGGAAAGGAAGAAATCAAATCTATTGGCGAGACTTAATGGCATCCAAAAGTCCTCTGCTTATCCTTATTCAAAATTCCTTTGTGAATTAGAATTGTAACAACAGATGGAGTTGGATGAGATTCTCAGAGCAGAAGAAGTTAAATGGTTTCAGAAATCCAGATCAATTTGGGTCTTAAAAGGGGATAGGAATACTCATGACTATCACATAAAGACAACTTTGAGAAGAAGGAAGAATAGAGTCATAACTCCAAAGGATGATAGTGGACCGTGAGGAGGATACCAAGATTTTGGTACTAAACTTCTTTAAAAAGCTATTTCAAAAAGACAATGAATTTCACCTAGTTTTGCAAACTAAGATGAAATTTCCTTTGATTAAGGAGGAATTTCACAGGCATTTAATTGGAATATGGTGGGTACAAAGGTATGTCACTTTGTAAAAGAAGTCTTGATAAGTTCCATATTTGTTAAAGAGGCTAACAAAACCTTGATTGCACTGATTCCAAAAGAGAATTTCCAGAGCAATCAGTTTCGACCAATTTCTCTCTGCACTGTCCATTACAAATGCATCACCAAAATCATTACTAGCTAATTAAGAAGTGTAATGAATGAGTCATCTCCCCATTCCAAGCTAGATTCATTAAAGGGAGACAAATCTAGGACAATATTATTATTGGCGAAGAAATACTACACACAATAAAGAAGGCATGAGGAAATGGAGGATAATGGCCTTGAAAATTGATTTAGAAAAGGCTTATGATTGCTTCAATTGGGAGTTTATGAAGCAAGTTCTCATCAAGGCAGGTTTTAAATCATGATTAATTAACTTGATTCTGGAATGTGTCTCTTCAGTTGAATAAAATGTGCTTTGGAATGGTGAAAAAGCCTAATTTTTTGCTCCAATGAGAGGATTACGGCAAGGTGATCCTATTTCACCATACCTATTTGTCTTATATATTGATCGCCTTTCACATGTGATCTATGATGCAGTTAGAAGCTACAAATGGAAACCAATCAGAGTATCTAAATCAAGGCCAGATATTTCCCATTTGATGTTTGCAGACAATCTCTTGTTGTTTGGGGAAGCCTCTGCTGAACAAGCCTCTTGCATGATGGACTTCCTTATGTGATTTTGTGCAACATTGGGTGAAAAGGTAAGTTCAGAAAAATCCGCCATGTTTTTCTCACCAAAAGTCCCTCTGGCGATGAAGAAACAAATACAAGGGATAACAAAGATGAAGATAACCAGTGAAATAGGAAACTATCTTGGCTTTCCTTTATCAAGAAAAAGAAAACCACCAGAGACTTTTCAACACATCATAGACAAAGTGAAGTCAAAATTAGCTATTTGGAAAGCGAGCTCCTTGTCAATGGCTGGAAGAATTACATTGGCCAAATTAGTGATAAGTGTTGTTCCTCTATATCCCATGCAAGCAACACATATCCCTATAGGAATTTGTAAAGAGGTGGAAAGACTCCAATGTAACTTCATATGGGGTAAATCTAATAGACATGGTTTTCATAATCTAGCGTGGAACACCCTGCTACAACCCAAGCATCATGGAGGTCTAGGATGTAAAAAGCTTTAAGCAATGAACCAAGCATTTGGTTGCAAACTGGCGAGGAGATTGATAGTCAGCAAACAAAGGCTATGGTCAGAGGTTCTGTTTAATAAATACATGATCAGAAATGAACACAATTTGCTTGAAGCCAGATCGGGTTACTCGTCCCTGTGAAACTTTATATGTCGTCAGAAAGACACTTTCGAAGAAGGATCTGCTTGGAAAATTAGAAATGAAAACTCAGTTAAATTTTTCAACAATAAATGGCTATTGCAGGGGGAAACAATTTATCAGTTGTGTTTGAGACCCTTGTTGGAGGAGAAGCGTTCGAGTCTAGTTTCAGATTGGATTGCTGATGGTGTTTGGGATTTTACACATCTTACTTCCATTGTGCCTAAGAGGGTGATACAGAGGTCGATAGCCATGATTCCACTGATTGAGGAAGCGAGGGAAGACGTAATGATTTGGGGTGAGGATCATAAAGGTTTTTTCTCTATTAAATCAGTGTATTATTTTAATAGAGAAATTAGACAATCTGCTACACAAACCTTATTATAAGCTCATATGGAAGAGGCAAGGTGCAGAACGAATATGGGTATTCATGTTGCTTGCTTTTCATAATAAGTTTCTGATAAACGAATGGCGCAGCCATTGATCTAGTTCTTCAGCTTTATGTCTTGTTTGTAATTCACAAACAGAGGTCATCGTCCATGTTTTGCGAGATTATATTGTTGCTATGGATATGTGGAAGACACTAGTTCATCAGAGATTCCATTTTGACTTCTTTGCGGCATCTTTGCAAGATTGGATTCAATACAATCTCAGGGAGGAGATTGGAAAGAATACAAATACAAATTGGAGTTTGACATTTAAAGTAGGAATTTGGAAGCTATGGATATGGCAGAACTAGACAATTTTTTATCTCAATTTGAGCAAGCTAGTTGATCTAACGTCGGTGATTTTAAACATTAAACGTTTCTTTACATATAAAGAACATCACTTATTGAAGGAGAGGGCAGTTCCGAGAATCCCCTTGGTTTGGTAGAAACCTCCACCGAATTGGTCAAGATCAATGTGGATGGAGCTATTTCTACATTTAGGAATAGGGCGAGTTGTGGTGGAGTGATTTGTGATCACCATGGTAGATGGATTATTGGATTCTCAACGTTGCTAGGTTTTTGTAATCCTCAAGAGGCTGAACTGCTGAAGAATGGGCGGTTCTGAAAGGTTTGCAGCTAGCATGGCAAAAGGGATTTAAGCAAGTTATCTGTGAAAATGACTCCAGTAATCTTATTGATGTGTTAAAAGAAAATAGAGATAATGGTTCACAAAGTATGACTCTACCAGATCAGAAGCTTCATGCGACTTTAATGGACCTTGCAATTTAGGCATGTACCTCATCAGCAAAATCAGTTAGCAGATCGCCTAGCAAAGGAAGGTCTACCTGAAACCTCTTTTTATGATTCGTGTCCTTCTCATCTTAAGTCCTTAGTGCTTAATGATTGTATGGGAGCTAATTCCCTAACTTCCCTATTTTTTTTTTAATTACCAATCGTTCATGTAAGAAAAATAATAAATTGTTGGTTGAGATGGTAAACAGTCTTATCTCTATAAAAGAATGAGAAAATAAGTTCGAATCTCAGAAAGTGTATTTATTGGAAAGGCTTTAACCTTAACGCTCTTTGCCTTACAAAAATTAAACTCAAGTTTAAAGTAACTTAAGGATACTTTGGGTTCATGCCCCCAAAAAAGAAAGAGAGAGAGAGAGAGCCTTGGCATCCTTTTGGGCTAGCTTGGAACAAATGCTATCCGCAGATTACTCTTGAATTGGACGTTACAACTTTGATGCAATTGATTACAAAATATTGGGCTCAAAATTGTAATACGTTTAATCTTGTTTAGTATACCTAGTATACCCAGTAGAACCGACAAAAGTTTTATATAGTGGAAGGGGATACTTTATCACATTATGGTAAACCAATATTCAAATTTCTATTAGAAAATATGTCCACATTTATTGTATGATATTATATGATAGTGTCTCAAACTAGTTTACTTCTACCAAGAGAATACCGGGTTAGATTTCTCTCATTATCTTTTTCTCATTATCCCTTATAATTTTTAAATCACATCCGTCCAATCAATACCGTACTATTTTTATTTTTCTCTCATTTTCCTAATTAACGGTCTAGATTTAGCCAATGAGAAAAAGTGAGAAAGAAGATAAGGAGAAGATCTCTTTCCCGTAATACCTATGTTTTATAGCAGGGGGAAAGTGTTCCCAATGGGAAAGGTAATCAATGAGCTTATTTTATTGTTAATATTCTCTTTTACCATCCAAATTTAGAGATGTTTTGAAGAACTGCTTTGTCCCTTTAAGAACCCCTCTGAATGATGATGACTGTTGTTTATGGGGTCTCAACAATCACGTGTAATTGGCCTCTAGAACTTGTTTGTAATCATTTTGAAATAAAAACAAATACTCTTATAGCTTAAACTTTAAAGAAGGACTTGATATGGCAAATAATTGCAAAAACTATTCAGAGAATACCAACATTCATTCATTGTACACCCACAAAACATCTTAAAAAAGAAGAAGAAGAAATACTATTCTATATACCCAGCAGAATAACACACTTTATGATCCCAATTTTATACTCCCATTAATTAAAAAACCCTAATTTGATTCTGTAATCAGGAAAAAGTTGATTAAACCCATTTGACATGGCTGGACCACACAGCTCTCTACCTCAAAGAATCATATCATCATTCATGGCACTTTGTCCCTTTCCTTTAAAACTAAAACTCCACTAATTGCAGTTCATTATATAATCCGAAACCCCACCTTCACACCATAATTATTACCCAAAGTTGCTTTCTTTGTTTCAAGATTTTCTTTTTCTGTAGAAGAAATCATAGACTTGTTCATAATATTAATACTCTTCACCACCTTCACCAAATAACAGAGTCAGTTTGCCGCCGGCGAATTCTAGTACCAGAAGCTTCTCAGTATCTTCTCTGCTTTTCCAATAAAGAAATAGTTTCTGAATAAGGATTAGTGTACCGTTTTGCAATTGGCTCTGCAATGAAGTGGATGTAGCTAGCTCAAGAAACGACGTCGCAGAATGCTGTGCGGGAAGGGTCTCCGCAGTAGCGGATCAGGATCGGTGCCGGTGTACCTGAATGTGTATGATCTGACGCCGATTAACGGCTACGCCTACTGGTTTGGCCTCGGAGTCTACCATTCCGGCGTCCAAGGTTCGTCTTCCTCCTCAATTTCTCTCTTCATCCTTTGATTCTTGAACCTGCAGAGTTTAGCTCACAATATTAAAGATCTAGAGACAGTCCATAACATTATAAACTCAATCCGATTCATCAAATTGCATATGATGATATGAACATTTCAAAATCTGAGGGAAGTGGTGGATTTTGGTCTTACAGTTCATGGGGTGGAGTACGCGTTTGGAGCTCACGAGTACACATCGACGGGAATATTCGAAGGGGAACCAAAACGGTGCGAGGGTTTTACGTTTAGGAAGACGATACTGATCGGAAAGACGGAGATGGAAGAGGAAGGAGTAAGGAGAGTGATGGAGGAGCTCGCCGGAGAGTACAGAGGGAATGCGTATAATCTCATCACCAAGAATTGCAACCATTTCTGCAACGATGCTTGCCTGAAACTCACCGGTGAACCCATTCCCAGCTGGATCAATCGTCTCGCTAGAATCGGTAACTTCAGAATCGTTTCTTATTCTTCTACATTTCACTGGATTTTTCATCATTATAGATCTAAGTTTGAGCTTATAAAGTTGATAACTTGCATTCATAAAATTCGTTCGATATGTGTATATGCTTGTTTTTGTTTGTGTTGGAGAAATTTTTTTATTACCATGTTGATATAAAAATAAGTAGGCCCTATTATAAAGATAAGAGAAAGAAAATATTAATAAGATTAATTTATTTTTATATGAATATGACAGAAAAAATATTTATATAGTAAAAATAGAAACATTAAACCTATCAAGTTTATCCTCATTGTAACTTTAGTTTCTCAAGCTTTAGATCATTGATTTTGGTTTCTAGAGGAATAAAATAATCCAGATTTTTATTTAGTCATAATGATTAAAGACTATTGTTCTAAAGAAAATGAACTTGAAGAGGTAAAATATATGTTTTGAAACTTAAAGAACCAAAACCAAAGTAAGACAAAGTTGAAGGACTGAAGATTATAGGGAAAACATTTTCTTAAGAAAATCATTTTTTCATATTACACACATGAAATGATAGGACTCACATATACATATATTAATTAATATATGTATATGTGGGTCTCACCATTTTATGTGTGTGTAGGAAACTTTTTTTTCTCATATAACATGAGAAAACCAAAGCTCAAGATTATATTAACTTAAACATGAAATACTTTTTCTTCATTGAACTTCATATAATACTCATTCTAATATTTAATAGAAGACATGTTTACTTAATTTGATTATATTGAAATGTTAGTTAAATTATTATTGCATGTATTTTTTTTAACATATTAGTCATCTTCTGTAGTTCCTTCATTTTTTTGTATCCTTGATTATTATTGAAAGAGTATAGTAGAAGTAAATTAGAAAAATATTGACAAATATAAAAAATATATTATATTCAGGACTAAAATTAACTCTATAAATATGTTTATAATAAAGATGAATATGTTTATAATAAACACGAGAGGGAGTAGTTTAACAGGAAAAAAGACAAAAAAATATCACTTGAACTTTAAAATTCTAAATTATTAATTTCCTACTAAAATCAGCTATCAATTACTATACTCTTATATGTAGCAAGATTGATTTGAGATTTTGAGATTTAAATTATATTTTCTTGTCTTTCTCCCTAATTTAAACTTGAAAGAAAAAAATGGGAAAATTGGGGGAAATCATCCCAATTGAAAAAGTAATGGGTGATAAGTATATGTTGAATTTTTATATACATATGAGAATTTTGTAACTACATAGTATTAGTACTCTGATTTATGTTTTTATCACCAATTAATTTTTTATTGAGGGGTTTACTCAATTTTTCCCTTGAAAAACCTGGGTTCATTGTTTTATAAGATTATTTTTATTTGTTCTAGCCCAAAACTTAGCTTAAACGATTTGCTGTTGAAGAATATGATTACTTTTGTTTTAAGCTAAATTATTATATGATAGCTAAGAACTTATAATTAGTTTTATCTATTACGTAAGTATTATAGAAATAGAGTTGAAATCAAGTAGAGAATATAAGAGAGATAGGTAAAAAAACACAGTCTCAAAGGGAAAAAACAGAGAATGTAAGAAATTACCAAGACAATTTTGGAATTTCCATGACATTAATGTAATTCGTATTTTCCATGAAATGAAAATAGACAGGACTCGGCTCTTTGTTCTTTTATACAGATAAGAGTTTTTTTTTTTTAAAAAAAAAAAAAAGATTCTTTGGGGCAATAATTGGTGTTTTAAGAAAAAGTGAGTCCATTTGCAATCCCTAGAGGTAAAAAAGGATGGAAAAGACAAGCCACTTTATTCGGTTTTTTTCCCCCTTTTTCTCTTTTTTCGAAGTGAACATTGTCCCCATTTCAATCAAACATGTACAGAAAATGATTCTACTATAATATATGCCATGTGCCAAAAAGATCAGCCTAAACCGAATAATTAAATTAAAAATAAATAATCCCACCAAAAAAATTATCAATAAATACTTGTAAAAATTAATGAAAAAAATTCGTTATTGCAAAATTTATCAGCGTGACAACTAAGGACTCAGATCCTTAAGCAGTTGTAACTCATTTTCGACAGGTACAACCTTTTTTTCATATGTGTGTAGTCTATATCCAACCATGTACAACTAAATTATAGATAGGTTGCAATTGCATACAGCTGAAAAATGGTTGTATCTGCTGAAGATATATTGTACCAGAGTTTTTAAACAAATTTTCAAGTACCTTTGAATAAATATAATTAATATATTTGTACATTTCATACATTATTTAATGTAATTTGAAAATATCCCTTTAACATGCATCACCAGATAGAGAGTTATTTTTTCTTAAGGCAAATATTTTCAGGGTTCCTTTGCAAGTGTGTTATTCCAGTGGCTATAAACTCAACCAGAGTTAGGCATCACAGAATTGAAGACAAACAATGTGAAGAAGAGAAGCAAGTAGTACCATCATCATCAGCAACAAGAAGTATCCCCTTAATAACATCTGATAAAATTGGAACGATACGAAGATCATTTTCAGCAAGTGAGACAAATAATAACAACATGACGATGACACCTTCAAATTCATTATCTTCTCCATCATCATCTTCCTCAGCTTCTTCTGCCTCCTCTGCTACGCGCAGAGGAAGGAGTATAACCAGACCTGACCTTCCCCCACCTCCTTCTTCATCTCCATGTTCAAACTCTGAACATTAGAAGAATTTTTCCTTTTTTCATTGGGTTTTGTTTTTCTGAAGTTGCTTTAATGAAGAGAGCAACAGAGTAGAGTTTTTCAAATTAAAATGTGATATTCATTCTTTTCATCCAATTCCCCATAAGAAAAATGGTATCTCTGAAGAAAACCAGCAAGAGACCTGGGGCTGATAACGTTCTTATGTATTGTATTGCCTCATCTTTGTGCTGGATTTTGTTGTAAGATTGCTTTAGAATTTGTAGAAAGTGTGTGTATCATTTCAGATATTGAATGAAAAACACCCAATTAAATTTGATTTGCTTTATTTTAGAGTACAGTTTTGCCTAATGGAGGTTTAAGTGCAATACAGATATTGGTTTCTATTTATTAGAAGTGGAACTACATTTAGGGAACTTTTGTTCATTAGGAGTCACTTTTTCTTTTTTGGGTTCTTAAAATCTTTTCATTGAAGATTTTGTTAAAAAGTAAATTAAAGCAAGAAAGCATCATTTAATTTTTAAATTTCTTTTCATTGGTGAAAATATAAATTCCTCTTTTTTATTCCTTTTCAATTTTTTGTAATTATTTTATGCTCCTATTCACTCAATGCCAAAATATGCCATTAGATATTTCCAACAATAAAATATAATGAAAATCAATATTCCTTCCAATCCGTAACATAAAAATCAGATGACTAATTTATAGAAATTAAAAAAATTATTAAGTTTATTATATATATAATGTGTGTTGATTTTTCTAAAATACCTTATCTAAACCATCAATAGAATTAGAAGTACGATGGATTGAAATTCACCCTTACCATATACATGCTAGTTTAAGGGGGGAAAATGTAAATTTGGGAGACAAAGTGAGTTGGGATATTATATGCAGAATGAGAGTAAACTTTCTAATTAATTCCTTTATTTAGTATAAGAGGATGTAATTAATAAATCTCTAACAAAACATATAAGTACATTAAAAGTAAATTTTCAGAGACATTGCTTAATATGTTAATACTTCTTTGGAACTAAGTCAACTAACATCTACCTCCATTTTGCCACTTAAATATTAATGATGGAATATGATTGTAAGATATTGGAGGTGGAACCAATTTATTATGATAATAGTAATGATTATTTGTCCTAATTAAGTTTATAATATTTTCGTGTACCATGATGATATAATTTCTAAGTAAATTAAGCAGAGAGAAGCAGAGAGCACTTGGTATTGGTTGTTGTTGGTGCTGTCATTTTCTGTCCCAATCTGTCTATCTAAATTTTCTTTTGAGGACAATGCCCTTCGCCAATTGGGAATCATTTTCCTTTTGTTCTTCTCTTTTAGGTACTGTTTGGATTCAACAGAGATGAATAATTAAGTTTGTTCATTTCTTTTAGGCACTTGAAATAAAGTTTGGCCTTTTTTGGTTGTCAACAGTGGAAGCCTGAAGAAACTTTAGCCTTAGGACTTGAAAAGAAAGTCTAGCCTCTGGGTCTAATAATGAAACCAAAAGATGTTTGTTTTCCTATAGACTCTTCCTCCTGTGGATGAGTAAGAATATGATAAAAACAAATAATGAAACCAAAAGATGTTTGTGGCTCTTCCCCCAGTGGATAAGTAAGAATATGAGAAAAACAAAGGTTATTAGATCCAAATCGGTCACTGAACTGATCACAATAGTGGGTCAATTGGAGTCAAACCAAAATTGACCCAAGCAGGTGAATGAGGAAGTGCAAATAATTTTGGAATTTGAGAATTTTTTAGCATCAAATTATAATATTTTTAAGTGATTTTTTTTCTATTATAAAGTAGATATTTCAAACTTTCTATAGAGCCTTAATTTGTAATTTTTTAAGATATGTAGAATTAGATATAAAGTTTTGAAGTTGTACAATGCTGAATAAACATTGAACTGGTCAAAATGGGTGAATCAAACCAATTAAATTACTAGTTCATCGGTTTTTTGGTCAAACTAACTGGTTTGGTTTGGTACAGTTTTAATAACCTTGAGAGAAACATGACTTCTTCCATGGGAAGAAGTAATCAACTAGGAGATGAGTTTGTTTTAGTCGCAAATTTAATATCTCCATATATTTTATTTTCTAAATTTACATATTTTTCAATTTTTTTTTATGATTACATATATTAAATAAGTTTTCTATTAGCATAGAGCGAATAATTAAAAAGAAAAGTTTAAAATAAAGGCATTACACTTTTTTTTTTCAAATAACAAACTCAACTAATTTTTTAATATATACAAGTTAGTTATGCCATCTAACTAACTTGACCATTTAGTTGTATGCCTTTTTTGTTTGTTAAGTAGAATTCTTATGAGGTTTTAAAGAAGAAATGACAGCACCAAAAAGTTCCATAACAAGTGAGCAACATGTAATTACCAATTTCAATTTAGAAAATGACAAAAGGTCTATGTTGCTCATTTGAATATAATAAGACTGACCATATATCATATTCACTCACTATAGTTCAACAATTTGATCTTCTTCTTATAAGAACTTAGTATCGTTGGAGTTTTAACATGAAAGTACATTACTTGGAAGAGAAAGAATACAAGTGTATATATTACACCTTATGAATTTAGGTTAGTAAATAGGCCAAGAGGAAGAGTAGGCTCGTGCACACAACAACGGGCCACCAGGAGGCAAACGTAGTGGAAATCTGGCATTTCCTCCTACATGTCAGTTAAATATGAATTGGAAACTTTTTATCAAATATATTTTGAAGAAAATTATTTTTTTTTGGGGGTGAAAATTGCTTCATAGAAAAACCAAGTTTTTGATGTATTTTAATTTGAGATATCAACATTTGGGTTACAATGGCCTACAATATGAATGTAGGTAATGATGGAGGGTTAAAGAAAATAAAATAAACCAAGTTTTTGATGTATTTGAATTTGAGATATCAACATTTTCGGTTACAATGGCATACAATATGAATGTAGGTAATGATGGAGGGTTAAAGAAAATAAAATAAACCAAGTTTTTGATGTATTTGAATTTGAAATCTCAACATTTCGGTTACAAGGACATTAACTAGATTTTATTTTGTTTCTCTGCCTCCATCCTGACCATCAAAATTTTGATTCAAAGGTCCAGAATTATTTTCCAAAAAACCGCATGTGGTAAAAAAATTTCAAAAATATTTTTGGACCCTTAGATTAAGATTTTGAAGGTCAGGATAGAGGATGAGGAGGGATGGGTAGAGAAGGAATGGGGAGAGTATCTTCTCCCGCCATCATTACCTACATTCATGTTGTGGGCCATTATCTCCAGATTTTGAAATTGTTCAATAAAATGTTTTTATGGCTTTCAACGTTCAGAAACTAGGTTTAATAATGTTTATTGCCAAGCACCTAGCTCAAAATCTCCAGCACTATCTTCCTCTCTAGCTTATTCTCTTTACCTTCTAGTTGCTTTATATTTTGTTGTTTTGTTCACATTGTATCTGCATGAAGGGTCTGCTTTACCTTGGGGGCTGCCGCTTCTAATCAATGGGTGGTTGCAGTATAGCTCTAAAGGACAGCATCCTTGCATGTGACTCAAATTATGGGTTGGGTTTCTCTCATCATCTTTTTCTCATTATCTCTCATAATCCCTAGATCACATCCATTCAATCAATACAAATACTACTTTTACTTTTCTTTCATTTTCTCAATCAACGGCCTAGATTTGACTGATGAGAGAAAAGGAGAAGATCTCCTTCCCTCAAATTACACAGTGTATTTGTAGTAACTTCGTTGACAAATATAATCATAACCACAATATACCTAGTATGTTGAGAATCCCAAAACACATAAAGTAAAGAGCTTCTACTTGTACATAGGTTTTTTTTTTTTTTTATCGAAAGCTAAATATATATTAATACTTGAGACTGATACAATAGATGAAAACCAATACAACCAAATAAACCAGATACAAAAACAACCAAGAGTACATAATAGATTTAAGAGTAGAAGAAAACTCATAGGTAATAACGGTCTCCTCGATATCCGTTAGAAGTGACGACAAAGGAAGTGTTGGTCGTAAAACTCATCCTGAAGGGCACACATCCTTATAAGCATTAGCTGCAATTAGAGCAGCTGTACAGACACCCCATATTGGGATAAAGAACCTAGAAAACCCAACCTCAAAAAGAAGAAGACCCATAATGTCCTGAATAAAACTTAAAACTTCTGCTCCTCTGATCAAGTAGATCCGATGATCTTGACCACACACCGAAAAACACCTCTTTAAATCTTTCTCCAAAAACGCAGATCCGAGCTACCAAGAAATAATTAAATCTAATAACGTTCAAATAGTCATCCAACCAAGAGGATTTGAACGCAGATCTTACAGACCTGTTTATTTCCTTAGATAAAAACACCACCATAAAACTCAAAACCACAAAAAAAAGGGAACAAAAAACAGATAAATCTCACATCTGTAGATCAGATCTAGAGAAGGAGATTAGAAGACTCGCCACAAGGACGAGAGAATGTCACAACCAACAAAACTCAAAGTGAGAGGACCACAGATGTCAGATCTGGCCTCCAAGCTACACCTCTAACTTGTACATAGGTTAAAAAACCAAATTATCTAATTGATTGAGAAAATGTAAACAAATATATATATATAAGTAAAAAAGTAAGTTGCAAAATTAAGAGGCATGCAAATCTCCACAAAATGCTTGACGTAGTCATCAGAGGATAAAATCTTGAATCTTGTGGCTTCTACAAGAGATGCCTTGGCCAAATGATCAATCTTTACCTTTTTCAGGCATCAAATTTCTATCCATATGTTTTTCTCCACACCACCAAGAATGAGGGTATATGTCTCCAATGAATTATTTAACAATCAAATTCTTATAACTCGATGATAAAATCACTATTTTAAAATCAAATCGTTATCATTAGGACATAATTTTAAACAAAAAAATAATTACGATTTATGAGAAACTGATGGAGTCACATTTTTCGCAGCATATATTTCCTTTTTGAGTAAATTATGAAATAAAGGAACTTAATAATTATCAAATCATTTCCAAAAATGATTGATTGACCAATCAAATATGAACAAACACAAATAAAGGGAATTAGGAAATATTATGAAATAATGAGTAAGACCACGTATTTAATAATTGATGGATCTAAACCGATCCATTTATCAACAAACCGAGTATTACAAGTTTTGGGGGAAAAAAAACGGAATCACTATTCATGGGAAATTGATGGAGTCATATTTTTCATATCATATTGTCCCTTTTAGAGGAAATTATGAAATAAAGTATATTAGGAGATTTTAAAATTATCATTTCCAAATATGATTGATTGACCACTCAAATATGTAAAAAACTGAATTAATGGAATAAGAAAAGGGAATATCATTTCTGCCTTGAGCCAAAACGACGCCGTTTTGACTCTCTCTCTCTCTCTCTCTCTCTTCTTTCCCTTCTTTTTCTTTCATCTCTTCATTTAAAAAAGAACCAAAACAACGTCGTTTTGGCTTAAGGCAGAAATGATATTCCCATTAAAAAATATTTTGAAATAATATTTAAGAACGTGTACAAATCTGAACCGACCGATGCTTTCTCTAGAAATCAGATATTATAAGTTCTTAAAGATAAAATTGATTGATTGATTGATGATTGTGGATACTCAAGTCTTATTACTTATTTTTAAAGATAAAAAATACAGTGTAATTGTCAACTTAGTGCACACAAGGCTCATTCAAGAATGATCTCAATTCTCATGTTATAACTCTACTTCACTCTGGTTATACACACCAATTTTTTGGCAATTGCATAACTTGAGGGATGATAACAATTGGGGACCAAGCAAAAGAAGGACAATGACACTCTAGGATCCCAAAATTTAAAAATGTTAATTAACACATAAGTTATTTATTGACATTTAAGAAGTTAATTGAACAAAATACCATTGTTCACATGAAAGCAGAAATAAAAAAGTAGCACTAAGAATTACAACTTATTTTTATTTGACCAGTTATAAATCACAAAAGTTGGAAAAACATGTATGCAAGTTGAAACTTTGGAAGCTTGGTTGAAATTATTTTCAATTATATATGTAACAAACTTAGTATATTCTATATTAAATTATAAATAGAGAATACAGTGGGATGTGATTGATTTCAAATTGTGCTTTTCCTTTTAAGCTCAATCTTAATTTATCATGCCACATAATATTTTAAAATACATTATATAATCCATGTGGCACCCATTTATAAAGCAAAATATTCTTGTTTACAAATTCTCATCTTGGCATCATGCCTCTTTTTTATTTTATTTTATTTTTTTAAAAAAAATTCATAGCTTATGTAGCATTTAGATAATTTCTATATCAGCCATATCTATTTTTTTACCAATCTAGCTTTTTGGTCAGATCGCTCACTTGTGGATCTGCCTTCCAATTGCGTTTTTAAAATCACTGGAAATATCGGAACCCTTTAACCTAGTGGCTTGTCTGAGTGATCATCACTACATATGCACATTTCATACTCATTTTTTATGTGTTTGTTATGTGCCCATCCCTTTATTAGAGGTATGAGCATTTATATATATATATATTATATTTATTTATATTTAAATTATATGTTGCTTTCTGAAATATTTTTTTTTCATCCAATATCTTAAATTAATTAGTTTCCAGTGTTACAGATGAATATTACTGAATTTAGGACTGAAAACTAATTAATTTAAGATATTGAGTTATTTTTTTTCCTGACAATAGCATATAATTTAAATATAAATAAATACAATATATAAAAATTTTTTTAAAAAAACAAGCATATAAAAGATGTGCATGTAATGTGGACTTCATCACTACACACTCTCTCTAGTGCAAAATGTAGCTCTTCGCCACTTACCTCGTCCCCAACAATGTTTTTTGTTTTGTTTTCATGTGCAATTTTTGAAATGCAATAATAAACTAGTTCAGGGTTTTTTTTTTTTTTTTTTGGTCTCTGTCTTTGTTAAGTTGTGGTGGTACATTTTCATGGCTTTCAATATTTGTATGTCTTTATTTTTCTAGAGTGGATTATGACTCATCGTCATGTTGAGTTTATCTTTTGATGCAATATAAAGCCCAATTTAAGTGTTTCATTCCTTGTTTTAATAAATTGTGCTCCTCTTGTCCATGTTTATTTTCTGACCGTGCATCATATAGCCTCGTTTTCAATAGGAGCATAGCTATACTTAATAAATTTTTTTTGTCTTCCTCTCAAAAAGAGTATAGCCGTTGGTATCATTTGTCAGATTTTGAGTAAAATACATTGACATCCTTTATCTTTACTCTGTAATTTAGACGTTTTTTTTTTTAAAATTTCAAAAACCTATAAAGACCTCACTAAAATAAGAAAAATATGTGGCACAAACCTCTCTTCTAATTTTGGTATTTAACTTCTATCTATCAAACCGTTAGATATAGCATTGACTAATCATTTCGACCAAAATGTCTCTCCTTGACATAAATAATACTTAATTACATATCTTCATCCCAAATTTTAAAAATTATTTCAATATATATTTTAAAATTTTCACGTAAAAATTACCTAATGTTTTTTTTTTAAAAAAATGTATTAAAAATGTTAAATAGATCATTAATAAATATTAATATTAAAAGATAAATTAACGATTTAGCATAATGAGGGGTAAATCAATAAATAAGATTTATTCTAGTATAGTTTTTAATTAAAATATTAAGGTACATATTTGCGTCAGAAACATTCACTAAAGAGTAACGTTCCCTTGGAAATATTTTAAGTTTCAATATCATTTTAGAAGTTTCAAAACGTAACAATCTTACTCATACAATTAAGAAATTAAAGTTGACTATTAAATTTTTAACAATGAAGGGCAATATTGCTTAATTTTAATACTTTTGGGACAATATTAACTCTAAAAAAAATTTAAGATAACAATGTTCTTCAGTGAAAACTTTCAACAAAAATTTTCACATTAATCTCTAATTAAAAGGTAAACTTTAAGAATTTTTAATTATGTTAATAATTTCAACTAAAATGTATATTTTTAAAATAAAAAGGATGTTTGTGTAACTAAAGAAAAACATAAGGATGATTAGAATATGGAAATATCGTGTTTCTGCCTTAAGTCGTCATTTTGACTCTTTTTTAAATGAAGAGATGAAAGGAAAAAAAGAATAAAGAAAAACAAAAAAACAAAAAAAGAGCCAAAACGATATAGTTTTAACTTATAACAGAAAAATTTTTTTACCTTAAAAGCAGAAATGATATCCCCTTGGAATATTTCACTCATAAATTTTCATAACCATAGGATTCACCAAATTAACGGTGATAACTATAGGGGTTGATTCATATATTTTTAAAGTGCAGGGATCTGTTTGGAAAAAGATAAAAATTACGGGCCTTCAGTTTCCGGCGGAATACCCGACTTGGAAATTCAAATACAACCCAGAGCCCACCGACCACCGCTCCGTTCTATTGACGCTACGCGGCTAACGTTGCGTAATCGTCGGTTTGCGCCTCCCCTATAAACACCACCCACATTCAAGTGACATTTCTTCACTTCTTTCCCTCCACTCGATTTCTCACCCTTGTGATTCAGTTTGCTTCTCTTCTCTCTCTCACGTTCTCTGTTTAGGTTTCTCGTCCGTGTTGGCTCTCCTTCCGACGTTTCACAATGACGACTTTCGGAGCCGCAAACACTAATCCGAACAAATCTTTCGAGGTACGTTGGTCAAACCTCCTGAACTTACGGAATCAGTTTCTCGTGTTTCTGAGCTGCTATGGAGTGTATTCAAATTTCAAAGCTCTGCTAGTCTGCTTCTTCAGTTCTTATTTTGTAAACTAAACTTGGATTTATTTAATCGCTACTCGTATTGGTCGAGATTTCTTTAACAAGGAATTGCTGCCCAGATTATTGGATTGTTGGTAGCTATACATTCGTAGGGTCTAGGCTTATCCTGCATCAGGAGAGGCATTCTGTGATTATCTTACGGTTAATTTTTTTTATATTTTATTAACTATTTATTATTCTACCTGAATGACCATTTATATGAAAAATGCAATTTTCAGGTGACTCAACCACCTGGTGATTCTGTTTCAAGTCTTGCTTTCAGTCCCAAGGCCAATTTCCTTGTGTCTACATCATGGGATAACCAGGTTTGCAATGTCTGACTTTGTTTCTGTGATTTGCACATTATTCATGATTGATTGGAAGTGTCAAGGAAAGATGAATGATAATATAAGATAGGAGCTCCTGCCTTTTTTCTCCTAGAATATGTTCTGTTTCATCATATTTTACTCTTCGTGTGATTGCTTGATTGACAGCCTATTCCTGCACGAACAATCTTGTAGGTACGATGTTGGGAGATAGTGAAGAATGGAACTTCAGTAAGCAGTACACCCAAGGCGTCAATAGCTCATGACCAACCAGTAAACTACCTGAATACAAATATAAAATTGTTCTTTGAGCCTGAACCCGCGTTGGTTAGACATTTTGATATAATTCTTGTTTCCTATTGAAGGTTTTATGCTCCTCCTGGAAGGATGATGGAACAACTGTTTTTTCTGGAGGATGTGATAAGCAGGTCAAAATGTGGCCCCTTTTGTCTGGCGGGCAACCAGTGCCTGTTGCCATGCATGATGCTCCTATTAAAGAGATCGCATGGATACCCGAGATGAATCTTTTAGCCACAGGAAGCTGGGACAAGACCCTGAAGTCTGTAATTTATTTTTTCCCTCTTTATTTACGTATTAAAAAGTTCTATTTTTATGTTTTTCATCTTTATTGTTGCTAGTATTCAAAATACTGATTATGAATTGTGATTGATAATGTTTGTGAATTTTCAGACGTATATGATTATAGACCAATGCATCTTCGCATTATCTTATAAAGCTGATCAAATAATATAACAAGAGCAATTACGTAATGCCGGAATGCAGTGGCTATAACCTGCAAGTATTTCACAGGAAAACATAACACGTTGCATTCTTATGGCTGTGTTAGTGTCGTGGGAACTACATCTGGTTGGGCCACTCATTTCTATTTAGTTTTGGATACGAAGGCTTTTTTAGATAACACGTGCTCCATTCTGATATGGGTGTTGTGTTTATAGTAATTAATAGGCAGCATTATCCATGAATCTTTATTAACATTGTACTTTCTGTAAGTATTATTCTCCTTCCACTTTATTTGTGGTTTCATACTTTCATCTGAAATTAATGAGAGGCAGCTCTCATATTTGGGCTTTTTCCTTTCATTCTTCTCGTGAAGGATTTCATGCAAGCCTGGTCGTGAACTTTCATGTTACTTTGCAATAGTTTATTCATGACTTTGGCTGTCACTGTGACGTGACAGCTCTCGGAAACTTTTAGGATTTTTGCTTAGAAAAAAAATGCATCTTCTATGCTGTTAACTGTTCTATATACTTCTGGCTGTTTAAATTACTTTATGCTTTCCTTGCCTTCTATTAGGTATTGGGATACTAGGCAGTCAAATCCTGTGCATACTCAACAACTTCCTGATCGCTGCTATACAATGAGTGTGAGATATCCTCTGATGGTTGTGGGAACTGCAGATAGAAATCTGCTGGTATTCAATTTGCAGAATCCTCAGGTAATATTTTATGTTTTCTGTGATAGTATTTTGTAGGTTTTTTGTTGGTTTTAAGTGATAGGTTATGATATTGAATTGCAGCGTAAAATAAGATGATTATATTCAGGAGCTGAAATTTTCAACTAAGCATTTGGTTGAGTTATAATCTATAGGAAGCCACAATATTTATTGGTCAAGAACAAGGCGTGCAATGCACGTGAACCACATCTAGTTTGAGTAATATTTACTATTGCATAATTTTCATAGTTATGAGAAATGTGCGTTGAATGATGTATTCTTCTTTCAATAACTGAAGATGATCCCCCTAAATTGTCAACGTGTCTAGACTCATCAGGTTCCTCATTTACTGTAGTGTTACCCTTGTTTTTATTTAGGTTGGTTATAGTTTGTTTGGAACCTTTGATGTCTTTTTGTAACTTTACTTAAATGACATAAATGTGGTTTAGTTTTAGTTTTTGTTTTTGATAAAAAATATAGGGTTAAGGTGCAAAAATACACATGAGTTTTTTCCTAGGAGTAAAAATACACATATGCTTTTTTGAGGAGTAAAAATACACATGTGGTTACCATTTTGGTGTAAAAGTCACATCCTACCGTTAAGTTACTATTCACTGTGATGAGAGAGAAAGAGATGGGGTGAATAGTAACTTAATAGTGGTGAACAGTGACTTAACGGTGAGATGTGATTTTTGCACCAAAATGGTAACCATATGTGTATCTTTGCTCCTGGGGAAAAAGCTTATGTGTATTTTTGCACCTTAACCCAAAAATATAATGTAGTTGTATTTTGCTTTTTCTGTTTGATTCTGGATCTCCGTAGTTCCACAAGAACTAATTAAAGGGCAGTGATTCTTATTATCTGAACAGCAACTAACTTGATAAATGTCAATATAACGTTTGTCTTCAAATCGATGTTCAAAATTTCAACAGAAAGAGTTCAAAAGAATCCAATCACCCTTGAAGTATCAGACAAGATGTGTTGCTGCCTTTCCGGATCAGCAAGGTTTCTTGGTATGCATTGACTTATGATTTACATTTACATAGAGCAAAATGTGCTGCAGAATTTCAATCTTTGTTTCTATTTGGTATTTAGACATCTGGATAATAACAGCTATATTTTCCCAGAGGCTTTTGGATCGATGTATCATTTGAAGGCGTAAAGGCCTGATCTATTGAGATGATGAGATTCAATTCAATTTAATGGAGAGTTGGGATTGAATTTTATTCCCAATCCTTTCTTTGTAGAATTTAATTGTATTTAACATTAAACATTACAAACCCTAACTGGCTGCATTGTAATTATACTCTTTGTTGTTTTCCTGATTTTAATATTGCTACTGGTTAAATCTCCATTTGCTGAAAACATTACTCTAGTTATTCCAAGATTTTATGTTGGCATGAATGTGTATTGATCTCTTTCTCTGTAGGTTGGTTCAATAGAGGGAAGGGTTGGAGTACATCACTTGGATGATGCACAACAGAACAAGAACTTTACTTTCAAATGCCACAGAGATAATAATGATATATACTCAGTCAACTCTTTGAATTTCCATCCTGTAATACTATGATCATTTTTACCATTAATGATGTTAATTTGATGATTAATTGCTTATATCTTATTTAATATCTGTGTGCAGTTACATCACACTTTTGCAACTGCTGGATCTGATGGTGCTTTTAATTTTTGGGATAAGGACAGTAAACAGAGACTCAAGGTTTCTCCTTAAGTCTAAAATCCTCTTTCTCGCCCTTCTTTTTATCTTTTTCTTGCAGAAATTGATCTCTATAAACTTCCAAATGAGGCATCAGTTATCTCCATATGATTTTTTATCTGATTTTTAGAGGACAAGATTTTGCAGATGCTTTTAATACTGGGTCGTTCTGTTTGTGTGTCTGAACCCTAGACAAAGATGTGCAGCCACTTTTATGATAATATTGTGGTTATTTTCCTTTTCTTGCTAATATATGGTGCAGCTAAGCTTAGAATTCAACCCTTATCGGATGCAGTTGAAGATTGAATCATTTTTTATAATGGAATTTATATGCTTTTTTCCTTTGGGGTTCATACTTCTTGAGTGTTGGTCATTTCTCCCTATCTTGAGGATAATGGAAAGTATTCCATCAACCCATCTCGTTATATTATTGGAGTATTTGGTATGTTTTTACTATTGTTATTTTGCTTGTAATGCTTTACTGTGTTTGCAGGCCATGCAAAGGTGTAGTCTGCCTATACCGTGCAGTACATTTAATACTGATGGTTCCATATTTGCTTATGGGGTATGTCTTATTTCAATCTTTTCGCAAAGTGTATTTTTCTGCATTCTATGCAGCCTTTGTTTTTTAACAATGAGGCCTATGTTGTGTAGATCTGTCTAACATTCATAATTTTGGTTCTGTTGAAGTGTCCCCATTCTTGTGCATGCACATCAAGAAATGCATGTTTCCAAAAGTCCAATCTGCTGCATGTGATGTTAAATATCACTGAAAAATATTAATTTCAGGTTTATATTTTCTAGATGTATTTAAGAATTATGGGTGTGTTTTCAAGTTGTTGGCAGATGCAAAATTTTGTGGTCCTATTTCCTGAATGCACAATGATTGTGATCTTTATATAACCATGCGTTTCTCTCCTTGTATTCTTTTAATACTTGGAGACAAGGTGAGAGTGACATAATATGTTGTTTCCTGGCCGGATATACTCAGATATTTAATTACCTTGAATATATTTGAATTTTAAAATTGAGTGTTCACTGTACACAAATTCAACACACACACACACACACACACAGATTATGCATTCTGTTGAAAGTAATGATGCCTGCAGAGCAAAAGGTGACAGTAATTGAAAATTGAAAATGCAGAATTGATAATTTAAATTTTAAATATTCAATGATTTGGTTGATTATTATTATATCTATATTAATTAAAATACCATTTTGATGTGGGAGTAAACAAAGATATAATTCGAGCTGCTTAAATGTCATCCTGATACTTAAGTTTAGATGTTTGGGTTAGCCTATCATGCATATGTAGGATTGCAATCGGTTCTGAATCCAGCAAAGCAAAATAATTGCAGCTTTTGTTCTCCCGTGTGCTTTCTACTCAGCTTTTGTTCGTTTACTGGATTTGTCCCTTCCATTCTGTTCCTGATTACTTTTGAATTCTTATGCTTGGCTGTAGGCTTGTTATGATTGGAGCAAGGGTGCAGAAAATCACAATCCTGCAGCAGTTAAGAACTATATTTACTTGCATTTACCACAGGTACATTGTGCACTGAGTCGCCTATGAAAACTTAATATCTTATCTATATTCTCTGGAACCTGGACCACAGGAAGATGAAAAGATTAAATATTAAATATAATTAAAGAATGAAACAGAACAGAAAGGACTATGCTTGTGCACAGAGTCACCCACTGTTTCATTGAATTTATCACTCTTATTCTATTTTTGGTGTTTGTCTAACTGAATATATTTAAAGCCAAAGAGGGAAAACGAGTTAAAGGGATGTAACTTTCTTTTTGCCTCTTTATTTTATCATGATGCTTACAAACATGAGATTGATTAGTAGCTTCCTGTGTTGATATTCTCTTTCTTTTTAATTCAAATAATTCAAGCAATATGAACTGCTTTTGCTTTGGAATATTGTGAACAGGATGCTGATGTTAAAGCTAAGCCCCGAACTGGAAGTGCGGGTAGGAAATGAAGCTTCATATTAGAAGGATTTGAAAGTGGAATCAACTTTTGGATGATTTGTTTTAGTGCAAAAGCTAGAGTTCGCTTCCTCTAATCCTTTACTTTGTGTTTGGTCATTGAAAGAAGGTAGAAGGTAAAACAAATTGAACCAATGTTAACTCACACTCCAGTTTTAAAATTTCTTAGGTCTGCCCAGTTTAGCTATATGATGATTCATTCATGGATATAATGATTTGATGGGCATGTATAGTGAATGGACGATTTTGGTGAATGGACGATTGATGAATTTTTGGTTTTTATGAAGTAGACATGTTGAGGACTCCCTCTTTTAGTTGTGTGTGTGTGTGTGTGTAAATATAGCTATGTGGCTGTCAAATTCGAGCATTGGGCGGCTTTATTGAGGATAACTCTTTCAATAGCAGCATTTTTTGCATTACACATTTAAATTTGAGATCTCATGTTCAAGTGATTAGAACCATCTTTACTAAGTCTAGCGCCGTGTTAGTTTTATTAGATATACTTTAGGTATTTTTATGAAATCAAGAAAATTGAGATGAAAGAGATGAAGAGAGACAAGAGAGGATTGGAAAGACATATGAAGCAATATCTTATTTATTTGGATGCTATCAAAGTGTAGTACAGAGAGTTCTATTTATGCGCTCTTAACCACAGCCAAAAAGTTACATAAAGTAAATGATTAACTTCAATCTTCATGAGGGTAAAAATGGTGACATTTGAGTAATGAGCGTGAAGAGTCCTAAAGACTATTCTTGTAGAGGTTATGGAATGTAAAAAATAAAAGGCTAAGAGTTGAGAGTTTATGAACATCTACCTTCAATTAGTATTTTGGGTAAAGGTGTAAAAATGCCCTTAAGTTTTGCCCTCAGGAGCGTCCAGCACCATGTGTTTTATTTTGGAGCAAAAGTACTTATGTGGTTACATTTTAGGAGCAAAAATACCATTATCCGTTAGTTGAACGTTAACCATGGTAAAATTACTCTTTTGCCCTTAGTTTAAAATAATTAAAAAAAATACCCCACCCCCACCTTCCCTTGCCAGTGGGCCCCATCGCCGGCACCCCACGCTGGTGGCCGCCTGCTCCCGGCGACTTGATGCCAGCGACTACCTCTGGCGATCGGCTGTCGGCAATTTTTTTATTTTTATTTTAAAAAAACAAAAATACCCCACCCCCACCTCCCCTTGCAGGTGAGCCCCACCCCTGGCCCTCCATACCAACGGCCGCCCGTCGACAATTTTTTTTCCTTTTTAAAAAAATTGTTAACAAATATATATATTTGTTGCGGTCGGTCGCCAGCAGCGGGCGGCCATCAGTGTGGGGGGCTGGCAGTGGGGACCATCAGTAAGGGGAGGTGGGTGGGGTGTTTTTGTTTTTTGTTTTTAAAAAAATTTGTTAAAAAAAATTTGCCGGCAGCTGGTCATCAGAGGTTGCCGTCAGTGTAGGGGGCCGGCGGTGGGGCCCACTGGCAAGGGGAGGGGGGGTGGGGTATTTTTTTTTAATTATTTTAAATTAAGGACAAAAGGGTAATTTTACCATGGTTAACGGTCAACTAACGAGAAGAGTATTTTTGCTTCTAAAATATAACCACGCAGGTACTTTTGCTCAAAAAAAAAAAACACATGGTGCTGGACGCTTCTAAGGGTAAAGCTCAAGGGCATTTTTGCACCTTTACCCTAGTATTTTTACAATACTCCTCCTTAGATGTCCATGAACAAATAGTGCCTTATTAAAACCTAAATAGAAAAAAATCATTGGGACAAAAATTTAGTGAAAGAAAAAGAGTATAAACAATATTTATTGAAGTTGTCTCGTTAAAAGTCTTACTAGGAAAATCCAATGGGACATAATCTTGGTTAAGAACAAGAGTACATCATGGTCTCAACTTTCCCTTATGATAATATCATATTCACTTCCCTTGATAACATCAATTTTACTTTCTTGATGACAACATAACTTCCAATATATTTTTGAGCATATATTTGTTTCAGCCACCAAACTATGAATGACGCATTGTTACTAAAAGTTCTGCTGAAATGTAGCTCACTAAAATATCTTTTGGATATGTTAAAATATCAATATATTTTGCCTTTATCATATTCATTGTGGAAACAATAAAGAAAAATTATCCTGAAAATCATGATTTTTTTTTTTTTTTTGCATTCACATATTTAGTTTGTCTGAACAAAATATTATCATATAATATGTTCATATAACTATCACACTAAATCTCATTTTTTGTTATCTACTCTTCCCATGCAAGAATTAATTTTTATCAGTAAAATAATAATAAATAAAATAGCATGATACATAAATATTCTCAGAAAATATAAAGTAATTTTGGACAATTAAATTCAATATATCTATGCAATAAAATTCGCAATGTCAAAAATACGTGATCTAGAAATCATTGATGCATTTGATAACTCGATCTACAAGTCAAGTAAAATGTATTACTCATTTTCTAATATATTTTTCAATTAATCATATGTGCTTGAATTATTTTTAAACTTGCACAACACTTAATATATAAAATGATTTTCTTGGATATGCTTTTGATATTTTAGATCCTTCAAAGATTCTCATGTAAATTTTACTATTTAATTAGCCATATGAATAGGCTGTATATAATACCATCTATCATATGCATATTTATTTTCCTATGCTGTAAGAAATAAAATTTTATTGTATCCACCACAAAATAATGTGCCTCATTATAGTCTTCATTAACATTTGTTTTCAGCTGGAAATATAGGTCCATAATTTTCATATATTGAAATAATATAATACCATTTTCACTTCATCTTTTCCCTTTTACCTCTCCTTTGTGGCCAATCACCATTATGCTTACTTGCAAATAAATTTATGCATAAGATCCTCAATTGATCATGTGAAATTGTTATCATATCTGTTGTCGGCAATTTAATCTTTTTGGATCCATTTTTCCTATAACATAATTCATTGGCATCTCTTTATTACTATTAGGTACCTGAACCTCTTTCAAAGTTTTTACAATTAGTTATGTTTTCGTCTCTTCTAGAGTACTTGTCTCCTTAATATGACCATCTTGTTTATTTACTCCTTTCTTTTTTCTTTTGGAACCAATTATTCTCTCATGCTTTGGGCATGCCTCGCTTTCATTTATGTTGATTAGAGCATTTTCAATTGGAATGTGAGGTTTACTATTTCTCATTTAGTTAGTAATTGCATCTAACAGATTTTATGCAATATTTCATGAATGCTAAACCGAATGAACTTTTGGTTCATATTATTATATTTGAGGATCTATACTTGATAGTAATAATGCATTCCTTTTGTTCTCTTTTCTAGCTAATTCAATTTCTCATGCTCATGTTAGGACAACTTTGTCAAATAACAATCAACTAATCATGTCGTATGACTCTTCTAAATCCATTTGTTTCTCTTAGAAATATCTTTTTTTTTCATATAGAGAAAATCAAGAAGAATGGAGTTCTTACTCAATATTTATCTCAATTTTCTTCAAATATCTATCTATGTGTAGTATGATATATCAATAGGAATGCACATCTAAACTTTTTAAGATATAATATATTGGTTTCTGGCCAAAAGCTAATTTTATAGGGAGAATTTTATTGGTTTGATATATATATATGTACCGCAATATATAAGATCAAATATGCTAACATCGAAATAAAAATTTATTCTCAAAAGTATTGATCTAACTATTTATGAAGGCTTTATGGAATGATTTCTGGGTGATATTATCTAGAAATTGTGTGTTCAATATAATAACTTATTCAAACAATCTTGCAAACTTCATGTTACAAACTAATAATAATCACACATGTAGCCACCTTATATTGATGTGTCTATCATTTTTTTTTTTGATATAAAAATTTTAGGAAAGAGGTTGGGTTCACCCACAATCCAAGGGCAGGACGAAATCTCCCTTCCTCCTAGGTAATACCAATGTTGGGCAGGGCGAGTCGTCTATTACCCTCAGACGTTTACCTAAGCACCCAGGAGCTAGGATGCCTCTCCTAGCGCCTTGACCAACTCTAGGATCGAACCCTCTCCCTTTGGTGAGTGTCTAACCCATTTGCCAGTTGAGCCCAAGGACAAGGGGTTGTGTCTATCAAATTCATTAAACACTTGTATGGTTTACATGCTATTTGAATGGGCCCGTATAAGAGTTTGATAGATTTTCAAAAATAAAGAGATTCATTCCAAATCATAACTTGTGATACCCTCATAATCAAATTTCTTTATGAACAAGAGCACATGGTTCTTCCATAGGTGTCATATGTAATCTTTTATATATGAGTTGGATGATTAAATAAATCATGCTAATAATAAATTTGTTTGGATCAGGAAACTACTAGTTTACTATGACATATTAGTGATACTCTCACAATCAAATTTCTTTAAGAACAAGAGCACATGGTTCTTCAATAGATGTCATATGTAATCTTTTATATATGAGTTGGATGATTAAATAAATCATGCTAACAATAAATTTGTTTGGATCGGGAAACTATTAATTTACTATGACGTATTGCTTAACCAATAACAAACTTCTCATTTTCCAAAGACATTGATATATAATATCAATATGATATCCATTTTTGAGAGGTCAATAGACTTTGTGAGAAAGTATATGAGTAGAACTTTTCAATATTAATTCACACTTGTATTATAACAATCTCTCCTTCAAATGTGAGTCATATAAATATAACTTCTTTATTTTTATATTTCAAAGACAAAGCAGTATGTAGGAAGCCAATAATCTGTCTTTCACTTGAAAGCTCAAGTATTTCATACCTCATATACAATTATGAATTTTAGTTCATTGGGCTATCACTTAGACCCTTTAACAGAGTGAACCTCTTATGTAAATCAATGGGTCATAACTTTTCATTATCAATTCTTCTTCTGCCCATAAATTTTTTTTTAAAAAAATCTATACTAGTTCTCTAGGAACTATATAGATTTTATTACATGTATGTTCTTCAAGAACTAACATTAATAATAATATGTTTCAATTTGCCTCTTTTGATGCATATTCAAAGTATGAAACGTTTAGAATTTTCCACTACATAAAGAAATATGTGTAGATCCTAATCAAAATACATAAAGATCTTATTGTGATGATTTGTGATGTTCAGGTGCTAAAATTAATTTGAGAGAAATGTAAAGACAAATGCATTATAATATAAAATAATAATTAATTATGATATACATAGCCTTCTTTCAAATATTCCCTACTATTTGATCATCCATAAATTTGACTTGCATTATATATAGAGTTCTTGCACATTACCAAAATGGGTTTGCCTAACAAATCATACTCTATTCATAATGAATTTTATCATAAAATTAAATAAATTCTCGTTCTCTTAATTCAAATATGATATATAATATATTTTTTTTTCACAAATGTCACATAAAAATTCTTTTATTCCAATATATATCATATTATATATATTATATCATGGTTAATGTATGAAAGTTATATATATCGTATGAGAATGCTAAGGAGTAAAATAAATGACAATACAATCAATCAGGAGAGAATATAATAACCTATCAATACCAAAATAAAATAAAAATTGCAAAATATTTGTATGCATTTCAATAATGAAACTTTTGGGACCTAAGAAAAACTGCACATATATGTAAGGCAACATAATAATGCTCAACATGAGAAAAGAGATAGAAGACATCGCAAAAATAAAAAATAGGACTAATAATGAAAGAAAGCACCTTGATGTTGAGGTATATGAGTTGACTATTTGTTGGGAAATTTGTGGTGCAACAAAGAAACACAATTTTTAATAAGAAAATAGAGATAGGTTTGACGTTGTAAACTCCATATTGATATATAAATAATATTCACATACACTATATACTTAAAGTTACAAATAAATTGTCCAATTATACATAAAGAAGAGAATTAAACAACTTAATTATATATTTGAAGGTTATATGAATAAACACTAGAAACCATTTAATTTAGGAGTTATATAACCATGAGATGGAATCCTAAAAAGTCAAGAAATCAAAATATCAATAATTACTACCAGTAATGTTTAAATTTGAAATAAATTGGCACTTTATGAAAATTTTAAAATGACCAATTTCATATATCACACACGAACACTTATCTATATCACAATATCAAATAATAATTTCTCTCACAAATTAAACACAATAAATTTAATTTTAATTTTAAACACTAATCAAAATCATATATATAGCCCTCATGGCTTACAATTATTTTTTTTAGCTTTACAATTTGGTCATCTTTGTCTATTACTTATTGCTTAAGCATCATAACTACTTTTAGTATTTTTCATAATACCTTAGTATTTTTCATAATACCTCATGGTCTTTTTGGCTTCACAACCATTTTGATTTTTTACTTTCAATAAATTGATACAAATTAGTTTATATGACTTCTAGTCATATTATACTATTTTTTCTATCCATATGACTTCTAGTCATAGTATAACATTTGCTCATAATTTTAATGACATTTGAAATGTTATTTTTTCCACGACTATGGTTCAATAGCCAAGACAAAATATTCTTGTCTTTCAATTATCAATTGCACTAATGCAATGTGATCATATTCATTTTCACTCTTATAGACATGTTCTTTGCTTTCAATAGTACACAATTAATTTCTCCAAATATTGGTCTTTAGGATCATAGCAAAAATCTTGCAAAGCTAAACAATTTGTTTGGTTTGTTTAGTTTGATATTTGAACCTTTAGCCTTCAACGCTTTGATATTTGTAACAATTAAATTGTTAAAGTGCCAAATTTTTTCTTGTCAATCATGTTATTTAATGAAATCAATAGTGTTATTTTATATAAGAATTATTACAAAATTGATGTGACTTTTGGTCATATGATTATAAAATTAAGAATATTATGGCTTCCTGCCTTTCGATAAAATTAAACTACTGTAAAATAAACTAAGTAAATTCAATTTTATAATCAAATATAAACAATAGATAAACCCATGATCATATAGATCACATTATATGGTAACATTATCTTTCATTTGAAGTTATATTAATATATTATTGTTATATCATTATTAAATCTTCCAAACTTCCGCTGGGCTTTCAGCATTTGATGGACTTTTTTTCTTATCAAATGCTATCTCAAATAGGCCCTATATCATACATATGATTTTAGTATTGTGGCGGCATGCAAGATGTAAATAGAATAATTAAGGGTTAAGGTACAAATTTACTTTGGAAGTTTTCACAGAGAAGCAATCTTGGAAGTTTTTTAATTTTAGATTCAATATTACTTTGGAAGTATTAAAATGGAGCAATGTTGCCCAGAAATATAAATATTACATAAGTAAATAAACAAATGAAACGTAAATAACAACATAAAATGTACAGAATACTAGAATATAAAAAAAAGAAATATAAATAATGCATAAATAAGATATTCCCGAAAATAATAAATAAAAGTTAAAAAAAAACTTGTGAAGAAAAATAAAACAATAATAATCTACAATCTTAGTCATGGAACCCAATGTATAAAACAATTGGTAAGAGGATCTCTTTAATGCCATATAATGGCTTGGATCATCCTAGATAAGTCAAATGAATGTAAGGTAAAAGAAGGTAGGAGAAATTATTAAACCAATAGTGAAAAAATAAACCTTCATTAGAGCTTTGTATTGGTAACGTGTTATGAAATCAAGAAAATACAAAAGAGATTGAGATGAAAGAGATAAAAAGAGACAAGAGAGTTGAAGAGAAATATGGAGTAATATCTTCTTGGATGCCACGAGAATGTAGTACATAGAGCTCTATTTATAAGCCCACAACCATAACCAAGAGTTACATAAAATAAATGACAAACTTTATTTCTCATTAGTGTACAAATTGTAATATTTGAGTTATGTGTATGAAAACTCCTAAAGATCATTCATCCAAGAGGCTATAGAATGTAGAAAATAAAAGGTTAAGAGTTGGAAGTTTATAGACATCCGCCTTCAATCAATATTTTTACAATAGGTATAATGTTATTTATATACTTTTTCCGATAAAAATGATCCAAATCGAATTACTAGTTTATCTTCTGAATGCATACATATTTCTTTCTTCCCATTAAATTATTTCTCTACTCTAACATGGGTTCACATTGGGACCGTCTTTTTATTGGATAGAGTACAAATATCTGGATCCCCATGTGACTCTAACAAACATATTTACACACAACAGTCTGACTGACAAAAGACAAAAGCAATGGGAAATGAAACACGTAAGCATTCAAATGTGGGTTTCAAGTTTCAACCAAAAATGTGATTAACATGCTTATCAATTTATATACTTGATCGAATCTAGTAAAAAATGCATCAGTCGTGCGTATCGGTCATGCACTCGTGCTAGAAACACAGTTACTGCTGTTTCAGTTATCAGTAATATTCAGTGAATTCGTTTTTCTGTGGGTATAATAGACAGAATGTAGTGGGTCCCACTCCTTGGCCATGAGATTCATATGTGGAGAAGTATTCCTTCGTCTTCTAAATATAAGAGATGATATTGGTTTCAATTTTAAATATAACACTTCAATAATTTTATATCCTAAATTTATACTGTTTTTTCAGAGGATAATATAGCTCCAAAGGCTTACAAAACAACAGCCGCCAAGAATTGTGAGTGAAATTTTAGAGAAATCAACACACGGCTTGTTCTAAATAATTAATTTAATTAATTTTTTATATCTATAAATTAATTATCTAACTTCTATTTTAATAATAAGAAGAAAAAGGTCGTAGGATCAGATCTTAGGGTAACATAGTATGAGAGAAACGAGGAAGATGATGGGGTATGTGTGTGGAACACATTGGTGTGTGATTTTGACTGCGGCCATATATATACACGGACACACAAATTTTTTTTCTTTAACAAACTTATCTCTTTTTATAAGAGTTTTTTTTTTTTTGAATTTCTCTTAATAGTTTATGCACTTTTACCTATTTTACCCTCAATTACTCTCTCATAATTTATTTCTCATATATTCTCTTTTATCATTTTTTATTGTTATTCTCTCTCTCTTACTCATTCATAAATAGTGGTATTTTTAAAAACAATAAATTATATATTTTTTATATATTTATCACTTTTAATTAATTTTTAAAATCCCACGGTTCGATTAAAATGAACTTTTATCTAGGGACTGAGGGGGTATCTCATAACAGTATGGTTTCTTCTCCTTAGTCTCATTCATTGTTCCAAACTCCAAAATTTCTTGAGATTTGAGTAATTGTCATGACCCCACATGAATATGATAGGCTATAGTCATAGATGGCCTACCATTCTTTTGCGTGGATGATAGTTGAGTTTGAGTACTAGTGAAGTAAGGAACATATTATGCCATGAAAATTATATACACTATGCTCTGGTCCCTATTATAAACCTAATTGTAGATTCTGGCAAAAACATTAGTGGTGGAAGAAATTCTTTGTCCTAAATATAAATTTACTTAGAGATTATTAATGACTGTTTCTCAATTTTACCCTTATTTAATTCTCATTAGAAAGAGAGAAGAAGGAAGGAATAATCTGTAAATGTAGAAAGAGAAAACTTTAATAAGAGCACATTTATAAAATTTTATCAATTTATGACATATTTAATGATTTAAGTATCATTTATTGATATTTAAGAACCAGTTAAAATGTACTTATATCAAAATCAGAATGGTATATATCTTAAAATCAAACTCCTTGATTTTTCAAAATTTACAGTGGATTTAGACTGATGCGTGTGGAATTGGGAAAGATCAAAATGGCAACTAAGTATTTGACATAGTTTTTTTTTTTTTTTTTATAATAAAATTTTAGGAAAGGGGTCAGACTCATCTACAGTCCAAAGGCAGGGCGTTTGAAGCCCAGTCTACAGAGGATACTGGCAAGAGATTACACATACCTCCACCTCTACCAACGTTACCACTACTTCCTAGACCCCTAGGATGTATCCCCCAGCGTCTTGATCAAAGTAGGGATCGAACCCCCTCCCTAAAAGTGAGGAAGATTGACCCTCACACTAGTTGAACTTAAAGACGAGGGGTAGTATTTGACATAGTTGCATATATAGTAATGGTATGTGAACCTACAACTATTGGTTAAAATAGTACGTACTCTACCCGCTAAGTAACAAAAAAAAAAAAAAAAAAAATCAGCTCATGAAAATAATTGATTCTTCAGCATTTGTCTTATCCCTGTCTGAATGCTGGAATTGGCATTAGTCCACTTTGGCGTATAAAAACAGAAATTCTTTTCTAAGGGTTTGTCAAGACTTAACAAAGAGTCATCGCGGGAACCTCAATTAATATTTGATTTATGATGAATTCAATAAATTCATTGTTATTTTCCCCAATGAGTCATTGTTATATATTATATATGAAACTATAATAATCTACCATTATTTAATAATTGTGTACTGATCAAACATAAATATAAAATGAAATAAAAAGGGTAGAAAAGCCAAAGTTCTCGCATAAATTAGTTAGAAGCTGGCATTCTGAAACGTTGAAATCATTAGGATGAGATGATGAGAAAAAAAATTGGAATCATAATTATATTATATAAGCATTTACAAAAAAAAAAAAGTTGTAAATAGCTGCAAATTTAAGATTCGGAATTATAAATAATTAAAAGTGATATGTAAGAGAGGTAAATTTTTGAATTATAAGTAAAAATTTTATTATTTTAATTAACATTTATAATTGATTTTTTTTTAAAAAAATCTGAAACTGAATTATTATTAAATTGCTTTTTTGAGTTTCATTCCGCACCAAAAAAAAAAAAAAAAAACTGCATGTGATAATACTCGAATTTATTGTTATTGTTCAAAATTCATGAGTGAAAAAGTCGATATTCTCCCAACTGGAGTCATATATTAATCAAATAAAAAAAATAGGCAATAATAACATTTATTTAAGTTGTGTTAACCTGAAATTGAATTGTTTAAAATTATATATGTTAATTGCTCTCTGTTTTGTTTTGCCAGCACATGTTAATTACTCTATAAGTGACTTATATTATAAATAAAATCTTTCTTCTAAAACAAACTTATATGGTAGACGCAAGGAGCATAGTGACAACAATGATAATAAAAATCACATTAATGCATAATTAAATACATATTTATAACACACTGTTTCGTCATTATTGTTATACTATATTGTTTGCAATACGCCTTCGTCCATAAACATAATCATCATACAGTAACATTCTTATTTCAGGTCAAAAAATATACAGTACATTCTTATTAAAATTATTAAATAGTCGGAATTTGATCAACATTGAGTCTGTTGAGACTTTAATTAATAGAAAGAAGTTATATAAAGAAATACGAAATCATGTTTCACACAAGCAACCTAGCGTTAGTACAGTTGTTTTACATGTAGAAAAATCACCTACCTTTATCGTCACTACAATAAAAGACACTCTTATAATTTTATTTATAAATTACTTTCATTATGTTTCATTGGAACTACAAAAAACCTAAACTTTATTAACTCTATTTTAAAATTTAATAGCATCCCAACTGTAGCAGTATTTAAGACATACACTTTCTAAGAAAGAATATTAATAATCTTCTCAGTAATAAATGAAGAGTAACACAGTAGATTACATAATTAAAATAATAATAATATGATTTATAAGTATGAACGAACAAAATACTCTTGCTCTTTTTGACATATAACCAACAACAAGAACAACAAAAACCTTATTCCATTAGATGAGATCGGCTATATAGATCTTTTAACGCTTTTGACGCAGTTATGCTCCCTTTAGCTAGATTATTATCCAAGTCTGAGTAAAAGAGGATAGTTGTGTTAGGTGTGTGATAGTCAACGTAAAAATCTGTCGAATCCTTTATGAATGTGGGTCTTTTTGAATATAAATACCAAAAAAAAAGCATGTGTTATATGAAATAAATGGCCGGCTTACTAAAATAAATAAATAGTCTAAATATCAAGAAAGTGAGGCTACCTACGTAAAATGTATCACTATGCGAATCACGATCAAGAAAAAATGTCATTATCTTTTTTTTTTTTAAAAAAAAAAATTTCCGATAGAATATCGTATCATTTATATAAAAAGAGCACTCACTGTCAAGTAACAAAACCAGATACAAAGGATGGGAAGAAAACAGATAAGAGCTCTATTCTGTATAAGAACAATAAATGTCTAGTCTTATTGGACTAGTGTGTTGATATTAGATTGAATAACTACTCCAAGACATCTATGAGGTAGATATCTAGGAAAATGATGGATCACTGAGCATGAATAAGGCTTTCGCCAAATGGAGTGATGTGTGTGCACAATGACGACAGAATATTAACTTTCGAGAGAATGGTCATACATTAAGGTTTACATCTTATTTATAGAGTTTTACTTATAGGATTTGGACTTATGGGCCTTGTGCGCCTTATAGCCTACGTATTGTGCCGCCACACCTAGGTCAGGATCCTTGATTAGGATCTTAATTATAGGTTGGTTAGGATCTCTCTTCATTATAGGCAAATTTTGATACGGATTGCCTCTTTGTTGGGCTATACCATAAATTGGTCCATAAAGTTGCCACTCAGCCCGGTAGTCAAGGTCTCTGGGTTGTCGGTGTGCACTGGTTGTCTAACCCTCATCTTATTTCTAAGTTGTTCAACTTTTGTTCGAGTTTTAGTGAACTTTAGATTTGTTCATATTCTAGTTGTAACTTGCCCCCAGATGTATAGTTCAGGTTAATTCACTTTGAACCCCGTTCCTATTCATGATTGTTTGGATTTCTTGTGCATCAACATCTAGACTTCCGAATTCACATGTTCTAGCACTGGGTTTACCCCCATTCGGATTATCATGAGCAGGAAACGGTTCAATTTGCTTGTCCTTCATGTACTGTCTGATCTCGTCAACATTGATCCTGATTATTGATGACGTATGCTAAATAGACCAGGATAGTATGTAAGGGGTCGTATATACCCGAGTGCGCTTTCATTTCCTCTTCTTATATCATCATGATGAATTGATAGCTAGCCACTCTGAACTGCCAAAAAATAAAAACCACCACATTTAGCCGTCTACGACATTTGTGCGCATTAAATGCACACATCGTTTCTTGTACATCATCATCTCTTTTGGGGTGAATTGTCTCTTTTGCCCTCGACTCTTCAGATTCGTATCCTTAATGGTTACATTTATATACTCACCTTTCCCTTCATTTTCACTACTTCATTTGGCGCTTCCTTTTTCCTCCAAGAAACCTTTGCTTTTCTTTGGAGACTTGCCTTCTCATGGTTTTCTGGTTCGCATCTTTAGGGTTCCTGTAATACCCGGATAATTATATTGACAAATAATACCTATTGGAAATAGGTGAATTTGTGGTCTCAAAATTAGTATAATAATTACCTTATTTTCTAAGATGATTTCTCATGAAATTAGGAGGGATAAAGAAAATTAAGTGTCAAAAAGGCTTAAAAATGCATTTTAGGGTCATAAAACATCCTAAAAAGAATTGTGATAAATTCTAAAGGGCAGTAAAATAATTATTAAAAATTAGAAAGAATATTGTCCTTAATTTAGACAATTTAATAAATTATTTCCTTTGAAAATAAAAAGAAGAAAAATTAAAAAGTATTCTGAAACCAAAATTGACTCCGTGATTTTTGATATATTACATGGGACATAAAATACCAATGTAAGTAAATAGTTGTGAGATAATAATTATTACTAATTAAGAAAATTGTCAACAATTAGTAAGTGATTAGTTAAATAATTAATGGCTAATTGTTTAGACATGAATAAAGAAGAAAAACCGAAATTTGTATGTGTGTGAGATGTGTGGTGTGTGAGTGTTATGAGATGTGGAGAGTTGTGAGTGTGTGTGTGTCTAAGTGTTGTGCATGTGTGTGTGTGTAGTAGCAAAATAATAATATCTACATATTTATGATTATAATAATAATATAAAGTGAGATATTTTGAGAAAAAGCAAATAGGATAGAGGAGAACTGATAGAAAATAAATTCTATCTCAAAATATATGAACTAAGTATCTAACATAAGGACTTATTATATACAAGTGAATTTTTATCTCAAAGTATGCTATCTCCGAAGTTATTTCCGTAACCGACAGCGGTTGTCCGAAAATGTTCGGCAGGCAACGGAATGTCCTTAATGAGATAAAAAATTTAGATAACCCAGGTATCTTAAAAGAGAAAGAAAAGATCTTCGGGGCTATGTTCCCGGAATTTTGAGATTTCTCAAGATTACGTGATTAGAACACCGAACAGGGACTTTATCGGTAGAAAGCTTCTTGAGCAAGTTGGTGACATCACCTTGGTGACATAGGATGAGGTCAGCATAGTAAGGTGTATGGCCAAGATCTTGCCACCTTAAAGAAGTGCGATCCGACGGTCAGAAACTGATCAGACAAAGTTCAAAGGAATTACCAAAATGTCATTGCCTTTTTCTATAAATAGCCCTTCCATTCTCCTTCATTTTCTCACCAATTCACTTGCCTAGTTTGAAATCTAGAGAGATGTTAGAGAGAGGGAGGAGCTCGGAGGAAGGAGTAGTAAGGTTCTGGGTAAGTTCTTCGGTCCCTAGTCTTAAGATTCTAGCTTCGTTCGGTAGTTATGGTAGAAATGTTAGTTTGATCTTTTAGTCTTCCAATATGTTGTTGATATCATGCTTAAGTTTAAATATGGTATTTATTTTGAAAATATGATAGAGAAAGAGACAGGGCAAAATTTTGGAAGATTAGAGTCAAAGTAGCGAAGCTCTGGCAAAATTCCACCGACTAATCAAACTAGGGGCAAAATGGTAATTTGTACCTAAAATGCCTGTTATGATATTAAATATTCATATCTGTGATATAATCCTTATAGGATATCTGAAAACACGAACCGCTGTTTCCACTGTCGTACCGCCGTCAAACGTATCATATTTCGACGAAAGTACACGATATCATCAATGAAGGTACGGATGTGTATTGTAACTCTAACTCTTATGCTGCTTGTATGCTTTATATATGATGAGATGATTCAGATAGTCATGGACAAGACTGGGTCTTGGGTCATGGACTGTGGCTAAGACAGGGTCTTAGGTCACCTTGTTAAATACATTCAGCTTTTAATGTGAAAACGGGTTTCCGGCTTGGTAATGCCGTATAGATGTTTTCCTAGCGCTGAGGACATGCTCTGGGGCGTGGCACTGGTTTATGTGCAAACTATGTAGATCTTACATGGGCTATGTGCTATGTAGGTATTGTTGAGATATGAATTGATACATGTGTTGTGTGCTATGTATAGTTATATGCTGAAATGTAAATGAATATCTATCATGCATACTGTCATACTTGAGCATAAGGTTAACCATTACCTGAGGTCCAATGGACATTGGACCTCAGTCTTAATGAATAGTACAGGGACAAAACTGGGATAGAGAAGGTGCCGGTGGAAAGAGCCGTGAAGAGGCAGCGGTCGAAGATGAAGGTTGGTAGAAGTTATTAGGACTTAGTTTCTGGCAGAGTATTTTGGCACGGATTTAACAAAGTTATTTCGGACTATTTGGTGCTTAAACTAAGGAAGGTTTCATCGGTGGGTTGTCACAAGTTGCCATAGAGTTGGTGAGACTCCCATTAGATTGAACACCGACCTGGCCAAATTGTCTGATTAACTGATGTTAGGTTCCAAGCCATAGGTCTAATTTAAGACTTTCTTTATCAGAGAAATATATTCAAATCTCTATAAATTGTATCACATGAATATTCCTTCGGGATATTTAAAATATCAGCTTATGTCGGGGCATCATCATATGTCTGGGCATTTTATATCAGATACTCATTATCCGAATCTTGGCGCACGTTATCCATTTCCGCAGTACTCTGAGTTGTAGCAATATCAAAACTCTGTGATTTTATTAAAACTAAGTGTCGACAGACATGATTTTCGAACCTGAAATTTGGGATGTTACAGTTCCTAAACCTTCTTAATATCAGGTATTTTCGCCATTTCTTTCTGCTTCTGTTTTTCGCTTTGAAGTTTGTAGATTTTTTGTTATTTTGTTCTTTCTTCTCACTCCATGTCTTCAGTCACTTCAATTTCTGGGCTTCTAGCCTTCGGGTTCCTGGGTAGCCGTCGATTTTTGGGTTCATTTCTTTGAATATAAACCCTTGTTCTTGATTCTTACTACTTCCACCATTTTGCCATAAATCTGTTTGGCGTTGCAATCAAGCATAGTGTCGTCTTTATCAAGCATAGAATCAATCTAGTCACAGCCCCTTCTCTCACCTATTTATTGAGCACCTTTAGATTTTGCTTTCTAGTAACAATGGATAAGGTTAGTCCTTTGCCGTCTTCAAGTCGAGATGCAATAACTCTAGAGGAGGAGGAATAGTTGCATCGAACAGTCCCTCCTGGATCTTGGTACTGGTGTTAGGGTATTTCCCCTTCTGAAGAAGAGAAACAAGCGACCTTGCTTCGTGGAAGGCATAGTGGGGGGAGTAAAGAGAGGTCTTAGCCTCCAAAAATCAGGAGCAAGGGTGAAACTAGAAATTGGGGTAAGGGTATAACTGGTCCACTACTACGAACTGAGAGCTCTAATAGGGTCAAATCCATCCTAGCATCACACATTGCTCAACAAAAGGATATTCATCACACGAACCCAGGGTCTCATCCAGAGGGATATGTTGGTCCGTGTTACAAGTGTATCTTTTTAAGCGCCAAACTTATTGAGGACGATTGTGATACTTTAGTAAAGTCCATTTTAGCCTCCTGTCGCCATAACTTAGTCTTCGAATCCATCGTAGCTTTTGGTAGCCAGAGTCATCCCAGTCTATCAACTTTTCCTTCTTCACATAATGGCTCTTATGATTCAGGTATGCCGTCTGTTTTTTGATTTTTATTTCTTTGTTATAGGTATAAATGGGTTCACCTTTTTCACACCTTGCTGAGGAGTCTTATTATGAGGAGTTGGGTTTTACATGCCCCATGAGAATTTTAATAGACAAGTACCCATGGGTTACCCATGACGTGCTAACCAAACTATCCAAGATGATTGCGGCTAATGTTGCCGGGTTCCCTATAGGCAATTGTGAGAATTATACCCTTAGCCTACCTTGTCTAGATGACCTAATCTGCTCTTGTAGGGAAGGGAATGACCCGTCTTTTTTCTTCTTCTACTGGGATTTGGTTACCCAGCTCAGTATTCGCTTTCTCGTTATCGAGTGTCAAATTGACGTTTTAAATCATCTTCACATTGCTCCCTCCCAACTTCACCCCAATAGTTAGGGTTTCGTAATCGCTTTTGAGCGTTTTTGTAGGTCTTTAGGTGTAGCTTGTATAATTATTCTTTTCTTTTACTTTTTTACTGTTCATATGGCTCGCGCTGGTAAAGAACTTGTAGATAGAAAGGGTTGGACTTCCCCATGGTCTGCACTAATGTTCTGTATAAGAACAACATATGTCTAGCTCTATTGGACTAGTGTGTTAATATTAGATCAAATAATTGCTCCAAGATATTTATGAGAAAGATGCCCAAGAGAATGATGGATCACTGTGCACAAATAAGGCTTTCACCAAAGGGAGTAGTGTGTATGCACAATGATGGTTGAATATTAACTTTCGAGAGAATGGTCATACCTTAGGGTTTACCTCTTATTTATAGAGTTTTATCTGTAGGGTTTGAACTCATGGGCCCTATGCGTCTTATAGCCCAAGTATTGTGTTGCTACACCTAGGTCGAGATCTTTGATTAGGATCTTCCTTGATTATAGGTTGGTGAGAATCTCTCTTCATTATAGGTGGATTCTAATACAGATTACCCTTTTGTTGGGCCATACCATAAATGGGTCTGTAACAAGCTCCAAAAATAAATTCCTGGATGCTTCACTATGTAATATCCGGATAATTATTTATCTGGAATATTATATTGGAAATAGGTGAATTTGTGGTCTCAAAACTAGTGTAACAATTACCTTATTTCCTAAGGTGATTTCTCATGAAATTAGGAGGAATAAAGAGCTAAAAATCCCTAAGTGAAGTTATGGGTTATAAAATACCCTGAGAATATTATGATAAATCCTAAGAGGCAACTAAATATTTATTAAAAATTAGAGAGTATGTTGTCTCTAATTTAGGTAATTTATGAGGTTATTTTCCTTGGAAAATAATGAGGCAAAATTAAATATCATTTTGGGGAACATAAATTGCCCCATGGTTTTTAATATTTTGCATAATGTATAAATTATCAATTTCAGTAAAATAGTTGTGAGAAAATAATTAATCCTAATTAAGAAAATTGTCAACAATTAGTAAGTGATTAAATAAGTAATTAATTGCTAATTGTTTGAACATGAATAGAAAGGGATTAAATGATGAAATTAAAAGCTAATGATGCTCTAATGACTTGAGTTAATTAGCAAACCAATTAGCCTAAGATATTAGCAATAAAGAAGGAGATTAAGCACATGATTAGAACTAATTAAGTGTGCCCCAAAAGTCAACAATGGCAACTAGTACATGGTGGAGCTTTGTGAGCCAAGTGTTTTCAAGATATTTTCATTTAATTAAGCTTAAGTCTTCAATTAATTAAAGTAATCATTTTTTAAATAAAATGAGGGCTGATTATTGAAAAAAAGATTAAGGGCCAAGGATGAAGAATTAAACTTGTCTAATAAAGCACTAATTGCCATGGTTAGCTAACAAACCAATGATACAATGAAATATATAATTAGTGAGCATATAAACACTTGATTAGAGGGTTAATTATATCTTATTAAATCTGCCCAAAAACGTTCAGAAAATATGGGAGTAAGATTTGGATAAGATTTCATAATAAAACACATGCAAAGGCTCTTGATTAGTTGGCAAACCAATTGGGTATAGACATGTGGAGCTTAGGGACACCTAAGCACTCAATTGTGTCATCAAAATGACCTCATCAACTTGCCAAGGAAGCAAAAAACGTCCAGCCAAGAGGTGTAGGTGTAAGGCTGAAAATTTAACTTCTTAACAAAGTTTAATCTAAGGGTTAAAATAGAATGAAAGTTGTTAGGAAATTAACCAAGGATTTGCTATAAATAGGAGGCTTCATGCTTCATAATCTTCACACCAAACTCATACCAAAGATTGGAGAGTTTAAGAGGAGAGTGAAGCAAGAAGGAGGAAGGAGTTCAAGAGTCTTTAAGAGGTAAGCTCTAGTTCTTAAGTTCTAGTTTTTAGTTTTTATAAGTTCTTAGTATAAATGTTAGTTTAATCTAGAAAATTAGAGAATAAATTCCTACTCTTGTTTTTAGGCCTCATTGCATTGAAAAATGCCTGAAGAGGTAAAAAAATGGTAGGAAACAATTTTTGAAAGTCCTTGGATTAAGATTGTGAAAGTTGTAGAATTTTCAGTTCTTAAATCCTTGTCAGGCAGCGAAAAAGATGCTATGATTTTATGTAACAAATGAAGTTATAAAATCATGAAATTTTCCAGAAATAAATTAGACATATAGGGCTTTCCAAATATATAAAATATGTAACGTTTGGATCTCTGGTCAAGGAGATATGAATTTTGAAGTTAAGCCATTTTTACTGCAATAAAATCTGGGCAACGTTGAGAAAATTCAAAACTGGGAATGATATGGTTGGAACGAGTTAAAGCCTTTATTTTCCCTTAAAATAGACTTGTTAAGGGAAATTTTGGCTTTGGTTTCACCTCATTTCAATTTTTGTAGAATTAGTTATGATTTTTCAAAGTTACCAAAAAATCTGCCCAGAAAATATTGCACTACGTTTTTAAATAAATGTAAGGGCAAAACTGTAAATAACAAATCCACCAAGGATAGATGGGTAAATAGAGGTGGAAATATCTCTTAGGATATTATTCTAAGTGAGATGGTGATATGTTAGGATATCCGGAAAGTCCAGGGCCAGATTCAAAGGTCGGACGTTTGACAATTACCCGGTGAAAGGTACATCCGCGTACTAGTAACTTTAACACTTGTGTGTCTTGTATGTCTATATATATGATTGTATAATTCATGTGTTATGAGCAAGACTGTGGATTCAGTCGTTTGCATACATTCAGGGTAGCTGTGGATTCAGCTTGACGCGGGTTATAGTCTTGATAACACGGTTTGTATGTTTTCCTAGCGCTGAGGACACGATGGGCCGTCGTGACACTGGTTATGTGCAAGCATGGTCATATATGCATGAGCTGTGTGCTATGTGTGGTGTTTTTGACATGCATTTGCTGTGTGCTATGTATTGTCCACTGAATGTATTGAATATCTGTCATATATATTGTTTATACTTTTCACATGAGGTTAACTGTTACCTGAGGTCCAATGGGTATTGGACCTCAGATCTGTCTAAGGTTCAGGAAAGGAACCGGGATAAAGAAGGTACCGGTAGATGGAGCCGTGAGAGAGGCACTAGTGGACGGAGCTGGGAAGAGTCACCGGTCAAAGCAAATGCCGGAAGAGCGTCCACAAAGTGTTCATTCTAGCATGATTTAACGAGGATATCTCAAACGGTTTGGTGCCGAAGGCAGGGCCAGTCTATGTTGGTCAGTCAATAAGTCGCCGTGAACTCGGTGAGACTCCCATGATAGACACCTACATGGCCAAACTGTTTGTGTAACTGAGTTAGGTTTATTGCCCCAAGTCTAGCTACGACTTGGTTGAAGATTGTATGATTACCATGTACAAATTGTAATTATACACACTCTGTATATTGTATCACATAAATCTTCCTTCGGGAAATTTTTAATATATCAGCTTATGTCGGGCATCAGCATATGTCTGGGCATTTTATATCAGATACTCATTGTCCGAATATTAGCACATGCTATCCATTTCCGCTTTACTATAAGCTGTAGCACCTCAAACTCTGTTGATTTTCCTAAAACTTAGTGTCGACCGACACGATTTTCAAGCACGGAATTTAGGTGTTACACACTATAAAACAAACTTATGTTTGTTGTATTTATGGTGCCGGTTGTGTCAGAATAAAGTCCCATGTCATTATCGATATGAAGATCAATACATTTATATTAGGCTGTCAATAATTTGTTGTTTTGTACCAAAGAGCCTGAATTTTGAAAATCATTATTTAAAAACATGTTACTTAACTACTTCTTTGATTAATTATATTTACGTGTCTTAAATGCGAGTTATGCCTCAATGTGTCTCACGCCTCAAACTATCACTTTGAGTTCAAATACTAATTACACATCACCACCAAATTAAATAGGCTCTTCCTCACAAATTTTAACTCTTAACTACTACTAAAAACAAGATTAAAATACTACGTCTTCACCAAATTAAATGCAATTTTTTAAGGATTTAAGTAAATCCATTAACTTTTGCAAACAGCGGTTACTCACATCATTGAAACTGTTTTCTTATTTTTTTATTTTAACATCGAAGCACAATAATTTAATTCTGGAAAAAAGCACAATACTTTATATATTTTTGTATATATAGAATATATATTTTTTAAGAACGTGATATATTAAATTGATTACTTTCAATAAATTTATGGTTTTCATGTTGTTGTAACCGCGATATTAAGAAAAATTCTTGTTTATATAATTTTATATTTATTATATTCAACCACGTCATTAGTCATAAAGAGTATAGTTCATTTTTTGTGTCATGTATAAGACTCACATATATTTTGGTAAAAATAAATGTGTTTTTATAAGCTTACATTTTTCTTGAATGTACAAGCTTACATTTTGTTGTAAAAGATGCGAATTTTTTGTTATCACTTTATTAAATTATGTCAGTGACCCAAATAAATAAACAATTTGATGAAGATACTCGGATGTGTTTAAAATAATTTGTTTTTTTTTTTTTTTTGCGGGCATAAAACTTTCAATATATTCAGGTAACAAGCTAGCATCGAGTTATTTATCACTAAAAGATAAATGTATCTACATATTTATAAAAGAAGTTTATGTGTGTGTTTTTAATTATCAAGTTTCTTATTAGTTAGAATAATGTTATAAGTTAATGAGTTTCATAAGTAAATAAATTACTTTAACCTTCTGTTTAGATAGACAGAATATTAGGGAAGAAATTATATTAGGAGGCAAACTCCAAAAAGTAGTAAATTTGAAAATTTTTCTGTTTAGTATTCTCCTCTCTTGTTTTTCCCCTCGTCATCTAAATATATAGGGTAAAGGAAAAATGCGCATATTTTGAGGCAAAAATATTATTGGATAATTGAACATGTATCAAGGAATTAAACAACCAACCTAAATTATCCTATAAATTAATAATGCAAAAGCTAGTAAATACTTTTGGCATGAACTTGCATTTAGGTTATACACAAGTATATGGGCTTTTTTTCCCAAACTGCCATTTTTTAGAAAATTATTTACCAAAATGTCTCCATTTTGAAACTATTTCCCATTGTGCCCTTTTTTAATCGACTAAACCAATGTTTAGTCGAGTAAAACTCGGGGCTTCAATTTTTTTTTTTCTGGCCACGACATTTAGTTGACTAAGTCCTGTGACTTAGTCGACTAAATCTTGGGGCAATAAAAAAAAATGAAGCTGCCGAGTTTTCTATGGATTCTGATACTTCATGAACTTTCTGTGGATTCTGATACTTCAATTCCACCGAATTTCAAAATCAATAAAGGCAGATATGAAATAGCCTTTACCCAAGCTCTGTTATGACATGCTGACGTGTCCAGGCATCTGTATTCATAGACTGATTAAAGCTGCTATTTCTCTCTGAAGGTTTTGGGTCATTCTTCCTTGATACAACTGTAGAAACATAAACATCTACAACATCATGCTCTTCCTTAATGCCACTCTAACGAGATGAAAACAACCATTTTAATATCTCAAAGGCTTTTGAATGCAAACATGAAGGGCGAGGGCTTCCAGGGATAATTGAGGTTTTTGAGAAACTGAAATAAGCTAATTGAAAAAGATGTATTGGAATTCCAAGAAAAAGCTTGAAGGGGAATAAAACCCACATCATGATATACTGGATCCAATTCATCTGATACCAACTTTGTTTAGTAAGACTAGATCTAGAGGTCCTAGGACTTGGTAATACAAAAGATCTAGCAGATTCATATCCAGAATCCACAGAATTATCTTCTTCTCCAGATAAGACATCCGAAATTGAAGTATCAAATCCACAGAAAGTTCATGAAGTATTAGAATCCACAGAAAACTCGGCCACAGAAAGTTTATAAAGTATTAGAATCCACAGAAAACTCGGCGCCTTCATTTTTTTTTACTACCTTCGAGATTTAATCGACTAAGTCATAGGACTTAGTCGACTAAATGTCATGGCCAGAAAAAAAAAAAAATTGAAGCCCCGAGTTTTAGTCGACTAAACTTTGGTTTAGTTGACTAAAATGGGGCACAATGGGAAATAGTTTTAAAATAGGGGTATAATGGGAAATAGTTTCAAAATAGGAGCAATTTGGTAAATAGTTTTCTAAAAATGGGCAATTTGGGAAAAGAGCCCAAGTATATATCTCTAATTGTCACTCTGTATAGTGACTCCATAATTACAGTTCTCAAGTTTAAATCACAAGCATCATATATAGCTCATAAGATCTGTGTTTTCTATTTAATTTTGTTCAAAGTGAACGAACGTTACGTTACAAAACATTTGTAACTAAATTTGTGTTGGTATTAGAAAAAGGGTTAAGTAGCAAATCTATTTTGAAAGTACACACTCGAGAGCAATGTTGCCTTGAAAGTTTTTTTGGGCTCCATGTTGCCCGGAAGTCTGAAGACATAGCAATGTTGTCTTTTTCTGTTAAAAAGTTAACAGTCAATGTCGATTTTTTAACGGTCAATGTCTATTTTTTAACAGAAAAGGGTAACGTTGCTATGTTTTTAGACTTCTGGGGTAAAATTGAGCCTGAAAAAATTTTCAGGATAACATTTCTCTTCGATGTATACTTCCAAAGCCGATTTGCTATTTAACCTTTAAAAAAATTATAAGAAAAAACACATGATTCATATTGAAAAATAACATTATTGTGAAAATAACACAACAAATAAATCCTATGCCTCTAGTATTGGGGCAATTAATTACTCTAAAGGTGAGCTTATATTAAAGATCGGAAATTATTAGAAAGAAAGAAAGAGGTGTAAATGATCTGTAAATGTAGAAGGAGACAACTTTAATAATAAGAGCCAATTTGTAAGATTTTGTCAATTTATGACATATTTAATGATTTAAGTATCATTTATTCATAGAGCTAGTTAAAATGTACTTATCAAAATTAGAATGGCATATATTTTAAAATCAAACTCCTTGATATTCAAAATTTACAGTGGATTTATAGACTGATGCGTGTCGAATTGGGAAAGATCAAAATGGTACGTGAACCTAAAATACTCTCCAAGCTAAGTAAAAACAAAATTTCAGCTCATGAAAATGATTGATCCTTCAGCATTTGTCTTTTCTCAGTGTCTGAATGCTGGAATTGCCAATTGGCATTAGTCCACTTTGGCGTATAAAAACAGAAATTCTTCTCTAACGGTTTATTAAGACTTTAAAAAGAGTCATTATGACGGGAGCCTCAAATTATTATTTGATTTATGATGAATTCAAAAAAAAATCATTGTTATTTTCCCTAATGAGTCATTCTTATATATTATATGTGAAACTATAATAATTTATCATTATTTAATAATTATTTACTGATAAAAAATAAATATAAAGTGAAATCATAAGGGTAGAAAAGCCAAAGTTCTCGTATAAATTAGTTAGAAGTTGGCACACTGAAACGTTGAAATCATTAGGAAGAGATGATAAGAAAAAAAAAATGGAATCACAATTATATTATATAAACATTTATAAAAAAATAAGTTGTAAATATCAGTTTAAATAGCTGCAAATTTAAAATTCTGAGCTATAAATAATTCAAAGTGATATGCAAGAGATGTAAATTTTAAACTTGTAATAAAAATGTTTACATTTTTTATTAATTAATTTTATTAAAATTAAAAACTGAATCATTAAATTTATTTTTTGAGTTTCATTCCGCAAACAAAAAAAAAAAAAAAAAAAGGCATGTGATGATACTCGAATTTAGTGTTATTATTCAAAATTCACGAGTGAAAGAAACGAACCCCCCGCCCGGGAGGATATATAAAGTTACAACTTTAAATCTCAGGAAGTCATTAAAAGATTAGTCCTAATCCTAATTTCAGTCCCCATCTCTGTGTGAATGAATGTAAACAAATAGAAAAATTAAACTCGAACGAAAAAGTCGATTATTCTCCCAATGGGAGTCGTATATTAGTCAAGTAAAAAATAATGACATTTAATTAAGTTGTGTTAACCTGAAATTGAATTGTTTAAAATTATCTATGCTAATTGCTCTCTGTTTTGTTTTTGCGAGCACATGTTAATTAATCTATGATTGACTTATATTATAAAGGCTAAAGTACACTTTTGGTCGTTTAAATTTACATAAAATACTTTTAGTCTATTAACTTTATAAAGTGTATTTTTAGTCATATAATTATAATGCCGTTAATGTTATTAATGGAAAATGTTGACGTAACAAACTGAACTGATGATAACTGTGTAAGTTTAAGTGTTGAATGTGTAATTAAAATTTATCTATTAATTTTAAATTCAAAATATGCAATAAATTGAAAAAAAAATCTAAATCCCTAATAAAGTAGTTATTATCAAAACCCCGATTATATTAAAAAATTTCGTTTAATGATCTAAATATAAAAATTTTAGTTTAATAATCTAAATATATTAATTTAAGAATCTAAATATTAAAATCTTGATTTCATTTGCAACAATTTGTTAGTTTATTTTAATTTAATAATCTAAATATATTATATTAAAAAAATTAAGACTTAAATATACTCGGTCAATTGTACAGTTATTAGATGAATTTGTAGTGTTAACACTTTCTATCAGCAGTATGAATGCTGTTAAAAATATAGAATAAAAAATGTATTTTATGAAGTTAAGGGATAAAAATAAAATATACTTCATATAAGTATGAAATTAAGGGATAAAAATAAAATATACTTTATATGAGACTTAAAAGACTAAAAATATACTTTGACTTATTATAAATGAAATCATTCTTCTAAAACAAACTTATATGGTAGACGCAAGAAGCATAGTGACAACAATGATAATAAAAATTACATTAATGCAAAATTAAATAAATATTTATAACAAACCGTTTCGTCATTATTGTTATATTGTTTGCAATACGAATTCGTCCATAAACATCATCATCATATAGTACATTCTTATTTCAGGTCAAAGATATACAGTACATTCTTATGAAAATTATTAAATAGTCGGAATTTGATCCACATTAAGTCTATTGAGACTTTAATTAATAGAAAGAAGCTATATAAAGAAATACGAAATCATCTTTCACACAACCAACCTAGGCGTTAGAAAATCATCTACATTTATCAAACTACAACAAAAGACACTTTTATATTTTATTTATAAGTCACTTTGAGTATGTTTGATTGGAACTAAGAAAAACCCAAATTTCACTAACTCTTTTAAAATTTAATGGCATCCCACCTGTAGCCTTATTTAAGACATGCATTTTCTAAGAAAATATATTAATCATCACCTATAACCAACAACAACAACAATAAAAACCTTATTCCATTAGATGAGATCGGTTACATAGATCATATGATGCTGTTGTATTCACTTTAGATAGATTATTAACCAAATCCAAGTGAAGGAGGAAGGTTATGTTAGGCATGTGATAATCAACGTAGAGACATGTCAAATCTTTTATGAATATGGGTCTTTTTGAATATAAATACCAACAAAAAAAAAAAAGCATTTGTGTTCTATCAAATGAATGGCCACCTTAATAAAATAAATAAATAAAGTCTAAATATCATGAAAATGAGGCTACCTTATATATACTGTATCACTATGCGAATTATGATCAGGAAAAAATGTCACTATCTTTTTTTAATTTTTAATTTTCCAATAGAATATCATATCATTCATATAAAAGAGCACTGTCAAGTAACAAAACCAGATACAAAAGATGGAAAGAAAACAGGTAAGAGCTCCAAAAATAAATTCCTAGATGCTTCACTATAAAACAAACTTATATTTGTTGTATTTATGGTGCTGGCCGGTTGTACGTGTTAAAAGAAAGTCCCACGTCATTAAATTATTGCTCCCGTCCACTCTTCTATTTAGTTTTATATTTCTATTTTTATTGCATTATACTTCTTTTCGCAGAAAATATTCTTGAAGAGCTGCGTATTTTTATCTCGTCTAGCGAAAAAAACTACACATTGTCCTCTAGCATGACTCCAACTAATTTCATTTTTATATCCTTTAATTTATGTCATTATCAATATGAAGATCAATGCATTTATATTAGACTGTCAATAATTTGTTGTTTTCTACCAAAGAGACTGAATTTTGAAAAGCATTTACTAACATGTTACTTGGCTACTTCTTTGATTAATTATCTTTACGTGTCTTAAATGTGAGTCATGCTTCAATGTGTTTCACGCCTCAAATAGCACTTTGAGTTTAAAGACTAACTAGGGTTAAGGTGTAAAAATACACATGAGCTTTTTCTCTAGGAGCGTCCAGCACTACATACTTTTTTTGGAGCAAAAATATACACATGGTTACCATTTTGGAGTAAAAGTTACATCTCACTGTTAAGTCACTGTTCACCGTGATGAGAGAGAAAGAGATTAAGTGAACAGTAACATAACGACAATGAACAGTGACTTAACGGTGTGAGATGTAACTTTTGCTTCAAAATGGTAATTACATGTGTATTTTTGCTTTTAAAAAAAGCACGTGGTGTTAGGCGCTCCTAAAGAAAAAACTCATGTGTATTTTTGCACCTTAACCCTACTAATTACACATTACCACCAAATTAAATAGGCTCTTCCTCACAAATTTTAACTTTTAACTACTACTTATATAACACTTTTAGTTCAATTTTTTAACAATTAACGTTAGTTTTTTCACGGAAAAGGGCAACATTGTTCAACTTTTAAACTATTAAGGCGAAATTGAACTTGAAAAAATTTTCAGGGCAATATATTGCTCTCAAGCGTGTACTTTCGGGGCATATTTACTACTTAACCCTTTAGATTTATAAGATAGTAAAAGATACACACAATTTCTCTAAACTTTAGAGAAATTGCCGCTTTATCATATTATTTGTAGTTAACCTAATATAAAAATTAAATATAATAAATAAAAGTTTTTGTATATATCTGACACAGTTCAAGCTTTTCTTTCAACAGGTAAAAGTAAGATTTTCATTCAACTAACTCAACTCGACGCAACCGTGCTCATATCTAAATTAGCCAAAAATATCGAAAATCAAATAAAAAGGTCACAGAAAGCAGCCTAGCATGGTTTCGTGTCTTTAACCCCTTCCAAATAATAATTGTTGTATATTTATTTATTATTTCCTCAAATTGAGTACTGCTCTGCAAAACAATAAATTTCGCAGATAATCTCAGGAAGACGCGTTTTACTAAGTACCTGCTTAGGCACCAAAGGAAAACTAGTTTAACTCATTAAATATATTCTAAATTAATGATTTTTTTTTAAATTTACCATATTTAATTATGAATGGATATAAAAAAAAAATATTTTATACATATGTCGTGCATATGTGCTTCACCTCTTTCTTCTTTCTCTATATGGAATAAGGGCAATTAATTACTTTATAGGTAAGCTTACTTTCTTCTTTCTCTATATGGAATAAGGGCAATTAATTACTTTATAGGTAAGCTTATAGTAAGGATCGGATCACAATTTTTTTTTTCTTCAAATTGGATTTATAAAAAAGCACTAGAGTAGTACTTTTTTTTTTCACAAGAACACCAGAGTGGCACACTTCTTTCAATCTTAAACTAACTATTTCATATATATTAAAGAATTTAGATAAATGAATTACTCTCACCCCTATTTTATAAGGATGTTCTACATCTTTCATAACACATTTTTTTTTCCCGTAAGACCATATACAACATATTTTTAAATGCAAGACATACATCACCAGCAAATATTAATTACACACATCACCAGCAAATTAAATAGGCTCTTCTCCATAAATCTTTAGATTGTTTGCTAAAAAATCTCTGATAATTGACCCTATACTTTTGCACGGATTTAAAATACTACACCTTCACAAAAATTAAATGCACTTTTCAAGTATTAATTTAAGTAAATCAATTAACTTTTGCGAGCCGTTGTTGCCACTCATATTATTGATTTTTTTTCCCCTTAACTTTGAAGCACAACAATTTATATTTTGACAAAGACAATACTTTATATGATTTAGTGTGTAGAATATATTTCTAAGACGATGATATAATAAATTATTTATTTTTAATAAATTTATGGTTTTCATGTTTTGTAACAGCGATATTAAAAAAAATTATATTATTTTTTTTACATAATTTTATATTTATTATATAAAACCACTTCGTTAGTCATCAACAATACAGTTTATTACTCGTAACAAATATTTTGGTAAAAATAAATGTGTTTTTATAAGTATTCTTTTTGTTGCCAAAGATGAGAGTTTTTTTTGTCATCACTTTATAAAATTATGTTCGTGGCCCAGATAAAATAAAAATTTGATGAAGATATTTTGATGATGAGGTGGGTGTAAAATACTACTAATAATAATAATAATAATATTTTTTTTTTTTCGAATAAAACTTTCAATACATTTGGGTAACATGCACCGAATTATTAATCACTAAAAGCCATCGAAAAAAAATTATTAATCACTAAAAGGTAAATCTATCTATGGATTTATGAAAGAAGTTCATATTTGTAATACCCGGATAACTATTATCTGGAATATTATATTAAAATAATAAAAATGTCCATTTATGAAGATTTTGATCTCCACATGATATATGATTAGTCTATATTTAAAAGAAAACACTAAGAAAATTAAAGGAAATTTATCAGCAGAAATGTGAAAAATGCACCTTAAGGCCATAAAATACCTTGAGAAGAATTAAGAAAAAAATTCTAAAAGGCTTGAAACAATTATTAAAAATTTAGAAAGCATATTATTCTTAAATTAGACAATTTAATAAATTATTTCCTATGAAAATAAAAAGAAGGAAAATTAAAAAGTATTCTGCAACTAAAATTGACTTTATGATTTTTGATAAATTGCAGGGAGCTTGAATTATTAATGTCAATAAAATTATTGTGAGAAAATGATTGGTCTTAATTAAGAAAATTATTGAAAAGTATTAAGGGATTAATTAAGCAATTTTTGGGAATTTTATAAGATTATAGAAATTTAGAAAAATTTTGGGAAAAATAAATACAAGATAAATAGGATATTAGGATAAATGAAAAAAAAATAATTATATATATTTATATGTGTGTTGGCCGAAATTTAGGGGGGAGGGATAAGGATGAAATTAGATTTTTGTAATATAATAATAATATAAGATTAAAACATGTGTTAATTAAATAATAATATCATAAAAAGTGAACAGGATAAATGACCACGGATAGAAATAAAATCTTATCTAAAGGACCTTGAACTAAGTTTTTAGAACCAGAGTATATTATGAACAAATGGATTTTTATCCAGAAGTTGGCGCCGGCAAAGGTTATTTCTGTAACCGGTCGCGAATACCGAGGATTTTCGGCAGATAACAGAATATCCTTAATGAGAGTATTAAGATAGGAAAATACAGTATTCTTAAAGAGGAAGAAAAGACCTTCAGAGTGTTGTTCATGGAATTTTAAAGTTTTACAAAAATTTCGCGATCAGAATTCCGAACTAGGAATTTCATCTGATAAAGCAAGATGACTAAGCATGATGATGTCATCAATTTTGTCTTCTTGTGGGAGGGGGAGGTCGGCCTATAGGTGTATGGCCAAGATCAAGCCACTTCAAAAAAGTGTGATCCGACAGTCAGAATTCAACCAGACAAAGTTCAGCGAAATTACGAAAATGCCATTGGATTTTTCTATATATAGCCTCTCATTTCTCTTCATTCTTCACCAATTCACTCACAATCCTATAGAGAAGTTAGAGAGAGAAGCTCTGGAAGAGGAGTAAGAAGTTCATAGCAAAGCTCTGAATAAGTTCTTCAGTCCTTAGTCTTTAGTTTAAGTAGTTTTTCGATAGCTATAGTAGAATTGTTAGAGTAGTCTTTAATTCTTAAGTTAGCTTAGATATCATGTTTTTAGGAATAAATATGATATTTATTTTAGGAGTATGCTAGAGGAAGGGTTATAGCAAAAATTTTGAAAGTTTAAAATCAGAATAGCGAAGTGCTGGTGAAATTCCGCCAAATAGTCAATTTAGGGGCAAAATGGTAATTTGTACTGAAATTGCCTGATATGCTCTTAAATGCTCACATAGGTGATACTATCCTTATAGGATACTTGAAATCACGAATCGCTGTTTCCGCTGTTTCTGCTGTCTCTGCTGTCATACTGCCGTCGTACCGCCGTCAAGTGTACCACAATTCTATCGAAGTGCCCGGAATCATCAACGGAGGTACGGACGCATATTGTAACCTTAACACTTATGCTGCTCATATACTATATGTGATAGACATGCTTATATACTGAAACTCTGTCTAGGGTTGTCGGTATACATACAACTTTATACGGGTTATAGTCTTGATAACGCCGTTGGGTTTTCCTAGCGCTGAGGACACGATGGGCCGTCGTGGCACTGGTTATGTGCAAAAATTATGTGGGGCTTTACATACTGCTGTGTGCTTATGTTCTGCCAATATGTGATCATGCATCTGCTGTGTGCTTATGTAGTGATATACTATTGTTATGTGATTATGTACATGTTGTTATCCATATACTGTCTTATTTGAGCATAAGGTTAACCGTTACCTGATATCCAATCGGGAATTGGATCTCAGCTGTAGCTTCAGGGTCGGGAGGACCAAGGTTGGAAGAGAGAGGCAGGCAGGCGGTGTAGGACCCAAGACGGAGTTTTTATTTTGTTATTTCTCTAGTTATGTATTTTACTTTCCTTCGGACATTAGAGGACTGTAATAGAACAATTACACTGTGGTTATGTTTTATCAAGGTTCAGTTACTCGTTTTGTTAAAAAAAAAAAAAAAAAAGCTCTACTCTGATCACCGTTTTAAAAAAAAATTCCGCTGTTTTAAGGTGGGATGTTACAATATTTGTGTTCTTAATCATCAAGTTAGTTATTAGTTAGAATAATGTAATAAGTTAATAAGTTACTTTGACCTGATAGTAGATTGTAATATGAATCTTTAAGAAATTGGGAATTAGGGGAATCTGCGATATATGTAGGCAGTAAGGGGTTCACTATGGTAATTAGTTATTAGACACGACTAAGGCCATGTTTACGTTTAAATAAACAAAAGATTAGGTAGAAATATTAGTAGGAGGAAAAGAAAAAAGTAAATTTGAAAGTTTTTCCTTCTTCTTATATGAAAAAAGGTTTAACTTTCTAGTATATATTCTCTCCCTAAATTTTACTCTTGTATTTCTCCCCATATAAGCCTAGGATGAAGGGAAAATGCACATACTCTGAGGCAAAAATATCATTGAGTAATTAAACATGCATCAAGGAATTAAGGAGTTTAATTTAACCTATAAATTACTAAAGCAAGAAATTAGAAAATACTTTTGGCATCAACTTGGATTCAAGGTTGTACAAAAATATCTATAAATTAATATATATAGCTTCCAGAACTACTGTTCTCAAATTTGAATCCCAAGCATCATATATAGCTCAAAAGAATAAAATTATAAAAAAGTTGTAACAATTATAAGAAAAAACACACAACAACAACAAAAGTTAATTTGCAATAGATCGAGTTCTATCACTAATTTGGCTTAGTAATAGAATTCAATTGCTAATTAATTAGTGACAGAGCATTTGACCAAAAAATCATACAATTTCGACACTAATCCACTATTGTAGATTTATATTGTAAAAATAAAATTATTGTGAAAATAAAACCACCAATTGTAACATCCCAAATTCCAGATTTGAAAATCGTGTCGGTCGACACTTAATTTTAAGAAAATCACAGAGTTTTGATATGCTACAGCTCAGAGTACTGCGGAAATGGATAACGTGCGCCAAGATTCGGATAATGAGTATCTGATATAAAATGCCCAGACATATGATGATGCCCCGACATAAGTTGATATTTTAAATATCCCGAAGGAATATTCATGTGATACAATTTACAGAGATTTGGATACATTTCTCTAATAAAGAAAGTCTTAAATTAGACCTATGGCTTGGAACCTAACATCAATTAATCAGACAATTTGGCCAGGTCGGTGTTCAATCTAATGGAAGTCTCACCAACTCTATAGCAACTTGTGACAACCCACTAATGAAACCTTCCTTAGTTTAAGCATCAAATGGTCCGAAATAACTTTGTTAAATCCGTGCCAGAATACTTTGCCAGAAACTAAGTTCTAATAAATTCTACCGACCTTCGTTTTCGACCGCTGCCTCTTCACGGCTCTTTCCATCGGCACCTTCTCTATCCCGGTTTCTTCCCTGTACTATTCATTAAAACTGAGGTCCAATGCCCATTGGACCTCAGGTAACGGTTAACCTTATGCTCAAGTATAACAGTATGCATGATAGATATTCATTTACAATTCAGCATATAACTATACATAGCACACAACACATGTCATAGTTCATATCACAACAATATCTCTACATAGCACACAGCCCATGTAAGGTCCACATAGTTTGCACATAAACCAGTGCCACACCCCGGAGTGTGTCCTCAGCGCTAGGATGTCTATTTTTGAGGAAAAATATTCATTTTCACCCAGAATTAGTGAGTCATCACCAGTTTTAACTTTTCTCAACGTTGCCCAGATTTTATTCCAGCAAAAATGGCTTAACTTCAAAAATTCATATCTCTTTAACCAAAGATCAAAATGTTGCATATTTTATATGTTTGGAAAGCCCTACATGTCTACTTTCTTTCTAGAAAATTTCATGATTTTATAACTTCATTTGTTACATAAAATCATAGCATCTTTTTCGCTGCCTGTCTAAGATTTAAGAACCGAAAATTCTACAACTTTCACAATCTTAATCCAAGGACTTCCAAAAATTATTTCCTACTATGTTTTTACCTCTTCAGGCATTTTTCAATGCAATGAGGCCTAAAAACAAGTATAGGAATTTATTCTCTAATTTTTTAGATTAAACTAACATTTATACTAAGAACTTATAAAAACTAAAGACTAGAAATTTAAGAACTAGAACTTACCTCTTGAAAACTCTTGAACTCCTTCCTTCTTCTTGCTTCACTCTCCTCTTAAACCCTCCAATCTTTGGTATGAGTTTGGTGTGAAGAATAAAGAGATGAGAGCTCTCTATTTATAGCCAATCCTTGGTTAACTTCCTAGCAACTTTAGTTCTATTCTAACCATTGGATTTAAACTTAGTAAACAAGTCTTAATCTTGCCCTTACACCTCTTACAAAAATGCCACCTCCCCCCTTTTCTTAGATTCATCTTTTCACTTTCATCCACTACACACACACACTCACAACACACACATGTGCTCTTGTGATGTCATCTTAATGACATAATCAAGGTTTAGGTGTCATTGTTGACTTTTCAACACTAATTAGCAATTCTTAATTATCATGTTAATCAAGTGTTTACATGCTCCTTAATTATATTTTGTCATTAGCTAACTCAATTATATGAAGATTTAGACTTAATTACTTAAGATATTATTTCATTCTCTTTGGCTTAATATAATTAGCCCTCTTTTAATTTGTCTCTAATCATCTTGAAGAATTGTGCAACTAATCTCAATTAGTGCAAGCTTATTCTATTAAGGATAATTGTAATTTACTTAATATATGTAATACCCGGGAAAAAAATATTTATCTTAAATATTATATTAAATAGGTGACTATAAGGTCTCAAATTTTGGTGTTGTATTTATTTACATTTATAGGCAATTTTTCCATAAGAATTCAAGAGTCTGAAAATTAATTTAGCTTGTTAACATATAAAACAATATTTTAGGGATTAAATTAGGATTTAACTCATTATCCCTAATTTAATTCTATGTGATGGAAATGTCTCCAATTAAGAGTAAATAAATTATACAATTATATTAACCCTAAATCCTTAAGTCTAAATGGACCAATGAGGGAATTGTCTTCTTGAGCATGTGAGAACAATAAAGGCATAATTGCATAATTATAATTAAGGGAGGGGGCGAATTTTTTCAAGGGGAAATGGAAGAAAAGTTAAGTCAATTAAGAAGTGTGTAGAAGAAGACTAAAACAACTTGGGGAGCAAGTTGTTTATCTTAGGGAGCAAGTAATTGCTTAATTAGAAGAAATTAGATGAGAACCTATAGGAAATAAATCATAACTTGAAATCTTGAAATTAGATCTTAAAGATAAGTACATATTTGAACTCAGTAAAATATGAGCTTCAACTTGGCTATTCCCAAAGTTATTTTCGGTTACTTTTAAGATTCATACCTAAGTGTTTTGGGAATTAAAAATCACCATAAATCTAATCATAAAATTAGAATTCCAAAAGTGAAATTGGATTTTGAATTTAAATACCAATTTACACCTAACTAAGTTAGAATTTGGGATTAATTAAGTTAATTTAGTGAAGAAGAGGATTTTCTTGGGGACAAAGCAAAGAGATTCTAGAAGAGGGGGGGGGGACGGCTAGCATGAGGTGGAAGGCCAAGATCATTTCTTCCTCATCAAGAAAAATCCTATGGTTGTATGCTAAGAAGAGAAATTACAAGCATGCCACCCCCTTCTACTATAAATAGAGGCATTAGGCAACACATTCTCCTCACCAATTCACTTAGCTTGGCTGAAAATTTAGAGAGAAAGAGTGAGTATGGAAGAGCTGCAGAAAATAGGAGGCAAGTGTTCTTCAAGAGGTAAGAGAGTTCTTAGTTTTTAAGTTTAAGTTCTTAGTTTATGAAGTAGAAATGCTAGAAATGTTATTTTGATCATCAAACTTCCAATTCCAGTTTTAATCTCATGTTTTTAAGCTTCCCACTGTCTTTATTTCTAAAATTTGATGAAGAAGAAGTTATAGCAAAATTTTTGGAAGATTATGATCAAAACAGCGAAGTTCTGACAAAATTTCGGTAATCAAGAATTTTTGGAGTCAGTAGTAAAAGTGCTCGTATTTTATGATAAAGATGATGTTAGAAAATTCTAAGAAAATTCATGATGAAAGTAGACATATAGGGCTTTCTAAATCTATAAAGAGTGTGTCATTTGAAGCTCTGTGCAAAAAGATAAAAATCTTAGAAGTTAAGTTACATTTTCTGGGCAGCGGTTTGAATTCTGGAAACTGGGAATTATCCAGGAGTTCTGGGTAAGTTACAGTATTTTTCCTTGAAATTAGACATCTCAAGGATTCCGGGAAATTTTACGGATCCTCATTTCGATTTTTGTGGAATTAGTTATGATTTTTCGTAGTTAGGCGAAATTCTGCCCAGAAATTCTGCACCAGCGATTTTTCCGAAAATTAAGTGGAAATGATTGAAAATAAATCCTTCAAGGGTAAAAATGTCAAGTATGGCCAAGGTGTCTCTTGAAATATTGTTTGAGAATTAATTGAGATGATATTACCCTTTTAGGATAGACTGTGCACGTGTACCGACGACGACCGTACCCAAAAACCCATCAAACTCAGGTACGGACGCGTATTGTAACCTTAACTCTTATGCTTATGGTTGGGTTATATATGATAGTTGTTTTCACATGATGATACTCTGTTTTGATATTTGCTCATGAATGTTGAATTGTATATGGGTTATAGTCTTGATAACACCGTTGAGTTTTCCTAGCGCTAAGGACACGATGGGCCGTCGTGGCATTGGTTATGTGCAGACTGGGGTAACATACATATTGCAGTGGCTGTGTTATGTTATTGCCTTACATGTGGATATGTGTTTTGAAACTGTGATTATGTTGTATATCTGTGATAACTGTCATATACTGTTTACATAAGTATGAGGTTAACCGTTACTTGAGGTTCAATGAGAATTGAACCTCAACCCCTGCCATAGCTTCAGGATCCCAGGGAGTCAGGATCGAGGACAAGGGTAAGAAGCTGGCGTGAGGACCCTGTGGAGGCATTATCTTTTGGATATTTATGTTAGGAGTATTAGACATGAATGACTGTATTAGTAAATGTTCAGTTAGATACATTACATACAATGTTATTCAGTTACTCCTTGTTTATGAAAAATATTTTTAACTCTCTCAACTCTGTAAGGAAACGTTTATGAAAACGGGATGTTACAATATACCTCTTAATTATGCTAAATTAATTAGCAACACTCTTTATGCCAACCTTGACCCTCCATTGTTCATTAATATCAAATTAGGGCTTTCATATAATTAACTTTGGATATTCCCTTTTATTCATGTTTAAACAATCAACAATTAATTACTTATTTAATCACTTACTAATTGTTGACAATTTTCTTAATTAGAATTAATTATTTTCTCACAACTATTTTACTGAAATTGATAATTTATACATTATGCAAAATATTAAAAACCATGGGGCAATTTATGTTCCCCAAAATGATATTTAATTTTGCCTTATTATTTCCCAAGGAAAATAATCTCATAAATTACCTAAATTAGAAACAACATACTTTCTAATTTTTAATAAATATTTAGTTGCCTCTTAGGATTTTATCATAATTTTCTCAGGGTATTTTATGTCCCACAAATATTTCAGGGACCTATTTGCAAATTATCTAATGTTTTAGGGACCCTTTTCGCACATTATTTAATCTTAGGAGAAATTGTTCAAATAATAAAGTAAATTCAATACAAGGCGTTTGAGACCTTATATTCACCTATTTTCAATAAGTATATTCTACCAATTTATGATATTTACCGTAAGTCAAATTTTAGGGTATTACACATATAGTCGCTTTTCATTCTCCCTATGCCTCTAGTATCGAGATCCTACAAAAACGTAAGAACGTTAATTTGTAACAATTTGAATATCAGTATGCATATGAATTAACATATTCTCCTGTTTTTTTTTTCGAGTAAATACAAGTTCTCCATGTGATAGCAAAAGAAAACACTATTTTTCATAGCTCTCGCTTTGACATTGGTCGGGGTTGTTGAGTTATACCTACAAATCTTCCCACTTCTTCTCATTTCTAGCATGAGGTCACCATTATTTTTCCTTGCACCCATTATGCTACCAAGAGGTATCTCTGTTGCAGTCGTGGAGGTGTTTGTCCATGATCGATGGTTCTCAAATTGTTTCAAAATCCAAATGGAAAAGAAAATGTTAGATTCTACTTCATCTTCATTGTTTCCTCACCAAATACCATCTTCTCTTGTATTAAGAGGAGCGAGTCGCCTGTTGTCATAAGAGAAAGCTTACCAACAAAACGATCTAGTACTCTATCATGAAACAATATTTGTCCAAACACTTCATATGTCAGATCAAATATAAGTTTATATAAAGTAACTAAATTTATCTCTATAGCTTTAAATACACAGCAATCCAATAAAGAACACCATTAAAAGACACGTCGTGGCCCAAGTGACCGACCATTAATGTTCCATGAGGGACGGATACTACATTTGAGATGTTTCAATGACTAAGTGACATATAAGAAAACCCAAATTGAATGCATATAGATCAGATTATGATAACGAGAAACAAGGTTTACTACCCTAAAGTCATTGATATTACTATCAGAACTAAAGCCTACATTACAGAATCTTTCATCCCAAGTCATCAGGAGGAGAAGCCATACATATTTACGAACTGCTGGATTCCAAAGGATGAATTCGAAAGGTAGTTTGTTGGCAAGACATACTAACCCATTGCTTGCCCCTATGACTTGTGTGCCTTTAAAATCATTGTTAGTAGGAATATCCATGGTGCGAAACAAATCAAATTGATCATTATCCCAATGCAACTAATAGTTTACCGAACGATGTGGAAAATATACATATGGCCTTTCATAAGTTGGTATGCTCTTTGAACAGTGACATGCTTCAATAAGGACGATTTTGTTTCTGGAGCTAAAAGTTCGTTTTGAGCTGTGGTATATATATGAAATCAAAGCTAGTAATACGTTCATTCCAATCTCTACAAATGCAAGAGCATTGATACAGAGTTTCGGCATCTAGTTTGAGCAAAATCTCCTCAACAATATGGAGGGGTTCGAATATAGGTAATATAATCTGAGGGCGTGACTGCAGGCAGGAGGAGACTATATATATATATATATCAAGTATCAATGGCTTATAAGATAGATGAGGCTGGAATGTGGAGACTATGGCGGGTTAAGGTTAGGATTGGGCTACATATAGTTGATTCTGAATTTCAACCAGACCGAGGTAAATTTTTTTTTTTTTTAATCTGATAGACATGTATTTAGTCAATGGGATAAACCTCATCTTTGTCTATTTTGTATTCTTTTTGATAGATTTGGAAGAGGATGACCCAGAACCCCCCAAAAAAAAAAAAAAAAAAAATCCTCAATCTCATCTCAATCCTCGAGTTAAAAACCGAATGGTTCATATCTAACATTTTTTAAAATTATTATTATAGCGTTTTATAATTTAATTTATTTAAATTTTGTTTGTATTGCAGTTATGAATGGTATAGTTTATATTTTACTTCTTAACTCTTATATATTTTATATTTACCTTTTAACCCAGAATAAGATTGATAATACTTTGTTTTAGTTTTTTTTTTTATCAATTTTTTCCAAGAAAATATTATTATATGTGTGGATTTTTTTTTTTTTTTTTATAAAATTGGTTTATTATAAAGATAAAAAATTTTATCTGAAAAAAAATATGGGAATATATCATATCTTATCCATAATCTAATTTTAAAAAACGTCACATTCATCATGTTTTTTTTATCAGCATTATATTCAATACGATTTCTTTTAGATATATAAGATAATAAAAGCATAATCAATCTGCAATTTTTTATAGTTTCAATCAATTTTTAATTAGGTTGTTTTTTTCACTCTTTATCAGGTCCTTATACTTTCACTTGCTTTTCTTATTAAATTCTTATACTTTTTTTTTCTTTTTATCATGTCCTTATAGTTTCACAGAATTTTAATTAGGTCCCTATGCTTTTTTTATTATTTATTCAATCAATTCTAACAATATAATTTTATAAATATAAATTATAATATTATTATGTATAATATTATTAAATATTATTCTATGAATACTAATATTCTATAGATAATACATTATCATGATATTTTTATTTTAAAAATAATTTTTTATGAATTATTTTAATATTCTACATAATTTATTTATTAAAAATATATTATTTATTTTTAACTATAATTTTTATAATAATTTAAATAATCTTATTAATTTTTCTAAAAATATAATAGAGTCATAGTTAATTAATAAAGAATAAAAAATTATATTTTCTCAAACTTTAGGTTAGCCAGTGATCTTTTACCATAAATAGAATAAAAATATATTTTCTGTTAGAATAAAATAGAATAGGATCATAGATTAGCCAGTGATCTTTTACTCTAATAACATTACAATATATTTTCTAAAAATAGAACAGAATCATAGTTAATAATAATTTTTCTCTAAACTTTAGGTTAGCTAGTGATCTTTTACTAATAACATTGCCACCTCATATACATAATTGACACACACATGACATCAGGGTGGTGATTATAACCGAAATTCTAGCTATAGTTATATTTATTTTATGCAATTTTTAATTATTAAATACATTTTAAGTTTAGCAGTACTGAATCAAGCCTAATTAACAAACAAATTAAATCTATTTGAATCAAAATATTTATCCTAATTTTTATTCTCACCTAAACCATAGAATAATAAAAGAATGGGTGGAGAGAAATTACAGAGGCGTACGGAGGGCAGGTATAAATGGTACTCGTATTTGTCATTAACTTAAGAAAAAAAATTAAATATAATAAATAAAAGTTTTTATATCTGGCATAGTTCAAGCTTTTCTTTCAATTAACTCAACTCGACACAGCACAAATACAAATTAGCCAATAATATTAGATACTATATATCTACTATTCGACTGACTTCATTCTTTTTCTTTTTTGGTCCTGTTGTCGTCATTTTCCTATTTTATAACCATTGGATCGAGATCTAATGATTCACATGTAATATTATATAAAAATATCATTATAATGGAGAGAATAACAAAAACAAAATATTAAATGGAGACCATTGAATTGAAATTGAAGGGGAAAATGACAGCAACTGAATGGCGGAAAAGAATGTCTCTGTTGACTTCTCTTTCAATTGAATGTCCCATTGGATCAATTTTCAATAGTTGAGATTTAATGTTATATTAATATTTTTATATAGCATTATTTCTCAACTATTAAAACTTAATCCAATAGTGCAGACATTCAATAGAAAGGAAATGAGGAGATGAATCAATGGAGATATTCTTTCAGACCACCATCATTATATCTTATCAAAATCAAGTATTAATTTGTATTTTAAAAAAATTAAATATTAAGGTAAGAAATAGCAGGGAAAAAGTGTTTCCACTAACCTCTGTTTCTTCTTAATTTATCCACCTTAGATTAGCTTTTAATAGTTAAGATTTATTCTTTAAAAATATTATTATCATTTAATACTAATATTACAATAATGTTTTTAATATAGTATATACGAAAGTTAAATGGAGAGAATGGTTAATAGAGAAACACCTTCCCCCAAAAGCCTAACGCGGGAAAAAAGAAAAAAATGAAAAAAAGAAGAAGCAGCCGAGCATGTTCATTAGTTGACATCATGGTTAAGGAACCTCACGTTGACATCATGTTCATTAGGTAAGCCAAATTAATATGAAAAACTTGAACGTTTTTTGCATTAGCATATATATGGTTGATTTGTATTTATACATTAAAGTGTGTGCGTTTTACAATTAATAATAAGTATTAATTATATGAAGTACACGCATGTGGGGTACATATTCTGGACTTTGAAAACAATGAATAAGAACGAGACGAGAATAAAGAACAATTTTTCCTAGAAGAGAATTTAAACTTGAATTCGGCCTTTGAAGATAATTCTAGTAAAAAAAGAAAAAAGAAGTGACATATATTGATCTTTGTTGAGTTCATACATTAGAAATAAAAAAAAGTGAGTCTTAGTCCATCTCTCTCTCTCTCTCTCTCTCTCTCTCTCTCTCTCTCTCTCTCTCTCTCTCTCTCTCTCTCTCTCTCTCTCTCTCAAAATTGAAGTGAAATTGACTGAAATGGTAACTAATAGGCCGTTGCGAAACCCCTTAATTTTGGTAGTTATTTTAATTATACTCTCTATGATAAATTTGATGACTTTACATTTTTAACGGAACGGAGGATTTGCTTTTACATTAAATGAATCGTAATTTACATAAATATCCTTTCTTACTAACTAAGTCCTCCATCTAAATTATAGACATAAGATATTTATTTATTTTATCTAAATATTTACTATTTTTTTAGAACTAGTTTATTTAACTTATAAACTGATATATCAAATATGTAGGATAAAAAATATCCTCCTTTATAATAAAAAATAAAAAATAGTTATATTATTCTTACAAAAATAGTTTTATAAAAGTATAAACAGACATAACCTAACAAAACATCATTTATTAATAAAATACTAATATGATTGATTGCATTGTATGTTAAGTTTCCTCAAACTTACTAGAATTAGAATTAAGGCATACCTTCAACTCAAAGCGCTTATAAAGAGTATGTAAAAATCACCTATTAATGAAGTTTTCACATCACATTGTTAGTTAGATTTGAACTCACAATGTTTTTGTGAGTTGAGTCAATTCTTTATTAATTGCATCAAACTTTACTGAATCAATTGTGTCTTTTTGAAAATAGTTCATCAACAATCAGACTCAATCCAATCCAAACTTCCAACCTCGGACTAGATTAATACGGAAATTAATTCATTGGTTGACTAGTCAACCGAATTGATTTTTAATAACATGATTAATAATAAAAATGCTAAACGGTAAGTAGTGGCTATGTGTGTGGTCTGGTATGGGGCCCATCTATAATAGATCGGCGCTTCTATAAATTTGCAATTAAGATTCTCTCTCTCCCCACAGCCACCCTCTCCATTTCTCTCTCCCTCAAAATACAGTCTCATCGTTTCGCTTTGTTACAAGTCACAAGACGTTTCGTATGAGTGCGAAACGTTTCGGCGGCAAGCAAGAATGAGAAGACCCCTGCAACGGTATCGTGGAGTACGGCAGAGGCACTGGGGCTCATGGGTCTCCGAGATTCGTCACCCCATCTTGTATCCTCTCTTTCCCTCTCTCTGTTTTTTTTTTTTTTTTTTTTTTCTAATTGGAGTTTGCAACACTAACTGCACCAACAAGAAATTACAATGATGTCCCAAACAATAGATTTAATTACCTAAAAATCCAATAATAGTAAAAGAGCGTGCAATGACAAGCACATCCAGTGCAAGAAATGATAAGAAATGATAACAGTTTCATATTTCTCATTTGTTATTGGTTACTTTTTAGTAATTAAATCCATTCCTTAGCATTTTATTATCATTTAAAGCTTTGGGGTTGTCTGGTGTGAAGGGTTTTGAGGGGAGGGGAAGAAAGCGAAAAGTTTTATGAATTCAACTCGTAAAAATTTTCCATCCCCTCTATTCCCAGGATCTCTTTTTCTGCTGCCAAACAGACCCAAATTCATGTCACTAGGGTATAAGTTGATTGTTCCTTTTTTGTCCTTTCTCTAAATCAATGCATGCACTCGATCTAAAATTTCAGATATATATTGATATTGCAGGAAGACGAGAATATGGGTGGGGACATTTGAAACAGCAGAAGATGCAGCAAGAGCCTATGATGAAGCAGCCATACTCATGTGTGGTCCTCAAGCGACCACAAACTTCCCCTTCAAACCTAATCTCTCTCCTTCTTCCTCTTCCTCCCTTCTCTCTCCAACTCTGACAATCAAGCTTCTTCAAATGAAGAAAAAAGCTCTTCATCATCATGATCATCATAACCAACAACAACAACAACATAAACACACATCTCTCACCACACATCCTTCCGCCAGCAATGCTGTCACCGTACCAAGCTCTGAGACCGGGTCATGGTCCTCTGAGGCACCACCCTTTCAGCTGCAAGTGCTTGAGGAAGATCACATTGAGCAGATGATTCAAGAGCTACTTCACTATGGTTCCATTGAGCTTTCTTCTCCTTAATTTTACGGCTAGTACGTACTTTCTTTGCATAAAATCGTGCAGTTCATCGATAGTTTCTTTGTATAAAAAGATATCAGCTTTTTAACACTAAGCATTTGGTTGAAGCAGTAAGGGGGTCATATGGTTCCGAGTTCAAGCACTATGAATATAATATTATTAAATAGTTGATGGTAGAGCTTTGTCACCCTTAAGGTCATGCCTAGCTTGTTAGAGAAAATACTTTATAAGTAAAAATTTCACAATTGTTAAAATTTGTGTAATCAATATACATAATCTCTGTAAACATACAATACTTCCTCACAAGAAGAATAAACAGTAAAAACTCAGTACCAAAAATAATGATAATGAAATTGATAAAAATCCGAGCCTAATGTATATTGTCTACTTAAGACAATTTATTTCTTCTATATGGATGCCCAAAGATAACGACAATGTCTTCAAAATGATAGCACTAACAGTCAGAAGCCCAAACGAACACAACGAATTTGTTTTCAGAATCACACAGAATATGATTACATAATACATGATGCAATATATGAGAGATGAGTGTATGAGATTTATTGATATTCATTGCTTTTGTAGATGGATGAGGATGTAGGTGACCCTTGGTCTACCACACACGCGCGTGCAACGCCGCTGCCATCTATCCAGCCTGCTCAACTCAATTCAGTCAATCACGTGCGCCGCTCGCCCAATCTGGTCCGATCCTCGCATGTGTGAAATTTAATCTGAAATATATATATATATATATATATATATATATATATATATATATATATATATATTATTAAATTATTTTTTAGTCCCTGAACTTTTGTTAATTTCTTTTTACCTTGTCGACACTTTCCCAACCAGCGGTTGTGAATCACGATCCATTCTGGTCGTTTGCTCCATTCTGGTGCATTTATTCATATGACGCACCAGTTCGCCAACAAGGGTTGCCGTTCGCTCCGTTCTGGTGCATCTGTTCTAACAACACACCAATTCGTTACAAGAATCGAGTCCATTTGATCAATTTTTATCATATATAAATAGGGCATGCTAGTGATAGAATCGACTAATCTGAAAATCAATCTCAAATACTCCTCTTTACATACTACATTCTGCAATCATTTTCCGTACGATTTTGAAAGTAGACTCGTTGTGTTTGTTTGAGCTTCTGCTTCAGAGTGTCATCATTCTGAAGATGAAAAATCTGCTATATCTAGAGAGACAATTTCTCAACAACCTTAGGCATTCATATTGAGAGAGCAAAATTTTTTTAAGGAAACAACGTACCTTGGACCCAAATTTCTTCAAAATTTATTTCCATATTCAGGAGAGCAATTGCTCAGCTTGATCTATATTAGTTTAGATAAATCCTTCGAGTTAAAGGGATAGATCCAGGAAACTAGATACTTCAAGCAAAAAAAAAAAAAAAAAGATATTAGGCATTTATATCCAATAAAATTTTAAATAGGGAGTTTTCACCCATTTTCCTTTTTATTTTTCAATGCTTCTTCATCAAAATTAAACCGTAAAATATATGAGTGAGTGGGCACGTTGGCCTGTGTTGAGGCTGGATATCATACGATGTGGGAAAGGGGTGTCAATCATATAAAATCGAGTATCATAGTAACTATAATTTCCACCTTGTAAATAATTTTGTCTTTCTCTGGCTAAATTGAGATCGATGCTGCCTAAAAATCTGCGAAAAGTACAGAGTCAATAATAATGTGGGGACCCTCTGTCTCTATTAACGTATGATATCCTTGGCTTTTATTTCTTTATACATATGTTTATCATATCTCTATCTCATAAAGAAGCTTTGGATTATGTATATACAACAACAAAGACCAACACAGTAGTCAAAGTTCATCGAACATAGCTTTCAGAAGACCGTTAATTAAATTATTGTTCGTAATAATGTCACTGACGAAAAATACATACATATATGTGTGTGTGTGTTCAATTTTTAATATCCTTTTCCCCAAATTCATCCAACACGAATTGAATCAATCAATTATCAATGTTTTTTTTTTTTTGGTGCCTACAATTATCAATGTTATTATCACACATAAGGTTTATAGATATTCAATTTCATAGTATACTTACTCATAAACTAAACATAATATATATGACTCATTATTCATAAACAAATCTACTAGTTGACAAGTTGTTTTTATTGTTAATTTCACTAACATGTTTAGCGCCTTAATTATTATCATTGACCACATATTTGGATGGGAGGAAAATTTGAGAGAAAAGAAAATATGAGGAGAAATATATAGGATTAGAGTTTTCTCTTGTTTAGATGACAGAAGAAAAGTGAGGAAAGGGGGAAAAAACGCCCTATATCGAGTAACCTTCACCACCATCATCTTACACTCTAGCAAGCCCCACTAAGTCACCTTTACATACACAAATATGAAAAAGTATTTTCAGGATGCGAGGATATCGTGACATTTAACCTTTTTTCTTTCTTCCATATTTTCTCTCCTCCGTCCACACAAGATGGGTGGTAACATTATTATATCTCGATCCATCCTTTTCTTCTCTATTTTTTCCTCCTTTTATTTTCTTTCCTCTTAGCTATTCTTCCTTTTTGGCAGTAGCAGGCGTTTCATTCAACGGTAAAGAAGAAAATGAAAGAATTGCGTTCACACTAACACAAACAGTTAATGATATAAATCAATTAAGTTTGAAACTATAAGGTTTTTGATGAATTGGATTACATGCTTTAGCAAATAATAATAAACATTCTTTTGGACGTAGTAGATAAGAGACCGCGCCAGCTTTTCAAGATCTCTTTTTTGAAGTAATAACCCAGCTTCGATCCTTTTGTTTGTTCCAAAAGCATAACTTTTGACCTCACACTCTCCTTTTTACTCACTATTAACCCTTTGCACTTTCATTCACATCACGCAAAACCCAGCTTCCTTTGTGGACTTTGTCCCTTTCTTATTATTTATCACTTAGTCTGTGTTATAAGTCTTCTTTTAAAATTAATACGTGGTATAGTTAGTATTCTTTCATGTTTTTACTATAAAAGCTAGTTGATTTTTTAAGAGATTAATGAATTGAAGTTAAATAAATTATATCAAAATATTTATATTTATTTTTTTCTCTAAAATAATTTAATTTATTTATAAAATAATATATAATCTAATGAGACATAACATAAACTGTGATTACATAATTTATTTAACTTTCTTAATTTCTTTTTTTAAAAAAGTCGATTGGCTCTTATATTAATTAAAAACTAAAGGTAGTATAACTCATCTGTAGTTGGATATTAATTATATTTTTTTTTCAAAATTGTTCCAATATAAATTTTATTGCAATAGTTTTCTTTTTTTATTTCTCAAAATATAATTCATGATTTTAAATAAGGGTGATTAAGTTTGGGTTTTTTTTTCAAACAAATTTAATGACTTAACCACCTTTTCTTTATGAAGTGGATGGAGGTAACTTATAAATCATAATAGGTAGGGGTGGAGTCAGGATTGCAATTAAGGAGTGGAGACAATTATAGAATAAAACCCATATGTTCATAAAATTATATTTTGACCTCATAAATATTTCAATCTTTTCATTTTAGTCCCTTCATATAATTTACATGGAGGGACTAAAGTGAAAATTATGAAATTTTCATATGCTGAAACGTAATTTATTAAACATTTGGGTCTTATTCTATAATTTTAAGGGGCCACCTCTAGCCCCCTAGATCGGCCCTTGATAATAGGTATGAGAGTGTTATATTTAACTCCTCAACTATATATTTTTTTTCTTTCATGCAAACTTAAGATAAACACATAAAAATATTTAGATTTTGCTTTGGTAGTGTAGATAGGGTTGGTCGTCCATGCTTACGATGAAGACATTATATTAATATGTTTGGTTCCTACACGAGGGGCCCATATGTTCCTTGGCATGCCCTTAATCATGCATCCCAATGTATATTATTGTCCAAGAGAGAGATATAATTAAGTGTCAAACATTGTAGTTGGCAATCATAATTAGGAATATTCATCAAGTTATCAGCCTTAAAGTCCACATTCTCAGCTATATACAAACACACAAAGGACGAAAGGAAAAAAAATAAGCCACCACTTACTTTGTCTTACATTACACACACACACAGAGAAGTGGGTTACGTTGTTTTTCCATGTGAAGTGTGTTGATCGTGTGATGAAAACTGGGCCTGTTGTAATCATTCGGTTTCATGCTTAATCATCTTGTGTAAACGCTTTGATTTTGGATTTTAAATGAATGAAAAAGATGGGTGTGGCAAAAAAAACAAATTTACTACTCCTCATTTCCTTAATATAAGACATAATTGATTTTTTTGTTGAGAAATTAAGAAAACAAAGTAAGTTACATGTATCATTTGATTATACATTTTAGTTCATAAGTAAGACAAATTAATGTAGTATACAAAAGATAAATATTAATACTTTAAAGTAATTTAAGTCATATCATTAATGTCTCTAAAAAAGTTAAATATATCTTATATTAAGGACATAATGAGTATTAATTATAATCTCATGCCTTCATTATTATTCATATATTTTTTTACTACTTATCGTCCTTAATATAAGAGTCAGTTGACTTTCTATAAGTGATTGTTGAGCGCTGAATGCTTTATTATTTGACACATGAATTGATGAAAATTCATTTTGTTTATAATCACTTCCATATTAGTTGTGTCAAAATGCATATTTGAAGATTGTATATTAAATTTAAATTAAGGCTTGTTTGCATTGATAAGCAAAATCTGCAGTAGTATATTGAGTTAGCGATTGTGAATTATTTATAATTGATTAATTGAAAAGAAATTTATTTTTTAATTATTGTTATTTTAAAGTTTGAATTTCAAATAAATAGCAGGTTGTTAGGATTATTTCCTGCTTTCTTGCTAGAAGTTGTTAATTTCCATCTGTATAAGTTCACATCATTCAAGAGGAATAAGGTATGGATGAATGAATAAAAAGCATTCAGTATTGAATTTTTTTTTTTTTTTAAACATTAGTGTTGTTCCTTTTGAAGATTATATTCTTTGGACCATTTTATGACCTCTGTACTCCATATTTACGTGGTGATTTTACTTGTTGGGTTTGAGAAACAAACTTAATATTTTAAAATTTTGTTGTATATATTGTGTGAAATTAGAATAACAATATTTAGGAATATTATAATTTAATTAGAATGGAAGGGGACATATATGTGGTGAGGTTCTAATTTAATTATAATTATTATTGTAAAGTAGTGAAAGATTTTTGAGATATTTAAAAGTGTGGGGTTGCCTAACATTATTCCCTCATTCATTTAAATGAAGTACAAAAAATAAACTGACTTTGCAATGTTGGTTTTGCAGAAGATAAAAGGATAAAGGTGTTAGAACAGATGGTGAGGGAGCAAGGAGAGATGATTAATGAGATTCAAGCACTTTTCTAGTCCCTATAAAAGGACAAGGGTATGGGGCTACCTCATGGTGGTGGTGGTGATCAGACTGCTACAGTTTAGACTTTTTTTTAGTTTATTTTGGTTGCAATATTATAATTTATAATATTTTGTTTTTACTATGTAAACTCATATGATTGTTATAATTTATTTTTATAATATACAAGTCTTTTTATTTTCTAATTTTTAATATTTTTGTATGAAATTTATTTTAATGTTTTTTATATTTTTTTTTAAAATTAATTGGAATTTGAGAGGGAAAATCAGTTCCCTCACAAATTCCATGATTTTGCGAGGGAACTGATTTTCCCTCGCAAATAATGATATTTCATGAGGGAAAGATATGTCCCTCGTAAAATATTAGGATTTGCAACGGACTTATCTTTCCCTTGCAAAATATCATGATTTGCGAGGGAAACTTTTTTCCCTCACAAATTCTACATTTTGCGAGGGAAAATACATTTTTTCTGTCGAAAATATGTTTTGCGAGGGAAATTTTTGCGACGGTTCCATCATAAAACAATTTTACAACGGAAAATGTTTGTTTTGCGACAGAAAAGTTCCGCCACAAAAAAATGGATTTTTTAATAGTGTGATTGTGTCCCCCACAAGCACAAGCTTTGATATGATCTAACAGTAGTGATAATAAATAGTACCCTAGTCCTTAATATAATCATCATATGACTAATTTGAAGAGATTAAAGAAAATAAATAAATGTCCTTCACTTCCTACATTAGACAAGACATACATCCTTGGACCCCAATAGTGACAACCAGAAGAAAAACATGAGATTGACTGTACCACCAGAAATTTTTAAAAAATAAAAATATTCATAAAACTGATAGGATTCGTAGCAAAAGCCACTCTCTCCATTTTCTCAAAATCCATGCGGAGGACCTTTCTCCCAAGACCCATATTCACAATACACATAATATTGTTCTTCAGAGGTGTCGGCACAAGAGGACAACACTTTCATATATGAGAGTGTAGAAAATCCTACCTATGACATAGGACATGATAAAGGCAATCTAACGTGTCATACCAAAATGCTTTGCTTGGTGCTCTCGATACCACTCTTAGGAATTGTAGTGTTATCATGACCATAACCCTTAATTTTAATATCAAGCTCTCTGACATAACAACCTCTTAGCACCTGAAAATTTAGATTCAAATCATGGTTGCAGATCAAAATCCAAGAGCCATTATGGCCACTTTTCATCACTGGATGATTTACAGAGCTAGAACCACCCCCTGTACCTCCATTTTCCCAATTCTATTAATGATGCTCTCTATATGTTCACGGATAGGAATCATGGCCTTGCCATCATCAATATCCCTAGGCAGATTCCCACAAAGGAACTTGCACAGATCATGTCTCTTTAGTAGATAAATAATTATAGAAAGAATTTTATTCTACTCCAATAGATGTCCATACGGGTGAGTATCCTTATAATTCTAAGACTCAATCCATGATAACTACAAATCTTACCATATCAAGGTCATTTCAAGGCATTCTGTAGCCATACAGACAATATTAGAACCTTAATCTGTAGATACTTAGACTAAACCACATTATTCGCAAAGAAACTTGATCCCAAGGATCATGTCAAATTCATTAATTTTGATACACAGGATCCTCTTCAAGAGCAAGTGTAGAGCATATCAGAACCTCTTGAGAGATAAAAGAGAAGTTATAAGAAGATTAATCTTTTAGAAGATAAAGAATTTAGAAGAAAATCAATGGAAAACAATTTTCTTTTAATAAGAGAGGTTACAACCTTCAATGATCCTTTTGTGGCTTGGAGCACTGATTATATAAAAACTTAAGCTTATAACACGACAAATAAAATTGTTACAGACTAGCTGCAAAGTAGGACAACTAAACACACCCGTGACTGATAGTACAATAATTAAAGTAAAAGCACCAAGCATAAGCAAAAGCACTCTTTGCAAAAGTAAAAGCTGACACAAACACGAATCTTGTTAGATTGCCATCTTGACTTGCATGTGGGTCATTTTGAGGCATTACATAGCCATACAGATCAAATTAGAACTTCAATCTATAGATACCCATTTGGAGTATTTGTATTAATATAACAACACAAATACTTCAAACCCTTAATTTTAATCTCATTAGATATGTAAATATCCTAGGCTAGGCTAGGCTAGACTTTATCTAAATAGGTCTGGGCATACAATATAGATTTAAAGCATGAGCTTAGGCTTGAACTTATATGTAGCCTTTTTTTAGGCTTGAGCATAGGCATTCAAAATGCCTGACAACGTTTGAAGCCGGTTTAAAAGCCTACTTAAAACGTAGACCTTTAAATAGATTTTAAAGTCTATGCCTCCAAATTCATATATAACCCTTCTTCACACTTATTTACAATCCTACATTATGACTTAAATGCCTAACATACATTCTTATCATAATATAATGGGTTAGTAAGAAAAAGAAAAGAATATCAAGTGACAAAATTGTTTGAGTACATAGAAAAAAGAAAAATTAATTGTCTATTAATTAATGAGATATATTTTTAAAAATTGACTAAGCATAACAAGCGATAAGTAAAACTATATTTTATTTTTTTTCACTTTTCTCATATAAATGGGGACAAACTCCTCCTACTAAAATTATAATATTTCATTTGGCATTAAAATAAACTCATAGTAATTATTTAGCATTGTCATCTAGAGCGATTGAAGAGAAAAGAGAAAAGAGGTAGGGGTGAATGATTGATAGCAATAGTTGGGTGTAATGATCACATGATGTGAAATTTAAAATTAAGGTTAAGGTCAAGGTAAGAAAAACTTAGGATTAATGTTAAGTTAGTAAATTTAGAAATAAGTTATAAAATTATTTAGATAATATTATATATACTTATATAATAATATAAATTAATTTTTTTTTTTGGATATATAAGAAGGCTTAAAAAGCCAAGAAAGCTACAACAGTAATTACAAAGAAGGGGAAATTAATCCCAAACATTCTTGATCAACCCAAGCTCTTAAATACCTAAGACAAGAGCTAAATAGAGAGAACTTAGAGATATCCAACTTAGCTAATGCATCAACTACCCTGTTTATCTCTCTTGGAACTTGTTCTGCCTCCACTTCCCAATCCCATATTAACATATTTTTAATTTTGGACATCTGAAGGCTGTCCGAAGCAAGAATGCCCCTATATATGAGGTTGATAGGTTTGTAGGCCTGTAGGTCATGTCTTTTGAAAATCGGCCTAACTTGTTTATTCAAATAGGTACCTATTTACTAAATCTGATAGGCTAGTGATTTGACCCATTTTCACCCATAAACCTCATCATTAATTATCTCTAAAATGTGGGCTTAATGAAAGGATAAATGAATGGGAGGAAGAAAGATATTATTGAATATTTCTTTTTAATTTTCTTATTTTATGTAATACTTATTAATAATTAATATATTATGTATTTAAAAAATAATATTTGTATTATATATTTTAATTTGGAATTTTATTTATAATATTTTTAATTTTCACTTACATATAAAATATTATTTAGAACTCCACATTTATTTTTTACGCTGATTTTTTTTTTAGAAAATTATAAACCAAGATGCTACTCTTAGGCTTCCACTCATTTCATGGCATATTGTTTAATATCTCATTACGGTTATGATCTCATTTTATTCAAACTTAACTGTGTAATTTAAGAGAAGGGAAACAAATTTAAGGTTTCCCTACAAATGTATTTTACTGATAAAACTAACATTTAAAATATTATTTTAATTTAAATATGTTATCTGTACAATTATTTATTATTTAAACAATTATATGGATATATACATAACTAGGTAAGATCTGATACCATTATTTAAGCTCCCAAAAAACCCATTACTTTGTTAAGATATCATTTCATTCATTCAGGTTTAAATGAGTGATTTTTACACTGATTTTAAAGGGAATTATTGAATAAAATAAATATTAAGGAAAAATTTTGACTCACTTATTACCCAATCCCTCAATATTTATCTATAAATCACTACAAGATTAATTTTCCCTTAATATTTATCTTATTCAATAATTCCCTCCAAAATCCGCATAAAACTCACTCATTTAAATTTGAATGAGTGAAATGATATCTTTACAAAGTAAGGAGATTTTTTTGGATCTTAAATAATAGTATCAGATCTTACCTAGTAATGTAAATATCCATATGATTTTTTAAATAATAAATAATATTACAGATAACATGTTTAAATTAAAATAATATCACATGTCAATTATATCAGTAAAATACATTTATAGGGAAACCTTAAATTTGTTTCCCTTGTTTTAAATTACACATTAAGTTTGAATAAAATGAGATCATAACTATAATGATATCTTAAACAATATGCGATGAAACGAGTGGAAAACGAAGAGTAGCGTCTTGATTTAAAATTTTCTAAAAAAAATTAAAAAAAAACAGCATTAAGAATACGTTTTTTAAAGGGAAAATTGATCTGGAGGCCCAAATTACCAAGATAAATGCAAAAAAGGCCCTACACACTTTCTCATACCAGGGCCTTTTCTGGTATTAAGTTTAAAAAGCAAATTACATTGTTACCCCCGAAAGCATAAAGAAGAAAAGGAATGCAGGAATACTTCGCATTTCATTATCTTTTCTCAGTTTTCGATTCTCTCCCAATAACTATGCATATTCCAAACCAACCATCTTCATCTCTACCGAACTCGATGAAGTGGAGGTGGATCCCATGTTGTCGCCGTCTCTGGGGTTTGACGCAGAGTTGCCGCCTCCACCGTTGCCGGAATTCCTGGTGGCTTGTTGTAATAGAGTCTTCTGGTTACTAATTTGCATGTTGTGTTCGGTTCTGGCGGTGAAGGTCGGTGGCGATTACATTTCACCGCCAAGATTGGATGGCTTCGTTTACTCGAATCAGCATAAACCTGATTCCTTTTTTATCGAAGCGTTTATGACCCAGTGTGCTTCGATAGCAAGGACTTATGGCCGCTGCTCAAACAAGCTGTCACTCACTTTGGCTCTCGCATTACTGTCGTCGTTCGTCTTCTTCCTCTACCGTAAGTAATCACTACTCACTTTTGTTTCAATCTCTTATACTACGCTGATTTCTTTACAGAACTGTGAGAAAAATGGCATAGAGAACTTCCAAAACTCCATAGTTGACTTCAAAACTTTTAATCACTTTGTAGGATTAAATTTAGATTGATTATTGTTAAAGTTGCAACTAGTTTCCCCCCAAACTTTACAAGGATATTTTTGAATATAGATGGCAGTATTATGAAGCAGAAGTGATAACTTGGGAAAAGTGGTAAGCTTAAATAAAAGTGTTTACAGTCTTTCACCATCCCTATCTATCTTTTATCCTCAACAGTAATGACATTCTCTGTTCTTATTCCTTGGTTTGTCTAACATCTAAGAATGAAGATGAAAAAGTAATTTTTGTACCGATAAAATTCCATTCCCTTAATTTTCTTTCTTTCTCCTTTTGTCCATTAATGGTTTTTCATCTCCCAACTAATGTTTAGGAAATTCCCAAAGTGCACTTTTTAAAAGGCCCTTCTTAATGGTTTATATGTGTCAAAATAGGATCTACCATTTTGTTTCTTTGCTTTAGCATATGAAGTACTTGAGAGAAAGCAAATTCATCCAAGAAAGGAAATATTTTGTTAACTTCATTTTTCAAGGTGATAAGAGGTGAGCTAATCATATTCAAAAGAAGACACAAAGCATTATCCATTGGGCGTGATATCAAAATTTTTTAGAGGGGAGCTTATTTACTGATGCATAATTGCACAGCCCAGATTTGGGACGCAAATTATTTCAAAAGTGTGAGAGTGTGTCTTGTTTTGTAGAAAAATACAGCTATTCATTTGACATATCATATGTGTTATAGTGTGAGTTGTATTCAATTGATATTTCTTATCAAAAGATTTATTTGCTGCTGTTCTTTTTATGTCATGTATCATTCTTTTAATGTTTGGGTTACAAGTTGATGGGTTCATTATTGTAATTTCATCTTGGTATTGTGTTGTTTCTTGCAATTTATTATCTTTTGTCTACTACTCCTTAACGTGTTTTGGTTACCAGTTTAATGTTGCTGACAAATAATTGTATTGATACATAGTTATGTATAACCTCAATCATATGATAAGAAATGTGTTTGGAAAACTACTTGAAAATATATCATTTTGTCTAACTAATAAAAACGAACATCTTTAAAAGGGGAAATATTCAATTAGTTTAATTTCTCAATTAGTTTTTCTTCCTCAACAAATTAAATGTAGATCATGTTGAAGTGGTAGTGCTCCACCATGTCTGGTTTCAAATTCATGAAGTTTGAGCAATACTCTTGAGGATCACAAGTCTGGTTTCAATTGTTGTAGGTATGCGAGCAAGAAGGTTGTAATATAAGAAGCAACAACATGCCAAAATCTTCACAAAGGGGTCCAAGATTTTCTAGATACAACCTATTCACTGAAGAATTCTTCGACCAATATGAGGAACAACATAAGAATGACCTATTCACTTATTAGGACATATTGTAGTTAATGACAAATATGTATTTATCACACATTTGTATTCATGAGAACAACCTTCAGCATTTGTTCTTTTGTAAATTGTCTACTAATGCTAACTTCACAATTTGTATTCAATGACAACAATAAATTTTTGCTTATGTTTTGATAGTTGTTCATGGAATGAGAATTCCAAAAGAATGGATAGGTTCTTAAATTTGTTGCTTATGTTTTGATATTTGTTCATGGAATGCTAACTACAAAAGAATGGATAAGAGTCGTTAACAACAATAAAAGGGTGCGTTAACAACGATAACAATACCCACTAACAAAAATATTAGTCCATATTAAACACAATATAGTTTGTTCATGGGGGTGAATGTGTTACTAAAGGGGGTTGATGGTGTTGCAAAATGGGGCTGAATGTGTTGCTAAAGGGGGCTGATGGTGTTGCTAAAGGGGGCTGATGGTGTTGCTAAAGGGGGGCTGATGGTGTTGCTAAAGGGGGCTGATGGTGTTGCTAAAGGGGGCTGAATGTGTTGCTAAAGGGGGCTGATGGTGTTGCTAAAAGGCTTAATGGTATTGCTAAAGGGGACTGATGGTGTTGCTAAACGGGGCTGATGGTGTTGCTAAAGAGGGTTGAATGTGTTGCTAAAGGGGGCTGATGGTGTTGCTAAAGGGGGTTGAATGTGTTGCTAAAGGGGGCTGATGGTGTTGCTAAAAGGCCTGATGGTGTTGCTAAAAGGCCTGATGGTGTTGTTAAAGGGGACTGATGGTGTTGCTAAAGGGGGCTGATGGTGTTGCTAAACGGGGCTAAATGTGTTGCTAAAGGGGGCTAATGGTGTTGATAAAGGGCCTGATGGTGTTGCTAAAGAGGACTGATGGTGTTGCTAAAGGGGGCTGATAGTGTTGCTAAAGGGCCTGATGGTGTTGCTAAAGGGAACTGATGATGTTGCTAAAGGGGGCTGATGGTGTTGCTAAAAGGCCTGATGGTGTTACTAAAGGGGACTGATGGTGTTGCTAAAGGGGGCTGAATGTGTTGCTAAAGGGGGCTGATGGTGTTGCTAAAGGGCCTGATGGTGTTGCTAAAGGGGACTGATGGTGTTGCTAAAGGGGGCTGATGGTGTTGCTAAACGGGGCTGAATATGTTGCTAAAGGGGGCTGATGGTGTTGCTAAATGGGGCTGATGGTGTTGCTAAAGGGGGCTGATGGTGTTGCTAAAAGGCCTGATGGTGTTGCTAAAGGGGACTGATGGTGTTGCTAAAGGGGGCTGAATGTGTTGCTAAAGGGGGCTGATGGTGTTGCTAAAGGGCCTGATGGTGTTGCTAAATGGGACTGGTGGTGTTGCTAAAGGGGGCTGATGGTGTTGCTAAAGGGCCTAATGGTGTTGCTAAAGAGGACTGATGGTGTTGCTAAAGGGTCTGATGGTGTTGCTAATAGGGCTGATGTTGCTGTCATATTTTGTTGATGTTGTCATTTGATGCTGATATTTTTTGCTGATATTGTTGACAAAGTGGCTTATGTACTTGTTAATTGGGCTGATGGTGTTGCTAATGGGGCTGATGGTGTTGTTAAAGGGAGCTGATGGTGTTACTAATGGGACTGATGGTGTTGTTAAAGGGGGCTGATTGTGTTGCTAATCGGGCTGATGATGTTGTTAAAGGGAGCTGATGGTTTTGACAGACGGGTACCTGATCATATTCCTTTTTATTGCTCCTACATGCACAACCAACAAAGAGAATAGCTACTGGAACCAATTATGGTTGTCATTTATATTAAAATGTCAAGTCAACCACATCAGCAAATTTACAAAACCAGCTCCTATCAATGAACTCAAGTGTATAGGCAAATTTACAAAGCAAATTTACAAATTCACTTTCCTATAGGCAAAAAAAAGATTTGATCATCTCATTAAAATTTAAAAATCAAGTAACCATCATCAAAATATTTACACAATACCAAGCGGATTATTTTCCATTTTCATGGACTTGTTAACACCCCCAGTAACAATGAACATAGATGTAGGAAAAAATTCTTCTTCTCATTGATATTAAAATGTACAAATGAACCTTCCCACAAAAGCATATTCTTCACAATTATGTCCTAAATACATATTCATACTACAAAGTTCTTACATTCTTCACAACTGTGTCCTAAATACAATCAACGTTATGTTTTCGCCCATAACAAGTCAGCCTATCTACCTAACAAGTTTGCTGCCTAATGTCTCCTCTTCCACTTGTAGTGCTCCTTGATGAAACCATCAAATATAACTAAACTCAATATCCATACGTCAGGAATATCAACTTTCAATTCAGCAGCACTTTTCTTGAATAGCTCAACTGTATTCTTAAAGAAGAAAAGACTGATGCAGTGCCAGCAATCCTATAATTCAACCTGAACCTGTTTGAAAAAAAAATCCATACAAAGGCTTGTTAAATGAAGACAACAAAATCCATTCTTTTGTTAAATGAAGATTTGAGCTTGATATTAAATCGATAAAAATAAAGGACACTTGTGTGCTTGTTATTGAAAACCTATCCTCAGCAAAGTAAATATGGCTGGACTATTGGTGATCAACACAATGCAATAAAGCAGTTAGCTTTTCAAGAACATATCTTATATCTTGGGTCTTCATCAACATAAGCTCTTCATGTGTATATTTATTTGCTTCACCCCTAAAGGAAAAGGGCTACCATGTTAACTCGATTCAACAAGTAATTAGGAACAAGTAATTGAAAAAAGCTATAGAAGGGTCTATGAACTCCATCAACCACTTTTGATTTGATCATCTTGAAATAAAACTCATCTGGGTTCCTGAATGCCACTTTCTCCTTAAGTTTCTATAAGGAAAATACAAAAAAGATCGTTAGTATTTAGAAATTGAGAGAGTTAGTAAGGGTTCTTCACTAAATAATCCTTCTATTGTATAGGGGAAGTACAAAGGAAGCTATTTGGTGGTTACTTCAATCATTAAATTCCAACTCTCAGCAATTATTTTAGTCTACCAACAAATAGGAAAGATAAGAAATTCAAACGACCTTTATCAACATGATCATGAACAGTATTCCAAAAGAACAATATTTATTTACTAATGAATCTTTTATGAATCTCCAATTCCATCATAATGCTTGGTGAGCAAACTGGATGAGGTCAACCATGGTTAAAGATGACAAATATAGATAAGAAATTATTGCACAGTGAATCAAATATGGTGAGGGATCTTAAAAGCAACCTTTCAAAACTGTCTAAAACAATATTGAGGGGAAGAAGATCATTGTCATAGTCCATTGCAATCTATTTCATGGTGCTTGATGGAAACAGGGCGTTTAGATAAGGATGTGAAAGTTTGGCCCAAGAAAAAAACCAGATGAGGAATTGGGAAAAAAAATTGTGTTCAGTATACATGGAGAGGTGAGGGGGGGAAAACCCAGAAGCCTAGAAGAAGAAATTGAAAGGAAGAAGGAAAACATTTGTGTTTAGTAGGCACCAAGAGAGTAAAAAATGAAAATGCTATGAAAAGCGAACTTAAATGGATTGGGAAGGGGATAAAATCTCTTTGTATTGTCAACTTCCTAAAAAACTCAAAATATTTTCTAATCCATCAACAATACAATCATACAAAGATCACATAACCACTTGAAAAGTGGAAAACTGCTTATAAAAAAGTGTATTCAAAATCACTTGTACAACACATGTGAAAACTGAACAACTAAATAGTACAATAGGTATGTCCAATAAAGCTACAAACATCATGTATTTAGTATTTGCATTGACCATTCTAATTTAGATAAAATCTATACTGGGTATCAAGTCTAACCACAAAATCATCTTAACTGTCACAAATTCTTTTCCAGCAAAATATCTCTAAGTAAACCTGCAATATTATGATAAAGATTAGTATCAAAGCAAAGCAAAGATAGCAAAGCAAGTTTATTCTCATACACAAAAAGCCTATAGCAAAGTGAATTAGATGATTCAGAGGCTGAAATAGGTGATGGTATCAAGGAAAACTCTTATGTTGTGATGAACATGTGCTCACTGAACCCATCAGATTTAATCTCCACACCATCTAATAATTCCCCAAATTCTACTTGCTTCCATGAACATGTGCTCAATGAATGAATTTCCATGTGATCAATGAGGTCAATGATTTCAATATAACTAATACACACAAGCTTGTAATCATTAAGGATTGAAAAGAACCTGAATCCCATTTCGATTTTTGACTTTCTCTGCTGCATCTTCCCCCTTGTCTCCTCCTCCACTACTTTTATTATTTTCTTTCTAAAAGCTCAGACAGGACCCTAGAAAATAAAGAAATTGCATTAGATTAAGGTGGAGAAATGGAATAGGGTCATTTTACAAGCATCCCCACCACTTCACAAGAGGATATCAAATGCTAATTTTAAAAGTAAAACAAAAATAAAAATTTTCTTGAATAAATTAATGACATTTTAAACGATCAATCAATAAAAAAAGGAGCGACTACCACAAAAATCCTCAGCTTTGAGAGCAATGAAGCCTAGGCAGCGAACAAGATATGAAGAGATTAAACTAATAAAAAAGTTCATGAAAATAGAGACGATAAGAATGATGTATCCCAAAAAACATGAAAATAATGAAAGGGGGAAACGGAAGAAAGAGTAACACAAACTTTCTCTTTGTCGGACCCTAATCGATGGGCTAAATTGGGGGATGCGCCGTGTGCAATGACCGCTGAGCAATCAGGTGTTTCTCAGGGATTCCGAAAGATAGTGCCCGACAAATGGGAATTCGCCAACGAATATTTCAAGCAAGACACAAGTAGCTGCTCTCTGAGATCAAACGCCGAAAGACCCTCGCTCAATAAGTCTCTGGGAGGTTCGGCAACTCCACCTCAAACTCGGAAGTTGGTGACTACGTGGAATCCACCTCCATTTCGTCGGATTCGGCAGAGACGAAGACGGTTGCTGAGGAATATATAGAGTTATCAGGAGAGAATGAGAATCTGAGGAAATATAATGAAATACTGAGCCTTCTTTATTCGTTGATTCTTTGGGGGTAACAATGTAATTAGCTATTTGAACTTAATACCCATAAAGGCCCTAGGGCCTTTTTTGACAAGTAAATGTTCATTGAGCCTTTTTTGAAATTATCTTGCTATCTTGGGCCCTGAGGTCAATTTTCCCTTTTTTAAAAGAAGTTATCTGTGCCTGCAACTAAGAATATAATATAAATGACCTATATTTTGCAAAACCGTTTGTGAAATCACATCTTAACTAGCGCAAAGGACTTTTAGTAAAATCAGGAAAAGGTAAGATTTAACTAGTTACTTAGTTTCAAATGTTTTTAAGCACTTTGAGATTTTATAATTTCCTACATATTAAAAAAAGAGAAAGGATATTCTTACTACCTTTTTATCTTACTACCATTACCATTTGACTATCATTTTTTTACTGTTAGATCTATTATTTGATGCAACGATCCTGATTTACCCTCCTTAAAACCTTCTTCCATCTCCACATTTCTCTCTTTCCCTTCCATCCTGATTTACCAATATTGTTGGTGGCAGCTTGGAGCTGTGCAAAAAAATAATGTTTCCATGAAGACTTGAAGGGAAAATTATTTCCATCTTTTGGATTTAAAGATGGGGTTGAATCTGGATCAAGTGATGGGGTTGAATCTAAAGAATGTAGACCAGGGATGATGTCTTCTTTGATCCGTTTAATTGTTTTTCGGGTGAGTTTGGGAATATTTTTAGGCGGAGCATGTAAGATCCTTTTTTCATGAAACGAATAATAAGCCACTCTTGATCCAGTTTTATAGTATTTAAGTTTGGGGAAGGAGATTTCATCTTTTTGTTTTGTTAGATCAATCGAAAAATATGGGAACTTTTTACACTTTTTCGGTTTCTTAATAAATTAATTTCTATTTTTTGCTACATTAAAATTTATAAAAACGGAAAAGTAACCCTATTCTAATTCATAAACAACAGTACCCATTAATTTAATTTGAAGGTAGGCGTGATCAATGAAGACCTAAAAATTCAGCTTCTAGCGATTTTTCCTTAGGCGGCTGGATCAAGAGAAAGGAAGGGAAAGAGAGAGAAATGTGAAGAAAGAAGAAGGTTTTAAGTAGGGTAAATCAAAATCGTTAAATCAAATAATAAATCTAACGGTAAAAAAATGGTAGTCAAATGATAGAAAGATAAAGAGGTAATAAGAATATCTTATCTCAAAAAGAGGTTGATAAAAGAAAACATATCCTTGAAACCAAAAGGGAACCACTTTCACAAAAACCAAGAATAACTTGATTGATTTGAAAAAAAAAATGAAAAATATAAACTTTGCTAAATTTAAATTTATCTTTAAATTTTTTTAAAAAAATTAATTCTTAATATATTATAATAATTTGTAATTAAAAAATAAAAAAAGTATGATGACTGAGTATTAAAAAGAGAAAGAACCTTTCATGGCCGGAAGACGTGGGGATCAAAACAAAGATCATCACAAGAAAGCTTCTTGGCAAATAGAAAGTAAATAAATAATCGAAATTCCCATATTAAGAAATAATTAAAAAATTAACTTCTTAATTATGGAAAGGCACAAAGGTGAGGGCATAGTGAACAAGAACGAAAGGGAATGAGCGATTTTAGACTCAAACTTATCACCCACACATCACTCGTATATATACAAACACAAGCTAATCAATTTTTTTTTTTTTTAAAGAAAAACCTGATCTTCGCAAAAGAATCAAATTAAAGAAGCAAACATATCACGCTAATCACTCATTAGTGCCAATAATCCTCCCGTGTCAGTTAAACATACGCGTATATATACCCCCACATATACCTACGAAAAGACAGAAAATCTGTAACATCTGATAATGGCGGCAGGAGGCAACCTGGAAGAGATCAAGAAGGAGAATGTCGACCTCGTATGTCCCCTCTCTCCATTCTTCTTCTTCTTCCTCCTCCTTTTTTCAACTCTAGAACTATCTGTCTCGTACTTTATGCATATACATGCAATTATTGTGTATGCAAAATGAACAAAGAACGTGAGATTATTTTCTTTCTGTCTGTGATGTTCCTTTGTTTCTTGGATTAACAGGAGAGAATACCGATAGAGGAAGTGTTTCAAGAATTGAACTGTTCGAAAGAGGGTTTGACTGATGAAGAGGGTCAAAGGAGACTCGCAGTTTTTGGGTCCAACAAGCTTGAAGAAAAGAAGGCAATACATCATTCATTAATTCTTCTTCTTGTTTTTTTCCCCATACTTAAACAAGAACAAGCTTAGCTAATACAATCGTTCAAACCCAACAGGAAAGCAAGATTCTGAAATTCTTGGGCTTCATGTGGAATCCTCTATCTTGGGTCATGGAATTAGCTGCTATCATGGCTATCGCTTTGGCCAATGGAGGGGTAATAACAACAACTCCTAATACGCGTGTGTGTGTGTATGAGTGGGGATATTCTGAATAATTTATTGGTTTTGAAACGTGCAGGGCCGACCACCAGATTGGCAGGATTTTGTAGGAATTGTGGCATTGCTCATCATCAACTCAACTATTAGTTTCATTGAAGAAAACAATGCAGGGAATGCTGCAGCAGCACTTATGGCAAGCCTTGCATTGAAAACTAAGGTATTATTATTGTTATGTCCAAAAAGAAAAAAAAAAGAAAAAAAGAAATACAAAAAGCTATTATTGCTCTCACCTGATATTACACATCAGACATGTTTCTGAATCTCTAAATCTCTGTTTCTGAAAAATGTCTGGGGGCAGGTTTTGAGGGATGGAAAGTGGACTGAGCGTGATGCATCTGTCTTGGTACCTGGAGATGTAATCAGCATCAAATTAGGAGATATTATCCCTGCAGATGCTCGTCTCTTGGAAGGAGACCCTTTAAAGATTGATCAGTCTGCACTTACTGGTGAGTCTTTGCCAGTTTCGAAGAACCCATCTGATGAAGTCTTCTCAGGGTCAACCGTGAAGCAAGGAGAGATCGAGGCTGTTGTGATTGCCACTGGGGTACACACTTTCTTTGGTAAAGCTGCTCACTTGGTTGACAATACTAACCAAGTGGGACACTTTCAAAAGGTATGGCTTGTCTTTCTTGGGTGTGCTTGAGCTCTCTCCATAACATTGTCATTGCCCTTGCAGATTATGTTTTGATGAGTTGGGATTGTTTGAAACTTTTTTGCGGTTAGGTGTTGACGGCCATTGGCAACTTCTGCATTTGTACAATAGCAATAGGGATGCTTGTAGAAATAATTGTGATGTACCCGATTCAACATCGCAACTATAGGAGTGGAATTGACAACCTCTTGGTGCTCCTCATCGGAGGGATTCCAATTGCCATGCCTACAGTCTTATCAGTAACAATGGCCATTGGATCTCATAGGTTGTCACAGCAAGGTGCTATCACTAAGAGGATGACAGCCATTGAGGAGCTTGCTGGCATGGATGTTCTATGCAGTGACAAGACTGGCACCTTAACACTCAACAAGCTCACAGTTGACAAAACCTTGATTGAGGTAATTGATTGAGCATTGAGCATAATTTACAAAGAAAGAAAACAACATTTTTATTTGTTACTCATAAACGTTTTTGCCCATGTGCAGGTCTTCGAAAAAGATATAGACAAGGACACTGTAATATTGCAGGGAGCTAGAGCCTCAAGGGTAGAGAATCAAGATGCTATTGATGCTTGTATTGTTGGAATGTTGGGTGACCCAAAGGAGGTATGCTTTACCAAAGGATGTTATTTAGAGAATCAAAGACAATTCTGATTGTAATAATTAAAAACTCCCTCTTACCTTGTGCAGGCCAGAGATGGCATCACAGAGGTGCATTTCCTTCCCTTTAATCCAGTGGACAAGCGTACGGCCATAACATACATTGACTCTGCAGGCAATTGGCACAGAGTAAGCAAAGGAGCACCAGAACAGGTAAATAGACACACATCCTTTAGAATAGAAAGTTGGTGATATTGTATCTTGCTTCATTACATAACCTTCATTAAAATTCTTACAGATTGTAGAACTCTGTAATCTCAGAGAAGATATAAAGAAAAAAGTTCATTCCATTATTGATAAGTTTGCCGACCGCGGTCTGCGTTCTCTCGCTGTTGCAAGACAAGTAAGTGATGGTTCTTCTGTGTTATTTTATTTGAGCTGTGATTCAGTTATTTAATGAAGCATTTATTCATCAACCTATAGGAAGTGCCAGAAAAGACCAAGGAGAGTCCAGGATCACCATGGCAGTTTGTGGGTCTCTTACCACTTTTTGATCCTCCAAGGCATGATAGTGCAGAGACTATCACACGAGCTCTCCATCTCGGTGTGAATGTTAAGATGATTACTGGTGATCAACTAGCTATTGGGAAGGAGACTGGCCGTAGGCTTGGCATGGGAAGCAATATGTATCCTTCTTCCTCTCTTCTTGGTGAACACAGGGATGAGTCTATTGCTGCACTTCCAATTGATGAGCTTATCGAGACAGCTGATGGCTTTGCCGGCGTCTTTCCTGGTAAATATATATAATAAATGCATACCTACATGAGACATACAAATGATATTAGGAAGATTGGCTAAGTTAGTAAGATAAACCTCTACATTTTAATGTGAACAAGTTTTTGTCAATTTCTAACTAATATCAAATGCAGAGCACAAATATGAGATAGTGAAGAGACTACAAGATAGGAAACACATATGTGGAATGACTGGAGATGGTGTGAATGATGCTCCTGCATTGAAAAAGGCAGATATTGGGATTGCAGTGGCTGATGCAACCGATGCAGCTAGAAATGCATCTGACATAGTTTTGACAGAACCTCGTTTAAGTGTGATTATCAGTGCGGTATTAACAAGCAGAGCCATTTTCCAAAGAATGAAGAACTACACCATCTATGCAGTTTCTATAACAATCCGAATTGTGTTGGGCTTTCTCTTGCTTGCCCTTATCTGGAAATTTGATTTTGCACCTTTTATGGTTCTGATCATTGCCATACTAAATGATGGGACCATTATGACCATTTCTAAGGACAGAGTCAAGCCATCACCTTCTCCAGATTCATGGAAACTCAATGAGATTTTCGCCACTGGAATAGTACTTGGAACCTACCTGGCTGTCATGACTGTTATCTTCTTCTGGGCTGCTCATGATACAGACTTCTTCACAGTGAGTACAAAAAACAACAAATTAAAATCAGCAATTAGAGATGCCAGACAACAAAATGTCTTGGCCCTTCCTGATAACGTTTTTTCACTCACAAGTATTAACTATACAAGACCCAAAACTTTTGCAGGATAAATTCGGCGTTAGATCAATTAGAGAAAGTCCTGGTGCACTAACCTCAGCTGTTTATCTTCAAGTGAGTATTGTGAGTCAGGCTCTCATCTTTGTCACTCGGTCAAGAAGCTGGTCTTATGTTGAACGCCCTGGTTTCTTGCTGTTGGGAGCCTTCCTCATAGCACAATGTGTAAGTGTGTACACAACTAACCATTTTTTTTGTTGTCTTAAAACTGTAAATTTGCTAACCCTACCTCGTTTAATGATTAACAAAATAATCACTGATATTTTCTTGATGCATTGATAGGCTGCAACACTAATAGCGGCGTACCCAAATTGGGGATTTGCAAATATCGAAGGTATCGGATGGGGCTGGGCAGGAGTAATATGGCTGTACAGCATTATCTTCTACATTCCATTAGATATCCTAAAGTTCATAATCCGATATGCATTGAGTGGGAAAGCATGGAAAAATATTACAGAGACCAGGGTGAGTACACTAACCAAAAACAAAACCGATAAACCCTAGGTTCTTCATCTTGATAATTTTTTCTGTGTAATCTGTGGTTGTTGTTCTAGGTTGCTTTCACATCAAGGAGGGATTACGGTAGAGGAGAACGAGAAGCTCAATGGGCTGCATCTCAACGTACCCTTCATCGTCTCAATCCACCTCAAATCGAGCAATTCCTCAATGAAATGAGGATGAGCAACTATGGCGAATTGTCCGAACTCGCAGAATCAGCTAAGAAACGCGCTGAACGTGCAAGGTAATGGAATGATCTTTCTTCTACCTGCAAACACTTGAAAGATCAAAATCCACTGAGAAATTTTACCCTATTGTATGTTTTGATTGTAGGATAAGGGAGGTTCACACGCTGAAGGGTCATGTGGAATCAGTGGTGAAATTGAAGGGGCTTGACATTGATACGATTCAGCAAAACTACACAGTTTGAGAGAAGAACCAAGTGCAGTTTCTGGCAGATGATAATAGTAGATTTTAGAGTAGATTAGGAGATTATTACCATGATTCAATGTCTCATCGTAGAAAGACTGTCCCTTTTTTGAATAATCTTGTTTTGGAATTAGCCTTTTTATATAGGCCTTGTTGATCTTCAAAAACCTTGGAGACTGTACAGATTGCAATCAAAGGTTTTGGTATTCAGATTTGAGAGACCCAATAAGTAGTCAGCGTTCCATTTCGTTCTTTGATTAGATTTTATTCAGTACATTAATGAATCATTACACTTCTTTTGTATGCCAATGGCAATGAGTTTATAGTTCAATAGTTAAATTGCAATGTACTCTTGAACAAAAAAAATTGCAATGTACAGGGCATTGAGAGCTATAGCATTTGTTAGGATTCTCCGTAAGAAAGTTTGCAACCATTGGAAATAGTTTTCACTTTCCAAGTCTTTTTTCCATAGAGCAATGGTAAGCTAGCCCTATTCAAGAATTTAATGGTGTACATCCCATTGTCTGCTAGGGTCTACAACAGTTTGTCCTCTTTTGCTTGGGGGCAAATGGACAGCCGAGATGGCATCCAGGGTTGGTTTATAGCCGAGATGGCATTAATATTACTAGTAGATAAAGAAAAAAAACTAGAATAAAAATATTAGGAGGGAAAATTTTTGAAATAATAATTTTTTTTGCTATATTTGAAATTTATTTTTTTATAGTATTCTCTCCCCTCACTTCTGCCACATTTCTCTCTATCCAAACATAACGAAAGGGTTGGTTTATTTATAATACCTTGAAGGGAGATCAAGTTCCAGCTACCATGCTTTGTTGAGATAAGTGTCACCATTATCAGTATTGAGCCTTCTTGCATGAAAGGGTGGGATCCATTTGTCATTCCAAATTGGAGCTATTTATTATTGATGTGCCAACATAGATCAATAATGGAAAAAAATCGCGATAAAGACACTTTCAATGGGAGATCTTCCTATGGTATTTTTAGGGGGAGAGGAGCCTTTCCACTTCCCTTACTATCTATTTCCCCTCATTTCTTTATTCTCATTGTTAGATCAAATACGCACGCCCTATTTTGTACACCCACACACTCACTTAGAGAGCTAAATACTTTTACAAATAGAGAATGAGTAATATAAGTGTGCAATAAAGGGGTTCTTTTTTTTTCAAAAATATGGGACCAATGGTCCGGGCAGGGTTCAAACCCTGATTACAAAGGCGGGATAACCAACGTCATACCACTGCGCTACACTAGCGCTTGGTAATAAAGGGGTTCTTTGCTGGAGGAAGGAGTCACTTTAGGGTAAGAAAATCTCTCATAGGAGAGTGAGGAAAGGTCTCTTGAGGCCTAATGGAGTTAGCATTCAAGAAGTATGTTTATGCAAGTCGAGACAAAATTCTTACTACATACTTACCTCATACACCATAAATCACATTGGAAAAACAATTTCTGCCGCTAACCTAAATATGACAAGTGTTGTTGATCCTCAAAGCCCATTGTCTAAATACAATGTTTCTCTCATACGTTGGATCCTATGCTCTTACAAATAGAGAATGAGTAATATAAGTGTGGCATAAACGGGTTCTTTGCCCCAGGAAGGAGTCTCTTCAGGGTAAGAAAATTTCTCATAGGAGGGTGAGGAATGGTCTCTCTCACAGCCTAATGGAGTTAATATTCAAGAAGTATGTTCATGTAAGTTGAGGCAAAATTCTTACCACATATTTACCTCGTACACCATAAATCACGTTGGGAAAACAATTTCTACTGCTAACCTAAATATAACCAATGTTGTTGTTGATCCTCAAAGCCCATTGTTTGAGTATGATGTTTCTCTCATAAGTTGGATCCTATGGTTTATCTCAAAAAGTAGAAATAACAAGATGTTCAATGGTGTGGAATGCATGTTTTATTTAGTTTTTTTAGAAGTGTTTTTATGATTTATGGGGTAAATATGTAAAAATAATTTTAACTCGACTTATGGAAAAAAAGCTTTTAAAACTATCATTTTATTGTTTCCAAAACATGCAAGCCAAAAAAATTATAGAACAGGCTAGTCTACAGGTTGTTTAAGTCGTTTTTTCTTGTTTTCCTCTTTCTATGTTGTTATTTTCTTCCTTGAACTTTCATCGGTTATATTCTCTTTCTTGAACTCTAGATACATTTAGAACTTTTAAGTGATTATTCATAATTGATAGAAGAAGAAGTTAAATTGCTGTGTTAACTTAACTTGTATTCTTGAGTTTTATTGAGTTTCGGTTATAATTAGAATTATATCATTAATGCCACAAATTTTTTATAATCCAAATTAAAAGTGAATTTCTAAAAAAAAGTTATGTTAAAAATTTAGGAAAAAGATAAGAAAATATTACTTGAACTTCAAAATCTCAAATTAATTTTATTGCATAAAAAGTATACATATTAACTACATTGTGTAGCACTTGATTACTTTTTAGTAAGAAATTGGTTATTTAAGTTTTTGAAGTTCAAATCGTATTTTTTTTTTCTTTCATCAATAAAAATTAAAGTATGCCGAGCCAACTAGCCAACTGCACATTCCATATATTCTAACAATAACTAAATTAGTTATTTTCTTAATCTTAGCAAACTAGTTATGGCACTCGTATATTTAGGATGGGAGGAGGATCTTTGATCAAACTTCATATTTAAATTAAAGTTCTCTCAATAATTCCCTCACATAATTTGATCAAGATCACCTCTTTTTTGTTGAGCTTAAACAAATGGGCCCAAGTTGAGTTTTGGAATGGATTGTTCCAAAAAAAGGTAGGCTCCATTGCAAATACGAGGAGCCCCGGATCCATAAATATAAGTACGTAAATTGATTGTACTAAAAAAAAAATGTAGCTTAGTTGATTTTGTAGTGGTTTGAATTTTCAAATTGGTGCAATTAAAGATTATCAAAAAAAAAAAAAAATTGGTGCAATTAAAGCTTACAAAATATTAAACATAATTAGTTTTTTTCCTATTAAATGTAAGTAGGTTAATTGAGAATTTTTGTCAACCAAATATAAAAAGTCATGTAAACTACACACAAATAAATTAAAATTAAAACTGGAGGTGGGCAGTAAAATACGCAATAGGATTTTAAAACGAAGTAATTTTTTTTTAATAATGAAATAATGATTAAATGGGCTTAATAGTTGTTTCTTAAAAAAGTTAAGGGGGAGAAACTATGATATAGCAGTAGTAATTCTGCACTTTTAACTTATAGCCTCCCTAATCAAGTAGTATTAGTTTAGCTGAAATGAGTGGCGTTGAGGAAACTAACGCCCTCAAAATATTATCAGTGACGCTGAATTAGTTTTAAAATGGAAAAAAGCAACAAGCATTGTTTGAATATGGCCCATTTAAATAACTAAATAAAAAAGATAATGATGCGACTATCTTCTTTTTTAATTGGTCATTCAAAAAAAATTTAAGAATAAACTAATCTTTTTTTAGTTACAAACTTTGTTATATATATATCCAAATTAATATATTCTTAGGAAGTATTCGTATTATTTAAGTTTTAAAAATTATTTTGACAATCAATTTTAATAGTAATTTTTCTGTTTTGCTTTGATATGGCTATATGACTATATATGTGAAATGCACATATGTGATGGAATAAATTCTTAAAAAACGAAGTAGTTACAATATTCAATCCAATGGTCTATATGCATCCTTTTATTTATGTGAAGCTAAGGTAGATGAATGTTCAATGCATTCCGCTTCTAAGAGTATAAATGCTTGCCATTCATTTATTTTGTTTTTTAATACTTATTTGGTCCTAAATACAGGGGCGGAGCCAGGATTGTCAAAAAGGAGGGGTTGAAAATTACAGAATAGAATCCAAATTTTTCTGAAACTATATTTCAATCCTATAAAATTTCAATATTTTCATTTTAGTCCCTCCATATAACTATACATAAAGGGACTAAAATGAAAATCATAAAACTTTTATAGGCTCAAACATAATTTACTAAAATACTGGGTTGATTTTATAATTTTAGGAGGGGGGCCACCCCTAGCCACCCCTAATTCCGCCCTTGCCTAAATATAAGACATAGTTTGAAATGCAAATTGTATTACAAATTATATCCTATATCTAACATCAGAGGTAGTAGAAACTGAATGCCCTGTGAGAAATAATATTACACACACTAGAAAATTAAGACTAAAAAACAAGAACAACAAAACTAGGGAGTATTTAAAGAAGCTGCTAAGTGCTTCCTCAATGAATTTGAGTTAAAGATTTGAACACCAGTAGCTTTGTACAGAGCTCATTTTGGGAGTAAGTTCACCAATAATGCATTTTTATCTCTGTAAAAAACTTGGAACTTGACTTGCTAGCTCTAATTAATCATATTATTGATCTCAAAAACTACATCGTAATTAATCTTCAAGCATTTTCGAAGTCTCGTGGTTTATCAGGTGGATGATTTCATCAGAAGAGTCGCTTCTTAGGATAATATTTCTTGCAAACAATGGCAAATAGTCTTGGCCGGTAGGAGCTAGGGGGATAGAAAATTTGATCCCAAATTATAGTGGGCATGTTGAACCATAACATTTTAAGGTGCGATTAATTATAAGGGTTGCTATTAATTTTATTAATGATGTATTGAAGATTAACAGAGTCTAGAAAATACATTAAAATTAGAAATTAAAGTACTACAAAGTTGAACAATCTATCTACATATGCAATAGGATATATGAGAGGAAAGAATAAAAATAGAAGAATGAAGGCGTACGTGACTCGTGTGGCGCATGAGGGAGAGTGTGAGGACAAGAAGCATACAATGATATTATTATATTGATGGAAAGGAGAAAAACGAGGTTGACATATTCACTAGAGGAATGACGAGCACGGACGTAGCTTGTAAATAAATATTGTTCCAGTGGGTAAAATTGTTAACTTATAACTATAACATATTGTGGGTTTAAATCTAATTGATGTGAGAACTATGTTTGTGATGTTTATAAACTCTCTTTAAGTCCGGAGACATGTGTTGACCATAGTGAGTCTTTAAGACCCAACTCATTTTTTTTGCTATAGATAAAAAATTAAATACACACAATTACTGAAATTAAAGGTGGTATTTTTGTTTCATATTTTTTTGTAATACTTAAATTTATATATATTACTCACCATGTTTTTAATATAGGAGCCAATTGGCTCTTTTTTAAAGAGATTAAGGAAGCTAAATAAGTTATTTGATCACAACATGATGTTGTGTATTATTATATTCTATCAGTTTATAAGTTAGGAAAATATGTTTTATAGGAGACAATAAATATAAATTTTATAATATAACTTATTTAGCTTTTTTAATCTCTCAAAAAATGTCAACTAACTTTTATATGATGAAAAAGGTAGTACTATATACTTTTAACTTTTAAGTGACTTTCTAAATCCTAAAAATAGGATGTTACACGACTCACTTTCTCCCGCATATCACTACAAAAAAACTTCATATTATTTACAGAATTGCCGACGAAAAAAATTACGTTAGAAATTGCGCATGGAATTTCGTAGATAAAAATTACTCATGGAATTCCGTTGGTAATTGACAATACTTACAAAATTCTGTGAATAATTTCCAATGGAATTTTTTCCTTCGCTAATTCCATGGGTAATGCGAAGTTGTTTTTTTTTTTTTTTTTTGTGTATGAGTTTTCATGTTACCAAAGGTCATTGGCTAAACACCCTATAATTTGGATAAAGATGAAGTTATACACACACATATATAAATATATATATTATATAAGTCACTTTTAACCCCATAGCTCAGGGAAATTTTAAAATTCATTACTTTGTCTAAATATTTAATTAGTTTTCAATTTTTACCCCTATGAAATATACATAATTTAAAAATTAAATAAACATATATAGATACACTACATTCAATGAAGGATCGGAGTTAAAGGAAACGAGTGATAACAAATATTAATGACATGGCTTATAATTAAGAAAAATGGTTAAAATGTATTTTTGACTTGAAAGTATCCACGCAGGAACACGAGCACACACCTATTAGAAAAAGTTAAATTTGTCTATTAGTTTGACTCTGATGAGACCCTCAGCACACACCTAGCATTGCCACGTCATCATCCAACCACGTCATCAACCAGTCCCTCACTCTTCCCGTCTTCCTCGCCATCAGCTCCGTCAGAGGCGGCCTCCTCCACCTTTCCTCTTACACTCCAAAGCCTTCTCCTTCTCCGGCCCCCCCTCCACCACCATCCTCATCGATATGCAAACAGATGCCAAGTTTTCACATCAGATCCAATACTTGCCTGGAACGAGGGAAGGGAAGGGGTCATCAATTCCGAGTCGAATTTAATACATTAATCTAAAATATAGTAATTATACATGCGTAGAGTAATGGGATTCAGAGAATTGACTTCAAATTTAAATATTGTCACTTGCATGTTCCGAACACTCGAAACCGAACTTCTCCAAAATGCATATGCGTTAGGCCGTTTGAACTGTGCTTGTTGAGTTGAAGGCAGAGGAAGGGTAATCCTAGGCATAAAAAGATCCTCACACAGACCACGTATTTCTTTCTTTTTCTTTTTTCGCTTTGCTTCATTATGATTTTGTTAGAAGAGGTCATTCTGTAGCTAATCCAAGGTGACTCAGTGATCTTGGCTCCAAACGATTTGCAGACCAGCTGGTTGAGGGAAAAAAAAAAGAGGGGGAAGGAAGGGTTACTGTGGGGATAGGGTGAGTGGATAAGGAATAGTGATTTTGGACGATGAAAGTGACATGTGTATATTCGGTCAAACTTAACAGTCAAATTTAACTTTTCTAATGGGTGTGGGTAAAATTGCTACGTCCTTAACAATTTCAGAAAAAAATTAAGCTATGAAAAGTTTCAGATATATAGTGCTCCTATACATCATAATCATGAATCCAAGGAAAAATATTTTTCCTCTCTTCATCTTATAAATGGGATGAGTAATATATATGGGAAAAAACCAATAAAAAAATAAAAAAAAGATGGAAGAGAGTTTGACGTGGAACTGGGTTCTCTGCCTATCCAAAGGATAGGCAAGGGGAGCTTGTTCGTATGAACTAACTCACGGCCTATATTTTTTTTTTTATTTTTTAGTTTTTATTTTTTTATATGAAAAAATCATTTTTTTTAAAAAAGTGTTAATTCAAAGATTAATTTTCTTTTAAGTCTCCTACCCATTAAAATTATTTTTTAAAAAAATAAAAAATAAAAATATTGACCGTCCATATCAAATCTGGACGGTGTCGGACGAGCCTAGGTAACCTGGTTTTCGTTGGACCGTAAATCTATCAATTATTATGATCAAATCATGGATAAGTATGGCCCACCATACTTGTCCTCGCTCCTTCTTTATCCTTCGCTGGAGAGTGACGTACTCGCATATTTTATCAAATCCTAATTCCTTCCCATTTCATTACATGTGGACAGCTGAGAGAAATGCCTAATCCAGTAATCCTCTCCTCTTCCATGTTCATAACTAAGTCTTAGAACGCCTTCATGATCAGACACTGCAAATGGAACTCACGAGCTAGCCTCTCTCTCTCTCTCTCTCTCTGTCGTCATCACCGCCCTCAACCTTAAGCTTAGCCATGCGTAATGGGTTTATAGGCTGGACCATCCATATCCTCTCTACTCTCTTATCCTAGCTCCTCAACACTCAAAAGCTTTGGGCTCTGTAATAAAGATACGACATGGGGAAGAAGATTGGGAGCGAGACAGAGAGTGTTTGCAACAAATACAGCGTTACAGAAAAAAGGCAAGGAGGTGTGAAACAACCTGTTCATTTGGTTCCATTTAGTCTTTCTGATGAAGGAATGTGTTTTGTAGATGTTAGATCTTGGTTAATTCATTTCTTTTTTATTTATACGGTCGGAAATCAAAGATATGATATGATTTAGTTAACTATTAGAAAATATGTAAATATATATGAGAGAGAGCGAGGCAGAGAAAGTGCAATTAGATTAACAATAATATGGGATAGTGAGCGTACAGGAATCATGGTGTCTACACATTAGATCAAGTTTTGATTGTTCGGATTTGATTCTTTATAAAAATATTTTAATAACATTAAATAATTTAAAAATGTAATAAATCCCAACAACTAATGGTGGATACATTGAATAAATGAAGATGAAACGGAGAGAGATCAATGGAAACACCACTTTCTGGATACAAACGGCATAATTGTGAGTATGTATATAGGTATGGATCAGATGAATAAAACACGCGCTATTTCCGCATTTAGTTTTTCACATACACAATGCTTTGCGTATGCTGGGACTGTTCAAATCTCAGTTCATGTTATTGGCTATTAAAATGTTATATTCTGGCTAGTCTTTTGTGCTCACCAAGTGTCCGACATTATTCCTGTGATCGAGGGTCTTCTTTTGTTTACAATTTGAAGTTTGTATCAATTTATGGTTGATAGACAAACTTCGCTTCACAAAGAGTGCTAGTCTTTGGTAATCTACTTAGTTACTAGTAGTGATGTTTATTAGGTTAATGGTTTTCTCTAACATATTTGACACCTGCTTTTGATTCAAATCTTTGTATTGAATCTTCTTAAAAGCATATACAGAGAATCTTTGTCACTTCAAGCTTGGGCTTGCCTTTGTAACTAATAAAAATAAAACACACACAAAAACTAGGAGAGAGTCTTTGTCTGCTTGGCCTAGTGTTCTTTTTTATTGAGTCATAGTAAACAACTCTCCTGCCTCAAATCACCTAAACATACATTTCCATTATATTATTGCACCATGCTTTTGTTATAAATTGCCAAATATTTAAATGAATTCGGATACTACTGTGTGATGTGGCATGTTCATTTCGTTAGTTGTAGGACTGGAAAAAAAAATATGTTTATTGTATATTAGCGCACACGTAATCACAACTTATGACCATAAGTATTGACCTAGTTGGAGCACTCGGCATGATCTTTTAGAGCCTTCTTCGCATATGTATAGGATGATCAAATGTTACAAGCATAAAACAACAAGGACCTGTTTAGTATTTGGAGGGGATGACAGAGAAAATTATTATGGATTGGATTTTAAAAAAATTGGAAAATTTAATGAAGAAAAGATGTAAGATAAAATAATAATAAAAATTAATAGAAAAGTTTTAACCCACTTCTTTATTTTATTTTTTTATAAATCCTACTGAACTTTTTTCTAGCCATGGGAAGACTGATGGCATTTACCACTGACTAGATAAGAATAATGATATTTTCCACGAATCTCTGTTGGAAATTAGTTTCTTAGAAAATATTTTTGAGAGAAGAAAATGATTTTAAAGAATAGATTTTAGAAAATAGTTTCTGGAAAAAAAAAAAACTTCTAGAAAATTATGGTTTCCAACTCAAAACCATTTATAGTTTTCTTTTCAAACTATAGTTTTCTTGTTGAACTATGGTTTTGAGAGTTTGATTAGTTTTTGAGCAGTTTAACTCAAACCATAGTTTTAAAGGTTAAAAGTTATGTTGGGTTTTGAAGGGTTAATGCTACTTTCTTTTTAAACTATGGTTTAGACCAAAACAATGATTTTAAAAGTGTTCCCAAACACACACGTATAATTATAAACAATAGGAATAACATGATTCATAATCAAAATGCCACCCCTTGTTTGTCTTTTCTCTTTACTTCTTCCCCCTCCTCGTCTTTTTTTTTTTTTTTTTTTTTGTTTTTATTTGTTTCCAGTTCCCTCCCTCGCTATTTTTTCTTTTTCTTTTCTCTCTCAACTTTTTTCTTCCTTATCTTCCACGTCCTTCTCTTTTGCTTTTTCTCTTTCTTCTTTTATTCCCTTCTTCTCTCTCCTTTTTCACACATACTTGAGCAACGTGAATTAGCAAACATCTTGATTTACAGTGTGTGTATGTGTATATAACAACATGAATTTAGATGTGACATCAAGATTAGTGAGGCATTTAGATTCAAAAGAGGAATTGATTTATAGACTGGGGCTTTGAGGATGTAAAGTAGCTTTAGAGTAAAGTACCCTAATAATTCAGTCCAAAAAAAAGTGAGTAACCTAATAATAAAAAAACTGAAAATTTGTGGTTTCTAAGGCCTCGTCTCTTCTTCTCCTAGGTTTTTGCGGCAGTGAGAGTTTGGTTACCACGGCACCTTCCTCAACGGCGTCTGTTGGGGGAGAGGATTGTCTCTGGTGTGGGCGAGTGTTCTTATACATATTTTCATTTGTTTTGTGTCTGTGTTACTCTCTAGGATTTCATATCATTTCAACATATTTTCCGTATGTTTTTTATACAATGGTGCATATTTTGAATATTCAAATATAGGAAAATGTGCATGTTGTTTTTGGTTACACATTATTGCCTAATTGTGCACATTTTGAATTATCTTAACCTTGTTAATTATGAGCTTATAAAGTTTATTCTTTTGCAAGTATATTTTGGTAGAAGAAATGAATATTTCAAGTCAATTGACAATGTTTTGGAAGCAAAAATTGAGAAGAATCATGGGAAGAACACATCATTTAAGATAAAAGAACTCATTTTTTCCAGAAACAAAATGAGCTTGAAGAGCCGGACTTTGTCATATGCATTGGGGTCCTCTTCAAAATTTATCCAAGGATTGCAATATAGTGCAACCTCAAGTCATCTCTTGATGAGCCTTTTATTGGGTCCTAAGCTAATCTAAATTCCATGAAATGCAATATAAGCAAGGGAAAATGGATTATTTTTCTTTTGAAACTACAACTATAATGCAATGAAGATAAATGTCATAAATTACAATATTTTTGGAATTTTAGATATAAAAAGAATATGTGAATGAAAATGGATGAAGTGAATCTCTTGAAATGGCCTGCAAAGGCAATCATAGTTCAAATAATGATTATCTCCCAGTAATTACAACAAATGTACTCATATTGATAGGGACGACTTCAGCATGTGCACCAGTCGTTACAAGTAATAAAGTAGTGATAAAGTATCGTTCCACGATGAATAGTTATTCAATCACTAATTCGCTATTATTGCCTTAGTTGGATAATTTTGAGTAACAAAGGATGAGTTGTAGTTAAACAAGAATTTCAAGAATTGAGGAAAGAAGAGAATGCAAGATCAAGATTTGTAAGAGAATGTTTAGAAAAGATAATCAGTCAAGTAAAACGTAGCTAGGACTTAGAATCCCCCTATGCTCTTTCAAGTATTTGAATTAAAGATCTAATTGATTATGATTCCCAAATTGACAATCGATTATCTAAGATTAGACTAAGTTCCAATTTCTTGATGCTATCTTAGTCTATTTTATCTTTAAAAACAACCTAATGTCTTAGTATTGTCTAGAAAGATCAGATCTTGAACCAGAATCCTATGATCGCATAAATTCGTAAGCCTATGTCTAGGTCATGCAATTTTATGCTAAATTAACAAGTTCTAGTTAGATGCACCAACATCTCTATTATCATACATCAACCTATGGTGTAACATCCCAAATTCCAAGTTCGAAAATCGTGTCAGTCGACACTTAGTTTTAAGAAAAACAACAGAGTTTGAGATGCTACAGCTTAGAGTACTGCGGAAATTGATAGCGTGCGCTAAGATCCGGACAACGAGTATCTGATATAAAAATGCCCAGACATATGATGATGCCCGACATAAGCTGATATATTAAATATCCCGAAGGAATATTCATGTGATACAATTTACAGAGGTTAAATACAATCCTCTGATAAAGAAAGTTTTAAACTAAACCCATGACTTGGAACCTAACATCAGTTAATTAAACAGATTGGCCAAGTAGGGGTCTATCATGGGGGCCTCACCGACTTATACGGCGACTGATTGGCTTCCCACATAGATTAACCCAGCCTTAGACACCAAACTGTTCAAAGTAACTTTGTTAAATTCGTGCCAGAAGCTAAGTCCTAATAACTTCTACCGACCTTTGCCTTTAACCGCTGCCTCTTTGCGGCTCTATCTGCCGGTACCTTCTTTATTCCGGTTTCTTTCCTGTACTATTCATTTAGTCTGAGGTCCAATGTCCATTGGACCTCAGGTAACGGTTAACCTCATGCTTATGTAAACAGTATATGACAGTTATCACAGATATACAACATAATCATAGTTTCAAAACATATACCCACATGTAAGGCAATAACATAACACAGCCACTACAATATGTATGTTACCCCAGTTTGCACATAACCAGTGCCACGACGGCCCATCGTGTCCTCAGCGCTAGGAAAACTCAACGGTGTTATCAAGACTATAACCCGTATACAATTCAACTCTCATGAGTAAATTTCAAAACAGAGTATTATTATGTGAAAACAACAATCATATATAATCAAACCATAAGCATAAGAGTTAAGGTTACAATACGCGTCCGTACCTTTTACCGTATAGTCGTCAAATGACCGACCTTTGAATCCGATCCTGGACTTCCCGGATATCCTAACATATCACCATATTTCTTAGCATAATATCCTAAGAGATATTTTCACCTCTATTTACCCTTCTACCCTTGGTAGCTTCATAATTATAATTTTGCTCTTACATTTCTCAAAAACGTAGTGCAGCATTTCCTGGGCAGATTTTTCGGTAACTTTGAAAAATCATAACTAATTCTAGAAAAATCAAAATGAGGATCCGTAAAATTTTCCGGAATCCTTGAGAAGTCTATTTTTGAGGAAAAATACTGGAACTTACCCAGAATTCATGGATAATTCCCAGATTTCACGTTTTTAAATACTGCCCAGAATTTCGCACAGAAAACATTGCCTAACTTCTGAGGTTTTTATCTTTTTGCACAGAGCTTCAAATGATACACTCTTTATAGATTTAGAAAGCCCTAGACGTCTAATTTCACCATGAATTTTCTCAGAATTTTAGAACATCATCTTCATTATAAAATACTGATGTTTTTACCCCTGACTCCAGAAATCACTGTTTGAGGAGATTTCGCCAGAGCTTCGCTATTTTGATCCTAATCTTCCAAAAATTTTGATATAACTTCTTCTTCATCAATTTTTCGAAATAAAGCCATTGGAAAGCATAAAAACATGAAAATAAAACTGGATTTGGAAGATTGATGATCAAAACAACATTTCTAGCATTTCTATCTCATAAACTATAAACTTAAACTATGAAACTAAAAACTTTCTTATCTCTTGAAGACCCTTGCTCCTTGTTCTTGGAGCTTCTCTACTCTCTTTCTCCCTCTCTAAATTCGGCTATGCCTTGTGATTTGGTGAGGATTTTGTGTTGAGGGAGGTCACTATTTATAGAAGAAGGGAATGGCATTGTTGTAATTCCTTCACCTTGCATCCAACTATTGGATCTTTCTTGATGAAAAAGTTTTGATCTCACCCTTACAACACACCTCAACCGTCCTTCCTCTTCTCTTGGTCCCCAAGTTTTGCTTCATCTCCAATTTATTCCCAAATTCTAATTTAGTTAAGCATCAACTAATGTTTTTCTTCAAAATCTAATTCCACTTTTGGGATCCTAATTTTGTGACTAGATTTATGGTGATTTTTAATTCCCAAAACACTTAGATATAAATCTCATACGTAACCGAAAATGACTTTGGGAATAGCCAAGTTGAAGCTCATAATTCCCTGATTCCAAATATGTATTTATTTTCAATACTTAGTTCCCATATTTCAAGTTATGATTTAATTTCTATAGGTTCTCATTTAATTTCTTTTGAATAAACCATTTCTTGTTCCCAAAGACATACAACTTGGCTCCCAAGTTTCACTAATCTTCTATTACACACTTTTGACTTATTATTTATAATAATCTTTTTCTTCTCCTTTTTCCTTCTAAAATTCCGTCCCCCTTCCCCTTAATTTCAATTATTGATTTTCATGTTTTAATTACTCTTCCCTTATCCTCTTCCAATCCATTCAATTTATGCCTCAAAAGTCTTCTCTTCTAGAACTCTAATTATGTATTAAAAACAATTATCTATTCTTGATGCCCAAGCAAGAAAAATGTCCCCCATTAATCTTTTCATTACAAATTTTATGTTTTAATGTTTTCACATATTTAGAAAGGAAATTCTCTCATTGGTCCACTTAGATTTAGGATTTATGGTTAATATAATTTAATTCTTCCACTTATTTACCACTAAATAGGAATCTTTGTCTCATAGAAATAAATTAGGAATAATTATTTTAAATCCTAACTTTAATTTCCAACATCATGTTTTAGGGGTTACTAGGCTTAACCACCAAAATTGACAAAGTTTCTAATTTAATTTTAATGATTGATAACTTCTTGTGCGCTAATCTTAGCTTCTAAATATCATTCGATCCTTAATTTAATTGATTTTTCCTTAATTATGACCTTTATAAATCAATTACTAGCTAATCTCAAAAATTACTAGAGCATCTCAATTATTGCAATTTCAATTGCCCAATAATTGTTACTAATTTTCTCTAATTGATTTTATCATCCTCCGATGATTTTAGATTGTTAAAATGGCATAATTAAGACTATACTACATTATGATAATCTTAGGATATTTTATGATCCTCAATAAGATTTAGAAAATTGGATTTGGATTTACTAGAATCCAAAGAAAATTTTCCTAATAATGATAATAAATCAGTTATAAATTTAGAGATAACATACTCTTCTATTTTAATAGATTTAGTTGCCTTTTTAGAATTTATCATAACATTCCCAGGGTATTTTGTAACCCATATCATCACTCAGGTATTTTAGCTTTTTATTCTTCCTAATTTCTTGAAACATCTCCTTAGGAAATAAGATAATTATTTCGCTAATTTTTGAGACCACATATTCACCTATTGTAATAGGTGTTATTTATTAAAATTTAAGATTTATATGTATTATGAAAATTGGGGTATTACATATGGTCAATCTTAAAGGTGATCAATTTTCAAGAAAACATTAAGCAAAGGAAATTCATTCAATCAAAGAAACCAAGATTCATACAAAAATTCAATCAAATACTCAAATTTGCATTGGGTTCATCCTAGCCCTAACTACAAAAAGGAAATTAGCCAAGCATGGCTACATTAACAAAATAAAGAAGAAAAGATGAAGATAGAATGGTTCTTCAGAGGTTGGGGAAGGTAGATCTCTACAATTGCTTTGATCTCTTCTCCAATGCCGTAGAGCTCTTTCTTGTGCCAGAAGTTCTTCTTTTCTTGCTAGGGTTGCCTCTTTTTATCTATTAGGTCCAATTGGGTTTCCAAATCTCAAAAATCTTTAATTTTCCTTCCTTTTTCGGGCCCTAAAAACTTTCCAAAAATTAAAAATAAAAATTCTTGCACTTCTGGAGCCCTGGGCGCCACTTTCTAAAGGAAGGCAGAAAGTTGGCGCCCTGGGCGCCAACTCCTCCTGGTCAACCAGAAAGTTGGTTTTTCTTCTTGACTTTCTCCTGAGCTCTTCCAATTAGCTTCTCCTTGTAGATAAAAACTTGCAAAACAACCGAGAATACTTGTGAGGGTATGTTTGACATCAAATCCATGTTTTTAATTTATTATTCTTAACCGTTTTAATCATATTAGATCAATTTCATGCTAATCTTGTGCATTAAAACATGATAAATTTATGGCTCATCACATATTGTGCTTCAAAAGAATAAGGGTCATAACAAGAATTGAGATAACCATTATCATGTTCAAATCCACCACTTGTTAAAGAACGTTTTGTAACGTCCCAATTTTTAACAACGGAATAAATTTTATTTTCATTAAAATTCATTTCAAATCATCAGAGTAAAGTATTTGAGCGGAAGAGTAACTGATATATATTTAAAATACCGTAAGTCTGGCTGGAAATAATAGCGGTATAAGAACCGAGTCTTTCAAAAGTAATGTACAAAACAAAAGGAAGGCCTTTGCCGGATCAACGACGGGTATTCTTCCACCGAGTGTTTAAGCATGCTGCTTCCCCTTTTCCTCCGACACCGGTTCTCCCGACCCTGATGCTATGTAAAGAGCTGAGGTCCCATGCATACGGACCCCAGGTAACGGTTAACCTCATATTTACATATATGGTATAAAATCACAGCAATTGGTTCACTTCCAAACATGTCACTCCCAGTGAATACAAATGTACCGCTCTCAGCGAAAAGTATCACTCCCAGTGAAAACAGATATATCACTCCCAGTGTATGCAGATGTACAGCTATCCTTTAATAACAACATGTACTCAAACAACACACCACAACATGCACACAACACACATAGCACATATACACATACTGTAAATATCAGAGTTAGTGTTACAGTACGCGAACGTACCTTCGTTGACGAGCGTTTAGTACGTTGACGATAAACTGTACTTTTGACGGAAAACAGCGGAATGACAGCGAAATGACCGCGGAACAAGATTACTGATATCCTATAATGATAATATCACATTTATCAATATTTGATATCATAACAGGCATTTTAGGTACAAATTACCATTTTGCCCCTGATCCCCTAACCGGTGGAATTTCGCCAGCGCTTCGCTATTTTGACTTTAAACTCTCAAAATTTTTGCTATAACCTTTCCTCTAACATATTTCTAAAATAAATATCATATTTATTCCTAAAACATGATATTTAAACTAACTTGAAAAATTAAAGACTATTCTAACATTTCTACTAGAACTACTGAAAGAACTACCGAACTAAAGACTAGGGACCGAAGACTTACTCAGAGCTTCGCTAGGATTTTCTCCGGACTCCTCCTTCTTCCTTTCTCTCCAAATTTTCGAAAATTGCAAGAGAACTTGGTGTGAGGTTTGCAAATGAGAGGGTTGGCTATTTATAGAAAATCTCAATGACATTTTCGTAATTTCCTTGAACTTTGTCTGGTTGAATTCTGACCGTCAGATCGCACTTTCTTGAGGTGGCTTGATCTTGGCCTTACACCTCTCTTTGTTGACATCATCTTGAGTCATCAAAGTGATGTCATGCTTGCATCATCTCTTGCTTTATGTGCCTTTATCTGATAAAGTTCCCTGTTCGGTGTCCAAACCGCGAAATTTGGTAAAATCTTAAAATTCCGGAAGCAGTACCCTGAAGGTCTTTGCTTCCTCTTCAAGAATACTGGGTTTTCCTAACCTTATTCTCTCATTAAGGACATTCCGTTATCTGTCGAAAATCCTCGGTATTCGTGTCCGATTATAGAAATAACTTCGGCCGGTACCAACTTCTGGATAAAAATCCACTGACTAATAATATGCTCTAGTTTTGCTTAACTCATCCCCAGATTCTCACAACGGAATTATTTTCTATCCATTCTCATTTATCCTGTTCACTATTAAAATACTATTGTTTATAAATCACATGTCTAATTATATTATTATTATATTCCAAGATCTTATCTCTTATTTTATTTTATTTTTTTTTCTTTTTGGCCTAAAAAATTTCGACCACTATATATATATATATATATATATATATATATATATATTATTTTCTTCTTTTTTTTTCCTACCCATATAAATTACATTTATCATATATTTATTTCCCAATGAATTCCCTTATTGGTCCAAAATCGATTTCATGGATTTAGACCTTATAAAATTTCCTAATTAATACTTTAATAATTTCTCAAAATTTTCTTAATTAAAACTAATTATTTTCTCACAACAATTTTACTAACATTGGTAATTTATGCATTATGCAAAATATTAAAAACCATGGGGCAATTTATGTCCCCCAAAATGACATTTAATTTTTTGCCTTATTATTTCTCAAGGAAAATAATCCCATAAATTATCTAAATTAGAGACAATATACTCTCTAATTTTTAATTCAGGATTTATCATAATATTCTCAGGGTATCTTATAACCCACAAATCTACTTAGGGGTTGTCAGCTCTTTTTTTCTCCTAATTCCATGAGAAATTACCTTTAAGAAATAAGGTAATTATTTCACTTGTTTTGAGACCACAAATTCACCTATTTTCAATAGGTATTTATTTGTCAACGTAATATTCCAGATATATAATTATCCGGGTATTACACGTTTGGTAGACTTGAATTAAATTCTCTGGAGAATAAGGTTTCAGCAAGAAGACTTAAATCCAATTCCTCCTTACCCACGATAGAACCAAGATCTAAATGTCCACATCTTCTTATTATCTATTGGATAAACTTTTATAAGTATTATCGATAATGTTTCAGTGGTTATATGTCTTAGAGTATATATGCAATGTTCACATAGTATGTTTTTAGTTTTGGGGTTTTACTTGATATATTGTAGTGACAAGAATGCAAATGGATGATCACAATATGCTATGATAACAATATGTATTTAATTTCTCTCATGTTATTAGTAGTATCTCCTGTCGTTAAGAAATTGGATATCTAATTTGTATAGATTACAGAAATTATTTAAATTAGTTATTTGTAAAAAATTGTAGCACCCCAAATTTTTGGACTAGAAGTTTTGGAATGAGATTGAGAGAAGTAGGTTGCTAAGCTAGTAAGAGCTAAGAATCTTAAGCTTATTATGAGAAAATTTTTAAAATAATTATTAAAGATTATTTTTTGACCATAAAAAAATATTAGGGGAAAATTATGGAATAGAATTTTGAGAATCTAGACGTATTATGAAGGGATTAATTATGAAAAAAAATTGGCCTAAAAAGTTTTAAAGCTATTTTCTGGATTTTAGGGCCTATTTTCCTGAAAATTTAGGAAAAAAATAGTTAGATGATAGATTTTGACCCAGAAATTTTAGATTCTTTTATTTATGGCCCAGAGAAGCTAATTAAGGAAGACATTACATGTTGAACAATTTTTTCGGATCTGTAGCTTGGTAGTGAGGTGGTATTGCTCCACTGTTTCATACTTTGAACTATTAAAGAAATGTTCAATATGTATTAGAATATGCTAAATCGCTCTAGCAGGATGCTTGTTTATTAGAAATATGTTAAGAACAGAGAGCATAGGCTTAAGTTATAATAATAAGATATTGATTAGTGAGGCAGGGGATATCAATTAATTGGAGGCACCTTTATATAAAATTATTTGGTTTTGCTTTGAGCTAGGCAAGCCGAAGCACTATCGGGCAAAGAATGTAATACCCGGATAATTATGTATCTGGAATATTATATTGACAAATAATACCTATTAAAAATAGGTGAATTTGTGGTTTCAAAACTAGTGTAATAATTACCTTATTTCCTAAGGTGATTTCTCATGAAATTATGAGGAATAAAGAGCTAAAAATCGCTAAGTGAAGTTATGGGTTATAAAATACTCTAAAAATATTATGATAAATCTTAAGAGGCAACTAAATATTTATTAAAAATTAGAAAGTATGTTGTCTCTAATTTAGGTAATTTATGGGATTATTTTCCTTGGGAAATAATGAGGTAAAATCTAATATTATTTTGGGGAACATAAGTTGCCCCATGATTTTTAATATTATGCATGGTGCATAAATTACCAATGTCAGTAAAATAGTTGTGAGAAAATAATTAATCCTAATTAAGAAAATTGTCAACAGTTTGTAAGTAATTAATTAAATAATTAATGGCTAATTGTTTAGACATGAATAAAGAAGAAATTAATTGATGAGGAGTTAATTGCTAATAATGCTTAAATAACTTGGATTAATTAGAAATCCAATTAGCCTTGATCATATTAGCAATAAAGAAGGGGATTAAGCATATGATTAAGCTAATTAATTGTGCCCCAAAAGTCAACAATGACAACTAGCACATGGTGGAGCTTTGTAAGCCATGTATTTTAAGATATTATCTTAAGAAATTAAGCTAAATCCTCTTGAAATTAAATAAACCAATTGGAGGATTGAATACATAATTTATTAGCATAAACTGAATACATTACATCACCTCCCAATAGCCACAAATTTCGTGCAGCTGTTGAACTAAGGGATAAGAATTAGATTTTTATGGATTAAAGCACATGCAACTTAAGCAACTTAATCCACAAGTCTTCTAAATATTTAGGGACACCTAAGCACTCAAGTGTGTCATCAAAATGACCTCATCCACTTGCCAAAGAAGTGAAAAACGTGCTGCCTAGGTGGAGGGTGGATATGGAACTACTTATGATGCAAGTTGAATCCTATGGTTGTGAAGAAGGAAGCCAAGTTGGAACTCTATTAGAATTACCCTTTGTGCCATTGATATTTGGCTATAAATAGAGGGCTTCCCTCTCCATTTCTCTTCACACCAAACTCATACCAAAGATTGGAGAGTTTAAGAGGAGAGTGAAGCAAGAAGGAGGAAGGAGTTCAAGAGTCTTCAAGAGGTAAGCTCTAGTTCTTAAGTTCTAGTCTTTAGTTTTTTTATAAGTTCTTAGTATAATTGTTAGTTTAATATAGAAAACTAGAGAATAAATTCTTATACTTGTTTTTAGGCCTCATTGCATTCAAAAATGCTTGAAGAGGTAAAACATAGTAGGGAATAATTTTTGGAAAATCATGATCAAAATAACGAAACTCTGGCGAAATTTCATCGGTTAATGATTTCTGGAGTTAGTAGCAAAAACGCCGGTATTTTATGTTGAAGATGGGGTTCTAAAATTCTGCTAAAATTCATGGTTAAAGTAGACATATAGAGCTTTCCAAATATACCTAGAGTGTGTCATTCTGAGTTTTGTGCTAGGAGATAAAAATTCCTAAAGTAAGGCTACATTTTCTGGGTAAAAATCTGGGCAACGTTGAGAAACGTTAAAACTGGGAATGACTCAATAATTCTAGGTGCAAATGAATATTTTTCCTAAAACATAGACATCCTAAGGGTTCCAGATAATTTTACGGATCTCCGTTTCGATTTTTCTAGAATTAGTTATGATTTTTCAAAGTTACCGAAAAATTTACCCAGAAAATACTGCACCATGTTTTTAAATAAATATAAGGGCAAAGTTGTAAATAACAAACCCACCAAGGGTAGATGGGTAAATAGAGGTGGAAGTATCTCTTAGGGTATTATTCTAAGTGATATGGTGATATGTTAGGATATCCGAGAAGTCCAGGGCCGGATTCAAAGGTTGGACATTTGACGATTACCTGGTGAAAGGTACGTTCGCGTACTGTAACACTAACTCTGATGCTTATTGTATGCTTATATGTGATAGACAACTATACAAGTGAATTGTATAGATAAATTTACATGTGATGTGTATTGTTAACATGGATAACTATACATATGAATTGTATAGATAACTGGACATGCGATGTGTATTGTTAGCATAGATAACCTTACATGTGATGTGTACAGTGGATATATTAATCTTGCATCTGCTATATACTTATGTGTTGATTAATGCTGTGATGTCATACATATATTGTTTACATAAACATGAGGTTAACCGTTACCTGAGGTCCAATGGGCATTGGACCTCAGTCTTAATGAATAGTTCAGGGAAGAAACCGGGATAGAGAAGGTGCCGGTAGATGGAGCCATGAGAAGGTACTAGTAGCCGTAGCTGGGAAGAGTCACTGGTCAAAGCAAAAGCCGGAAGAGCGTCCTCAGAGTATTCCTTCTGGCATGATTTAATGAGGTTATCTCAAACGGTTTGGTGCCAAAGGAAGGGCTAGTCTATGTGGGTAAGTCAATAAGTCGTTGTGAACTCGGTGAGACTCCCATGATAGACACCTACCTGGCCAAATTGTTTGATTAACTGAGTTAGGTTTATTGCCCCAAGTCTAGCTACGACTTGGTTGAAGATTGTATGATTACCATATAAGAATTGTAATTATACAAAGCTCTGTATTGTATCACATAAATCTTCCTTCAGGAAATTTTTAATATATCAGCTTATGTCGAGCATCAGCATATGTCTGGGCATTTTATATCAAATACTCATTGTTCGAATATTAGCGCACGCTATCTGTTTCCGCATTACTTTAAACTGTAGCACCTCAAACTCTGTTGATTTTCCTAAAACTAAGTGTCAACTGACACGATTTTCAAGCACAAAAATTGAGGTGTTACAAAGAAAGAGAAAGAAAAGTTTGAAATGTTCTTCCAATTAAGACTTTGAAGAAGAGGAATTTATACTATCCCAATGAGTGTTTGTTTGAGTGTGAAAGCCATGTTTTGGTGTGGGATCTAGTTTGGCTTTATTATTCGGGCAATATCAAATTATACAAGGGATGATTAAGCCATAATTGAGGATATGATTAAGGTGGTGGGTCATGGAATAAATGTATGACAGCCACACCCTATTATTGTCATTTGACATTGGCCAATATTCCTCTTCCACTCACCATTATTTTATTACAAATAGTCTACTCTCTCCATTATTATTTCTCCAGCGCATAAGAGAAGCCCACGCGACATCTCATTGATGATTTCCCATTTCACGTTGGGGCTTGGGCTCCACTCAAACACATTTCGGTCAAATTCTTTCTTTCTCCATTCTTTGTTTAACAGCTCACTTTGTTGATGATAATTGAAGATTAATTAGTAAGATTCTGAACTTCTGTGGAATGAAGCCTCCACATACTGGGGTTGAAAAGGAAACTACTTTGTTTGATTGCTTGAATCAATGGGGTATTGAGAAGAAGATATTTTCTATTACACTGGATAATGCTGCTGCAAATGATAACATGCAGCTTATATTAATAAATCATCTTCGTGTGCAAAACAAATTGTTGTGTGATGGCGAGTTTTTTCATATATGTTGCTCTGCACATATACTTAATTTAATTGTTCAAGAAGGTTTGAAAGTGGCTACTGAAACATTGTATAAAATTAGAGAAAGTGTTAAGTATGTGAGAGCATCGGATGGGAGGATGATTAAATTTCAAGATTGCAGGGAACAAGCGGGCATAGACACAAGCATTGGTTTGAGAATGGATATGTCAACCAGATGGAATTCAACATATTTGATGTTAGAAAGTGCACTTAAGTATGAAAAAGCATTTGACATTCTCCAAGTGTTAGATAGAAATTATAAATATATTTTGTCACAAGAAGAATGGAGAAGAGGGGAGAGAATATGTGAATTGTAACATCCCAATTTTCGAAAGCAGAATAAATTTTTCTTTCATTTAAAATCATTTCAAATCATCAAAGTAGACCGTTTGAGCGGAAGAGTAACTGATACTTGTATTTCAAAATGCCATAAGTCTGGCTGGATACAATAGCAGTATAGTAACCGAGTATTTCAAAAGTGATGAATAAGAACAAAAGGAAGGCTTTTGCCGGAGTGTCAAAAGAAAATCTCTAGCCGGATCTCTAAGCATGCTGCTTTCCCTTCTCCTCCGTCACTGGTTCTCCCGACCCTGATGCTATGTTAAGAGCTGAGGTCCCATACATATGGACCCTAGGTAACGGTTAACCTCATATTTATATATATGGTATATAAATACAGCAAATGAATCACTTCCAAACATGTCACCAACTATGTCACTTCCAGTGAATGCAAATGTACTGCTCCTAGCGAAATATACCACTCCCAGTGAAAACAGATATATCACTCTCAGTGCATGCATATGTACAGTTATCCTTTAACAACAACATGTATTCAAACAACACATCACAACATGCATACAACACTCATACCACATATACCAATACTGTAAATATCAGAGTTAGTGTTACAGTACGCGATCGTACCTTCGTTGTCGAGTTACGGTATGTTTTGACGGTTGGAATGCGGTCACAGATATCCTATAAGGGTAATATCGCCTCTATTAACTCACAAATATTATTTCAAAGAGATATTTTGGCTATATAAGACCATTTTACCCCTGGTGGATTTATTTTCCAATTTATTCCCTAATTTTCAAAAAAAAAAAACGCTGATCCAGCATTTCTGGGCAGAATTTCACCTAACTTCGAAAAATCATAACTAATTCTAGAAAACTCGAACTGAGGATCCGTAAAATTTCCCGGAATCCTTGAGATGTCTATTTTTAAGGAAAAATATTCACTTTCACCCAGATTTTACGAAAAATTCCCAGTTTCTAATTCTATTAACGCTGCCCAGACATTTCCCTGAAAACGTAGCCTTATCTTCAACAATTTCTATTTCTTTGTACAGAACTTCAAATGACACACTCTAGGTATATTTGAAAAGCTCTATATGTCTAATTTCACCATGAATTTTCTCAGAATTTTAGAACATCATTTTTTCATAAAATATCAACGTTTTTGCTGCTGGCTCCAGAAATCGCTAACCGACGAAATTTTGCCAGAGCTTTGCTATTTTGATCATAATCTTCCAGAAATTTTTGCCATACCTTTTCTTCATTATTTTTTCGAAATAAAGCCATTTTTAATCATAAAAACATGAAATCAAAACTATTCTTGAATATTTAAGATCAAAGCATAAATTATTATGAACTTAAACTAGAACTTCAAGATCTACAAAACTAAAACTAGAACTTACCTTTTGAAGACTCTCCTTCTTGCTTCAAGAACTTCACCCTACTTACTCTCTAAGAACTCACCTATGTGGTTGAGTTTTGGTGTGAAGAGAAGGAAGAACCAAGGCCTCTATTTATAATGAAAGGTGATGGCATTTTGGTAGTTTTTCCACTTTGCATTTTAACCATTGGATTTTCCTTAGCAAAGAAGCTTCAATCCCTCCCCTACACCTAAAAAAAAAAAAGTCACCTTCCCCCCCTTCTTCACCAAGTAGTCTTGCTTTGTCCCCAAGTCATTCTACTTCTTCATTAAGTTTCACTTTTTCCCTTAATTACTTCCAAATGCTAATTTAGTTGGGTGTAAGTTGGTATTTTAATTCAAAATCCAATTTCACTTTTGAAATCCTAATTTTATGACTAGATTTATGGTGATTTTTAATTCCTGAAACACCTAGGTATGAATCCTAAAAGTTTACGAAAATGACTTTGAGAATAGCCAAGTTAAAGATCATAATTCACTGGTTTCAAATATGTACTTATATTCAATACTTAGTTTCAATATTTCAAGATATAATTTATTTTCTATAAACTCTCAACTAATCTTATCTAATTAAATAACAACTTGTTCTCTAAGTTTAGCCACTTGCTTCTTAAGTTTCAAATCTTCTCCCACACACTAACTTAATTGACTTATGTGTTTGCTTATAATTTCTTGTTGCCCAAGCTTAGAAAAGACGTCCCCCTTTACCCTTTTAATTACCAATTTTATATTTTAATGTTCTTACAAACTTTAAGAAGAAAAATCCCTCATTGGTCCAATTAATTTCACAAGGATTTAGGATTAAAGGTTAATACAATTTCTTCATTCTTAAATTGGTAATTTTCGCCACTTTTATTAGTTAAAGGGAGAATTAATTAATTCTTGGTTACTATTACTAATATAGTATTTTAGGGGTTACTAGACTTAATTGCCAAAATTATAATTGATTATCAAACCAATTACAATCTTTAGAAATTCATTTGATACTTATATTGACCCCTTTTAATACTTCATCAAGTTAAAATATTCCAATTTGTTAATCTTAGATAGTCCCAAGACTAATTATGACTAATCATGAATTTAACTTAAAAAAATTCACTTGCCCAATAATTATTTTTAATATTCACTAATTAGAGACAACATACTTTCTAATTTTTAACAAATATTTAGTTGCCTCTTAGGATCTATCATAACATTATCAGAGTATTTTATAACCCCTAACCTCACTTAGGAATTTGTAGCTCTTTATTCCTCCTAATTTCATGAGAAATCACCTTAAGAAATAAAGTAATTATTTTACTAGTTTTGAGATCACATATTCACCTATTTTAATAGGTGTTTTCTATCAAAATATAGTGGCTATGCTAAATAGGATTGAGTTTTTGAAACCCTTTTATGAGACTACAAACATGATTTCAAGTTCATCTTATCCAACCTCTAACTTGTATTTTATGCAAGTTTGGAAGATTGAGTGCATATTGAATGAAAATTTGGGTAGTGATGATGATGTTATAAGGGATATGTCAATGAGAATGAAATACAAGTTGATTTACACATACTTGAGCAAAGTGAATTAGCAAACATCTTGATTTACACAATATATATATATATATATATATATATATATATATATATATGGGAAAACATTTTCTCATGGTGTGTGTAGGAAACTTTATATATATATAACATGATTTTTTTAAAAAATTAATAGGAGAAGAGCTACCTCTTAGGTTGTGTCATGTTGACACTACACTACACAAATAGAAGTGATACACCGACAAACGGAATTATCCTAAATTGACTAACATTTGATCCAAACAACAAGTTGGTAGAATTTGTACAGAACTCATAACTCAGTTTAGTGTTTGCCTCTTTTGCCATCTTAAAATCAATATTACTGAGGGACAGAGATTCAAAAGAGTAATTGATTTATAGACTTTAGCTTTAAGGATTAAAATAGCTTTAGAATAGAGTAGCCTAATAAAATAACTAAAAACTTGTGGTATGGTAAGGCCACGTCTCTTCCTCTCTTAGTTTTCTGCTGCAGTGATAGTTTGGTTGTTACGGCACCTCCCTCCCTGACCTCTGCTGGGGAGAGGATTGTCTGTGGTGTGGGTGAGTCGTTGTGAACAGCTGCCAGCTGCAAATAGGGAAAGCTTATAGGGAAGACGATGACTCTGCATTTTTAATTAAATTTGAGTTATATTTAAAAGTCATCAATGTTAAATTAAAAGGATTTATTAGAGATTTTAATTTGGTACATTATTTAGGAGATTTTAAATAAAATATCATACTTTTAGACTAAATAGTAAATAGTTAAGATTAGGTAAAAGAATAACAAAATTTATAATAATATAAAAGGTTTTAAAAGAAGAGTTTAGTTTGTAATTATTATTACCATAATGGTTATTTTATTTTATTTTATGTTTTCTTCCAATCTTGGTTTTGTGGAGGAGGATATAACAGATACCAAAGGAACGTGTTGCGCCACCAAAAAAAAAAAAAAAAAAAAAAAAAAAAAACACTAAAGGTACAGAGTAACGCCGTTTTGGAGAAAAAGGGGGAAGAGACCTAAAGACCTAAAGAAAAGACTGTTACTTCGTCTTCTTCCTTCGAGAGCGAAAACCAGAGCAAGGCAGAGTGAGTGAGAGCCACAGGAAAAGAGAGAGGTGTTCGGTTCTGTTAATCAACTCCACCGGAGAAAGAGAGGACTGTGGAAGCAATTTAACCGAGGACTGGCGGTACCGTGACTGCTGTTTCTTTGAGGAGGCCCAGTTGTTGTTTCTTCTTTTTCTTCTCGCAAGCTCGACGGAGATTGAAGTAGAGAGGGAAAACGGAGACGCTATTACAGGATTGAGCTGCTTCTTCAACTTCGAACCTGGCAGGAGGAAGCAGCGGAGAGTGTGAGGACAAAATGTTTATGCAACAAGGGAAAGATCATTAGCTATGTTCGTTCTGCATTCTCTTCTCGTTTTCTTTATTGTTTTGAACTCTGAATCTATTGTTGCCAGTACTCAGACTCTGAATTTATTGTTGCTAGTGCTGAGATGATGTTGAGTAATTAGTTTCCGTTAGGATTATATCAAACCTTGGCAAGGATTGAGACTTGTTATTACGTTTCTTTTAATTGTAAATGACAATTATGTGTTAATTTTATGTTATGCATGTTTAGATGTGATTGAGCACCACTTAGCGTGTGTTTTTTTATTACTATCTTAATAATTTTTTTAAGATTTATGAGATAAGTATGTGAAAGGAGTTTTGTTTCGGCTTATAGAAAAATATTTATGAAACTACAGTTTCATAAATTACCAAAAACTCACTTAGATTGCTTTATTCAATTAAATTAAGCTTCAGAAAGTTGATTTAATTGTAGAACGTACTTAGGTAAAATTATGTTATACTTGAAATTAATGATTAAATGGATGCTTTATCAGTAATATGAGATATATTCCCTCCAATCCTAATTATAGGGTATGTTTATCAGATTTTGGAGAGATTAAGAATATAAGTTAAATTAGTTAATTATGTTCATTTTTCTTTTTTTCTTTTTTTTTTGGATAATACAGGCAAGCCAAAGCTTGAAAGGGAGTTAGGAGCTAGATTATGCCCAGATAGACAATATAGCCCTTAATACAACATGATAGAAAGCAAAACAATTAATGACTAGATCTTTGATCTTTCAAAGCCATAGCAAGGCATTCCCTGGGAATTGTTGGAACCAGGACCACTCCAGCATCAGCAGCAACTCCATGTCCTTCTTTGGCCATGTAGTCAACACATGAGTTGTTTTCTCTTGAGGTATAGCGCAGCTCCACGTCCCAGTCATTGAAAAAGAGATCTCTAGTCTCTCTAATGATGCTTCAGAGAGGATGGTCAAATTATGTTCATTTTTCTAAAATAACCTTATATACATTTGACTTCTGACAAAAAAAATACACATTTGACTTCAAACCGCCCCGCCTCTCACACTACCCCCTCTTGTTGTTTTATCCGTCGCAAGCTTTATAGACTGTAGTTTGCAGCATTGCCTCTTTTTGGGCTTCTCGTGGCTGGCCCATTGATAAAGAAACTTACACTTTATATATTATCTATTATAGCCTTATATATTGCTTCCAATATTAATATAAATATTAGAAATTAGAAATATTGGAGCTCTAATATTTCAATAATCTAATAAAAAACACATTCGAATATCAATATATTTACTTACTTTTAGAATATATAGGTGCATTTTTAAATTATTATTGTATTTAATTATTATTGAGAAAGTGTCAATAAAGGCATTTTGGGAAGGAATTGATAAAAATTAAAATGTTGTCCTATAATTAGAATCAAAACTAACTCTTAAATATTGTCCTATAATTAGGATCAGAGGGAGTAGTTACTAATATGACATTATCAAATTAAGGGTGTTGCTTAATGATTATTTTCCCTTAATTGTAGCAAGAGATTGTGTATGTTAATTGAGGGTAGAGAAAGCTTAATCAAATGCTTTTGAAACTTTGACAACTTTGGCAATGTCATTTAATCACTAATGGAGTGGTAATTATTTAAGTCTCATGAATTGCAATGGTGAGAAATAAAACTATACTCCTCTTATCCTGAAGAAAAGTTTCAATTTAGTTCTCTTCAAGTTATTTCCCTTTTCTAAATTTTAAGTAATTTATAGGTTATAAAATCTTAAAATGAGTTTACTCAACGATAGCAAAATTGTGATTATAATAAAGTCACATCATGGGAATCTGAAATTGCAACTAGGATTCTGAATTCTTCCTCTGGGTACAGTTTCGTTGCCTGAAATAAGTTTGATGAAGCCATATAGACACTTGCCACAGAAAGGAAATTTCCATATATGACTTCCAGTTTCCAAAGCAGAAAGCTTTTCCATGGCAAGACTTTATGCCAAAGGGCTTGTTGTACGTGTTTGGATTTAGTATGAGTTAGCCAATGCTATTTCTTACCTAGTTCGCACGCACGCGCGCGCACACATATTTATTATAACACTTCCCTCTTGACACTGTGAATCCTGACGCTGCTACTCTCAGAGATCAATGGAAAAATCTCAACGGTTCAGATCTAATGATTTATAAAAATATTAATAAAATATTAAATTTTAATATTTTATTAATATTTTTATAAATCATTAGATCTAAACCGTCGAGATTTCAATCCAATGGCTAAGATAAAGAAGATGATGATAAGGGAAGTATACATACTATAGCCAAACCTGAATTGGATTCCTCTATTTCTTTCACGCGATTATTTCCACCGGAAAACAAGGGCTAATGTTTTGGGATCATGCAATTTCTAGGTTCTACTATGGATTTATCGATTTTTAGTGAGAGTATCGTCTTTCTTTGAGTTCTGAATGGGATTTTTTTTTTTTTAAATAACGAAACGATCGAAGAAAGAAAAAAAATGAGCAAGTCTTTCATGGATTCCCTCGAAGCGGATATCCAGTTCGCCAATACCCTATAACCCTCACCCACTTCACCTTTGTAACTTAAATAATAATTTTTTTTTTTTTTAATATGTATGTTGTATTATTTGATTTAGGATGTTATACCAAATGAAAATTTTCTGTGACTTTGAGGAAGGTGATGAATTGCTAGTCTCTTGTATTGTTTTGTGTTTTCGGATAATGGCATGTGAGCTTGGGTCTGAAGTTTTTCAGATATCATCTTTGGTTGGCTGTTACCTAGTCATATGTCAAAGAAAATGTTATCTATTTATTTTTTCCCCATCGAGTGCTATGGAGTCAAAGCTAAAATTAGAGATTTATTTCTAATTTTAAGGTAATTAAGATACCAGTGAAAGGCTCAGCACCTACATTGATTACAGAATGATTTTTTTTTTTTTTTAAAAAAAAGGTAGAAAGAAGTTGGGTTTGTTTGAGTTCGTGGGAAGGAGAGAACCAATAACTAGTGTCACTCCCAATTTTCATGTGATTGCCTGAACTTTTTGAGTTGATTGATTCTTAACATACTACTCTTAGGAGTAAAAATTTTGTGAGGTAACTCAGACTTCAATCTCCTTAAGGATTCCTTTTTGGCTACAAATCCTGATCAAGAAGATAAAGAAGCTTTTTTGTGCCTGTTTAAAATTTGAGTGGTTATCACTTATCACTTATATTCTGTTATGAATTGCTCTATTTATACTCTCTGTTGATGCATTGGTGTTTTAATAGTGCAAATTTCTCAAAGAGAAGAAGAATAAAATGTCCCTTTTTTAGTTTTTAAAAATTTTAAATCATTTTCATTCACTAGTGCAAAAAAGTGTTTTAAGATTGCCTCATTTACAGTAAATTATCGATGCCCGGTCTTAAAGAAATGACCGGTGACAATTTTGTAAATGTAAAGAACTTCTTTGACCGCATCAATTTTTAAGATCGCTTCATTTACAACGGAGTATCGACGCACCGGTCTTAAAGATATGACCGGTGACAATTTTGTAAATATAAAGAACTTCTAATAATGTATCAATATCTTAAATATATTATTCAGACCGCTTAAAAAACCCAACCACTCTTAAAAATGTTTAAAAAAAATTAAAATATGGATTACATTATAGAGAAAACTAATACATTGCCTACTTATATTTTCTACAGTAAAGAATAATAAGAAAATATTTAAATATAATCGTATAAAACTTTTAAGACTGGACATATATAAATGATGGTTTTAAAGGTAATACTTTTAAGAGCGGACGTAACTTCTTCCCGGTACTAAATAATGAAAAAATTTAAACTAATAGTTTATTACTTATAAGAACAAACATAAATAATGGACGGTCTTAAATATTAACCTTTAAGATCGTCGTTTTAGTTACTCCGGTCTTAAAAATGGAAACATCTACTTCTTCCCGCGAAACCTTACTTACAACTTACGTCTATCTGTTTGAGCTCTTAAGCCCCTATTCTCTTTGTGAAACCCTACTTCTTGTTGCATTACGTATATTCCTCGCCAACTACCACTATCCTCTGTTACTCTCTCACTTTCTCAGGCGTTACTCCTTCGTACCATCACGCTCAACCTCTCTTCCTTTCTCAAAAATGAATGAAGAAAACCATTCTCATTCTGTTTAGTCAACGCCAGTTACTGATGTTACTGGTGTGAGATAGAACGAACCCTTTTCATCTCAAAATAAGCCTTGTAACGGCCCTGCACACTGTAGTAGAAGTGGCACACGAATGAGGGATGTAGCCCTTGAAACGGAACACTGGGTCAAAGATCGAGATTCAATTTAATGACAGGTTGGAACCTGTCGATCCGAATAAAAACGAATATAATAGTTTTGTCGGCTATATGGCACACAACAAGGTCAACATCTTGATAGATGAGTGGAAAAATGTTGACCGTTGCACAGTGAAGGATCCTCTTTGGGACACTATTCAGTTTACATACACTGTCCCTGACTGTGGGAAGTTGAAAGACAAGACATTGTCTTATTGTGCTGATCGGTGGAGGAAGTTTAAGACCTTTCTAGCCAACACCTATATTTTTTCCAGGGTTCCATTTGAGCATAATCCTTGGGACAAGTACACATTCATTGATCAACAAATTTGGGATCAATTTGTTCAGCTTCGGAGCACTTCTGATGCTTTGGTGAGTTCATATTTAGTTTTGTTTTCCCTTTTTGTTTGCTTATTAACTTGTGTGGATATGTAAATGTTATTGTCTTCGTCTAATCCTGTCAATTAGATGGTTTAATGTGTGAATAGAAGTATATATTTTCATCTTTTGTCCTGCATCAGAGGAACATGTCTTAGTTATATGCATGTTTGATATGTTAATCGTTATTATATTCTTAACTAGTTCTATTATAGTAGGTAGTGGTTAGACATTACTATTAGTAAGTTAGTATGTTAGTTCTATACAATTCTACATCTTCCTTGAATAAAATGTTGAAACTTGATGAAGTGAATTTGACTAGTGTTTGAGGTTCATATGAAGCAGAAGTTTTCTAATTTTTGTTAGTCAGATGACTTGAATTCATAATTAATAGTTGTTTTCAATTATGATTCACAGGGAAGAAGGGAACAAGCATAGGAGATAGGGAAAAAGAATGATTGCCCACATAGGGCTTCTCGTGGTGGATATGCAAAGGCCGAAAAAGAAATGATGAAGGCCAAGCGGAAGAGATTGGAAGAAGAAGCTGAATCCAATCCCTCTACGATAGTTGATCAGCCAGCATCCCTAATACGCCTCGAGGATTTGTGGTTGTATATTCGGCAACAACCAAATGGCGCCTACATGAGTAAACAAACTCGTATAATTGTTGAAAGAATTGTAAGTGTCGTTATTGTTATTTTTTAGTTACTAAACATGTTTCATTACTAAGCTTCTTGTTATTTGTATCTTACAGGAAGATCTTAAAAAGAAAGAAGTAGAGGGATCTTTTGTGTCAGGCGGGAGGAATGATGTTCTAACCGTTGCGACCGGAAAACTGGATCACTCGGGGCGTGTAAGGGGGACTGGAGGATGGGTAGGCTTAAAGGAATACTTTGGTAAATCCAAACACCTTAAACAAAGTATAGTTACCCGGGAGGAGATGGAACAAACGGTAACCAAATTAAATCAAGAGGCAGCGGCCAAAGAGGCTACATTGAAAGAATTGTTTGAATCCCATATAAGGTAAATGAAGGAGGAAATGAATCAAATAAAGATGCTTATTAACTCTCGTCCAAAGACCAGTATTCCCTTTACACATACACCTGCACCTGTGCATCAGAGCACTAGAGAGAGCTGCATTGTTGGATAGTCAGAGCAACCTTGTGACCTGTATGTGGCAGAACCTCATAGACAATTAATTGCTAAAGGGTCTGTCCACAATTTGGGATCAACTGTACACCACAAACAAATGGCGGATAATGAAGTCAGAGTGTTAGTTGAAGGGGTGATCATTAATGCGCCTCTCCCTCTCCCAACTGATTAGGTAAAGCGTGTGAGTGATGTCAAGGGAACCTTCATCTCTTGGCCAGTGAAGCTTGTAAATTGTCTCCACTCCTCTTGATGCTTCATCCCCTCCTCCAGTTCCATCTCCTCCTCAATCTCCATCCCCTCCTAAAGCTGCATCCCCTCCTAAAGTTGCATCCTCTACTGCTGAGTTGAGTGCCAAGGATAAAATATCCCAAATGATAGCCAAAGGAGATTTTACATTAAAATCATGGGATATCAATAAAGTAGTAGGGGTTCCTCATCCTCAACCGATTTTCTTTGACACTGATGATATAAAGTCCCTGCTGCTTCTTGGATAGGAGGTTACACAAGCAATTGTTCAAATGTTTTTGAAGTAAGTATCTTCTTTTATGAGTACATAATTTAAATGCATAATTTAGACACACATACATAGATACTAATTCCCTTATCGATGTCATTATTGTAGGTCCATGCATCAAGATTTGGATCAGCAGGGCAAAATCAATAATTTTGGATTCTTGTGCCCAGTATATGCAAGCACAACAACCAAGGAAGAAAGACAGGAGTACATATCAAAGAAGTTATGTGAAGTGAGAAGGAAGGTGTACTTGTTTCCATATTACCATAGGTAGATATCATAATCGATCTCTTGTTGCAATTCATTTAATTTTGCATAATATATCACTGAGTACTTTACTTCTGTGAATTTTCAGCCACCACTGGCAGTTGGTCATCATGTCCTTGGAGGCGCATATGGTGATCTTCTTATGCTCCATTCACAGTGAACCAGGGGCTTTGTTGCAGCAGATCATTAACGAGTAAGCATGTCATTTTGATTCTCTTGTCTGAAATCTCTGATGTGAATTTTCAACGAACATTATTGATAAATTTGTGATTTTGATGATAGTGCCATGAAGACCTTCCAAAACTAGGTAAAAAAAAAAGCAAGGGAATGATTTAAAAGATCCTAAATGGCTCACACCAAGCATTAGTACATATTTGGATACTGGCACACTGCCTTGTGAAGTTGGTCAGTAAGCTATATATGCTTAATCTTATATATATTTCTTGTTCTTTTCAGACCCTTCACCAATCAGATCCAACTTATGTGGCCTGTACATAATGAAACACATATATGATATTATCACTCAACCAAGGAATAAACTCACTGCAAAGGTAAATGTATTTGATGTTACATATTATGGCTGAATTCAGTTTCTAGCTTAATGTTACATATGAAATATGCATACAAATTAATTAAGTTTCTTTCTTTGATGTTACATAGGTTTGCCTCTGCTACTTCCTTTTATGATCATGAAGTAGACCACATACGCAGTGTGTTTTGTCAACATCTTACTGACCTCTTACAGTAAATAATACAATCACAGTACTAACTTCATTTGTAAATATATGCTTGTAGAGCAACAATTGTAATTACAGTACTATATTAATTTGTAAATTCATTATGTAAATGAACAATTTTACAATTTGTATAATTCAATATATAATAAAGTTGTTTATTTTTTCGAATAATTTTCTTAGCTTGTGTAATTTTGGTTTTCTGAATGTATTGGATGGTGGATATTGCTTGAGATTTGAGTTTTGGAGAGTTGTAAATAGCAGTAAGAGATTTGAGTTCTAGCATTGTGGATCCGACACTTGCCTTGTTGAACAGTCTTGCGTTTGTTTCTAGGACATGTAGTCCTTCCACGGTTAACACAGTATACTTGGTATGTTGTATTTGTGTTACTGCGCGTTTGTTACTAAATGTTGTTATTTGGTGTTTTCCTGATTATGGTTACATACATACACTGTTTATGCATTACATATGAGATAAACGGTTATTACTCTGGGATCCATTTATGAATCCCAGATTTTTGTAGAGCCTTTGGGAGTTCTTTAAGGGAAGATTTTGGAGAAAAGGGTAAGACTGCTGGGCAGGAGTAAATGGAGTCGGTGGTGGTGGAAGATTATTTTGTTATTTATTTTGAAATTGAAATTGGATGAATGTATATTCTTTTGGCCTTATAGGCACTAATGGATTACTATATATTTAACCTTTCAGGAATTACATTCTGTTAGTTACTTTAAATTATACCAGTATTTTCTAAAATCCAACCGGGATTTGCTCTGCCACACTAACCTTTGATGCATGTTAAATAGAAGTAATTATATGAAAGGGCGAGGCCCGTAGGTGTGTTACAAGTTGGTAGCATATAAATAAGAGTAGATTTTATAATTGGTAGTCAATAGGTGAGTGAATAGCATGCCATTATAACTTTTATTTGAATTTTTCATTTTCATATTGATATTGAAATAAGTAAAGAACAAGGATCTTATTTATAATATTGTTTGTTCTTCTTGCATTTTCTATATAAATTTTCTTGCACTTTGAATTTAAAAATAATCCTCTAATACATGAAGTATATGATAATTGTGATTCATGCATGGAGTTAAGAAAAGATTGTTTCTAAAAGGAAAAGATGCTGAGTTGTATTGAAAAGAAACAAATTGGAAGATGTTGACTCCATGCATGCATGCTTGAAAGTAGTTTTGAGTTATTATTTGCAAACATTTATGCTGGAATCACTTATATGAAATATTCCTTACAAGTTTTCAAGATTATTTTCTTTTTTTTTTTGTTAATAAATGGTAAAATGATCTCACACATGCTTGAAATATTTTAAGAGGGATGAATACAGAACGTTAGTTACTAACAGTAGTACTGTTAGTTCTTGTTGCACCATGGTTAACCTTGGGCTTACTTGACATTCGTGAGCATAGTACTAACGCTTGATATTCATGGGATTCATTCTCACACTTGTTATTCATAGGTCTTGTACCTATGCTTATTTCGTTGCCTTGTGCTCCACTTGCTTGGTTATTTACTCTCGTGGACTGTGTGTCCAAGCTTGTATTCGTAACCTTTGGTTAGTTACCCTCGTGGATTGTGTGTCCACGTTTGTTATCTGTTTTGTTGAAGTCCTATGAGAAGATAGACTTTGAGATTTATTTTTTAATTGATTATGAACAACAAATTGTTTTATAATTTACTTGGGATTATTCATTTAATGATTTTCTAAGTTGCTTCAATTGTGCTTATTATTAATTTTTTACATAAAGCAATTTATGGTTATGATTTTGTAATTGGAAGTTGAAATTAATTGTTATTATAGACATTCATCCAATCAATTTATTTCTTTCCTCATTTTAGTTATTTTTATTGTTGAATTGAAGTATAAGTGTGCTCTTGGACAATCCTCATTTTAATGTAAAATTTAAATTATGTACTAGATTTGTAAAGTTTATTCTAGGTGCTTCACCTGAACTATAAGTAGGGTCCTTGCCTTCATTGTATGTTGTGTATGTGTTAGTATGGTGCAGAGCTACTATTGTTGTGCAATTGTTGAATATTGTTGTAATGCAAATATTTCTATTATGTAGAATTTACATGAGATTTTTATAGATAGATATGACTTTTGCTAGGTGAAGTTTATCAAATAAGTTTATATTTTGAATATTATTATGGTTTATATATGAATTAGAGCTGGGAATCAGGGCTGGCCCAGCCCTCCAGGGCCAACCCTTGAAGGGCTAGGGCCTAACAAGGCCGTCCTTCTAGGGCCCAAAAATTACTATTCCAAATTTTAACTATTTTTAGTTCGTTTTAAAGAAATATGATTAGTAAAATACAACAATTAAAGTTCAAATTTATCAAATAAATATTATCAACATTAATATTCAAACAACACAAATTATCCAACAAATGAATACATTCATCAGTTCGTAATCAAAAGCAAACTACTATCCACAGTCCATTACTGTTCAAAAATAAAACATATAAAATATAAGAAGCGTATCACTAACAACATATGACTACACATCTTATTCATCACTATCATCAATGTCAAAGATATTTGATTGTGCTTCACTAACCGCAGAAAACTCTGCTCCATGAGTAAAAATATCATGTATTTGAAGCGCCCAAACCCAACTTCAACTTCAATTAAAAAAAAAATATGCAGGGTCTAACGGGTTGGCCCGTAGCCTTTCAAGGCCAATTTCGTTTATCTCTTCAAATTTTTAGACTCGGCCCGATTTCCTGGCTCTAATATGAATAATGAATTTTGCTTATTAGAGGTTAAGGGATGTGGGTTTTCACTCATATTCTAGGCCAGTCAAACCCTACTTTTTGGGGTGTGACACCCATAAGGATTTGGTACTAACAACATAATTTAGCAATGATCTTATATTTTTGCTTAAGTTGAGTCAATCACTGCAAAAAAAAGATCATTTAGTAGCGGCTAAAAATGGGTATTTGCAGTGGTTTTAACCGCTACAAACGGATGTAGTAGCGGTTGAAAAAACTGCTACAAAACACACCGTGGCAAGATGATTTGTAGCGGTTATCAATAACCGTTACTACATAACAAAGAACCACTACTGTATCAGTAGCAGTTAGAGAAAACCGCCACTACATATGGATGAGCTGAAATCCTTGTGATGACATAGTAGCGGTTGTAGAAACCGCTACAAAATGATAATTTTGTCGCAGTTTGATTACCGCTACAAGATTACAAAAAAGGTTCACCAAAAATGGTGGTGGAAATATTTTTGAAATTAATTTGTAGCGGTTTTTAACCGCTACAGAATATTCTCGCCATTATTTTGCTGGTAAAAATAATTCCCGCCCTTTTTAAAAAATTTTCACTATGTAGCGTATTTTTCAGATCGCTACTAGACATTTAGAAAATTTTTAATTTGTTAATTAGTTAAATTAGTAGCGGTTATATAACCGCTACAAACGTATAAATGACATAAAAAAATAAATTAGTCAAATAATTTATTTTAGTATAAATTCATTAATTATCATAATTAATTAGTTAAATGTTGGGTTATCAACAATTTATTTTAATAAAAATTTTGTTAATTATCATATTTTAAATTTATATCGTATAGTTAAATTATTACTGAATTTTATTTATAAATTGTTATTAATTAACTTCAATTTATTACAGTTTGATATAAATAAAATAATGTGTGTGAACATAAATAGAATAATAGTTGTGAAGATATATGAATAATTTGTATAAAGGGAAATGAAACAATATAATTGGTGCGGATGAGTAAACAGAAATAATAATAATAATAATAATAATAATAATTAGGAACACATATGTTGAGCGAAATAATAAACATTACGATAATAACTTTATATTATTCGGGTTACCAACACTTACCTTATCAAAACAATTAATCTCCATAAGAAAATGTAGAAGCTTAGGAGAAAATGTAGAAGTTCGAGAGAAAAAGAGTAGAAAACAGAAGTGGAGTGTATTAAATGAGGTTTGATAGGAGTTTTTATATTGTTATTTGCGTATCTGTTTTGTAGCAGTTGATGTTTCGTTTTTGTAGCGTTTACTATTAGTAGCGGTTTGTACGTCAGTTTTTGTAGCGGTTATTCTCTTTGTAGTGGTTCTGAATGATATTGGTAGCGGTTTGTAACCGCTACTAATAAATTATTAAAAATTTTTTACAAAAGAAAAGATTACAGATTAAATAGTCAGCTACAAAATAGTCTTTTTTAAAAAAACATATAATTATATGATAACAGATGAAATGTTTTGACTAAAAAAAAAAGATTATAGATTAAGTCGTAAGCATAATTTTTTCTTTAGCTCTCAATCTTCGTCATGATCCCTGCAAAAAAGAAATTTGGAGAAAATGTTACTATTTAGTTGAATATGCTGGAACACAAAAAACACTTTAATTAAATGTTATTATTTCAAAAAGCATGTATTAAAAAAGTACCAAACTATCGGTAAATTGTCATCGCCGTCAGGGAAGAAATTCTCAAAGCTGGCTGGCTGGAAGAGCTCACTCTCGTAAGTGACATTATCAGCATTGCCTATGTCGTAAAGGTCCCGAGGCTTTAAGTGAACGACCATATGCCAATCCCTGTACCTCTCATCGGCGACATAATAAACCTGATGGGCCTCTGAGGCTAGAATATACGACTCATCATCTTTAAACTGACCAGTGTGAATCGGGCGGGAGAAATTCACTAATGTGATGCCTAAGTTGTCAGTCGTGAGTCCCTGGGACGTTGTCGTATTCGCCCACAAACACTTGAACAGCGTCACAGTGAAACGGCCATGGTAATTTATCTTGACCACATCAAGGAGCTTTCCATAATACGAGACGTCCCCGAACTGCATGTTCCCGTCACTGCTGCTCGCATAACTCCTCGTCCTAAACGTTCCATATACACCCGAGTTTTGGGTCAGCAATCCTTGATCTCGTGAAACAGTGCAAAACTTGAAACTGTTGACATTGTATGTCGTAAATCTTTGGGCGTGGTCAAGCGGCTCGAGTGCGAGAGCTCTGAAGTCTGGTGAGTGCGGGTTGTGGTCATTCATTATTCTCCGCCTAAACTAACCCGAGAATTCTCTGTGGACCTTTCTATCAATCTCAGCTGTTGTCTATGTCCCGATCCTCAATTGACGCTTGACATGACTCCTGAGTTCTCTACAATTAAACATGCGAAGAAGACCATAAAATGTAAGGAAATATTAAGGATACCATATATCTGTTCGTGATCCTTACTGAAGGTACGATTCAACTTTACTGCAATTTATCAAGACATGTCTGTGTGCTTGAAGCTTCTCAAGTGCCGTTAGTTTGAAGTTCTCAGTTCTGCCAACTGGTCTACCAACACGAGGGATGAACAACTTTGTTGCTGAGGACTTTGTCTCTAGCTCTGGACAATCATTGACATGTGGCAGTCAGTTGAATGACGTCTCAATGTCATCAAAGTACCTGGAACAAAAATACAAGACCTCATCCCCAATATAACCTTCTGCAATTAAACCTTCAGGCCACGCCTTATTCTTCACGTAGCATTTCAATTTCCCAAGAAACCTATAAAGTAATAAATGAAAAAAGTTGAGACATTTAATGCTGAAATGTGTGACTAGGTAGTAATTGTAAAGTAATTAATTTTAAATGAGTACCTCTCAATAGGATACATCCATCGGTATTGAACCGGGCCAGCAAGCTTTGTTTCGTGGATAAGGTGTACTGTAAGGTGAACTATGACTGTGAAAAATGAAGGAGGAAAGATCATCTCCAAATGGCACATCGTAATAATGATTTTCTGCTGTAGCTGGTCAAGATCGTCCACGGTCAAAACCTTGGAACACAATTTCCTGAAGAAAGAACACAGCTCGACCAAAACAATCGACACATCGAGAGGCAGTGTACCTTTGATGGCCATCGGAAGTAGCTGTTGTATAAGCACATGTGAGTCATGACTCTTCAGCTTAGTAACCTTTCGAGCCTGCACATCAACACATCAGGAAATGTTGCTTGAATACCCATCTGGAACTTTAATTTTCTTTAAAGTCAAGAGGAAGATTTCCTTATTTGATTTTGTCAGGGTAAATTTTGCCGACTGAAATCTGTCATACTCATCCGGCCACGTGTCTCAACGAACTCCCATCTCCCTTAAATCTTTTCTCGCTTGAAGATGATCTTTTGACTTCCCAGGTTCGTTTAGAATCGTGTAGAGCACATTGTCGCGCACATTTTTCTCAATGTGCATGACATCCAGACTATGTCGGAGCAAATTATCTTTTCAATACGAAAAAGTGAAGAAAATGCTTATCTTTCGCCATTGCTAAGGCGTGGAACCAGAAGCCCTGGAGGTCTTTGTACCTGCATTGTTAGATCGTCTCTTTTTCCATACTCAAAGTCAACGACCTGAAGCTGCTCTATGATATCTTCACCGGATAAAATCTGAGGAGGTCCTCTTTTTTTCCTGTTGCCCATTGAAGCGATTGCATTGCAACCTAAACCTGTGCGTACCATCCAGAAACCTCCGATGACCCATGAAGCACCACTTATGACTGTGGGGAAGGCGCATAGAGTCAGAGTCAAAATTGCAAGCTGGACACGCAAGGCCGGTATGCACATTCAACCCGGATAACGTTCCTAGGCTAGGAAAGTCACTAATAGTCACATCAAGGCCGCACGCGTGTTGAATAGTGTCTTGTCATGCGAGTCATACGTCTCGACCCCTACATTCCACAACTTGAGCAACTCCGAGATCAACGGCTGGAGATACACATCGATGTCATTTCCCGATGCCTTTTTGCCTAGAATGATCATAGACATAATGTAGAAGCTTTGTTTCATACACATCCAGGGAGGCAAGTTGTACAGGATCAAGACAACTTGCCAAATACCGTAGCTTATGCTGAGATTCCCAAACGGATTAAAACCATCGGTCGCTAAAGCAAGACGGACATTTCTAGGGTCTGCCGCAAAATCTGGAAAGGTAGAGTCAAACGCTTTCCATGCTTGAGCATCCCATGGATGTTTGAGTTTATCATCTTCGTTCTTGTCAGCTTTGTGCCACCTCATATGCTTAGCAGCCCTGGACGACATAAACAATCTCTGTAAACGAGGCTTTAAAGGGAAGTACCTGAGAATCTTTGCGAGCTTCTTCTTTTGCTTTTTCCCCTTCTGAACCATCCTGAACCTCGAAGTGTGACACTTCTTACAAGACTCCCTACGAGCGTCCTCTCCCTAATAAAGCATACAGTCGTTCGGGCAAGCATCGATCTTTTCGTAGATCAAGCCTAATCTATTAATTATCTTCTTGGCCTCGTAGAAGTTTGGGGGAATGACCGTGTCAGGGAACGCGTCTCGTAGCAATTCCAGCAACATCGACATTGCCTTATCAGTGATCCCACACATGTACTTGATATGGTACAACTTGATCAGGAAAGATAATTTAGAGTATTTCCGACAACCTTGATATAACGGACGATCACCCTCATCCATAAGGCTGAAAAATTCCTGAGCTGCTTCATTCTTGAGGAAAACAGGTTTTGCACCTTGAACTTCTGTCGTGAAATTGTCGTCTTGAACACCAAAAGCATCGCGAACAGCTTCATTAACCGGATCATCTTGAGCTACATTATTTCCTACTTGTGAGCTTCAAGAAAGATTATCCCCATATCGCATATCATGCTTCTTACCATGAACTTCCTAGAATGTATATTCTACCGGGAAAGGCTTCACAAGAAGATGTTCCATAGCACCGTCTCGTATTTGTCACTTCTTAAACTTGCATCGACCACACGGACATAAGATCTTCCCATTAATGCTAGCGTGGGAGAAGGCGAAATCTAAGAAATTTTTCAATCTCGCTAGGTACACGGGAGAATTGCGCGGCAACTTAATCCATGACTTATCCATATTTAGTAAACAATTATAGGATAGAATACAATTGAAGAGAGAAGATTTAATTCTCTTCAAATGACTTCATACTGATTAAATGAAACATAGGCTATGTTGTAGCGGTTCAAAAATCGCTAGACAAACCGCTACAAACACTTTGTAGCGGTTTGTAACCGCTACTAAATACAGATGTTAGTAGCGGTTTCTCTAACCGCTGCCCAAACCACTACAAAATGTAAGGCCATTCAAAAAAATTTGAAAAGCCTGCCAGAAACTAGTAGCGATTAAAAACCGCTACACTAACCGCTACAAAATAAAAGCCGTTACACATTTCATCTGTTTCAAATTTAACTACCAGAAATAAGTAGCGGTTGTAAACTGCTACAAATATTTTTAATTTGTAACGGTTTATAACCGCTACAAACGTTGTTCAATTTTTTTTTGGTGTCCAATATTTAAATTTTTTTATAGAAGTTATTTAGGTATTTCTTTTTATGTAAATATGATAAACTTTGTTCAACGAAATCTAAATATTGAAATTATAATCTAAAAATCCAATCCAAATAACATTAAAAAGAAAACAAATGTTTGTGAAAATAAAAAATTAAGAATCTGGAGCCTGATCACGACTTGTCTTGAGGGGCGTCTGCAAGAGTAGAGGTAACAACGCCTTCCTCATCAGCAGCATCAGCAGCAGGTCCAGCAGCAGCAGTAGCAGGTCCAACAGCAACATTAACCTCATAGATGAATGGATCTGGAGGCGGGGGAAAATCTTCGTTAATGAATGGCGGGGGAGGTAGGGGAGGTGTGAAGTGATCGTTAGGTATCAACCTATTTAACGCACTGGTACACCTATCCATGTAGGTCTGCTGTCCAGCATACCAGCAATCAAATCTCTCCTGCATCCGCCTCTCCCTGGTAGCATGCCTCACCACTTGCGCGGCCACCTCCGCAGCAACTTCCAGGGCAACACGCTGGGCAATAATCGCCTCCAAGTTATCCAGTGGTGGCCTTCTCGTGCTGAAGGTTCCAGCCTCAGAGGCGGAGGCCTTGCCGTAGACAACGCTTGGCCTGGTGCCTAGGCCCATACCCCTAACCCGTCCAGGATGCTGGGCCGGTCCCATAGTAGCCTTCAGTGGGGCAGTAGAATCCACAAACCCCTGTGACTTCGGGGGCAGCGATGACTAGAGCTCGGCCTGGCTCTGCTCAATCCAGGCCTAACGCACAAATTTCATTAAACTATTAATGAAACAATTTAATTAAAATTAAATATATTAAATTAACTATATATAAAAGAATTTTGTGTCACTCACTATAATCTGCTCTGCTTCCTCAGAAGTCGGCGTCCTATCACGGTATCTATGGGTGCGTGTGAACAACTCCCCATAGTTCGTCTGCCGGTTCTCCTCTCTCGCCTTCGCTTGCTGAAAAAATTAAAAGAATAACAAGTTTGTCAAGTAAAAAATAAAACAACCAATCATTAAACATGGTCATTAATTTTACTTTCAATTACCAGCTCACTGTTGGTCACGACAAACGTCTTGGATCTCGCCGTGTGATGGACCCTTTGATGTGCCCAACTTGCGGTGTTCCTCTGAGACAAAGCCTGCAATTAAGTTCATTTAAATTATAAATAAAGACAAACTACAAATTAAATAATTTCAAAAAAATATAGTATAATTAATTTAAAAACGTACCTGTCCAGCTGCACTCCTTCTATACTGGACAAAACCTGCCCAGTCATTTGGGTCGACTCCGTCGGGGACATTCTCGATCAGCTGTTGCAGAGGAACCGTCCCATCTCCATTCTTTTTGTTGTACAGAAGATTCTTCCGGTTCTTCCACCCATCCCCGGCCTTCAGCATCACATACCGTTTCGCGTTCCCTCCCACGTTAAACTTTTTCTGTTTCATAATTTAAATATTAATTAACTACCTAAATTAAATAAATAAATAAACCACAATATTTAACTATTATATATTAACATGTAAATTTAAATTAAGAAATTACATTATATACCTGAACAATATCTGTAAATGCATCATTCTTGTTCCTATCCAGAACTTGCCTCCAATTTATGAAGTTGAGCGGGAACCAAGCCCAATTCCCGCCCAATTCCGATAGGTACCTGTTGAACAGGTGACCACTGTTGCCGACAGGCTGGTCCGTCTCTGTGTTCTAGGGGACCATGACTTTTGGCCCTTGCAACAAAGTAATCGCGGAAACATCGAGCGACCTTCTAGTGATGTTCCCATTTGTCTCTGCACAAATGCAAAAACATATTATTACTTTTAAAATTAAGGAAATGGAATTTAAATTTAGTGAAAAAATTAATTACATTTACCTTCGACATCCACCACAAATCCGGTGGAATGCGAAGACGACGGTCGAGGGTTCCCTTGGTCCTGCTCATTCTAGCCGTCCACGAACTACTGCGCCTCGCTCGTCGGCATGCCAAAATCTATCTCTTCATCTTCATTGAGGTTGCTAATCGAAAGAGTAGCGTCTCGTGCTCCTCCTACTGTCTCAAGGTCTGGGATTGGCTGATCAGCGAAGAGATCCTCAAATGTCTCAGGGGGAGGAGGCGGAGGGATATTTGTAGGCCTACGCCCTCGCCCTCTCGTATGCAATCTGCTGCTACTTCCTCTTAGAACTTTCCTCGCTGATGGAAGTCCCTTCCCTTTATCACCGTTAGCCATAAAGTTCGAGTTTTACCGTACAAGTATACAACTAAAAGTAAAAGTAAAAGAAAAGGACAAAGGTGAGAGTGTAACATCCCAATTTAAAATACCGATTTTTTTTAAAAACAAACCGTGATCAGAGTCGAGCATTTCGATTAAACGAGAAACTGAATATTTAGAAGTACATAACCATAGTGTAATCATCCTTATACAGTCATCTGTTGATTCCAAAAAGACAATATCTAAATAGTTTAAAAATTAAAACATATAAGCTCTTCCAATCCGCCTACATCGGCTACTTGCCGCTCTCCACCCTGGATCCTCCTGAACTTGAAGCTACAGCTGAGATCCAATTCCCAATTGGATCTCAGGTAACGGTTAACCTTATGCTCAAATAAATCATATATAGGCAACAAATATTCATAACAACATAACAGCACATCAATACATAAGCACACAACAGATGCATGATCAACAATGGACAGAACATAAGCACATAGCAATATGTAAAGCCCCACACTATGTCTGCACATAAACCAGTGCCACGATCTCCCATCGTGTCCTCAGCGCTAGGAAAACCCAACGACGTTATCAAGACTATAACCCGTAATAAGCTGTATGTATGACTGACAACCCTAGACAGAGTCTCAGTATAGCAATATGTCTACCACATATATGTCTATAAGTAGCATAAGTGTTAAGGTTACAATACGCGTCTGTACCTCCGTTGACGATTTTGAGTACTTTCATCAAATTACGGCACGTTCGACAGCGGCACGACAGCGGTGACAGCGGAAACAACGGTTTGTGATTTCGGATATCCTAGAAGGATAATGTCATTGATATGAATATTTAAGATCATAATAGGCAATTTAGGTACAAATTACCATTTTGCCCCTAGTTTGACTAATTGGTGGAATTTTGCCAGAGCTTCGCTATTCCGATTCTAAATTCTCAAAATTTTTGCTATAACTTTTCTCTAACATATTCCTAAGATAAATATCATATTTATTCCTAAAACATAATATCTAAGCTAACTCGAAAAATTAAGACTACTCTAGCGTTTCTACTATAACTACTGAAGAAACTACTTAACTAAAACTAGGGACCGAAAACTTACTCAGAGCTTCGCTAGGATTTCTCTCCAGACTCCTCCTTCTTCTCCCTCTCTCAAATTTCGGCCTTCTTGAAGGGAAATGGTGTGAGGATTATGAAATGGAGCAAGGGGTATTTATAGGGAAAATCTGGTTACTATTCATGCTTTGTCAGACGAATTCTGAACCGTCGGATCGCACTTTTCTGAGGTGGCTTCATCTTGGCCCTCCACCTATTTAGGCCGACTTCTTCCCCCCCCTAAAAGACCAAATTGCTGACCTCATCCTAGCTGCATCATCAAACCTTATCCTCTTACTTTATCTGATAAGTTCCTGGTTCGGTGTCCTGATCGCGAAATTCCGTAAAAACTTAAAATTCTGGAAGCAATACCTTGAAGGTCTTGTCATCATCTTCGAGGTTACTGTATTTTCCTCACCTTATACCCTTATTAAGGACATTCCGTTATCTGCCGAAAATCCTCGGTATTTGCGACCGGTTACAGAAATAACTTCGGCCGGCACCAACTTCTGGATAAAAATCCATTGACCAATAATATGTTCTGGTTTTGCTTAACTCATCCCCAGATTCTCGCAACGGAATTATTTTCTATTGGTTTTCATTTATCCTGTTCACTTTTAATTATTAATATATTATTACTTATTTAACTCATGCTTAAAACTATATTACTATTATATTCAAATATCTTCTTCATCCTTATCTCCCCTAAAATTTCAGCCCACACCATATATATATATATATATATATATATATATATATATATATATATATATATATATATATATATATTTTCCTTAACCACATATATTATATTTATCCTATATTCATTTTCCACAAAATTTTCCTATTGGTCCATAAGCAATTTCATGGATTTAGGCTTATAAAATTCCCAAAAATTACTTAATTAATCCTTTAATAATTCCTAATAATTTTCTTAATTATAATTAATTATTTTCTCACTACAATTTCATTAACATTAATGATTTAAGCCCTATGCAAAATATTAAAAGTCATAGAATCAATTTTGATTCTAGAATAATTTTTAATTTTCCTTCTTTTTATTTTCACAGGAAATATTTTATTAAATTGTCTAAATTAAGAATAATATATTTCCTAAATTTTTAATAATTATTCCATGCCTTCTTGAATTTTCCATAATTTTTTTCTTAGTACTTTCCTTTGAAAATAGACTAATTATACTCTATTTTGAGACTATAATCATCATAAATGGACATTCTTATTATGGTAACATAATAGTCCAGATAGTAATTATCCGGGTATTACAGAGAGAAAAGTTAAAATGAAAGGACAAAAGTGGGAGAAAGTAACGTGGGTGAACAATTAAACCACACCATTTTGTAGCGGTTATACTAGAAGAACCGCTACAAAATGCAATATATTGTAGCAGTTTATGATAACCGCTACCGAAACCACTACAAAATTCAGTATCGCTTATGCGTAACCGCTACAATAACCGCTACAAAATTACTAACTGTTCAACTTCAGTAGTGATTTCTCCATTAACCGCTACTAATTTGAATTTTATTAAAAAAAATCCAAACTAATTGATTTATTAGTTTCACTAATAAATCAATTAGTTTGGTGAAAAAAATTTATATATTTTTTTATAAGTGTACTCAAAATAGTCTAACAAGCCCGTGAAGATTGGGTTTCCATGTAGCCACCGATCTCTCTAAAAAGGTTTATTGATGTTTACTAACTCATTTCCATCAGAGTTATTTTACAGAAAGAAAGGTGGCTACAATAAAAATCCAACCATCGGTTGCTTGTTAGACAATATTAAGAAGAATAGAAGCATTTAGGTCTGAGAAATAACCAAATTTCCATTGTCATTGAAGAGCTAGCTCCGGCTACAGGATGAGAGAGGCAAATATCTGCCGCACTCATATCTCGAGAAAAGAGATGAGGGCCGCAGATATCCGCATGTCTTCGTTTACCAAGCCGAGTTAGCTCGTTCAGTAACAATGCAGATTTGGTAATTTCTCTTTTTATATATTTTTTGTTTGATGTACGGCCACCCTATATATACTTTACAAATTTGTAGTGGTTATGGACAAAGCCACTATCAATTTTAGTTATTTGTTGCAGTTAGTGTAGCGCTATATCCCAACCGCAACAAGATTGTGTCCTTATGTTTGATTGTAGCGGTTACTAACTACTAACTGCTACAATATAAACGCGACAACAATTCTATCAAATTTGGCGCGAGCTCTGGCGCCAAATTTGTAGTGGTTTCTTAATATGAACCACGACAAATTAACCGCTACAAATATTCCCGCCATAAGGCGCCAAGCTGGCGCCAAAGTTGTAGCGGTTTTTCATTATTAAACCGCCACAAAATACCATTCCAACACTCGCGTGTTTTGATAGTAGTTATTCGCTACAAATTTGTGGTAGTTTCGCTGGAAACCGCTACAAATACTTGTCTTTGTAGCGGTTTTTTATGACCGCTACTGTCTAACCGCTACAAAATGACCTTTTTTTTTTTGTAGTGACTACAATTTGGATAAAAGTTAATTAAAAAAGAAAAATAAATCTAACTATAATTAAAACTAAGTATAAGGGTGATTTTAGATTTGAGTGATAACTTGTATTATTGTAGTTTTAATTACTTATTTGTGTCTAACTTTTTGCCATTAATTGCATTTAAATTTATATGTGCTAGTCTAAGACTCTTAATTACTTGAGAGTGTTTTCTGATCTACTAAAAGTCAATTCAATTATGTTAATCCCTCATGCCTTAAGCAATTATTATTTGATTGGATTAATTTAAGTGTAAGTTTAATGAAACTATCTAGGGCCGGTAGGTATATATCTATTCTACAAACAAATTAAATTAAGTCCAAAAAACCTAATCATACACAATTCATGAATTGAAAATCTATTCTAAATTCCCTATGTCTAGGTTTGTTTATGATACCAAAATCATCCCAATAAGTTGTATCTTGTTTCAAGATAATTGAGCACAAGATTAATTGAACAAAATTAATATCAAAGCAATTAACGATAAAAATTGTCATTCACTACCCCATAATTTAACTAAATAATCCAAAACAAGGGTTTAACTATAAAAACTGAAAAATTCTCATGACTAAAATACTAGCTAACCAAATACTAGCTAACTCAATGTCGAATTTTCATCCGTGCTCTCTCTCCATTAAAGCTCTTGCCTTGGCATCACCAACTAGGAAAATAGAACACACCTCTCTCTTGCTATGCCTCGCATATATATAGGTATATATTGTCTCAATGCATGCATTTCTATCCTAATATCTTGGTTTATCTCTCTCTCTCTCTCTCATCAATTATCATATAATATAGATATATTATATTGATATTTTGTTCTCACTTGAATCTTATAATATTTCCTTCAAAATAAATTAGGATATGAGTCGATTTTATATCAAAATACTCTTTTATCCTATAATTAATTAAATGATAGGAAAATATATAAAAGAAAATTAAATAAGCACACAATATTAATAAATTTAATCAAATAAATCTCAAAATCTACACTTATTTAATTAAAAAATATGTACTTATCAAATGTAATATAATGTAATGATGATAACATGAATTTATTTGGTTTGTCATTAAAAAAAGATTATGCATATAAAAAATTTTGGTTAGATTATATCGAATATGAAAATATATGAGAATAATATAGAAAAAAAATAAAATTACATCCGTCTACACATATATAATGAAGTACACATAGAAAAAACCAAAAGATGAAGTCTCCTGCGATCTAGCGAGGAAATAATACACTCTCCGATATTTCATTGATGGAATATTGATTGTGGTCGACAAGTTGAGCCACCATTGCTCTACTGGTTTCTGCTATTTCCATTTGACTATGCAAGAAGAATGCTGGTTCGTGAGGAATTGGCAACTTTATTGAATCATTACTTATATATTTAACAACTTTATTCATGGAAGGCCTAACTTGTGGATTTCCTTGAACACACAACAAGCCAATATGGATGCATCTCATTATTTCACTGTGTGACCCTGTTTCTATCATATTTGAATCCAATATGGCTATCAAATTTTCACCCTTCCAATGCTTCCAAGCCTGCCAATATGCCAAATCATGAATATAATAAAGGCTCCAATGGTTGGTTCATGTTTATGATGATGACATGTTTGATATGATCATTTGAGAAATATTAATAGTTTGCTATACTCACATCATTTAAGAGTCCACCATCATATTGAGATTCATGAGGTTCACTTTCAGAATTTATATTCTTTCTACTTATAATTTCCAAAATAATGACTCCAAAGCTGAAAACATCTGATTTCTCAAAAAATAGTCCAAACTTAAGATATTCTGGAGACATGTAGCCCCTACAATAGATATATAAGATGACAAATAATTATATCAATATATATTTAAATCATAGCGCCAAATAATTTGAGTAAAATCTTGCAGCAATAATGTGCGCATGCAAGATGCACATAAATAGATACATGCATGCACACAAGTACATATAGAGAAAGTGATATATAGACGAAGAGAGTGAAAGAACTTACAATGTTCCAACAATTCTATTTGTGCTCCCCCTAGTTTCATTAATACCAACCATTCTTGCCATGCCAAAATCAGAAATTTTTGGATTCATCTCATCATCTAACAAAATATTACTAGGTTTAAGATCTCGATGTATTACTTTAAGGCGTGGATGTTCATGGAGGTAATGAATTCCTTGAACAATTCCTTCTATAATTTTATATCGCTCGGGCCAATTCAACTCTCTTGGCTTTTGTGGACCTGTGTATATATAACTAACTTGTTAGTATACAGTTGAATCAATGCGTTTATTTTTGTCTAAAACCAAATGAGTATTATTATACCAACAAAAATAAGATTCACCTCAAATAGTAATAAAAGAATGGACAATACATGAATGAAAGAATTGAAAATGATGTGATGAGTTTGGTTAGAAGGGAACAAACCAAATAAAAAGTAATCAAGGCTCTTGTTGGGAACATATTCATAAACAAGTATTTTATCTTGATCTTTCAAGCAAAATCCCAACAAAGCCACCAGGTTTCTGTGTTGAAGTTTGGCAATTAATAGAACCTTGTTCTTGAATTCTATTAAACCTTGACTAGAATTTTCAGACAATCTCTTTACAGCTATTTTGCTACCATCGGGGAAAACGCCCTGAAATCATGAACAGTTAGATAATGAGGGGGTGGGATATACTTGCAATGATATCCATATGCACACATTGATTTGATTGCATAATGAATGAAGTTACCATGTAGACTTCTCCAAATCCACCTTTGCCTATTCTATTCTCAATCGAGAACTTATCTGTTGCAGCTTCAATTGTTGCAAAATTGAACTACAATGACTCTAATGTGTCCCCTTCACTTCCAACTATAAACATAATCACATTTTAATGTAAGTACACTATAATATACTAGCTCTGGTTGTAAATGTAGGGCTTCTAAATTTTAGACTATGAACTATGTCTTACATTTAAAACTTGAGGAGCTTTTGTTTTTTTTTTTTTTGACTCAGTTGTCTTTTTAACCAAAATAAAAAAAAAATAGGATACATACAATTTTTCTTCAGAATCGCCTTATAACTCAACTGGCTCTTTTTTCTCTTCCAGTAATAAATGCCAAAACAAAAAAGCGTGATCGAGACAACACCAAGGGACACCGCTATTATGATTATTCGCGAGTGGCCTTCATTTTTTCCTGCATAAATTAATGAGTGTGAGTTAAGAATATCAATTTATACGTAGTGAACTATCTTTGTAAGAAAAATGATTAGATCCTCAATTGCATTACCTGTTATTTCTGAAACACCACTATTATCTGGGGGATATGCAGGTGGCTCTAAAACAACACTTACATTGTTATTATAAAATCGGTATAATTCAAACCTCAAGTTGCAGCTAGGATTCATGACTTGTCCTCCTTTTGTTCCAAGATAACATGACGAGATTTGTTGCCGAGCATCCTCCAGACATTTTCGACAATCTTGGCTGTTGAGGTTTGGAGTACATTGTGCAAGAGTATACAACGTTCTCAACTCATGGGCTGAAATCTTCTGTTGTTGCAAAATTCTTTGTTCCTATGGGCGTTGAGTTCAATGTCGCCATCACTAGATCATTCAATGTATACTCTAGTTGCTCCTTGAAGCCTTGCTTTTGTTTTTGAAGCATATCCGCACCACTTTCTTTATATTTAGGTTTGGTGTCAAGGGTAGAGAAGAAAGAGCGATCGGAATAGCGAACCATGCACATATCAAACCAAATGATAGCCTCCTTTGAAGAACACGTAAGGTTTAGTTCCACGATTCCCACATTGACACATACATTGCAGAGCTGAAGGGACACGTCACCCCGACATATGAAGAGGCCGTAGGCGGTGTTGGACTTGTTTCCCACCATGGTTCTGTAGAATTTGGTGATGTTGGCTGACTTGGAGAGATCTTCAAAGAGATTTTGGAGGTTGTTTAGATAGGTATCATTGGCAGTATAGTTGGCTTTGGTGGTCGAGCAGTTCTGGTGTTCAAAACTTGGACGTTCGGATTCTGTTTAACAAAAGAAACATGCCCCCATGGCCTTCACTATTAATAAATAGTTAATAAATCCTTAAATGTATTGTTAAAAAAAAATGAATCCTTCAATGAGCAAATAAAAAATATCGTACTTATTTGAATTTTTTGTTGAAAGTTTAGTTGACTTGATTTGTAGGCGCTCAATATTATATTTTAATTATGGGTAAATTGTTATTTTCCTTTTTGAAATAAGGACAACAAATCCTTTTCTTTTTTTGCACTTTACCTTTTTTCATCTGAGGACTATTTCTCAAAAATTTATTCATGTCTTCAATAAAAAAAATAACCACAATTAGCTAAAACAATAAATTAAATTAGCATAGATGTAAATATCTCCTTTGACTTGAATCCTTAACTTTTTGAAATGCAAATTGGCGACAACAATTTTTTGATCAAATATTAGTGACAACAATTTAAAGCTTGCGTGTGTTATCAAGTTTTTGGTTTCTTATATATATAATACTAATAACCATATATATATATATATATATATATATATATATATATATATATATATTTCACTTTTCGTTTATTATTATTATTATCATTATTATTTTGGAAATTTATATGCAGAGTGACAAAATTTTGAATAAATAAAAGTATTAACCATCACATAGAAAGAAAAACATAACATGCATAAAAATCAAATATGCGGGATCGAGTTACAATCCAACCACGATGGAAGGCTCCTTTTCTTCTCTCTGTTTTTGGTTCGCTTTATAAATAGTCGTAATTAACTAAAAATAAATAAATAAATTGGCAAATACGTCTCTCATTTGACTATAATCCTTAATTTTTTTTTTAAAAAAAATACAAATCAGTGACAATAATTCAAAGCTTGCGTGTGTATAAATTTAAAATTAAGCAAACATACGCAAGGCAACAAAACTTGGTGTATAAATTTGTGAAATAGAGAATAATAAATTTAAAACTGCACGATTTTATATCTAAAACATATCAAAATGTCACTCATTTAATATAGTTACAAGAATTAAAAGCAAAACACTAGGGGAATTAAGAAATTTAAGAGCAATATTGAGCATGTATATTGTAGGCACATAACCCAATAAATAGCTGGATCATCAACTCGCGCATATACAAAAGGAAAGGAAAACAAATTACTGAATTACCTTGAGAGCTTAAATCACTGGGACGCTGGTCGCCCTTATAATAAAATCGGTCTCCTTGGAATCTCAAATTGCAGCTGGGATTAAGAATTCGTCTTCCACTTATTACAGAGCCGCTTGGAATAAGTTTGATCAAGCCATATAGACACTCTACAGAATTGGGGGGACAGATCCGGCGTGCACTGTACAAGAGTGTACAGCGATTCAGCACTAGTCAAATTTACTTCTTTTGTTGCAAATCTTTTGGTAGAATTCTCTGCCGCCGCCACCGCATTATCCAGCGTCTGATTTAATTTTATATATTCGCTTTCCGAGCTGTCTTTCTGATTTGTGACTCTTAATGATCGAGATTTCATTAGTTGTTGTCGGTAAGTCAAGTTGCCAATAACATTAGGTAGTGGGTCGAGGGTGGAGAAGAAATAACGGTCGGAGTAGCGAACAGAGCACTGGTCGTACCAGATGATGGCCTCTCTGTTGTAGGGACACTCTGAGGCTATTCGACTTGTGGCATCCTGAACGCAACTTTGACACACCTCCTTGGGCACGTCGCCTCGGCACATGTACTCTCCATATACGGTGTCCTTCACATTTGGGGTGCCGACGGTGTCGTTGTAGAACTTTTCAGTATCATTGGCGTCGTTGGCCTTTCTATACAAGGACATTAAAAGAGTGTTGAGGTGGAACTGGTAGGAGCTATCGGAACTGAAGTTGTTGTTAATGGTGCAGTTGTGGTCAAAGTAAGCAGGGATGTCTTCTCCTACAGAAGAAGCGACATGGAAGGAGGTGAGAAGCACAAAATATGATACCAGTAGTTTCAGAAATGCCATATCCAAGAGGTTGTCTAGTGAATTGGCTGTCAGACGGACTCGGTTTTAGAATGTTGGAGGCATTATTAGGGGGGCAATCCCCCCAACTTTCCAAGAGGTTGCGTTCCAGTAATGGGGAAAGCTTAGCCATGGGAAGACTTATGACATTTACCATTGACTAGATAAGAATAATGATATTTTCCACGAATCTCCATTGGAAAAAATACACCTTTTAGTTTTTAGAAAATAGATTTGACAGAAAAAAATTAAAAAAATAATTTTAAAAAATGGATTTTGAAGAATAGCTTTTAAGAATGTAGAAGAAAAAAACTTCTACAAAGTTATGTTACAACCCCAAATCATGATTTTAAAGGTTAAAAGTTATCTTGTTTTTAAACAGTTAATGCTACTTCAATTTTAAAATATTTTAAAAGTGTCGTCAAACACAAACTTATGATTATGAAAATTAAGAATAACATGATTCTTAATCGTCACCCCTTCTTTGTCATTTCTCATTATTTATTTTCCCTCCTCCTTGTTTTTTTTTTTCCTTTTTATTTCTTTTATGTTCCCTCCCTCACTACTTTTTCCTTTTATTTTTCTTTTATCTCTCCTCCTTTTTTACTCCTTACCATCCACATCCTTCTCTTTTGCTTCTTCTCTTTCTTCTTTTCGTCCCTTCTTATCTCTCCTTTTCACACACACTTTTTTTTTTCACCCCAACTTTTCACACATACTTAAACAACATGAATTGGCAAACATCCTGATTTACAGTGTGTGTGTGTTTATAACACGAAATTATATTTGACATCTAGATTAGTGAGGCATAGAGATTCAAAAGAGGAATTGATTTCTAGACTTGAGCGAGCTTTGAGGATGTAAAATAGCTTCAAAGTAGAGTAACCTAATAATTCAGTTCAAAAAACAAAACAAAAAAACAAAAAAAGAGAGAGTAACCTAATAAAAGAAAACTGAAAAATTGCATTAGGATTATCTCAAACCATGACAAGGATTGAGACTTGTTATTACTTTTTTTTTAATTGCTAATGAAAATAATGTATTAATTTTATCTTGTGTCTAATGTTTCTGTAATATCCATTATTCATTTTGGTCAAACAAAAAAATAAATGAAGTCAAAAAGGCAATGGCATAGTGTAATTAAGTATAAAGTGCAATGTTATATTCTATGACCATGCTCCACCGACTTTGACCAAGATAATATCCATTTAATCATCGCTTACTACATTCATTTCGGCCAGGAACAGTAGAGAAAAGAGAAAAGCTTACAAAATTAGCAAAAGTGGCGTAGAAATTAGGAAGAAGAGAGAGAAAATGAACCTAGCCAAAATCACCTATTAAACCACCTCTTATCCAAAAATTTCTTTCACTAATATTGTTCTACACTTCGAGAGCTTCAATTCTACGGTTTCGATTTTCTCATAGAAGGAGTTTTAAGTCATTGGGTTAGCCGAGCTTCTGCTGAAATTTCGAACCGATTGTGGAATCGTGATAAAGTAAGTGTAAGTTTCGATTTGAACCGATTGATTTGAAGTTTGGTTGAGTTATGAGTATATTATGGAATCTTTTATTTTTAGCCAATTAAGAATTTTGGAGTTTCATGGTAATTTATTCACGAATATAGGATTATATGATGATTTGAGAGTATAAAAACCTAATTTGGTGGATAAATTGTGAATTGGCAAATTGTTATAATTAAAGGTAATTTTGGTATGAACAAGGCAGACCTCAGGAGTGGGAATTTGGTCATTTTAATGGTTCCATTGTGTTCAAAATGAAAAATTGTGTAGGGTAGAGGTTCGGTAGAAATTCTGGAAGCTCTAGGATTTGATTATACCGAAACTAGCAATTTGTTTGGAAAATCCTGTATGGGCAGCGAAATTGTGGCACGTTTTTGAGGTAGTAAATGATGTTGGATTACCATGAAATTTTTCAATATTAAATTAGACATAATAAGCTTTAATTTGATAGATAACACGTATTTTTTTGAATTATGTTCTAAGAGAAATGAATTTTTGAAAATGACCCTCTGATTCTGGACTTGGTTTCGGACAACAGAGACATTTGAAGCTATAAATGGACTTTCGTTTAAGGTTGGCCCAAGATAGTATTTTTGGTTGGAAATAGACATAATAAGGGTCATTTAGGCTTTGGAATCAACTCAAAAGAAGGTTCCTAGATTTAATTGTGAATTTTTGAAGATTAGTCACTATTTGTTGGGAAATCCTAAAAAATGACAAAAATGAAGGGAATATAAGCTCATATTAAATTCCTTATTAAGAAAAGGAATTTGGGAAATATGGGCACATAAAATGGACTTAGTTTAATTTACCCAAAAAGAAATATTTACTGAGGAGGAATTAATTATATTTGTATTTTGTTATTTTAGGGCTATTGTGATATTGTGCACCGGGGAAATTCATTTATATTCATGGTTGACTGTCAAGTAATAACCTTAATTCTCATATATTCTGTGTGATTTGTGTATGTATGTTTTACCTTGTATATTGCATACATTTAGTTATCATTTATTTCCGAGTACTTTGGAACCGGAATATGTTGTGTACAATAGGGCCTTGCTATGTGCCGTGCCCTGCAGTCTGTGCTGTGTGCTATTAGGACTGCTAGTTCCGGATTTGGTTGTGTGCCTTGCTGTATACATGATATTGAATTCTATATGGTTTGTGTTTTTATCCTTGTTTTTTCTTACGTGTATTGTTATACATTTTATATGAGATTAATGGTTACTCTGTGATTCACTTATGAATCCCAACCCCTTTTAAGTCCTCTGGCAGCATTTTTAAAGCGGAGCAGGGTGATAGAGGTAAGGCCCTGGAGCAGGACTAGTGAGAGGATGGATGTTGATGATATTTCTTTTGAATACTTATTTTGATTTCTTGATGACTGTAGTATTTTATTTTGACTTATCAGGCACTATTATTTGGATGACTGTATATTTTGATCCCTTCGGGGAAATGTTTATCTTTCTATATTTTTATCAGTATATTATTGTCCAAACCAGTGTATGTTCTACTCCTTATACTCCAATATGTGATGTAAATTTATCTGAGGAAAATGAGTTAGAGTTGAATATAAGTAAAGAATCACACAGCCCGCCACCCGAAAGGGCGAGGCCAGTAGGTGTGTAACAGTTTCTATATGTGATTGGCTACCACTTAGATTTCTTTATTCAATTAAATTAAGCTTGAGAAAGTTGATTTCACTGGAAAAATTATGCTAGACTTGAAATTTGAGATTAAATGGATGGTTTGTTAATAACATGGAGATATAGTTACTAACCCAACGTTGTCAAATTAAGGTGGTTAGATTATTTTCTCTTAACTGTAGAGAGATTGTGCATGTTACTTGAGGGTGTAAATTTAGTTTTAACTTGAGAAAGGTTAATCAAATGATTTTGAAAACCTTGGACTAATATGTAATGTCATTTAATCACTAATGGAGTGGTAATTATTTAAGTCTCATGAATTGCAATGGTTAGAAATAATGATATGCTCCTCTTATCTTGAAGCAAAGTTTCAATTTATTTTTCTTCAAGTTATTTTCCTTTTCTAAATTTCAAGAAATTTTAGGATATAAAATTTTTAAATGATTTTACACAACCTAATTGAAAGTATAATTGTGATGATTTATCCACTTTTGCCTTAGTTCTTGCGGGAACAACAACTTTTTATACTACTTAAAACCCTTATACTTGCGGTAAGCTAAACGACGAGCAAAAAGATAGACGGGCTTTTACTAAGTTGGAACTAAAATTTAAGAATTTAAAACTCCTCAAGCTCTATGGTACATAAAATGGGTGACATTTTGATATCTTTTGAGTTTAAAATGGTGTACTTTTGATTTTTTTAATGATTATATATTCATTGAAAAAATACTTTAAAAAAGTATACATTATTTATTTAATTTTTCTAAAAATTGTTAAAAAAAATTAAAATTTCACTATTTTATATAAAATCTGATGATTTGAAGAAATAAAAACAAAATACTTGGAAAAATTAAGAAATTTAAAGGCAGAGAGCACTTTAGAAGAGACTTATAACCCAATAGATAGCCTGATCATGAGATCATCTCCTCGCTTATATTCAAAGGGAAAGGGGAAAAAATAGTGTCATTACCACTTGAAAGATAAAATCACTGGGAGGGGGTGGTTGCCTTTATAATAAAGTCGGTATCATCGGAATCTGAAATCGCAGCTAGGATTCTGAATTCTTCCTCTGGGTACAGTTTCGTTGCTTGGAATAAGTTTGATGAAGCCATATAGACGCTTGCTGCAGAAAGGAAATTTCCATATGACTTCCAGTTTCCCAAGCAGAAAGCTTTTCCACAGCAAGCCTAAAGTATTTAATGATGTAATTATACCCATAATATATTAAAAATTGAACAATTCTCACCCCAAGTTGCTAACTGAACCATTGCTGTTGCTACTATTCATCATCTTCATCAAGTCCACGCTACACCTTATATAAACATGCTTACATATATACTACTACCTTGCATATTTAATATAAAAGTCAATTGATTTTTATAAGATATTAAAGAAGTTAATTAAATTAAATTAAATTATTTATATTTATTGTTTTGTTCAAATTAATTTTCTTTACTTATAAGATAATATATAACATAATAATATACAACATATAATATAATTAAGTATTTATTTTTCTTAATGTCTCTAAAAAAAGTCAAACAACTCTTATACTAAAACAAATAGTTAGTATCAAGTTTGGCCAGTCAAATCCACCCTAGTCATCCTCCATCTTATACAATCTCGTTACAGTAACGTGTAACATCCCAAATTTTGAGAGTTGTAATTTAATATTTTATAGGGAAATTAAATTATGAAACTTGGGCTAAAATAATTATGAGAATAATTATTGGAAATTAAGGTTTAATTTCCCTTGATTTATTTTTAGGAAAAATTAAATCCAAAGAATATTTGTAAGTAACAAGTTTTAGGCCTAAATATTATGGAATAAATATTTTAAGGCCTAGGAAAAAATTAATTGGGGAAGAGAAGAAAAATCCTTATATGAAATTAAGGATTTATTTCTAACATTTATCCAATATTTGCAATTAAATCTAAATTGCAAATAAAGTAATGTTTTTGTTAAAAAAAAAAAAGGAAGAAAACAAATCCATCTTTCAGCCCATATCATTAACCCACTTCGGCCCATATAGCCCAAGAACCAATTAGTTACCTGTTGCCAAATGAGATGCATATTAGCCTTGATCCAAAATGCAAGGCATCAACAATGAATCAGTTCATATCAAAAAAAAAAAAAACAATGAATCAGTTTTTTCCCCCTCTTCCCCACCCAACCGAAAAGAAAGCCAGAGAAAGCAGTCAGGAAAGAAAGAGAAACACGGATAGCATTTATTAACAGCAGAAGATATACTTATCCGAGAGCACAGATTCAGACGCACACCATACCTCCAGTCTTTTCCTCGAGCCTCACCCACGTTTAATATTCTGCAGTAAGCAACTTCCTGAACCAACGGTCCCTTGCTCGGACTGGATAATTGGACCCCTATATATACGTCTCTGCTCCTTCATTTTTCAGACATGCAAAGTGAGAGACGGAGAGAAGAACCGAGAGTAAAAAGAAAGGGAGAGTCTGAGAGTAACCGAGAGTGAGAGGAAGTTGGAGAAGTCTTTACTCTGTTCTTTTCGCTGAAAACAGAGCAAGAAAATTACCTTTAGAGCATGAAGAATGAAGGTATTTGTTGAGCTTTTCTCTTCTCTCATTCCCTCCGTTTTCTGTTATGTTTTCGCATAGAAGAAGGATGAAGCTAAACCTTAGAGATCAAATGTAAAACTTCCTGAAGAACTAAACAAAAACTGAAAACTGAAATTAAGATGGTGGGGCTGTTGGACAATGAAGAGAAAACACGGAACCTATATGTGTGTAATAGTGACTGTTTTGGAAAGAAAAAGAAAGAGGAAACACTGAATAAAGTGTTGATTTCTTTTCTTCGCTGTCTTGCATGGTCTTGTGAGCATAGAAACATTTTGCTGTTATATCATTTGTCTGAAAACGCTGCTGATCTGTTAAAGGGAAGAAGGAACAAGATAAGTTACTTTGTATTCTTATAAACCTATAAATATGTGTGATCGTGGTTTTAGCTTGCTGTCATGGGGAGAGGAATGAATAAAAACCCAGCTGAGCCTATATAACTTAAAGGGAAGGAAAAAGAGTATGAATAAATATTTGCATGTAAATTATCTTGCTTGTATCTGTGTGAAAAGAAAAAAAAAATGTGGTTGGTTCTGGATTAAAAGGGAAAGAAATTATTTTTCTTCTATATCTATATCTATGTTATGGCGTGGTGCATGTTGGGGTTGGTTGAGAAAGAAAGAGAACTTTTAATATACACATACATAAGGTGGCTGTGTATCAAGGAAGAGGAGGAGTTGCTGCACTTAGGTATATTTATGTATGTTATTCACTGTGTGTGTGCCGTGAGTGAGAAGGAGAAAAACTTTTGGAAACATGAATATATATATGTATGATGGGTACGTGGTTACTGTTTGTGAGGAAGGAAAATATGTGTTTTTGTATGAGAAACACTAAAATACTTAATAATAATTAGCATCATTGACAAGGTTGGTCTTTATTAATTTTAATGGATTAAATAAAAATATTAGATTATATTTTTGTATGATGATGAACATTTATTGATTTTGATAAATAAATTATTGATAAGTAATTAATAGAAGTTAATGTTAATTAAAGAGGGTTAATAATAATTTGTAATATCAGAATAAATAGAGGGAAATTAGTATCAATATTAGGATGATAATAATAACAAATAATGTTATTATTATTAGGAAAGAGTGATAATGACAAATAATAGATGGGGAAATTATTATTATTATTATTTGGAATAATAATAATAATAATAATAACAACAACAACAATAACAACAATAAAATTATTATTATTAAGGGAAATATTAACTAACTGAAAGAGTTAGTAATAATAAATGATGAATTAAAAAGGATATAAATGGAATAAAATTTACTAGGGGTATAGGGTCAGGAGTGGCAAGGCCATCTCTTAGGATGTTGATGGTAAGAGAATTAACACGGTGATGATATTATAGGATAATCGGAAAGGTTGGATCCAGTACCGAAAGTGAAACGTACCACTAGCACCAAGGTCTAAGGTTCGGACGCGTACTGTAACTCTAATTTTTATGCTACTTGTATGCTTTATATGTGATGAGATGATTCATATAGTCATGGACAAGATTGGGTCTTGGGTCATGAACTGTGGCTAAAACTGGGTCTTAGGTCATCATTTTTAAATATATTCAGCTAATTTGAAAACGGGTTACAATCTTGGTAATGTCATATAGATGTTTTCCTAGCGTTGAGGACACGCCGGCGACGTAGCACTGGTTTATGTGCAAACTATGTGGACCTTACATGGAATGTGTGCTATGTAGAGGTGAACCTTACATGGGCTGTGTGCTATGTAGAGGTATTGTTGATATATGAACCTTACATGTGTTGTGTGCTATGTTTGGTTATATGCTGAATTATAAATGAATATCTGTCATGCATATACTGTTTATACTTAAGCATACGTTTAACTGTTACCTGAGATTCAATGGGAATTGAATCTCAGAATTTTACCCTAGCTTCATGATCAGGAGGATCGGGAGCATGAGAAAGGGGTAAGCAACGTGCATAAAGTTTCGAAAGGAGTTGCATTTTGGAATAGTATCAAGTAGAAGTTGTTGAACCTTTCGGATTACGGTAATCTAACACGTCAACCGAGATCACCACAGTGAATGTAAGTTGTATCATGCTTTTATTTCTTTGAGAATTTTAATTAATCAGCATATGTCTGCACATATGAAATCAGTTACTCAGTCGTCCAAATGCCTAAGTACGCTCTCTGTTGTGTTCTATTCTGATCTGTTAACGTCTACACTCTGACAAATATACGTGAATTAGTCTAATAAGAACCCTATGGCCATAATTGGACTTCATAATACACTTAGGAAATAGGGGCGTTACATAACGACCTTGTCCTTGTTGAGAAAGCTGGAGTTTGATATATCTAGTTTATATTAGAGAGCACCATTTCTACTCTGGGAATGCACTTTTAGCTAGAAACCGGCGGCTTCTTTTTCTCTAGTGGATCAGGAAACCTAAGATATTTGGATGGACCATTGAATGGTGAAGAAGGAGCTATCAACATAAAAGTAGCCGGAACGGTTAGTTTTGAAATTAATTAGACTGATTTGTTCTTGAAGATTTGACTCATTTGAGCCAAGGTGCAGCACGGAAATGATGAAAATGATGAACAGTGACATCGGTGAGGCAAGAGATAATGATATGTGGTTGGGGTTAAGGTATCCTCCTAAGCCACCATTTTTCTCTCTTCTCTCTCCTGTTCGCCTCTGCATCTTGCGCTCGCCTTCAACTCTCGCTGACGGCTTGTGATGAACAAGCCGCCAACAAGCCTATTTTTGCTGCCACAAACAAGTCAGAGATGTTGTTTGGAGTTCAGATTTGTTATCTATGATCCTCTCACTTTGAATTTTGTCGGTTGTGGCTTTATCTCGTCCTTGTGGCGAGTCCTTTTCTCTCATTCTCCAGAGATCTGCCAAGGTGAGAGTTATTTGCTTTCTATTCATTTTCTTGTGGTTTTGGGTTTTGTGGTGGTGTTCTTGTCTTAGAAAATAATCAGATCTGTCAGATATGTTTTCAAATCCTCTTAGTTGGATGGCTGTTTGGACGTTATAAGGTCCGATTATCTCTTGGTAGGTTAGATTTGCATTCATAGGGCAAGATCTAAAGAGGTGTTTTTTGGTGTGTCGTTGAGGTCACCGGACTTGTTTGATCAGAGGAGCAGATGTGTTCTTCAGGACATTAAGGGTCTTTTTTCTTCTAAGTTTACTGGTTTCTTTACCCTAAGATGGGGTACCCAATTAGCTTATTTAATTGTAGCTATTGCTTATAAGATTATGTGCCCTTTGGGGTGAATTTTCCAACCAACACTCTTGCTCATCACTTCTAACCTTGGGTTTTGAGGAGGTCGATTATGTCCATGATTCTACTTCAGCTCTTATATTTTTAATGTACGGTCCTTGGCTATTATTGTATCCCGTTTGTTTTATTGTCATTGTTGTTGTGTTTGTTGTCTGTTTTAGCTTTATTTGTGATTGTTTTTATGGATTGTATCTGTTTTCAATATATATATATATATATATATATATATATATATATATTAGGGTTGTCCAAAAAAAACTATATCAAATGATAAATAGTGACTATAATATCGTTCCATCGTAATGACTAAATAATTTAGAATCCTTTAAATAAATAATAGTAATTAATTAAGTAAGTTAACAAACAGAGAGAGAAATAATTGATACTAATCTCATTGTTATATTTAAACTTAGTTGAGCCATATCGAATGAAATCTAGAATTTTTGGAGCATACATGTCTCTTTATCAGGTTTTGTGGAAATATAATCCCAAAATTTTAGGCATTCAATGTAGATGTGATAGGATTTAAGTTTCAAATTAATCGATTGTAGAATATTCTTCCCTGATTTTCGGCCACTCATCTACTTGACCAAGACATGCACAGAGTTGTATAAAATTATAGTCCTTCATTTTTCACCAGTCCAGCTGCACTTTACCCATCTCGATAGTCCTTCATTTTTCACCGGTCGAGCTTCGTCTCTCATGTCGCCACCACGATCTCACGTCCCGTCGGTGAAGTTCCCGCAATCTGAGGTTGGAAGGACTGTCGCCAGCCATTCTTGGCCTCGTCGGTGAGGTCAGTGAGTTCTTGGCCTCTTTTTCTTTCACAACGATCAATCTCGTCGCTGCAGTTCTCGCCGATTCGAGCTTCGCCGGACTCTGTTTCTCGAGGTCCATAGATACACTGTTTCCTTCTCGAGGTTCGGACCGTTGCCGCCGCCATTCAAAGAACTCACCGGATATCTGGTTTTTTTTAATCTGTTTCTCAGTGAGAGTCCTGCGCCAAAACTTCTACCTTTCTCTTCCTTGCCGTTTCCATGTACGTGGGTGGGTGCACGCGAAAGTTCCTTCCTTTTCCTCCTCTTATGCTCCTCCAATCCTTCTCCATTCTCCCTGTTGCTGTCAGATTGTTTGACTGCACTGGAATCAAGAAAGAAAATTTCTAGAAATTGCTCGGCTATATCTTCCTCTTTACTTGGCGCCACTAATCCCTATCCTCTGTCATTGATTTATGTGCGCTGCAATCCTCTTGATTCTTCACTCTCAAATGGTCCCTGCATCTTTGCTTTGTGCCTGCGTGAATAATTTAGAGGTCCACCTATTCAATATCTCATTCCTCCGTCAACTCTTATGTGAGTGGTAAGCTTGGAGTCCTTTCTTTTACTTATGGGTATTGCCCTAGGATTTTTGAATCGGATGAATAAATTAGATTTGGATATTGGTTCATTTTATAATGACCAAATCTTGTTAAGAAATTGGTATTGGGGGGCCTTGTGATTTGAAGATTAAGAAGTTTGATGAACTTGCTTGAATGCTGATGCACACAACATGTTGGATGAAATGTGTAATATGCGAATTGTTGGTCCATGTTGAAATTTAATTATGAGAACGGCAATTATTCTCTATAGTGAATTTTGGAAATGAAAGTAAGAAATTGTTAGAAATGTATTTAATTTATAATTTAAATGTTAAGTTGGTATATTCTTATGTTAGCCTTCAAGGGGCATCTAAAGTGTTTGATGACATGTTTAAGAGAAAATATGGAGTATAATCTTTATTGATAGTTAACTTTATTGGCGATAATTTTGTTTGGGTTATGAATGGTTTAGCATTGTACTTTTGTATTGGTAAGAAAATAAGAACAAAGACAGGACTTTAGTTGGTAGTCATCAATGAAAAGTATTGTATTGATTAAATAGGGAAAATGAGTGTTGTTACTGTTTAACGACCAAACTTAATATAAAAACCTATTTGATAAATATGTTGGGATTTGGGAGGATTACGGGTGTAGCTAAAATGTATAAGAAGATGATGGAAGGTGGTGGAAGATTTATGAAGCTTGTTCTTCTACTTAAATCTTCAACTACGTTATAGCCAAGGTAATGAAATTAAAGATATCTATGTTAAGCCTCATGGCGTTGCAGCTACTAGTTCATGCGGAAAGTGTTGCAACATAACTGAAGACTTTGACATTGGTTTTCATTGATTAAAGTATGTTACAAGTTAGTTAATGATTATAAGCTCGGGTTAAAGTTGAGTAAAGATTGGAGTATAGACTTTGGAGTGAGAATTCAAAAATTTAATCAAATATATATTACAACCTACACTTATTTAATTATAAAATAAATACTCATCAAATGTAATGTTATATAATACTCCCTCCAATCCTCCTAATTATAGGACAACATTTGAGAGTTGGTTTTGGTTCTAATTATAGGACAAAATTTAAATTTTTGTTAATTTCTTCCTAAAACACCCCTATTTTATTCTCTCAAATGTGTTTAGTTTTTGGTAAGTATGTAATATCCAGATAATTATTTATCTTAAATATCATATTTCCATAAATAATACCTATCTCAAATAGGTGAATATGTGGTCTCAAATTTTGGTGTTATATTTATTTTTATTCCTAGACAATTTTCCCTAGAATTAAAAAGCCTAAAGACTAATTTTTCTAAATCTTATTAAGGATCATAAAATATCCTAAGATTATCATAATTTAGATAATCTTAATTATACCATTTTAGCATTTAAAAACATCAAATGATGATAAAACCAATTAGAGGAAATTAGCAACAATTATTGGGCAATTGAAATTGCAATAACTGAGATATTTTAGTAATTTTTTAAATTAATTAATAATTAATTTAAAAAGATGATAATTAAGGAAATATCAATTAAATTAAGGTCCAAATGATATTTAGAAGCTAAGATTAACATACAAGGAGTTTTTAATCATCAAAATTAAATTAGAAACTTGTCAAATTTTGGTAATTAAGCCTAATAACTCCTAAAGCACTATATTAGCAATAGTAACCAAGGATTAATTAATTCTTCCTTTAACTAATAAAAGTGGTGAAAATTTTTAATTAAAGAATTAAGAAATTATATTAATCCTTAAATCCTAAATCCTTGTGAATTTAAATCCACCAATAAGGGTCTTTGGGTGTAAGAGATATTTGTGAAAAATGGAAGAGGATAAAGGAGAGAGAAAGGGAGGGAGGCATGTGTGTGTGAGTTGTGAGTGTGTGTGCGCCTAAGTGTTGTGCATGTGTGTGTGTGTTGTGAGCCTAGTAAAGGTGAGAGAAAAGTTGTGAGTGTGTGTGTGTAGTGGAGGAAAGAGAAAAGATGAATCTAAGAGTTAAAAACCATTGAGATTAATTCAAGACACAAGTAAATGAGAATCCATAGAATTTAAATCATATCTTGAAATATATGAACTAAGTATTAAATATAAGTAGATATTTGGAACCAGTAAATTATGGGCTCGAACTTGGCTATTCCAAAAGGCATTTTCGTATACTTTTGGGATTAATACCTAAGTGATTTAGGAAGTTTCAGAGAACCATTAATAAAGTCATAAAATGAAGATTTGTAAAGTAGAGTTAGATCTTGAATAAAAACACCAACTTGTACCTAACTAAATTAACATTTGGAGTAACTAAAAGATGAAGCAAAATATCTAAGAAGGGGGGGGGGGTGGCGTTTTTGAAAGAGGTGTAAGGGCAAGATTAAGACTTCTTTACTAAGTTTAAATCCAATGGTTAGAATGGAATTAAAGTTGCTAGGTAGTTAACTCATGTTTTGCTATAAATAGGAAGCTCCATGCTTCATAATTCCTCACCAATTGACAAGCTAGAAACCAAAAATTTGAGAGTGAGGAAGTGAGTGGAGAGGCTTCAAGAACAAGAAGCAAGGTTCTTCAAGAGATAAGGAAGCTTTTAGTTTTTAGTTCTTAGCTTATATAGTTTTAGTAGAAATATTATTTTGATCTTTAATCTTCCAATTATATTTTTTTATGTTTTTATAGCTAAAATTTTATTTATTTCGAAAAATTGGTGAAGTAGAAGTTATAGCAAAATTTTTGGAAGATTATGATCAAAATAGTGAAGTTCTGGCGAAATTTCATTGGTTAACAATTTCAGGAGCCAGTAGCAAAAACACTAGTATTTTATGAAGAAAATGAGGTTCTAAAATTCTGAATAAATTCATGGTTAAAATAGACATATAGGGCTTTTGAAATATACCCAGAGTGTGTCATTTGAAGTTTTGTGCAAAGAGATAAAAATTCCTAAATATAAGCCACGTTTTCTGGAGAAAATTATGGGCAGAGGTTGAAACCTTTAAAATTGGGAATTGTTCTTGAATTCTGGGTAAGTTCCAGTATTTTTCCTAGAAAATAGATATCCCAAGGATTCCGGGAAATTTTACGAATCCTCATTTCAATTTTTCTAGAATTAGTTATGGTTTTTCAAAGTTAAACAAAATTCTGCCCAGAAATGTTAAACCAGCGTTTTCCCGAAATTTTGTAGGAATAAATAAAAAATAAATCCACCAAGGGCAAAATTGTTATTTGTGGCCAAGATATCTCTTGGAATAATATTTTTGAATTAATAGAGGCGTTATTACCCTTATAGGATATCTGTGATCGCATTCCGACCGTCAAAACGTACCGAAACTCGATAACAAAGGTATAGACGCGTATTGTAACCTTAACTCTTATGTTTATGGTATGCTTATATATGATAGTTGTACTCATATGCTAAGACTTTATCTTGAATTGCTCTTTAAACATTAAATTAAATACGGGTTATGATCATGATAACGCCGTTAAGTTTTCCTAGCGCTGAGAACATTATAGGCCATCATGGCACTGGTAGATATATAAGATGACAAATAATTATATCAATATATGTTGAAATCATAGCGCCAAATATTTTGAGTAAAATCTTGCAGCAATAATGTGCACGCTCAAGATACACATAAATAGATACGCACGCGCCTGCAAGTACATATAGAGAAAGTGATATATAGATGAAGAGAGTGAAAGAACATACAATTTTCCAACAATTCTATTTGTGCTCCCCTAGCGTTACACAACAGTGAGAAGCACACCAGTGTGATGCTCACTATATTCGCCCAACTCATCAAGAGCCTCCATCTCTCCATCAGCTCTAGCATTTTAAACTTTGCTAATTCTGCTCTTGACATCGCCATTTTATCTGAGGTATTTATACATTCATCTATACACACTACTATCTCTCTCCCTCTCTCTCACACTGAGCAAATTTGATAAGGGATATCTATAAGTTGAAAACTTATTAGACGGTTACTGAAAAATCCTCATTACAAAGTGGGTGCACAAAATAGAAGTGAAGGAAGTTGTGAAAAAACTTCGATTGGCCCTGATGGAGACCTCTCACAAGCAATGTAATAAAAGTGATGCCAGTTCAACCATAATATTTTAAAGCGTTAAAGAAATTTTGAATAAGAAATAGGAAGGTGATACTATTATGCTTATTACTTCGCTTTTTAGAAAATAACTTACAGCAAATAAATTTTTACGAGGTAAGATGACCTTTTAAAAAAAAAAAAAAAAAGGAAGAGGCCTAATCTTTTTAGGGGACGATTAGAAGATTTGCTGCAGTGGGATATAGTTTGTGAGTAGATTTTGCTCTTAAATGTGAGATCACTTTTCATTTTATTTATCTTTTTTAAGTTAATTTGTCTAATTTATAAATTTTTATATAATCTAATGGCACTTATAAGTATTTTAGAAAGATTATGTCACATATGTTATAATTAAGTAATTTTTTTTGTTTCCTTATTCTACTCAAATTGATATATAGGTCTTACATTGAGGAGAATACATAAGTTTGTGGGTTCAAATCCCACCGATATGAAGACCTTATTAGTAGACGATCTATAAGTATCTTTGTAAGTGCTTTTGAGCTTGGAGATATGCCCTAGCCTTGCTGAGCCTTCAGGATCCAACTCATCTAAACTTTTAATTATCCAAAAAAAAAAAAAAAAAGAAAAAAAGAATAAGAGTATTGCTTTTGTATTGAAGATTAACATAGTCTAGAAAATACCTTATGATTAGAAACGGCTAAATAGTTGAACAATCCATGCATATATTGCAAAGGATTGATGCTAATACTATAAATACTCCCTCCAGTCCTTAATGTATGATTTAATTGGGGAATTGTTCTTGATTCTAAATGTAAAATCTATTTTTTAAGTTTGTCAATCTTCTTATAATTTACCTCTATTGATTGATGGTCTCTCAATAATGATCAAGTAAGAGAAAAATGAAAAATAATTAATAGTATTTTAAATAAAACTAGTCATACTACCTTTGGTTATAAATATATAACTAGTACAATTTGCATTATAAATTATGTCATATATTTATGACCAGAGGAGTATTAATTAACCTAACTAATTTCTTTAATCTCATCAAATTCGATAAATAGATCTTACATTAAAAACCAGAAAAACCAGAAGTAATATATCCGAGTGGAGCTTAAGAAGAGAGAGAAAAGAATTAAACATGAACAAAGAAGGCGTGACTCGTGACTCAAGAGCTGCCAGAGGGTGTGAGGACAAGAATTATACAATAATATATATTGATTGAAAGGATGTAATACCCCAAAAAATCTTTTTTAGCATAACCACTATATTTTGATAAAAAATACATATTTCTAATAGGTGAATATGTGGTCTCAAATTTTGGTGTTGTGTTTATTTTTATTCCTAGGCAATTTTCCCTAGAATTAGAAAGACTAAGTTTTCTAAATCCTATTAAGGGTCATAAAATATCCTAAGATTATCAAAATTTAGTATATTATACTATTTCAGCAATTAAAATCATCAGAGGATGATAAAATCAATTAGAGGAAATTAGTAACAATTATTGGGCAATTGGAATTGCAATAATTGAGATACTTTAGTAATTTTTGAAATTAGTTAATAATTAATTTATAAAGGTCATAATTAAGGAAATATCAATTAAATTAAGGACCAAATAATATTTAGAAGCTAAGATTAGCATACAAGGAGTTGTTAATTATCAAAATTGAATTAGAAACCTTGTCAAATTTTGGTAATTAAGCCTAGTAACCCCTAAAGTACTATATTAGCAATAGTAACCAAGGATTAATTAATTCTTCATTTAACTAATAAAAGTGGCGGAAATTACTAATTAAAAAGTGAAGAAATTATATTAACCCTTAATCCTAAATCCTTGTGGAAATTACTAATAAGAGATTTTTCTTCTAGAGTTGTGGGAACAATTAAAAATATAAGTGGATAATTAAAAATTAAGAGGGGGGACGGTTTTTGTTGCTTGGGGAACAAGAAGGAAGTCAAAAATTAACTAAAGTAAATGATGGCTTGAAATCCGAAAGGAAACTTGGGAAGCAAGTAAAGAAACTTGGGGAGCAAGTAATTTTTAATCAAATACAAATCAAGGAGAATTCGTAGGAATTAAATCATATCTTGAAATATTGGAACTAAGTATTAAATATAAATACATATTTGAAACCAATAAATTATGAGCTTTAACTTGGCTATTCCCAAAGTCATTTTTGTATACTTTTAGGATTTATACCTAAGTGTTCAAGAAGTTTAAAATCACCATAAATCTAGTCATAAAATTAGGCTTTCAAAAGTGAAATTAGATCTTGAATAAAAACACCAACTTACACCTAACTAAATTAGCATTTGGAGTAATTAAGTAATGAAGCAAAACATCCAAGAAATAGGAGGGGAGGTGGTGTTTTTTTTAGAAAGGTGTAGGGGCAAGATTTTTCCTTCCTCACCAAGTCAAAAACTAAGGGCTAGGATCATGTAGGAATTGCTTGATGGCTACTTCTCCTTTGGCTATAAATAGAGGTTTCATCCAACACAAATTCTCACCAATTCCTCAAGGCATAGGCTGAAATTTAGAGAGTAAGGGAGAGAGTGTAGAGGAACTTCAAGAAGTAAGAAGCTAGTGTTCTTCAAGAGATAAGAGAGCTTTTGTTTTTTTTTTTTTTAAGTTCAAGTTCTTAGTTATGAAGTAGAAATACTAGAAATGTTGTTTTGGTCACCAATCTTCCAATTACAGTTTTATTTTCATTTTTTTTATGGTTTCCAATGACTTTATTTCGAAAAAATGATGAAGTAAGAGTATGACAAAAATTTCCGGAAGATTATGATCAAAACAGCGAAGCTCTGGCGAAATTTCATCGATTAGTGTTTTCTGGAGTCAGTAGCAAAAACGTTAGTATTTTATGAAGAAGATGATGCTCTAAAATTCTGAGAAAATTCATAGTGAAAGTAGACATCTAGGGCTTTCCAAATATATAAAGTTTGTGTTATTTGAAGCTCTGTGCGAAAAGATAAAAATCTCAGAAGTTAAGTTATGTTTTCTGGGCGAAAATCTGGGCAGCAGTTTGAATTGTGGAAACTGGGAATTATCTATGAGTTATGGGTAAGTTCCAGTATTTTTCCTTGAAAGTAGAGATCTCAAAGATTCCGGGAAATTTTACGGATCCTCGTTTTGATTTTTCTGAAATTAGTTATGATTTTCCAAAGTTAGACGAAATTCTGCCCAGAAATTCTGCACCAGCGATTTTTCCGAAAATTATGGGGAAATAATTGAAAATAAATCCTTCAAGGGTAAAACTGTCAATTGTGGCCAAGGTGTCTCTTGAAATATTGTTTGAGAATTAATTGAGACGATATTACCCTTTTAGGATAGACTGTGCACGTGTTCCGACGCTAAACGTACCCAGAAATCTGTCAAATCAAGATACGAACGCGTATTGTAACATTAACTTTTATGCTTATGGTGTTATATATGATAGTTGTATTCACATGTTGAAACTCTGTTTTGAAAGTTGCTCATGATATATTGAATACGTGTTATAGTCTTGATAACACCGTTGAGTTTTCTTAGCGCTGAAGACACGATAGGCCATCGTGACACTGGTTATGTACAGACTGGGGTAACATACATATTGCAGTGGCTGTGTTATGTTACTTGTTGTTATGATTTTGAAAGTTATCATTGTGTATTTATTTTTGTGATACCTGTCATATATTGTTTACATAAGCATGAGGTTAACCGTTACCTGAGGTCCAATGGGCATTGGACCTCAGTCTTAATGAATAGTACAGGGAAGAAACCGAGATAGAGAAGGTGCCGGTGGAAAGAGCCGTGAAGAGGAAGTGGTCGAAGATGAAGGTCAGTAGAAGTTATTAGGACTTAGTTTCTGGCAGAGTATTCTGGCACGGATTTAACAAAGTTATTTCAGACTATTTGGTGCTTAAACTAAGGAAGGGTTCATCGGTGGGTTGTCACAAGTCGCTATAGAGTTGGTGAGACTCCCATTAGATTGAACACCGACCTGACCAAATTGTTTGATTAACTGATGTTAAGTTCCAAGTCATAGGTCTCATTTAAGACTTTCTTTATCCAAGAATTGTATTTAATCTCTGTAAATTGTATCACATGAATATTCCTTCGGGATATTTAATATATCAGCTTATGTCGAGGCATCATCATATGTCTGGGCATTTTATATCAGATACTCATTGTCCGAATCTTAGCGCACGCTATCCACTTCCGCAGTACTCTAAGCTGTAGTATCTCAAACTTTGTTAATTTTTTTAAAACTAAGTGTCGACCGACACGATTTTTGAATATGGAATTTGGGATGTTACAAAGGAGACAAACATGGCTTTTAGATAAATTTTATTATTTTCTTCCAATAATATTATAGGAAAATGACACAAAAAGAACTTTACAAATAGTAAGGACAAAAAGGTGTTTCGAATATTCATAATATCATAGAGGTGTTATGTTTGATTTGTCCTTTTTAAAATTAATAGAAAATGACCAAAAGCCTCAAAGATACACACACACACACACACACCCACACACACACACACACACACACACACACACATATATATATTATATAAAAAAGCAACGCCCACCTTGCCGACCACCGACGACCAATGACTGCCAGTAACACACCCTTGCAAGTAGTGGATCTCCAGTGGCCGGGTAGCCAGTGGTGGAGCTCTGGTGAGAACAATTATTAAAAAAGTCAGGAGATTTGTTAAAAAATTCATGACAATTCATTAGATTTTAACAACTTTAGCTTACCAAGTAACAAATCTATATTATCATGTTTTCACAAGCTTATTAAGAAATTCATAATATTTCATTAGATTTTAATAACTTTCGTTTATCAAGTAACAAATCTAAACTATTAGGTTTTTTTACATGTTTTGTTTAGGAATTCATGACATTTTATTAGATTCAAAAAACTTTTGTTCACCGACTAACAAATTTACGCTATCAAGCTTTTCATAAGTTTTGTTAAGAAATTCACAACATTTCATTATGTTTTAAGAACTTTCATTTATCGAGAAACAAATCTAAACAAAAGTTATCAAAACATAATAAATAGTCGTAGCTTATAAGCATGACATCCCCAGTTCGGGACTTGCTAGTTTCTGCAACAAACAGGCAACCCCATCTTCTTGGTTATCTTATTATTCTGTCTTTCGATACCTCAACTATGATACCAGTGACCACCATGATGATAACGCTGGTTATAAGAAACATGAACCTGCAAACACGCGTGCTTCATCGCTAAAATGAACTCCGGGGAAAAAAAAAATCAGAGAGTCAAAGGCCCATCAAAAGATAAGGAAGAGCAGAAGTTCATCTGAGTCATTGGATCACATAATGTCTGAGAGAAAAAAGAGACAACAACTCTCTGAGAAGTTTATTGCGCTTTCAGCTACAATTCCTGGCTTGAAGGTCAGATAATTCATTCACTTTTCAAAATATGCCCCTCATTTAAACATTACTACTTTATATATGTATATATAATATTCATCGGTTTTATTGGGCTCAGTATACTTAACACTGAGGGTAGATATCATTGTTTAAGGATTAACGCTGTGTTTGGATAGAATGAAAAGTATGAAAAGAGAGAAAACTATAGTAAAGAAAGCAGTAGGCGCCTATTGGGGCAGTAAGCAAAAATTAGAGGTTAACTTATACATAATCCCTTAAACTTTGAACCATGTATAGATAACTTTTGAAACTTTATCAATGTGAAGATGGACAAGGTGTTTTAGAAAAAATAAGTCGTATTAACTAACTCAACTAATTTCTTTAATATTATCAAATTAAATAAATATTTCTTATATTAAATACCGGAGGGAGTATGCCTGAGGTGACCGTGGAGTGTGAGGAGAGAGAGGAAATAATATAAAAGGAAAAAGGAACGCGTGACTCGTGTGACTCATGACTCATGACTCATGAGGGAGAGCATGAGGACAATAATCATACAATAATATATATCGATTGAAAGGAGGCAAACGTGGCTCATAGATAAATTTTATTATTTACTTCCAATAATATTATTTTATCAACTTCTAAATAATACTATATTAACATACACCTTACACACACACAATTATTTTAGAAGGTATTTTTATTTCATATTCTTTTTTTGTAACACTTGAAATTTTTATATATTAGTATATATTTTCAGTCATAGCAGACTCAAAGTTCTAAAAATAGGATATGATATAACTCGGGACCTCTCACCTATAAATGAACTTTCAAAGGTCACCAAATTACGGGTCATTGGCAAAACGCCTTATATTTTGTATAAGATAAAGTTATATATACATATATTTCTATTGTTTGATGTGTTTATATTATAAGCCACTCCTAACATATTTCATTGGAATTGAGGATTCTTTTTCTCAAAAATTCAAATATAACTTTAAAACCCATTAACTCTGTATAAAATCTTAAAAAATTTCCAACTTACAATTGATCATAATGGATATGGTTTTCATACATTATACCCGTATCCCTTATGATCATATAATAGATGCTTGAAGTCATACTCCTCCTTTCTCTTTGTCTTTTGGCGGGAAGGTAGGTGCTCGCATATTTCATCAAATCCTAACTCCTTCCTATTTTCATGTGAACTGCTGAGAGAACCCTAGTCCTTTCCTCTTTCATGTTCACAGGCATAGCTAAGTCTCAGAACGGAGGAGCTCAAAAAGGCTTCATGATAGGACACTGCAAATGAAACTCACGAGCTGGCCTCTCTGGTCGCCATCGCGGCCATCGACCTTAAGCTTAGGCATGCACGTTCAACGGTGATAATGGCAGGATCCTCAAACACATAAGTATGAAAATGGATTGAGTGTCAGGACCAATCCATCGTCTCTAATTTCACATATCAAAAGCCTTGCCAGACGAAGAAGATTGGGAGCGATTCAGAAAAGGCAAGGAGCTGCGAAACAACCTGTTCATTTAATTTGGGAATCTCCAACTGTACATACGTAGCCGCAGGTAATATCTTCCCACTAGCTAGCTTGGTTCGATTTGTGATGATTTGATATTGGTTTATTTCTTTTAGGATATGGATCATAAGAACGATTTCTTCAATGAACTCAACCCTCATGCCACCGCCTCAAAGCTGAAGATGATGATATATCATCAAGACACAATATCTTCTTGTGAAACAATGAGCTCTGATGATAATTCTTTTCAGAATTAATAATCAACAAAGCATTGCCTGAGGTTGAGGTTGAAGCAAGAGTCTTACACAACGAAGTTCTCTAAATTTATTGCCATATATAACTTGTCATTAGCCGTTGTAAACTTATCATTGGTTGTTCTAAACTTGTTATTGGGGCAAAACTGTACTTTCATGTTTAAAATTAATAGCACCAAGGTCTTTGGGAGTTCACTGTAATTTGATGATATTAAGGGACTTTATTGTAAGTAATTATTTTAACTGGGATCTGGTTGCAATTTTTCTAATCTATTATTCCCTCTGTCCTTCCTTAACTGGAAAGTAAAGTGCTCGCATATTCCAACGGTCTTAATTCCTTCCTATCTTATTTGGACAGCAGAGACAAATCCCTAATTCCTTCCTATCTCTTCCCTAAAGCCTTCATTATCGGACATTGCAAATGGAACTCGAGACCTAGCCTCTGTCGTCGTTGTCACCATCGCGTCCTCGACCTTAAGCTTAGCCATGCCCGTTCAACTATATAGAATAGATCTAGTGGCAATACCATCCATATATATTATCTCTAATCTCTCATCCTAGCTTGCTAGCTCCTCAATACTCAAAAGCTTTGAGCTAGATCCAGAAGAAGAAGATTGAAAGCGATCAAGACTGAGTTTGAAATAAATACTGCGAATCAGAAAAATCTGGAAGAGCCTCAAGAGGAAGAAACGTAAGGAGCTGTGAAATTAAAGAACCTCTTGATTTGGGCATCGATCTCCAACTGTACGTAGCAGGTAATATCTTCCCAATACTAGATTGGTTCGATTAAATCTTTATGAATGCAAGATTTGTGATGAAATAATGTGTATGCAGATGTTCGATCTCGGTTAATTTCTTTTTCTCTTTTGATATATATACAATGCTTTGCGTATGCTAGGACTGTTCTTGATCTCAGTTCATGTTAATTTTTGGCTTTCTAGTTTTATATTCTGATTACTCTCTACTTTGTGCTCACTAGCTAAGTGTTTGAGATTTTTCCTTTGAGCAAGGGTTTTCTTTTGTTCACGATTTGAAGTTTGTACTCATTAATATATTTGGTTAGATTAAAAAAGTTAGTTAAGTTAGTTTATATGATATATATTTTCTAAAACATTTTAGTCATCTTCCTTAATTTTTTCAACCTTTCCCTTACTTGATTAGTGTTGAGTAATCATTAACAGGGATAAATTAAGAAAATTTTAACAAATATGGCAAATAGGTCTTACATTTAGAGTCAACATCAATTCCTCATTTAGGTCATATATTAAGGATAGGAGTATCAATTTATGGTGGATAGACAAACTTAAGCTTCATAAGGCGTTCAAGTTTTTTGGGTTTGGGTGATTAACTTAGTTTACAAGAAGTGTGATGTTTATTAGGTTAATAGTTTTCTTTAATATACTTGACACTTTCATTTGTTTCAAATATTTGGATGGAATGTTCTTAAAAGCATTTACAAAGAATCTTTGTTACAAAATTGTCAAACGTTTACATGAATTTGGATACTCTTGTGTGAAGTGACATGTTCATGTCGTTCTGGGTTTGAAAGAAAAAAAAAATTACAAAACAAACATGTTTATTGTATATTAGCGAACACGTACATAATTACAACTTGTGAACATAAATATTGACCTAGTTAGACCATGCAGCATGAAATCTTTTAGATCCTTCGCGTGTTTATACGATTAAGATGAGCAAATGTTACGAGCATAAGAGAGTTGTATGTTTAGATATGATTGAGATTGAAAAGCGATTCAGCAACTATACTTTTAATCCTTTAATCCTTTAAGTTTAGGTTGGGTTCCATTTCAATCATTTTACTTTTAAAAGTATATTTTTAGTCATTTTAAGTTAATACTGTTAACTTCATTAACATAAAATAACAAGTCAGAAAATTTAAAATGCTGACATGGCATTCCATAAAATTGATTTTAAAATGTAAATATAAAGGTAATTATATTAAAGAATTCAAATTTTTGGATATGCAAGCATTTTAAATCTGCTCAGCCATTATTTTCTGTTAATGGCGTTAAATTAAAAGGAATAAGACACATTTTTTAAAAGTTCAATGACTAAAATTGAACTTCATCTAAACTTAAAATGATTTAAAATATACTTTACCCTTACAACTCTTAAAAGTTATTTTCGTACAGCTGCAGTCAAATAAAACTGCAGTTTAACTCAAGGAGATACGGATACAACAGCCTTTAAAATATGAAAATTTAAATATCCATTATGATATATTAACTCCTATAAAGTTCCTAAAATTGTGGAATTAATTTTTATGAAATGACTTAATTGCCCTTGCGCAAATAGCACCAAGAGAATTTTTGGTCAAAGGTAGTAGGATTTGATCCCACCACTACTTCTTGATTCCCAAAAAGATATATAACTGTTGGGCTACTAAAACGTCTTAATACTATAATGTAAAATATTACTATCTTTGTTTTTTATTATAAGATCCATTTTAATGAAGAAATTGAACTACAAAATGGGTGTTATATTAAGGATTGAGGGAGTAGATAAAATAACTATAAAGTTTTAAGATATATAAAATGAACATTTGGACAAATAACAACTTTCATAATAAATGACAAGAACAACTTAGCTGGTGACAAGTTATTTGTTTGTGTTATTCGCTTAACAAATGACAAGAATAGCTTACATGTGTTTGTTGACACGTTTTAGGGTTTTGCATGTAAATGACAAGAACAACCAAGCAAAATAACAACCCTTGCACGACAAATATTAAGTTGCTATATGCTACCATAAGTGAGGCCTTGCATAACAATTATTTTTAAAAAAATTATTTTAAAGCATTTGGAAAAGTCAAATGAATATATACATGCATACTTGTGTGATTGGTGAGAGTAATTAAATAAGGCCACGTTAGTTTTTTTTTTTTTTTTTTCCCACACACAATCAACTCCCAAATTTATTAATTTGATTGTTCCTTTTATCCTTTTAGCTAGGGTCTCATGATCCATGTCCCATATGTTTCCATATTTATAATATCTTTTAGAAATCTAATTATGGTGTTTTGATTTTCCTTTTAGGAAATGGATAAAGACGATGTTTTCAATGAGCTCAGATTCAATGACTCAATTTATGAGGAGGACCTCTTTATTAGGGAGATCCTTCGCCAACCTTGTTTCTCTTCCGTGAGTGACATTTTCAACACCATCACCACCGCTGATACTGGTGGTGCTGCCGTAACAACCACCACTGTCAGTAGCTTATCCTCCGGCATCAGCCAATCCATAAATGACAGCCCCAGTTCAGGACATGCTAGTTTCTGCGACAAACCGGCAACCTCATCTTCTCAGGCAACATATATTCTATCTTTCGATAGCTCAACTATAATACCGCCGACCACTGGTGATAACGCCAGTTATGAGAAACATGAACCTGCAAACACCCATGCTTCTTCACTAAAACGAACTCCGGAAAACAATGAGAGTGAGTCAAAGGCCCATCAAAAGAAAGTGAAGATTAGAAACTCATCTGAGACATTGGATCACATAATGTCTGAGAGAAAAAGGAGACAACAACTCTATGAGAAGTTTATCGCCCTCTCAGCTACAATTCCTGGTTTGAAGAAGGTCAGTTTAATTAATTCACTTTTCAATATGCCCCTCATTTTGACATTACTTTCTCTCTCTATATATATTATTCATCAGTTTTATTGAGCTCACTATCCTGTAACAATGTTTGGATAGAGTGAAAAGAATGAAAAGAGAGAAAACTAGTAAAGAAAGCAGTAGGGGCCTATTGGATAGTAAGCAAAGATTAGAGGTTAAATTATATATAATCCCTTGAACCTTGCACCATGTACAAATAACTGTTGGAACCTTAGAATGAAGTCCTTAAACTTATATTTATGCCAAAAAAAAAAAAAAACTCTCGTATGATTAATTTTGCACATCATTTATATACAAAAAAACTTAAAAGTTTTGAGGTTATCTACACATCAATTGGAGTTTGAAGCATTTATATGCAGAGAAAAGGTATATAGTTTACAGCTTGGGTTATTCAAAAAGACCAGGGAGATTTACTATAAAATTTTAAGAGTTCAGAGAGTTAGTCGCTTGTGGTCTAAAATTCATGAGAGTTTTGTTTAATAGGAAAAACTTATATCTATTTGCTCAGATTCATTAGGTCCAATTCTTCAATCAAATATTGTCATTTGTAATTTTTATTATTAATAATGGTCCAATAGAATTTTGAAATTTTATCAATCTGAATTTTTTTTATTATTAAGAAAAGCCACACGACAAGATTTAATTAGAGAATTGAACCTGATGTGTATAAGCAAATCAGCCTAAATTTTGTCTAGGTTTAATTTAGTCAAAATTAAACAAGAAGGAAAGAGAGAGTAGCCAAAAAAAAAAGGGTATTATGTGACCTACATTTTTCTCACCAAGGATTTTAGAGAGAAAAGTTCTTTTAAAAATACCTCAAGAAAAGAAAAAGAGGCGTGGAAATTATATATTTTTTAATAAAAGCATTATTGTCATTATAAAATTAGTCATTTTACTAATTTCTATGTGTTGCTTTTTTTTTTTTTTTGCTGCCTCCTATTTTCTTTCTTTGTTTTTTAATGCATGCACAACAGATCGACAAGTCATCTGTACTAAGCGAAGCTATCAATTACATGAAGAAGCTTAAAGAACGAGTGAGAGAGTTAGAGGAACAGAACAAGAAGATAAGAGATGATAGTGAGTCATTACTATTAATGCCAAGCATAAAGAAATCACCATGTCACCACCTCAACGCTAAGGATAATGATCATCATCATCGTCAAGACACAATATCTTCTTCTGAAACAATGAGCTCTAATGACAATTGCTTCAGAATAATCAACAAATCATTGCCTGAGGTTGAAGCAAGAGTGTTGCACAACCAAGTTCTCATCAGAATCCTCTGTGAGAAGCATGAAAGTGTGATGCTTACTATATTCGCCCAACTCAAAAGCCTCAATTTTTCTATTATCAACTCTAGCGTCTTAAATTTTGACAATTCCGCTCTTGACATCACCATTATAGCTGAGGTACGTACACATTCATCTATACACACTATAATTATTCTATATATATATATGTGTGTATAGAGGAAATTTCAAGGGATTTCAATAAGATGAAAACTTATGAGAAGATAACTGGAAAATCCTCATAGCAAAATTTAGTGGCTAATACCCAATTTCTTAAATGGGGGTGCAACCCTTCTTCAGCTGTGTATAACATGCCTTTAGCTATTAGCAAATCTCTTTTGTTTTGCAAATATTCTTTAAGTGTGGTTTATAATACCCTTCTAGTCCTTCATGTATCATAAAAAAATTAGTTAATATTTGATACACAAAGGACCAAAAGGTAGTCCAAAGATGTGCTATCCCCCCTCTAATTTCATATATTCATCATCTTTTGAATGATTTCATAGTCCCTATAGTCTAGTTGCATAAAAATTCTATAGGTAGATCACATGTTTAATTCCACTTATAACCCCTGGTAATTAGTGACTCCACTTCTAATTTAAAAATATAATAAATTCATATATATATATATATATATATATATATATATATATATATTGATCTCTTTACATAAAAATGGAGCATCGATTAATTTTTTTTATAAAAAAATTATCATTTAAATCATTAGATTCTTTATTGGCTTGAACGAGACTGTGCGGGTTTTGGCGCACCATGTGGAGTAATCCGCTAATTTTTCTCTTTATGCTTCTTTATTTGGGCCCTTGATCATAACCTACTTGTTTTCTCAATTTTTTTTTAATCCAAAATTATGTTTGATTTCAACTTTTTAGGATTTTTTTAGTGGACTATATTGAAGATGAAAAATAGTAATTCTGAAAAGGTGAAGCACTTACTTTTTCGTGACATGATTACATGAAACACTTGTGAAAATTACAACAGCAATTTGATGTGGAATTTTTTTTGGGTTATGTGTGAAGGTTGAGGAACACAAAATAGCTGTGAAGGAAGTTGTGAAAAAGCTTCGATTGGCCTTGTTGGAGACCTCTCACAACCAGTAAAAGTGATCCCAGTTCAACCATAATATTTTAAAGTGGTAGAGAAATTTTAAACAAGAAATTGGAAGGTGATATTATTATGCTTATTGTTTCACTTTTGATGAACTTTTTTAAGGGAAGAGGCGTATGACTTTAAGCATCCATTATATGATCATAAAAAAGATAGTAATCTCTCATATTTCATTGGTGTTGAAATGTTTTAATTTGCTTATTGCTTGTAAATAGAATATTCACTTTTGAACTTTTTGTTTTGCTTTCTCTTAATCTTGATCCCTTGGTATTGATTTACTTTTCCCAGTGCAAATGATAAGTGCCGGGAGTTGATAAACCATGATTTTTATATAATTCATCCCACCTTATTTATTTATTTTGGGAGCGATTTTAGTCTAATTTGCACTTATTAGGAAATATTTAGATCATTAGGACATGAGATAAATCTGAATTAATTATGATATTATTGAGATTAAATTGTTAATATCTTAATTCCTATTTTGTGATGGGCTAATATTTCCTAATATATGATATATCACAATCTTATTTAAATCTTGCAGATCAAGGAAAAGAAGATTATGAAATCCTATGGTGCAGAATTATTTTTAGAAGTTTGAAGAATTCCAATGGTTGAGTTTGAATGGGCTAATTAAGTTATAAGGGGTTCAAATTTTATACCCAAAACTCTTTTATTCTCCTATAAAGATTAACTTAGCCATCACAAAATTTTATACAATTTTACACCCTCTCCTTGGAAATCTAACACTCATTCTCAAGCTTTCATATACTCTCCTTCATCTTCCACTCCATTCTAATTCTTCCGCCACGCACTCACGTACTCCCACAACCACCTCTTCATATACCATTCAACCCTCCTCATACCATGCTTCCACAATCACTCACGGACCCACACATAAATTCCATATCAATCATCATGTCCGTGACTTGGTCCAAGCTTGGAGGTGGGACAATTTCCATGGAAGCTTGAGTTATCTTGGGATATTACTTGAGAGGAGCATGAAGAAAGCTAGAGCCTAGTTGCTTAAACTTGAAGAACAAGGAGTGTCTTTCCTTTTATCAATTTGTTTCAAGACTTGAGATTATTTAGTTTTAAATAATTTTAAGTTTTATAAATTGAGAACAATATAGTTTTAGATTGTAGATATATCCCTTTTGGATTGATTTGTGTTTGAGACAATTGCTGGAGTTTTTGTTTGCAAACCTTTGATTGTTAGTTGAATTATTAATTGAGTTTTTATTATTAATTTAATTGTCAATTTGTTTATCCTCTTGATTGTCTAATTGAGTTGTTTAATTAGACAATTGTAAACATGATTTTCAAATTAATTTGAAATTATTTGTGAAAATTGGTTTTAATGGGTTTAATTAACTAGTGCTTATTCCATTAAGCTAGTGGATTAAGTGTTATTGAACCTAAAGGTTTCCATGTTTCAATTAGGTGATTAGACTTATCAATCCCTCTCTTTTACTGGTCTTTCTTTAGTCTAATTAATCAATTTGAGCTAAGAAAGCTAACTCCATATAAATCCTAAGTTGTTCCCTTCACCTTACTGGAAGTAAATATTTGTTACCTTTTCTTATTTGATTTTCTTAGCTATTAGTTTATTTTTTTTCCTTAGGATTTTAATTCCACTTTTCACAAAAAAAAAAAATCCAAAATATTGCATTTGAATTATTTTAGATTAGTTTCATTCTTATATAGGTTTTAGAGTCATTTACATTTTGCATTTAGTTAATGGTGTCTTGCATTTTAGTTTAGGTCAATTCCGCTGCATTTTTCACCTATATTCAGTTCTAAAGAGGAACCCTCAAATTACTTCTTGGGAGAATGACATAGGTTGCCACTGTATTGCATTAGTAGTTGGTCCTAGTTTAATTGATTGATTTATTGACAAAAGCGACATCATGAATGAAAAGGTAAAATTTGGTTTAGGGTTTTGTGGAAGTGGAATGGAAAGAGTTTCACGGGTTATTGAGTCAAACGGGCATGTTCCTGTAAATTTTTGTCCACAGAATTTAGGATGAATGAATTTGCGAAACTTGTCAGATGAGAATGATACAATTTCTTCGTAAATCCAATCATCGTAAATAGCAATGATGACCAAAGAGGATATGATGGTGAAGAGCTTGTAGGGTAAGAGGTCACTGCTGGGGTTTAAATAGGTAAGTTTAATTAAAGATTTATGAAAATGTACATTAAATCAAAGTAGTTGGAAAACATATCATTTGAAAGTTTATATGAAGGTTGTTTCTTAATACAGGTCATACTTGTCATTCATAATTTATGGTAAATTGTTACAATCATTATGTTTTTGTTTTTTTGTTGATATAAGGTTGGAACAAAGATTGTTTATAATTGTTACATGATGTTGTTTTGTAAGAACCAACATTTTTGTAATTCAATAAATGATGGTTATTTACAACTATTATGTTTTTGTTTTTGCTTATACGAAAGTGGAAAATAAAGTGTTTGTAATTGTTATATGGCAATTATTATATTGTAAGAACTATCATTTTTGTGATTCAAACAATGAAAGTTACGTACTAAGCATAGTTGTTATCTTTGGGTTGTCGTGAATTCCACCTCTCAATATGTGACGTAGCACATATTTAATTGCCATATGTTTTAGTGTTATATATTCTTTTGCAACCTCCGCCTCACTACACATGACTTCTATTTGATGTAACTGTTATTTATTAAGTATAATATATATGCAAATCTTAGTAGTCATTAGAATATTTTCTTTAGTAGGACATAGTTTGTGAGTAGATTTTGGTATTAAATTAATGTGAGATCATTTTTCATGTTATCTCTCATTTTATCATTTTTAAGCTCATTTGTTCTAATGTTACACATAAGTATTATAGAGAGGTTATGTCACATATGTAATACTTAAGTAATTCATTTTCTTCCTTAATCTACTGAAATTAGATGAATAGGTGTTACTTGAGGACAATAGAAGTACTACTTATGTATTGAAGATTAATAAAGTCTAGGAAATACCTTATCATTAGAAACGGCTAAATAGTTGAACAATCTATACATATATATATTGTAATGGGACGATGCTAGTAGTGTTGAATACTCTCTCAACTCCTAGATCTTGATTGGGTATTGATCTTGATTCTAAATGTGAAACCTATTTTTTATTTGGCAAATTAGAATGACGGGCCTACAAGAAAAAATATTCATTAATTGTGAAGGACCATAAAAATTGTAATTATTTACAAGGACCAAATACAAGAATATAAAATTAATAATACTAAACTATCCTTATAAAATTAAAAATGAGTTTGAACTATAGGTAATTAAGAAATATATTGATTTAACATGAGTCTAAAATCTAGAAAAAAAGAATATACAATGATATTACATGTGAATGATGAGCGAGTTTTACTTTTAATTTTAGTTATTTTTAATTTTGAATGCAAGAGATAACGTATGAGGTTTGATTAGGGGCAATTTAGTATGATATTTAGTCTTTCTAAGTAATTACAATTTTTATGGTCATTTTTCAGTAAATATTTTTTCCTCTAGGTCCTTCATTCTAATTTTTCCTTTTTTCTTTTTATTTTTCAATCTTTTTCTAATTTAGCTCTATTAATGCTCTCAATAATCAAGTAATAGTGGGATGGATGGAAATAATGATAATCATGATGTTTTAGAAAAAAATAAGTCATATTAAATAACTAAACTAATTTTTTTAATTTCATCAAATTAGATAAATAGGTCTTACATTAAGGACTGGAAGGAGTGTGCTTGAGGTGATTGTTGGTTTTTTTTTTTGGGGGGGGGGGGGTTGGGGGGATCAAAGAGGAACAGGTGACTCGTGTGACTCATGACTCATGAGGACAAGAATCATACAACAATATATATTGAATTAAGGGAGACATACGTGGCTTATAGATAGTATTTACTACCAATAATAGTATTTTATCTACTTCTAAATAATAATATATTTATATACACCCTCAATGTATACACACAACTATTTTAGGAGGTATTTGTATTTCATATTCTTTTTTTGTAATAATTGAATTTTTATGTATTAGCATATATTTTAGGTCATAGGCTTATAGCAGACTCTCAGTTCTAAAAATAGGACGTGATATAAAATGGTAACTAGCTAGTGATAAAAATACAGGAGGGAGTTGGAGGTAATTGTGTACACCCCTTGTCCGTGGTTCTGCGGACGACAGTTCGGAAACTCTCACAAATGGAAAGAATTTGAATCCTAACACTGTCATGGCACAAATAGGAGGCATCCAAAAACTAAGTGAAGCGGTGCAAGTTAGGGTGGATTGGAGGAATGTGTACTCTCGGTCTTAACAACCTATATCTATTATATTGATCAAGAGTTAGGCACCCTGAGCCGCACGCTCAAACTCAAGTATGAAATTAATACAGTGAACCATGTTCAAATGGGAATCTCCAACTGTACGTATGTAGCATGTACTCCCTCCAATTCTTAATATACGATATATTTGGGGGAACTGATTTTGGTTATAAACATAAGACATAGTATAGTTTGTATATTTGTCAATTTTTTCCTAATTTACCCTTATTGATACTTACTCAATAATAATTAAAGAGGAGAGGGAATGAGGGAATTAAGGAAGATAAATAGGGTGTATTAAAAAATAAATGTCATATTAATAAACTTAATGAGCTTCCTTAAGATAATCAAATTAGGTAAACATGTCTTATATTAAGGACCGGATGAGTAATATCTTCCCACTAGTTTGGTTTGATTTTTGATGATTTGATATTGGTTGATTTCTTTTTATTTTACTCTGTTTTGGGTATGCTGGGACTGTTCATAATCTGAGTTCATGTTATTATTGGCTTTCCGGTGTTATATTCCGACTAGTCTCTACTTTGTGCTTACTAAGTGTTCGACATTATTCCTCTGAGCTGGGTTTTCTTTTGTTTACAAATTGGAGTTAGTATTTATTTATGGTTGATAGAGAAACTTATCTTCACAAGGAGTTCAAGTTTGTGGGCTTGGAGTCATAAGTCATGATCCACGTCCCATTTACTCCCATATTTATGATATTTCCTAGTAATCTAATTTTGGTGTTTTGATTTTCCTTTAATAATATGCATCATAAGAACGATTTTTTCAACGAAATCAACCCCCTCATGCCACCACCTCAAAGCTGAAGATGAGCATCATCATCAAGACACAATATCTTCTTCTGAAACAATGAGCTTTGATGATAAATGCTTCAGAATAATCAACGTATCATTGCCTGAGGTTGAAGCAATAGTGTTACGCAACCAAGTTCGCATCAGAATCCACTGTGAGAATCACAACAGTGTCATCCTTACTACATTCGCCCAACTCAGAAGCCTCCATTTCTCCATTATCAGCTGCAGCGTCTTAAACTTCGCCAATTCCGCTCTTGACATCACAATTATTGATAGCTGAGTTACGTACACATTCATTTATACACACTATATATATATATATATATATATATATATATATAGAGAGAGAGAGAGAGAGAGAGAGAGAGAGAGCGCGGAAATTTCAAGGAATATCAATAAGATGAAAACTTATGAGAAGATTACTGAAAAATGCTCACAGCAAATTTTATTGGCTAATACCCAATTTCTTAAATGGGCGCGCAACCCTTCTTCAGCTGCGTATAACATGTCTTTAGGTATTAGCAAATATCTTTCTTTTTGTTTATTCTTTAAGTGTGGTTTATAATACCCCTTTTAGTCCTTCATGTACCATAAAAAAACAAAAGGTTAATATTTGATACACAAAGGACCAAAAGGTAGTCCAAAGATTTACTATGCTCCTTCTAATTCTATATATTCATCATCTTTTTGAATGAGTTCATAGTCCCTATAGTGTAGTCGCATAAAAATTAACCGATATAGGGGGATCACATGTTTAATTCCACTTATAATCCCAGGTAATTAGTGACTCCACTTCTAATTAAAAAATATAATAAATTCATAATTGTGTGTGTGTGTGTGATCTCTTTACATAAAAATGGAGCATTGATTAATTTTTTTAAAAAAATATTCTTTAAATAATTAAATTCTATATTGGCTTGAAGTAGACTGTTCGGGTGTTGACGCGCCACTAAGAGTAATCCCCTATTTTTTCTCTTTAGGCATTTTTTATTTGAGCCCTTGATCATAACCTACTTATTTTTTCAAAAAAAAAAAAAATCCAAAATTATGTTTGTTTTCAACTTTTTAGCATTTGTTTCACGAATTATATTGAAGACGAAAAGTAGTAATTTGGCAAAGGCGAAGCAACTACTTTTTTCGTGCAGCAATTTGATGTGGAATTTGTATTATTTGGTTATGTATGAAGGTTGAGAAACACAAAATAGCGATGAAGGAAGTTGTGAAAAAGCTTCGGTTGGCTCTGTTGGAGACCTGTCACAACCAATAAAATTGATCCCAGTTCAAGCATACAAAATTACAATTATATATGGGTGAAGATGCGAAGAAAGCAATAATGTTTTGCTCTTTGAGAACCTAACATAATTATCTTTTGTTGGGTGCAAACATGGCAATAAACAATTTGAAAGGTAGATAATTTGACAACTCCATTGAGTAACCCTAACGTCTATCAATTATTTGGCTTTGATGTGTTCATTAAAAGTAGCCCTAATGGCTACGATTCAATCCGCGTTGATGAAGAGGACGGAGACAGTGGTGACACTAGCAAGAACGATGGTTGACGACGGACGGCTCAGACTTCTGGAGACAACAGACATTGGCTCTTTGTCTTCTCCATCCTTTGATCTACAACGCGAGTTGCCTCTACCTGCGACTGCGGTGACTCGTCTGCTCCAGCGATAGAGGCAGACTCGTCTTGATAAGTGGAGTGCAACTTAGCCAAGTGACGATTTGGGTCTTCATTTTTTCTAGTTTTGGATTTTGTTTCAAGTTCCTTTGATTTGTAAATTTTCAAGGAGTATTGTTTCATGTTCCTTCACAAAAATGTTTTTAGCTTTTTCAGAAATCACCTGGTTGAAATTTATTCCTCATTCTTGATTCGAGTGATTCATTTATGTTAAACATGAAGATCAATGGAGGTGCGACTCAGCCAAGAGACGATATGGGTCTTCGATTTTTCTGAATTTGGGCCTTGTTTCAAGTTGCTTTGATTTCTAAATTAAGACGAAGTATTATTGTTTCTGGAACTGTTATTGTGAAAGGCGTTCTCTGGGTTGCGTTTCTGGCAACGATGGTCACATGGAGGCGGTGGACGGCGAATACTATGGTTAATGCGTGGAGGTGGAAGAGATTTTTCCCCCCTTTTTGCTGAAGGGAATTCTTGGTGTTTTCATATCATAAAGACATATTTCAATTAAAAATTATATCACTTCAACTATTTCTGCCACATCAGCTTTCAAACTTCACCATGTCACCATGTCTGGCCAAATTTTTCACTCATCCTTTCTTTATAATAGTCAATGTAGTTAAACTTCATGGCGTTCTCAATTTAGCTACCTTAAAAATTGTTCATGACTTCGTTTGCACCGAACAAAAGATAATTCTCTTAAGTACTCGAAGGGCAAAACATTATTGCAATTTTTGCACATTAACCCTATGTGTGTGTGGATGAGCCTATGTTACTGGGGTTAATTAACGCCTTTAGAAAATATAACAGCAAAGAAAATATTTGGGAGACAATTGACATTTTTTTTAAAAAGGGAAGGGCGTATTGTTTTAGGGGACCATTAGAAGATTTGCTATTAGATTAACAGAATCTAGAAAATACCTTATAACCAGGACCCCCCAAACACGTGCGCACGCACGCACATATATGTACATATGAGGTTAAAGAGCAAGCTGTGGGATGGGGGTTTGGGGGGAGGATAAAAAAAAAAGGAAAAAAGAAGGCGAGACTCGCGGGACTCATGACTCATGAGGGAGAGTATGAGGACAAGAATCATACAATAATATTATACTGATTGAGAAGAGAAAAACGTGGCTTTCACTTGAGAAATGAGTAGCAGGGATGTGGCTTATAGATTAATATTACTCTTCCATGTTTAATAGAAAATATATTTATTTAATTTAATTATATTAAAAAATTAGTTAATATGATATGTATTTTGAAAAATTATGCTGAAATTAATTTTTATGGAAATGAATATGAATATGAAGTTCAAAATTATGTTGGGCATGCTCATGAAATTTTTATATAATTTTAAAATTTATATATCTTTATTATCAAAAGTCTAAAATATCCTTTTTATTAAAAAAAATTAAAAAAACCTGACATTCAGTGCAACACTGCCACCCCTCGCGCGCCTCTAGATGATTAGCACCGGGGAGCCACTGGCAACCACCAGAATCAACATCAGCTACACATTATGAATATATGTTTCACTTTAGAAATACAAAACCAAATCACAAAATCCGTCCTTATCACTTTACGCCCATTGGTTAATGAGAAAGAGATCAGACCAGCAAAATTATGAGGCTTGCGATTTCTGCAGATTTAATGCCTTTGTTGTACCAGTAACAACTTTGAGTGTTTGACGGTGAAATTGAAAATCCAGATCAGATGAAGCCTGCGATTTCTGCATAGAATTGATGAAGCTTACGATTTCTACAGATCTTATGAAGGTTTGTCGTTGCCGTTTTTAGCAGCTGCAGAAGAAGCTTCGTGAAGGCCGTTATTTGTTCCAGATGAAGCGCTGCCACGTTATCCTTGCCTTTGTTGCCATAATTTCCGGTGAGTGAACAGACGGTCGGGATGGATGGAGAGAAGAGGTCGCCATCGTTTCAGAGTGAGTGAACAGAGGTCGCCGTCGTTGTCATTAAGGGGGAGGCTGATATGATAGATCAGAGGAGGGTAAAAGTGGGATACGAGGACATGATATTTGGAAGATTAAAAAAAAAAAACTTTTTAAACATTTTTTTTTATAAATCGATATAAATTTTTTCTCACAAAATTATTTTAAACACGGTAAAAGCATTTCCAGAAAAAACTAAAACAAATAGTTGTAAACCTTAGCTATGTTATGCAAGCCAATTCCATCAAAAATGATGGAGGGCTTCCACATGAAACCCAATTTCATCACCAACTCTTTGTACCAAACAAACTTCATCTTGAAAAAGAATTCCTTTTCCATATCCACCCAGCCCAATTGCAACGTATCAAATGGGCCCTTAGTTCCCCCCATCCCTCTCCTCTTTGATTATTTGATTATTCTTGACGGATAATCAATTAGAATAAATCAGGAAAAGATTAACAAATAGGAAAAATAAGTTTTACACAACCCAGATCAATTTTCTAGTTAGCTCCTACATAAGGTCCAGAAGAGTATCATTTCTGGTTGATATGCATACAAACTTAAGCTTCATAGGGAGTTCAAGTTTTGGGCAAATAATAATAATAAATAAATGAGGGGTTCAAGTTTTTGTGCTTGGGTGATTAAGTCGACCTGATGTGTATATAAGCAAACGGACCTACATTCTGTCTTGTTTAATTTAGGTATTATTTTTTTTATATAAATGATCAAAATGCTATCTATAAAAAGATTAGTACAAAGTCCAAATATTATACAAACTAAAATAAGAAGACAAACATGAGTTCAAAATTTTTAAAAACCCAGAAGATAAAGAAGAAGCTGTCTGAATTGTAGAAAAATTAAGTCATCTAAGGAAGACATAATTGTTGAGATTCGTACACTCAGCGGAATGAAATTTATCTAATAAATTATGAATTCCAATAAACCATATTTTTACATGATTTTTCATAGTTAAATTGGGGTTCTTAATGAATTTTCTAGGACATTATTGCATGATTAAGTATTGATTTGAGTTAGAGATAATTGTATTGAATTAAGTGAAATTAGGGGCAAAATGGTCATAATTTATTAATTATTCATACAAATGATTTCTTGGACTTTTCACACTACTTTTTGCTTAATTTTGCATTGTAGGTGTTTTGGAAACAATTGAAAAATTTGGAAAAAATGTCATTTGGGTCAAAATTAATATTTTTTAAGACGGGAAAATTACAGAAAAAATCCCTAGAATTCCTGAAATTTACAAATCTATGAAGGAAAAGATACAGAGAAAAATTACAGAAAAATACCCAAAATTTTTGGAAAATTCAGTTCTGCCCAGAAATATTTTTGAACTTCATCACTTTAGTCCCTGGCCTGAACTTTTGAATCTTTTCACTTAAGTCCCTGGTCAAAACATTAACTAGGCACTTTTAGGTCAGCTGGGAGTTTTTGGAGATTAAAAAAAGGAAAAACAGAGACAAGGGAGGAGACAGAACGCGATATAGAGAAACCAAAAGGAGGAGGCGGAGGACGAGAGCTTCTTCATCGTCTTCTTCCTTTCAACTTCCCTCCATCTTCACCGACTCCCATTCCTCCACCAGTGTTGGAAATTATGCCCTAGGGGCTAATCATTAAATAACTTCCATATTTAATTTATAAAGATAAATCAATGATTTGATTTATAAAGATAAATCAAATCAGTTGGCTTTTAAATTCACATTAAATAAATTGATTGGATTTAGTCAATTAGATAGATTTAATTTCCAATTCAATTTCAAAATTAATAAGATTGATTTTGAATATTTAATGCGGCTCATTAGGGTTATAAATATCCTTAGGTTGTAAGTAATTTGATTACACACACAAGAGAATTCAAGAGCCACAAAAAGAACCCTAGAAGAGAGACGTGAGACAAAAGCTTGAAGGCGCTAGCACGCTGCCGTTCGTGTTGGAGTGTTGTTCGGTGTGGATACCGGTAGAGAGAGTGGATTCGTAGAATCAGCTCCTAGAGATTGATAGATCAAGAATGTGTTAGCCCACGAGTTTGCAAAGCACGTACACGAGATTGTATAGGTACAGTTTCTAATTACTAACTCAATTTAAACGTTGTTGATAGATCCTCTTCTTGGGATTTGTAATTTATTGGATAAATTTCATTCCACTACGTGTACGAATCCCAACAGTGGTATCAGAGTCAAAGCAATTATACCTTTAAATTAGGTTTATATTCTTAATGCGATTATATGTGGGATATATATATGCTTAACCGTATTTTATTTGCGTTTAAATCGAAAGTTCACGTTAGAGTTACGATCAAATCGGAAAGATATATATTTTATTGTTAATGCGATTAACAATATATATAATTTAAACAAAAAAAAAATGGTGCAAATGTCACACCACTGACATCATTTTATATGTGCTGACTTCTTTCGAAAGGTTTATGATTTGAAGCAAAATAATACTTACACGTTATTATAATTGAGTTTATGTAAATCAAATCCAATCAATTATTAATTGATAGGACAAACATGGCTATACGTGTTATTATCAAATCCAAAGAATGTGATTATATATTAATATAACGTTATATTATTAGTATATGATATAACGTGGTTATAATTATTAAAAGCACACCATGGCATATAACGTGATTATAAAGTGGTGTGATTATAATTATAATATTAAGAGATATATTATAATTATAATGTGATTATAATTATAATAGTTATATTATATATTAATAATTATAATATATCCATTATAATTATGTGTTTTTAATTATAATAGATATATTGTTCCTTGCTGAAAAATCATGACATTTTCTTTCATATTGTATGAATTATTACCTGTTGTGATTTACTTTCAAATTGTTTAAGTATGGTGAACAACATGGCTTTAGTTTTTACAATGGTTGTAATATTTAAATATGGCCTGCGTGCCATGCCTTTTCTCTAAATATTCTCTATGTACATTCTCTTCTCATCTCACTCCCCTAGAATGTTTAAACAAGGTTTCTCTTGATGTAATTTTCTTTTCTTATTTAGAGAAGTCCCCTCATTGGCTTGAGAGGATTTTAGGTCAGGTAAGCCATATTGTGTCACGTTTTATTATGCTTTTGATTAGATCATGACATGTTTATTTTGCATATTATGTGTTGTTTGTATGAGATACAACTATAATTGCATTCATATGAATATAATTAATTAGATTAAACCCTCCAAATGAAATCTTAAGTCATAATGTCGTCAATTAATGAATACTTGTTAAAGCCTAGATCACTTATTTGTATGTTCCACCAAAGTGGATGCACTTGAGTTATCTTGGTGAGGCATGAGTAAGTAATGGTGATACTCAACATTCATGATTGTCTTGACTTAATTGAGATTATCAAAATGGTTTTGGATCTCAAGGCATTAGATGAGATTACACATGCCGATCATATGATGATCGAATCCCATAAAGATCTAAGAGTTACATGTGATGTAATTGGAAAAAGGGTTGCCTACCTAAATAACTTGATTTTAAGAGTCCTGCAAAACGGACTTAAATTTAAGCCAAATATGGATCTTAGCCCACTAATTATAATGAGGGTTGTTAATTCAGTGGGAGATTATTAATTAACTTTGCATATTTTTAATTGTAGAATCATGTTGACTAGTAATACCGCTACATTATCACTGCGATCAGTCCTTGAGAAGGACAAACTAAATGGGACCAACTTTCTTGACTAGTTTAGAAACTTGAGAATTGTTCTCAAGCACGAAAGAAAGGGTATGAAAAAGAAAGGATAATGACTCAATTGGTAAGACCAAAGAGTCAAACATGCCCGAAACTAAGCTGCAGCCAAGAAGGCAAAGCTTTCAAAGGACAAGGTCTGCTTCTTCTGCAATGAACCTGGTCATTAGAAGAGGAATTGCAAACTCTACTTTGAAGATCTGAAGAGGAACAAGAAGGATGGTGGGGCTATCACTTCAGGTATCTATGTCATAGATATTCATTTTTCCACTTCCTCTATATGGGTATTAGATACTGCATGTGAATCTCACATTTGCACAAATGTGCAGGGTCTTAAGGATAGTAGAAAATTGAAGAAGGACGAAGTTGACCTACGAGTTGGAAACAGAGCAAGAGTTGCTGCTTTAGCCGTAGGCACTTATGAGTTAATTCTGCCCAGTGGACTTTTGTTAATTTTGAACAATTGCTTTTATGTTCCTGCTTTGAGTAGTAACATTGTTTCACTTTCTTATTTAGATAAGGAAGGTTATACTTCAATTACTAGGAACTGTAAATGCTCAATTTATCGTAATGACATTTTCTATGCTGATGGTGATTTGCATGTGCTAGTCATTATGTACTTAATTTAGAACATTCTAATAATGGACAAATCTATGACATAACTACTAAAAGGTTCAAGTCAAATGATTTGAATCCAACCTACTTATGGCATTGTCATCTAGGCCATATAAATGAGAAACACATTTCGAAACTCCATTAAGATGGATTTCTTAATTCATTTGATTTTGAATCATTTCATACATGTGAGTCTTGTTTATTGGGAAAAATGACAAAGACACCTTTTACTGGGCATAGTAAGAAGGCCACTGATTTATTGGACCTCATACATACTGATGTGTGTAGACTAATGAATATATCTGTCATAGGAGGTCATTTGTACTTCATAACATTTATAGATGATTTCAGTAGATATGAGTATATCTATCTAATGAAACATACGTCTGAATATTTTGAAATGTTCAAAATATTCCAAAATGAAGTTGATAATTGAATATTTTACGCACTTATTTGTATCTTTTGGGTAATAAATTTAGGATTGTTAGCTAATAAATAATGGGCTTTAATATTTATTTAGGCTTTTATTTGGATTTAATTCATTTTCATGATAAAAATTCCAGATTTAATATGCTTCACTGTTTTAACCATAACTTTTGAACCAGACATAAGATTTTCCTCATTTTTATCTCATGTTTTAGATGATTCAAAAGGCTACAAATGTTATGAAGACTCGGAAGGCAAATTCGGTCAAGAGGATGATCAAACTTGGAGCCGAAGTCAGAGACGTTTTTTTGGATTTTTGGGCCCAAATATTGTATTTAAAAACCCATTTACCATTTATTTCGTTTTGGGCCATAGTGCAGCCCCTAGCCCATTTCCATTTTAGGTTAAGTTTAAGTTAGGAGTAGCCACAAACGGATATGTTATTACATTTTTGGATTATTTTGGATTTAAGACACAAGTTTCATTTTCTCTGCAATGTTCTTCGCGTTCTTCATCTGTTCTTCATTTTTCCCAGTCATGTTCAGCTAAATTTCTCCGATTAACCCAACGCTGATGATTCCATGATTCGTACAGAGAGCTTGCACTTATTCAGTAACTTTACTCGTTTCTGTTTTCATCTTATCATATTCGATTTCTGGAAATAGTTCAAATATTAGATTTAATATTCGGTTTGGTTCATCCCAAAGACTGAGTTCGAACTAGGTTTGAGTGTTGCTATGCGATAGCACAGTGAGACGCCATTGTTCGGACAGATTCTAGGTGATTGCCTAGTAGAGGGATTCTCTGGACGGATGTAGAGATTTCGGTTCGTCCAAAACCAAATGCGAGTTCGTTTTTAATTTTGCTCAATGATGTAAGTTTCTGGAATCTGAAATGTTGGGTTGATCGATTTTGTTTTGTCTCTGTTTACTTCGTTTTATTTCTGTTCATTTCGTTTTGCTTCTGTTTATTTTGTTTTAAATTTGTTTGAACCGAAAACCCCCAAATTTTACTATTTCTGTTTCACTGTTACGAATTAAACCTACTGTGAATTCATTGGGAAACGATCCAGGTTACACTATATTGCAAATCTTTAGTTAACTTGGTTATTTTGGGAGAGATCACGATAAATTTCTGTCAAAATTTGGTGCCGTTGCTAGGGAATATTTGAGCCAAGACTTCATTGACCATCTTAGAAGTTGTAGGATCATCTCACAACTTGCTCCTCTAGGAACACCTTAATGGAATGGTGTTTCTGAACGGAGGAATCGAACTCTATTAGATATGGTTCGATCTATGATGAGTCAAACAGATCTTCTGTTGTCCTTTTCGAGCTATGCCCTATAAACAGCTGCGTTCACACTAAATCGTGTTCAATCAAACTCGGTTAAAAAGACACCATATGAGATATGGACTAGGAAAAAACCCAGTTTGTCATTTCTTAAGATTTGGGGATGCGAGGTTTGTGTTAAACAACAAGCCTCTGAAAAATTATCAGTCAAATCTTCAAAATGCCCTTTTGTAGGGTATCCTAAGAAAACTAAGGGATACTTTGTCTACAATCCCACAAATCAAAAAGTGTTTGTTATCCATAATGGTATCTTTTGGAAAAGGAGTTTATCTCTAAAAGAACCAGTGGGAGTAAGATGGACATCAAAGAAGTTCGAGAGTCACAAGACAACGTAGAACCATATATGGAAAATGGAGAAGACTTACAACAAGTTGTTGAACCTCCTCTAGTAACACAAGGCCCACGAAGGTCCGATAGGACATGACAAAAGCCTAAGAGATATGTACTTTTGACTACTGGAAGTCGTGATATCTTGCTCATTGAGCAGAATGAGCCAACTGCCTATCGAGAAGCCATAATGGGACCCAACTCCGAAAGATGGCTTGATTCAATAAAGTCTGAAATGCAATCCATGTATGATAATAAGGTATGGACCTTAGTCGATCCACCTGAAGGTGTAAAAACTATTAGGTGTAAGTGGGTTTTCAAGGAGAAAACTGACATGGATGGTAATATAAGTGTCTTCAAAGCACGACTGGTTGTAAAAGGATTCACTCAAACATATGGTGTGGACTATGATGAAACCTTTTCCCTAGTTGCAATGACCAAATCAATCAGAATCCTTCTTTCGATAGCTGCATATTAAGACTATGAATTATGGCAAATGGACATCAAAACAACCTTCCTTAACGGAAAGCTGCTTGAGGATGTGTACATGACACAACCTAAGGGTTTTGTGCGTCCAGAGGACTCTGGTAAAGTATGTAAGCTTCAAATGTCCATTTATAGATTAAAGCAAGCATCTCGGAGAATCATCGTTTTGATGAAGTGGTTAAAGAGTTTGGATTCATTCAAAACATTGATGAACCTTGTGTTTACAAGAATGTTGGTGGGAGCACAGTTGTATTTCTGGTGCTTTATGTAAATGACATCCTACTCATTGGGAATGACATCCCTACCTTGCAGAGTGTCAAGTCTTGGTTAGGAAAGTCTTTTTCAATGAAAAATTTAGGCGAAGCTACTTACATCCTAAGGATTAAGATCTATAAAGATAGATCCAAAAAGCTAATAGGCCTAAGTCATGGCACATACATAGACAAGATACTGGATAGATTTAGTATGAGGGATTCAAAAAGAGGTTACATGCCCATGTCCCATAGCATCTATCTCAGTAAAGATCAGTGTCCTAGTACAATTGATCAAAGAGATCGCATGAGTAAGATTCCATATGCCACTGCCATTGGATCTATCATGTATGTCATGTTATATACTGGACCAAATGTCTTATTTGCCTTAAGTATGACCAACAGATATCAACAAGATCCCAGTGAAGGTCACTGGACTGCTGTCAAGAATATCCTGAAGTACTTAAGAAGGACTAAGGACTTATTCTTGATATATGATGGCTTGGAGGAAGAGCTCTGTGTGACTGGTTACACAGATGCGAGTTTCTAAACTGACCAAGATGATCTAAGATTGCAATTAGGATATGTATTCTTGTTGAATGGTGGTACAGTAAGCTAGAAGAGCTCAAAGCAAAGTACTGTAGCTAATTCTGCAACAGAAGCTGAGTATATAGTAGCATCGGATGCAGCTAAGGAAGCTGTTTGGATCAGAAAGTTCGTTACTGAACTAGGGGTGGTTCCTACCATCTCAAATCCAATAGACCTGTTCTGTGACAACAGCAAGGCTATTGTACAGGCCAAGGAGCCTAAGTCACATCAAAGGACCAAGCATATACTCAGACGTTTTCACCTTATCAGAGAAATTAATGATAGAGGTGACATAAGAATATGTATAGTACCGGGAGAAGATAATGTTGCTGATTCTCTTACTAAGCTGCTTGCACAGATAATACATGAACGTCATGTGAGGACAATGGGAATTAGGGAAATTAATGATTGTACCTAGTGCAAGTGGGTGTCTTCTGTTGGAAAGGCTAATCATTGTACTTTAAACATTATTGTTATTTAAAGGATTTATCTATTTTGTTATCATATCATTTGCATGTTTATTATGATGATTGTATCCTTAGATGTATCTTAAAGATTGTCCTAAATGTCCCTGGTCGGTCATCTATGCGAGAGCAAAGATGAAATAAGACTAGTATGACTTTGATAAGGTATAGAGATACGAATCAAAGTCTTAGGCACTTGTAAGAGTATAAGGTGCTAGACCGACCCACTATGAGAAAGCTGTATGGATTAAGTCATAAGTTTTTCTCATGTCTAACCACGTCACAATGCCCTTTGACCTGAGATCATCATGGATTCCTATATGAGAGTCGTTGATCTTTGACCTAGTCAAAAGTCACCTTTAACCGGGTGATGATAAAGGCTTCAATCGGGATTAGTGGTTTTCATGTAGAGGAATATGAATGATCAAGATGGAATTTGTCCCTCACATTTGTAGAAAGATAATACTGGGCCCCTCGATGAGTAAGTCTAAGAAATGTATAGTCATACTATAATGGAAAAGAGTTTCCATTTCAATAATTATTAAATTACTCAAGAATTGAGAAAGTAATGGTCAAGAAAAGGAAATTGACATTATCTATGCCTTATCCTTGACCAAATTATTGCGTGACAAAAGGGACGTGACATGGTTGTATGATAGGTTGTATCGAAAATCAATCCTTATGTGAATTGGGTAGTTGCAATGTCTTGCTAGAGGCCACTTGCAACTTGTGGGCTAGTATAGTATTGGCTCGCTGCCAATCTCATGTGAGCCTACAGGGTAACACACAAAAATAGCTTAACACGAGCTAAAATGTCCAGATTCATTGAATCTAAGATAAGTCTAAGATTTAATGAATACAACGTTTTATCTAGGGAGGATATATTTATAATGATTGCACCTAGTGCAAGTTGGAGTTTGTTGGAAATTATGCCTAGGGACTAATCATTAAATAACTTCCATATTTAATTTATGAAGATAAATCAATGATTTGATTTATAAAGATAAATCAAATCAGCTAGCTTTTAAATTTGCATTAAATAAATTGATTGGATTTAGTCAATTAGACAAATTTAATTTCCAATTCAATTTCAAAATTAATAAGATTGATTTTGAATATTTAATGCGGCTCATTAGGGTTATAAATATCCTTAGGTTGTAAGTATTTTGATTACACACACAAGAGAATTCAAGAGCCACAAAAAGAACTCTAGAAGAGAAACGTGAGACAAAAGCTTGAAGGCGCTAGCACGCTGTCATTTGTGTTGGAGTGTTGTTCGGTGTGGATACCGGTAGAGGGAGTGGATTCATAGAATCAGCTCCTAGAGATTGATAGATCAAGAAGATGTTAGCCCACGAGTTCGTAAAGCACTCACACGAGATTGCATAGGTACGATTTCTAATTACTAATCGATTTAAACGTTGTTGATAGATCCTCTTCTTGGGATTTGTAATTTATTGGATAAATTTCATTCCGCTGCATGTACGAATCCCAACAACCAGCACCAACACCCATAGCCGTTGAGTTTTGAACCAGAAAAGAGCGTCGCGCACGAGATAGACGGGAGAGGACGAGAGCAATTAGATTGTCTTCTTCCTTTCAACCTTTCTCCGTCTTCTTTGACCTCCATTCTTCATTCATCACCTCCATGCTCCACATTTAACTCTGACGCCATATCAGACAGCACCGTGAACTGGGAGGAATACAGAGACAGACCTGACAGTGAGAAGGAGAGGATATTTGAGCGCCGAGAGAGGAAGCTGGAGCTGGACCTTCAACCTAGGCGCACCTCCTCATCTTCTTCCTCTTTTCCGGCGATTTTTTGAAGATTCCGGGGAGTTTGTAAATTTTCCTGCGAGCTAATCCCAGATTCTGGCAAAGTCTGTAATTTTCCAGCGAGCTTGATTTCATGGCTAATTTGATTTCACAGATTTTTCTAGACTGTTTAATAGCTATGAGTGGCTAGTTTACTTGCTTCTTGGTGATGAAGAGTTGTGGCTTAAGCATTTGTGCTTTAATAGGGGAGTTCCTTAATTCAATCTTATGCTTAGATTATATATTTGATTTCCTTGTTTAGGTTTATCAATATGTAGTTGTAACACTTGGATTGATGTTATGTTGTTCATGTGGATTGATTATTGTAGTTTTTAATTTGATGATGTATTTTGAAGTTCACATTTATATATGTCTTTTGATGTGCTTGATGAAATTATGCTTGCTGTCATGTTTATGATTGGTAATCATACTCTTGAATGGTTTGTTAGAACATTCTAATTGAGAAGAACAATTTGCATCATTCCAATTTTTAACTACACATTAAGTGGTTTTTAACAATATCTCAAGAGATAGTAGTTAGCTATGTTTGTAGGAGTTACTATAAATTGAGAATATTGGACTCAAGTGTTATCTTGAGGTTGCTCTTGAGATTTAATGAAATTTCAAATCCTATACATATTTTTTTTGCAAGGATTGCCGCATTCTTCATTATCAAAAGCATTCATCATTAAACCCTTTTAATCCAAAGTATTCTTTATTACTTTCCTAAAAGACCAAAAAGAATAGAAATAGTTTCTTTATATTTGCATGCATTTTAATTAGAGAAAACCATTTTAGAAACCCCCTTTCTAACCATGTTTTTTATCACTTAGTTCATCTTAGGAAATTCAAAATAAATTGGCTCCTTGATAAGAGAACGATCCCGAGTTATTTGCACTGTATTGCATTTTAATTCCTGGTAAATTGTGATTTAACCCCGAGGCGACTAAGGTTGTGTCAAATCACTAAGCGAAGCTATCAATTACATGGGGAAAAAAAATCAAAGAACGAGTGAGAGAGTTAGAGGAACAAAACAAGAAGATAAAAGATGATAGCAAGTCATTATTAATGTCAAGCATAAAGAAGAAACCCTCATGCCACCACCTCAAAACAAAGATGGTCATCATCATCTAGACACAATATCTTCTTCTGAAACAATGAACTCTGATGATGATTGCTTCAGAATAATCAACGAAGCATTGCCTGAAGTTGAAGCAAGAGCGTTACACAACCAAGCTCTCATCAGAATCCTCTGTGAGAAGCACAAAAGTCCCATGCTTAAAAAAAACTTTTCCCCCAAAATTATGTTTGTTTTCAACTTTTTAGGATTTTTTTAGTGAATTTTGTTAAAGACGAAAAATATTATAATTCGGAAAAGGCGAATCACTTTCTGTTTCGTGACATGAAGCACTTGTGGGATTTACAACAGCAATTTAATGTGGATTTTTTTTTTTTTTTTTGGTTATGTGTGAAGGTTGAGAAACACAAATAGCAATGAAGGAAGTTGTGAAAAAGCTTCGATTGGCCCTTGGAGACTCCTTACAACCAGTAAAAGTGATTCCCAGTTCATCCATAATATATTAAAGTGGTCGAGAAATTATTAAAAAGAATTTGGAAGGTGATATTATTATGCTTCTAATGTCACGTATTTTTTTTAAGGACTAGAATATTTGCTTTAGTGGAACATAATTTGTGAGTAGATTTTGGTCTTAAATGTGAGATCATTTTTATTTTATCTCTCATATTTATCATTTTGAGCTAATTTGTTTAACTTATAAATTGATAAATAATCTAATGTTACTTGTAAGTATTTTAGAAAGGTCATGTCACATATGTTATAATTAAATAATAATAATAATAATTATTATTATTTGCTTAAATATAGTCTAGATAGGTCTTAGATTGAAGATAAGAAGAATATTACTTATATACTCTTCCAATCCTAAACATGTGACAAAGTTTGTAGTGAAAATTGCACTACAAACTTTCCTATATTTAGAATGGTATTAAAGATTAATAGAGTCTAGAAAGTACCTTATAATTAGAAACGGCTACATAGTTGAACAATCAATGCACATATACACACACATGTATGTATATACTCACATACACATGTGTATTGCATGCACCCATACACACATAATCACAAATATATAGACACACAATGAGGGATGGTGGTAATATAAATACTCCCTTGGGTGCTTAATTAATGTAGGACTTAGTTAAAAAGTTTATCTCAATCCTAAATGTGAAACCTATGTTTTATATTTGTCAATCTTGTTAAATGTAAACTCTATTCATGTTCCTCTAACAATAATAAGGTGAGGAATGTAGAGAATTAAAGAAGAAGATTATGGTGCTTTAGAAAAAATATGCCATATTAACTAACTCAACCACCTTCATTAATCTAATCAAATTAGATTTTTAGATTTTACATTAAGCATTGGAGGAATATATACAAGGTGAATGTGGAGTGTGAGGAGATAAAGAGGGGGGAAAAGAATAAAAAAAGAAGAAGAAGGAAGGCGTGACTCGTGTGACTCATGAGGGAGAGTATGAGGATCAACATGCAAAGACTTTTCATCGGAGAATCCGAATTCTGTCTGCTTTGATATTAGAGCTTTACTTTCGTGCTTCTCTAAAGTATGTATTACTTTAAATACTTCATCTTTGTTTTTTCAACTCATTGTTGTTCTGTAATTTTTGGAACCTTGTAAGGTACATGAATATTATCATTTTTGTCTTTTTTCTAAAAGAGGGAGAGCATGAGGACAAGAAGCATCCAACAATATTTGATTGAACGGAGGAAAACAAGGCTGGCACACCATAATAATACTCCCTCCCATCTTTTTTATAAGAGTTCAATAACTGAATTATACAGTTTAACAAATCAGGTAAAATTAATTAAAAATAATAGGAATGTCTAAAACAAACTTTGTTTTTCAAGTATGTCCTTATTTAAAAGGGACAAGTAAAAGAGAGAAATAAAGTAAATATAAACACCACCAACCTTTTAATTAATGCAACACATATAATGAATAAGGAGTAAAAATTGGGGGGGGGGGAATTCATTAAATATAATGTTCAAACAACTTTTGTTGGCTTTTTTATAAAAAGGATTAAAGACCATTTAAATTTTGGATTTTTATAAAAAGAACGGGAGGGAGAGAGTAATGTATTAATATACACACTCAAATATGTACACATACAATTATTTTATGAGGTTTTTTTTTATTTTATATTCTTTTTTATAATACTTGAATTTAATTAGTATACATTTAAAGTCATAGAGGAGTCTCTAAGTTCCAAAAATAGGACGTGATATAACTCGTGATCCTCTCCCACCTATAAACTAGCTTTCATATCATTAGATTACAACTCACAACTCATTGGCAAAAGGCCTTATATTTTGGATAAAATGAAATTGTATATACATATATTTCTATTGTTAGATTGATTTAGATTATAAGTCACTTTTAACATATTTTATTGGAATCCAGGGGGAAAAAAACAAGAACAACTTTAAAACCCATTAATTCCTATGGACAGCATAGAGGAAACCCTAATCCTTTCCTCTTCGGTGTTCATAGCTAAGAGATAAAAAAAAAGGCTTCATGATTGGAGACTGCAAATGGAGCACACGGGCCTCTCTCGTCGCGGTTGCACTCGACCTTAAGCTTAGCCATGCAAGAAGACTGGGATAGAAGCAGAGTTTGAAATAAATACAGCGATTCAGAAAATCTAGAAGAACCTCGAGGAAGAAAGGCAAGAAGCTGTAAAAGAACTTGTTGATTTGGGAATCTCTCTGTATGTAGCAGGTAATTAATATCTTCCCACTATCTGACTATCTAGGTTCCACTTAATCTTTATGAATACAAGATTTGTGATGAAGGAATGTTTTTTTGTGGATGTTTAATTTGATCTTGCTTGATTTCTTTTAATTCATACAATTCTTTGCGTATGCTGGGACTGTTCTTGATCTCTGTTCATGTTATTATTGGCTATTATAGTGTTATATATTCTGACTACTCTCTACTTTGTGCTCACCAAGTGCTCGACATTATTCCTGTGAGTTGGGTTTTCTTTTGTTTACAATTTGAAGTTTGTATCAATTTTATGGTTGATAGACACACAAACATAGCTTCACCAAGGAGTTGACGTTTTTGGGCTTGGTGGTCATCATTCATGAATTGAAAAATTGAAAGAGGGATAAGTTTGTCATTCATGATCCCCGTCCCATATACTTTCTCCCATATTTATGATATTTCCTAGAAATGATGTTTTGATTTTCCTTTTAGGATATAGATAAGGACGGTGTTTTCAATTAACTAAGCCTCAATAGCTCAATTTATGAGGACGATCTCCTTACGGAGTTCCTACACCAACCTTCTTTATTTCTCATCCCTGAGTGACAGTGTAATCAACACTATCACCAACACAACCAGGCTTAAGGATGTCTGAAAAGGTTTTTTGTAAACTCACTATTAATCATACCCTATTATATTTTATTCTTTGACTAAAGCACTCAATATAACATTCTCTTTCTTCCACATAAATGAGGGTATTTTTGGACAAAAAACCATTTTTTACGTATTTATTGTATCCAACTATTTTTAATTACCTCTTCGAACAACACAATTTGGTTAATCATATCTTATATAAAAATCAATGGAGGGAGTATAAAATTAGTCATGTTTCTAATTTCTATGTGCTTGCCTTCTATTTTTCTTATGCATGCACAACAGATTCACAAATCCTCTGTACTAAGCGAAGCCATCAATTACATGAAATAAACTTAAAGAGTGAGAGAGTTAGATGAACAGAACAAGAAGATAAGAGATGATAGTGAGTCATTATTACTAAATCAAGCATAAAGAAATCCTCATGCCACCAAATCAACATGGGGGGTAATAACCAATATCATCTTCTGAAACAAGGAGTATCTACGATGATAAAAGCTCCAGAATAATCAACGAAGTATTGCCTGAGGTTGAAGCAAGAGGGTTGCACAACCAAATTCTCATTAGAATCCACTGTGAGAAGTACAACAGTGTGATGCTTACTATATTCGCCCAACTCAAGAGCTTCCGTGTCTCTCTATTATAAGCTCTAGCGTCTTAAACTTTTCCAATTCTGCTCTTGATATCACCCTTATAGCTGAGGTACGTACATTTTTATCTTTAATTTACACTCTATCAATTATAAATGTGTGTGTGTGTGTGTGTGTTGAGCAAATTTGGTAAGGGTTATCAGTAAGTTGAAAACCTATGAGAAGATTGCTGAAAAATCCTCGCTGCAAAATTTATTCCCTAAGACCCAGGTTTTTTAGTGGGTGCACAACTCTTCTTCAGCTGGGCATAAAATGTCTTTAGGTATATGCAAATGTCTTTTGCTTAACACATAGTCAAAGATAGATTACGCACAGTTGAACAGTTGAAGAAAAGTTATACTTGAGTCCTCAAACAAGTTTTAGGTTACTTTTGACAATAAATCTTTTAATGAGGGTTTTTTCAGAAATTTTTCAAAACTTATTTCCGGGAAAGTATGCTCGAGCATATATAACTTCAAATTTGTTATTACTTTTTTCAACAAAGAATTAGATTAACTTTTGAAGAATAGCTTCTAGACTAATCCATTTTTTATCACTCTTCAGTAATTGTTTTTATACATAAAAGTTTAGGTGAGTTGGGCCACAAGGATTACTAGAGCCTAATTATGCCTCCAGGCAAACAACTTTATAATTATAAGCCAACGTTTTTACCAAAATGCATAGACTTTTGTTGGTCACTCCAGTAATTTTTCCAAAAGTTATATTTCCTTGCATGCATGTACGAATGCATATAACTTCAAATTTTTTTTTTTAAAATGGATTAGCTTTTAGAAATTAGTTCCTGTACTAATCTATTTTTCTTATCACACTTCACTAATTTTTCCTATTTTACTTGGATTTCTTTCATTTAAGTAAGTTTCATTTTTTGCCCCTTTGATTGTGGACAAATTAAATACAATTAAACACACAGTCCTTCCATTTCCACCCTAACCTGTGACCTTCCGCATTAAGAGGAGGATTTTGAGAAGCACTTAATTAGGTGCCAATACGGCAATTTGCTAGTTTTTTTTACAAGAAACCCAAGGTTTTCTGAAACTTTTTTCTTTCTTTCTTTTTCAAAAAAATATTCTCCAAACTCTACGATTTTTTTAAAAAAAAAAAATTCCCCAAAATTATGATTCTTTTCAACTTAATAGAATTTGCTTAGTGAAGAATTCTATATATTAAAGACGAAAAATATTAATTCGGAAAAGGTGAAGCAGTTTCTGTTTCATGACCTGAAGCACTTGTGGGATTTACAATGGCAAATTGATTTTGGATTTTGTTAGCTATGAGTAGTGAAGGCTGAGGAACACAAAATAGAAGTGACGGAAGTTGTGAAAAAGCTCCGATTGGTTCTGTTGGAGACCTCTCACAACCAATGAAAGTGATCCAGTTCAAGCATATAATACACACACACACACATGTATATATATGAATGAGCCAGTGTTATTGGGGTTAATTAAAAAAAACAAATTTTAGGGTTCAAATGATTTTTATTTTTTTTAAATGGAAGGGAGTATTTTTTAAGCGGAGGATTAGAAGATTTGCTATATTAAGTTAACAGAGTCTAGAAAATACCTTATAATAATTAGAAAATGCAACATATATAGTTGAACAATCTATTTATGCAATGGGACGATGATGCTGGGTAATATATGTATATTATGAGGTGAAAGAGCAAGCTGTGGAGTATGTGAGGGGGGAGGGAGGGGAAGGGAGGGGGAGGGGGGGGGGAATAAAAAATCAAGAAAGAAGGTCTGACTCGTGTGACTCATGACTCGTGAGGGAGAGTATGAGGATAAAAATAGTACAATAATATTATATTGACTAAAAGCAGAAAAACGTGGCACACACACCACACACCATCCACTTGAGGAATAAGGGGCACGGACGTGGCTTATTATTATTATTATTATTATTTATATTACCTCAAGTATCTGATTTATGATTCGTAATTGCCCTTTTTAAGCCACAACACATGTATCTCCTCTGAAATTTAAACTTGAGGTCTAAAAGTATATATAGCAGGGCCTTACAGCTGCTAGACCAATAATATTATTATTCTAGTAGGGATGTGGCGTATAGATGAATTTTATTATTTACTTCCAATCATATTATTTTATCAACCTCTAAATAAGAATAATAATAATATATATAAAAGGACAATATAATATTATTTTATCAATGCACGAGACTCCAATCATATAGGATTTGAAAAGGGATAGATGTATGTAACCTTACCTCCTAGATCAGAGATGATATTTTTAAGATTTGAAATCGTGATCTCTCAATGCATTACCAAGACCCATTAGGTCACATGGCAACAACATGCTCACCTTCTTAATAATAATATATTCTCACACGATAGATGTGTGTGTGTGTATAAACAATTTTTTAGTCGGAGTAACTTCATTTCATTTTTTTTTTTTTACTACTTATAATAAGGAAACTTTGATGTGACTAGATTGCAAGGACGTTCTATATTTGGAGTTAGGTGAAGTCATATATGTATCACAATTATTTCTATTATGAGTTACTTCTAATATGTTTGATAGCAGCTAAAGAAAATTTTAAAACTCATTAATTTTATCTAAAAAATTAATAAGTTTTCAACTATTACCCCCTTATTTAATATACATACTTCAAAAATTAAATAAGATACACCAACATCTAATAAGTGGTAAAAAGGAGCTCTAGTGACAAAAAATAAAAAATAAATGATATGCCTTATAATAGGGTGAAAGAAAATATTTATTCTCTCTTTATCTTATAAATGGGATCGTATATAAATATAAATAAATAACCTATAAAAAAAAGATAAAAGTGAAAAAAAAAAATGGACGTAAGTAAATAATGAACATGATTACTTAAAGTATGGCCCACCTCCTTTCCTTAACTGGAAAGTTAAGTGCTCGCACATATATATATTTCATGTGGACAGCAAACAGAAATCCCTAATTCCTTCTTATCTCTTCCCTAATTCTTTCATGACCGGACACTGCAAAACTAAGCCTCTCTGGCTTCCGTCGCCATCGCGGCCCTCAACCTTAAGCTTAGCCGTGCAAGATCGCTGCACGTTCAACTATAATAGATCCAGCGGCAAGACCATCCTTATCCTCTCTAAACTCTCATCCTAGCTCCTCCATACTCAAAAGCTTTGAGCTAGATCCAGAGGTAGAAGATTGGGAGAGAGACAGAGTTTGAAATAAATCTGTTGTTTTGGCGATCTCCAACTGTACTTAGCAGGTAATATCTTCCCAGTACTAGCTTGGTTCCATTTAATCTTTATGAATGAAAGATTTGTGATGAAAGAATGTGTTTATAGATGTTAAATCTTGGTTAATTTCTTTTTTTTTTCATACAAAACTTTCCGTATGCTGGGACTGTTCTTGATCTCATTTACGTTCATGTTATTGGCTATTATAGTGTTATATTATGACTACTCTCTATTGTGTGCTCACTAAGCATTCGACATTAATCTTGTGAATTGGGTTTGTTAAATTAGTTAATATATGACATTTTTTCCTAAAATACTCTAACCATTTTTTTAAATTCCCTCCTTATGTGTCTTAATTGGTTATTATTAAGGAGTAATTACTATGAATAAATTAAAACAAGACCGTAACTTTCCAATTAGATCCTACATTAATGACTGAAAGAGTATCAATTTATGGTTGATAGGCAAACTTAAGCTTCAGAAGCTAAGGAGTTCAAGTTTTTGTGCTCGGTGATTAACTTAGTTCCGTGAAGTGGTGTTTATTTGGTTAATGGTTTTCTCTAACATATTTGACACCTGAATTTGGTTGAAATCTTTGGGTTGAATCTTCTTAGTTATTATAAAAGCATTTACGACAGAGAATCTATATCTTCTTGTCCTAATGTTCTTTTTAATTTGATCGAGTCATAAAAAAAAAAAAAAAAAAAAAAAAAAAAAAAAAATCCTGCCTCGAATCGCGTAAACACGCACTTCCATTATATTGCTCCGTGCATGCCTTTGTTATAAAATTGGCAAACGTTTACATGAAATTGGACACTTGAGTGATGTAACATGTTCATATCGTTCTGGGACTAAAAAAATACAAAATAAACATTTTATTGTATATTAGCGCACAAGTACGCACATGTTTATAGTAGGATTTGATCCCACCACTTTTTGATTCACAAAAGAACATGTAACTATCGGGCTACTAAAACTTCTTAATAAAAATAATGTAAAATGTTATTATCTCTCGTTTGTGATATAAGAACCTTTAATTTAATGAAGAAATTGAACCATAAAATGAGTTTTATATTAAGGATAGAGAGCACATAAAATAACTATCAAGTTTTAGGATATAAAATGAGTAGAACATTTGGACAGATAACAAGTTTTATAATAAATGAGAACAACAAATAAGCTGGTGACAAGTTATTTGTTTGTGTTATTCAATTAACAAATGAAAATAATAGCTTAAATTTGTGCATTGACAAGTTTTAGGGATTTGCATATAAATGAGAAGAACAGTTAAGCAAATAACAACTTTTGCTCAACTAGTATTAAGTTTCTATATGCTACCATAAGCGACCACATGAATAACAATTAATTTTAAAAAAAAAATTATTGCGTCTAGAAAAGTCAAATGAATATATACATGCATGCTGGTTCGCTCTGGCAAATGAATAAATTATTTTATTTTATTTTTCTTGTTTCTTTTATCTTTGATTTATGTTTTTTTTTCATTGTGATTGATAAAAGTAATTAAATATACAAGGCCACGTTAGTTTTATCCGAATGGGTTAGGATTGGCTTTTTTTTTTTTTTTTAATACTGCTGTGAGATTCTTAATGTTTTGTTCCCACACACAATCAACTCCCCAAACTCATTAATTTGATTGTTCCTTTTAGCCTTTTAGGGTCTCATGATCCACGTTCCATATACTCCCATATATATAAAATGTAATTTTGGTGTTTTGATTTTCCTTCTAGGATATGGATCATGAGGACGATTTTTTAAATGAACTCAGCCTCTATGACTCGATTTATGAGGAGGACTTCTTCCTTAGGGAGATCCTTCACCAACCTTGTTTCTCTTCCGTGAGTGACATTATCAACACCACCACCACCACCGCTGATACTGGTGATGCTGCCGTAACAACCACCACTGTCAGTAGCTTATCCTCCGGCGCCAGCCCCAAATATGACAGCCCCAGTTCGGGACATGCTAGTTTCTGCGACAAACCGTCAAACACATCTTCTCATCAGTCAACTTATATTCTATCTTTTGATAACTCAACGGTAATGCCAGTGACCGCCGATGACGCTGGCTGTTATGAGAAACATGAAGCTGCAAACACGCGTGCTTCTTCGCTAAAACGGACACCAGAAAACAAAGAGAGTGAGTCAAAGGCCTATCAAAAGACAAAAAAGAGTAGAAGTTCATCTGAGACATTGGATCACATAATGTCTGAGAGAAAAAGGAGACAAGAACTCTCTCAGAAGTTTATTGCACTTTCAGCTACAATTCCTGGTTTGAAGAAGGTCAGATAATTCATATCACTTTACAATATGCCCCTCATTTTAACATTACTATATGTGTGTTTGTGTCTATGTATATGTGTGTGTGTTCTCCCTCCCTCTAGTTGTAAATATAAGACCAATTGAGTTTATTTTAGAAGGATTAAGAAAGCTAAATATATTACATAATTATAGGATATATTGTATATCATTATATTATATATCAGTTAATAAGTCATGCAAATTAATTTGGAGAAAAAATGATAAATGTAAATACTTTAAAATAATTTATTTATCTTTTCTAATTTATCCCAAAAAGTCAATTAGATATTATATTTAGCACTAGAGGAAGTATATATTATTCATTAATTATCAAATTAGTCATTTTTATAATTTCTGTATTTGCCTCCCATCTTTTTTTTTTTTTTTTTTGGTATGCCTGCATAACAGATTGACAAGTCATCTGTACTAAGCGAAGCGATCGATTACGTGAAGAAACTTAAAGAACGAGTGAGAGAGTTAGAGGAACAGAATAAGAAAATAAGAGATGATAGAGAGTCATCATTAATACCAAGCATAAATAAATCACCATGGCACCACCTCAATGCTAAGGATAGTGATCATCATCCTTATCAAGACACAATATCTTCTTCTGAAACAATGAGTACCTCTGATGATAAATGCTTCAAAATAATCAACCAAGGATTGCCTGAGATTGAAGCAAGAGTGTTACACAACCAAATTCTCATCAGAATCCACTGTGAGAATCACAACAGCGTGATGCTTACTATATTCGCCCAACTGAAGAGCCTCCATCTCTCCATTATCAGCTCTAGCATTTTAAACTTTGCCAATTCCGCTCTTGACATCACCATTTTGGCTGAGGTACGTACACATTCATCTATACACACTATAATTAAATCTATATGTATATAGAGGAAATTTCAAGGGATATCAATAAGATGAAACTTGTGAGAAGATTACTGAAAAATCCTCGTAGCAAAAAATTATTGGCTAAAACCCAGTTTCTTAAATGGATGCGCAACTTTCTTCAGCTACGTATAACATGTTTTTAGCTATATGTAAATGTCTTTTGTTTTGCACATTCTTGAAGTGTGGTTTTATAATACTCCTTCTGGTCCTTCATATATCAATAAAAAAAATTAGTTAAAATTTGATACACGAAGGGCCACAAGGTAGTTCAAAGACGTGCTATGCTCCCTCTAATTCTATATATTTAATATTCGTCATCTTTTATAATGAATTCATAGTTCCCTACAGTCTAGTGACATAAAAGTTTCCTGGTTGATGGGGATCACAGGTTCAATCCTGGTAATTAGTGACTCCACTTCTAATTAAAAAATGGAACAAATTCATAGCTTTATATATTGATCACTTTACATAAAAATGGAGCATATATTAATTTTTTTTAAAAGTATCCTTTAAATCATTAAATGTGATATTATCTCGTGAAGGAGACTGTGCGGGTGTTCATCCACAACCACGTGGAGTAGTCCTCTAATTTTTCTCTTTATGCACTTTTTATTTGAACCCTTGATCATAACCTATTTGTTTTTTTTCAAAAAACAATTTCCCAAAATTATGTTTTTTTTTTCAACTTTAGGATTTGTTTAGTGAATTATATTAAAGACGAAAAATAGTAATTCAGAAAATGTGAAACACTTTCGTTTTCGTGACATGAAGCACTTGTGGGATTTACAGCAGAAAATTTATGTGGATGTTTTTGGTTATGCGTGAAGGTTGATGAACACAAAATAGAAGTGAAGGAAGTAGTGAAAATGCTTCGATTGGCCCTGTTGGAGACCTATCACAACCAATAAAACTGATCTCAGCTGTGCAACCATAATATTTTGAAAAACAGCAATTCGATGTGGATTTTTTGGTTATGCGTGAAGGTTGATGGACACAAAATAGAAGTGAAGGAAGTTGTGAAAATGCTTCGATTGGTCCTGTTGGAGAGCTATCACAACCAATAAAACTGATCTCAGCTGTTCAACCATAATATTTTAAAGTTGTAGAGAAATTTTGAATAAGAGGTTGGAAGTTGATATTATTATGCTTGTTATTTCGCTTTTTAGAAAATAAATAACAGCAAATATATTTTTAGGGCGAGAGATGATTTTTTATTTTTTTATTTTTAAATGGAAGAGGCGTATTTCTTTAAGAGGAGGATTACAAGATTGTCCATAGTTTTGTGAGTATATTTTGGTATTAAATGTGATCGAGCTCACTTTTCAATTTATCTATTATGTTTATCATTTTAAAGCTAATTTATCTAACTTTTATATATATATATATATATATATATATATATATATATATATATATATATATATATAATGTTACATATAAATATTTTAGAGAGATTATATTACATATGTTATAATTAAGTAATTCATTTAGCTTCCTTAATTAATCTATTCAAATTAGATAGGTAGGTCATAAATTGAGGATAATAAGAATAAAACATATGTACTGAAGATTTACAGAGTCTAGAAAGCACCTTATAATTAGAGACGGCTAAATAGGTGAACAATCTATGCGTGTGTGTGCGTGCAATGGGACGATGCTGGCAGTATAAATATATACTCCTTTGGCTCCCTAATATATATATATGATATAATCGATGAGTTGAACTTAATTCTAAATGAATAACCTCATTTTTATATTTGTCAATCTTTTTTTTAATTTATCTCTAATGAAGTTCTATCAACATTAATTAAGAACATTAATTAAGTAAGAGAGGGATGTAGGAAATTAAGAAAGATGATTATAATGATTTTTTTTAAAAAAAAAAACCATGTCCTGTTAAATAATATAACTAATTTTTTAATCTAATCAAATTAAATAAATAGATATTACTTTAAAGAGAAAAGGGATTATATCGGAGCTGCCTGTTGATCAGAGTGAGAAGAGAGAGGAGAAAGAATAAGAAAAGAAGAAATAAGGCAGTGACTCGTGTGAGTCATGGCTCATGAGGGAGAGTATATATGAGCCATGAGGACAAGAATCTTACAATATTATTAGAATTAATTGAAAAGAGAAAAACATTAGGTTAGCACACCATATTCAGATATTATGAGCAAGGACGTGGCTTACAGATGAATTTTATTATGAGAAAATGGGGGATAAATTCCCATTTGAGAAATTAATTAGGCAATGGGACCTAGGAAAAAAAAAAGTAAAGTGTTGAGGTCCTTTAGTATTAAACCAGTCAGGAATGATATCCACCACTTCACTTGAATTCTTTATGAGATTCCCCATAGGCACACAAAGAAAGGGGATTCGAAAAATAAATAACCATATGAAATTGTCACTTTTCCCCTAATGATAAGCATCTACCATTTCAACTTTTCCACCTATTAGTTTCCTCACTACCATCCATCCCTCATTGTCTCCTTCATCTTTCCAACTTCACCCTTCACAAACTCCATATCCCCAAGCAAACTCCAACAATCGATGACGGCGACATCCATCTTGTAACACCACATTTCTTCCGCCGTTATTCTTGCCTTCTTCACTTCACCCATTTCTTCAATCTTTGGTATTGCTCTCTCCTTCCTCTACCTTCTTAATTTGGTTGAAAACAAAAAAAAAATTTTCAAAAATAAAAATAATAGATCTTGTGTTGTGGCAAGCATGACAGATTCGGTGATGGAGGGAAACGAAGAAGGACGTGAAAGTGAACCATGACAGATTGGTATAATAGAAGGTGAACCAAAAATAGAAATTGACCTTCCACGAATTGCAACAAAGCTTTTAGGAATTGCAACTCAATTTCTGTGGTGTGTAAATTAGGTTAGAATGCTTGTGAACTTCTACAAATTTCAAATGACCTTCTATGGTGTGAAAATTAAGTAAAAGTGCAAATGCAAATGACTTTCCTCAATTTGCAAATCACCTTTCTTGAATTGTAAACAAACTTCTAAGAACTGTAACTGAATTTTCATGGTGTGTAAATTAAATTAAAATTAAATTGAAATCGAAATTTACTCAAATGCAATTGCAAGTGACTTTCCACGTTGCAAATGACTTTCTATGATTTGAAAATTAAATTAAAATGCAAATACAAATAACCTTCCACAAATTGCAACTAAACTTCCACGGTGTGCAATTTCATCATTTTCTCTACATGTCTATTTCTCCTAAAAGACCACAGATTCCATGTACCAATGTTCAATTAATTTTTCAATAAGGGTGATTCGACTCATCCTTAGTCGCCTCGGGGTCGAATCACTATTTACCACGAATTAAATGCAATACAGTGCAATTAACTCGGGATCGTTCTCTTAATCAAGGAGCCAAATTTATTTTGAATTTCCTAAGATAAACTAAGTGATATAAACATGGTTAGAAATTTGGGGTTCCTAAATAAGTTTTCTCTAATTAAAATGCATAGCAAAAATAAAGAAACTATTCCTATATTTTTTGGTCTTTTTGGAGATAAGGAAAAATACTTTGGATAGAAATAAGATTAAATGGTTTATGCTCTTGGTAATGAAGAAATGACTATCCTTGCTCTTAAAAGATTATGGGAGTTAAAATTCATTAAGTCTTAAGAAAAACCTTAAGATACCACTTGAGTCCAATACTCCCAATTAATAGTAGCTCCTATAACCATAGCTAACTACTATCCCTTGAGAAATTGTTCGAGCCTACTTAATGCGTAATTGAAATTGGAATTATGCAACATGAGACTTCTAAATTTGAGTACTAAACAGACCCTCAAAAGGGTACAAATCAACCACATTAATTAGACAATATCACGCTAATCAACATAGCTTCATTGAAACCACAAAGAAATTCATTCACATATAAAAATCACACTACAAAATCCAATCTCAACTACAAATATCAAACTAACAGAGATAATTACCATTAATCTCAGTTTCAGAATCATATATCAAAATTTAGCAATTCAAATATATAATCCTAGACCTATAGTAAGATAGATAAAACTCCCCTAATGTAGTCCAATGAGCTCAAGAACAAATCTTCATCACCAAGATCAGAGAAAATCAGCCACTCATTGTCTGCTGGAGGAAGTCACCGGAATTTGGAGAATGTCGCCGGAAAACTCAAGGTTCGCCGGAATCTGGGCAAAAGTCGCCGGAAATGCAGAAACTCACCGGAAAATTCAAGTCTCGCTGGAATCTGGAATTTTAGACTGTGAAGTAGAGAGAGAGGATGGGATTCATGATGAAGATGGTGGCTGAAGGTGGTTCAGCGGAGAAAATGAAGGTAACTACAGTCTCGTCGGAAAACTGAAGGTGAAGGTCGATGGAGCTCTGTGTCGTCACTTAGGGTCAGTCCGGTGAAGAAGATGAGGAGGAGGAAGATGAAGTCTGGTTCAGTGAGGTTCCCTCCTCCTTCTCTATCGTCACTGTTGGGTCTCTGGTTTGCGGCGCTTTTCTTTCTTTTTCTTCTTCCCGTTCCAAAACTCTCGGCCTCCCCCTCTCGTGTCCAGCTCCCTTCGTTTTTCTTTCTTTTCTCTTTTTGTTCCCCACTTCAGCCGCCACCCTCTGGTTCTTTCTTTTTTCAAAACTCCAGCCGCCCCTCTCTAAAACTCCCGGCCAGCCTCTATTCCTTCGTTTTTTTTTCTTTTCTTTTTCGTTCTCCTCCTTCTCGCCGCCAGCCTCTGTTTCTTCGTTTTTCAATATTCATTAGGTCATTACTCCCTGGTCAAAACGCAAGTTTTGACCAAGGACCTATTTGCAAAAGTGTAAAAGTTTTCTTGAGGGACCAAACTGCAAAGTCAGAAACTTTCATAATTTAAATTCAAACTTCCGTTTTCAAATTTGATCTAATCTTTTCAGGCATCTATAATGAAAATAATTAATCTAACCTCAAATTTTCTCATGAAAATCAATGATTAAGAATAATTACAATTTCTTTGACAATTTTACCCTTTTTTTAATCCTAATTTCATGTATTTACTCTTAATCTTAATTTATCACAAGAAAGGCATTTTAAGCTCAACAACTACAACAAAATACATTAAGAATCCCAATTTTACTATGAAAAATCACATAAAAATATGGTTCAATCAATTCCCCCACACTTAGACCTTTGTACTCCTGAACAAAGGCAATTAAGTACAAAATTACAAGTCCAAATCACTAAAACATTTGAAAATTGAGCAATTTCATAATTATAAAGCAATGAATTAATTCATCTAGCCAACCCTAGTCATAATCAAGTGATGTGAAAAAATTAGCTAACTACACAATCAAATGCATTAAAATGAAGCACAAGAGACTCTCAAGGTATTACTATTTCACTCATCTCACCTTATTGAATAATTTCACTCTTGCTCACTCAATTCACACCTTACCATAGGCTTGTAACCACTCTAACATCTCCACAATTAATAGCAACTAATGTAATGAATCAAGAGGACTTTTGAAGCTTGTAATATTGGATGAAGGCTAGATGTAATGAATTAATTAGAAAATTGAATAGTTGATATGCAAGTCAACATTAATGACCTAATTCATAGCATCTAAATAACTTTTTAGACCTTGCCAATTTTTGGAAATTCATGAACAAATGCCTTCTTGAATTTTTTTTTTTAAAAAAAAAAATACTAAACACTCCCCTTTTTTTTCAATACTTTTTTTTTCATTCTTTTCTATATACATGGCATTTCATTTTTTTTATTTTTTTTTGGCAATTTTCCTTTGATTTTTAAAATGCTATGAGTATTATAAGTAATGAAATGCATACAACATAGGAATGACTCAAAATGGGTAGCAAAGGCATATGAATGTAAGTTTGTGTTTGGGTAAAAGGGATTAAAATATGAATGCCTCTTTCCTCTTCATCACACTAATGCAAACATTGTTTTGAACAAGAGTTGAAACAAGTTCTAGAAGGTGAAAAACCAAATGAACATACACTCATGAAAGGAATTAAAGCTCAAATAACCTTCCAACAAAGTTTTTCTCTAATGCTCACTCTAACACAATCAATTGCATAAGAAGCTAACAACAAAACATGTACTTAATTATTCCAAGAGTTAGCCTTACAAACACAATCAATTATGATAATGCTCAATCCTTAAAAGCACTAGTGATGTAGGAACTCTCTTTTTCAAAACAAGGAGTAAGCAAAAATCCAATTGTGGGTTCATTTCTCTTCCCATTCACTTGAAAATAAAACATGGTTTTAAAAAGTTGCCAAAACACTATATCTCATGAAAGCTCAAAGAATTTTTTTTTTTTTTAGTTTTTGGCATTTTCTCATTTAAAAACAACCAATTAATTGGGATTCAAAATGTATTCCCCTCCCCCACACTTAATCAACACATTGTCCTCAATGTTTGAAAAGCAATTCTATCATTTTAACTTGTTCCTTAATGAAGTGGAAAGTTGTGAAGTTCAATTGCAATTGAAGCACAACACATCAACATCATATAAAGAGAGAAGAGAAAAGAAACAAGTCATAATAACAGAAAATTAGAGTGAAGAGGCACAATGGCAATTAAGCAAGGTAGTGGCTAAGATGCAAGCATACATTGGGGGTTTTTATTCAAATTATTAAACTATACTACTTCTACTTCCCTACTAAGATAGTCTCTCCCCCACACTTATTTCAAGCATTCAGAATCACAAGTGAATTGAATAATCCAAAACAGCAAATGAAAGTGAAGGAAAGAGACAACCTGGCCTCAAGGAGGCTTTGATGATGAATCACGGTAGAGCTTGAGGAGATGTCCATTGACTTGAAAGTCTTTCCCAGTAGTCTCATCAAGCAACTCTACCATGACAAATGGATGTACTTTGGTGATAGTGTAAGGCCCACACCATTTATCTTTAAGCTTCCTGCTCAACAACTTGAATCGAGCCTTGTATAGCAAAACATGATCACCAACTTTGAAATCCTTTCGGATAATCTTCTTATCATGAAGTAGCTTGGTCTTTTCTTTGTAAATGCGAGAACTCTCATAAGTGTCTAATCTCATTTCCTCAAGTTCTTGCATTTGTAACTTCCTTTCCAAACCAGCTTCTTCCACATCCATGTTGCACATTTTCACCGCCCAATAGGTTTTGTGCTCCAACTCTACCGGAAATGACATGCTTTACCATAGATAAGCCGGTAAGGAGACATTCCTATTGGTGTCTTGAAGGCAGTTCTATAGGCCCACAGTGCTTCCTCCAACCTTGAGCTCCAATCCTTCCTTGAAGGCTTGACTATCTTTTCCAATATATGTTTGATCTCTCGGTTGGATACTTCCGCTTGCCCATTCGTTTGTGGGTGATAAGGAGTGGACATTTTGTGGGTTACCCCAAGCTTAACAAGTAAGTTATCAATAACTTTATTGCAAAAATGGGAACCTCTATCACTTACTATAGCCCTTGGTACTCCAAATCTACAAAAGATGTTAGACTTGAGAAATTTGGAAACCGTTTGGGCGTCATCTTTCCTAGTAAGAATGGCTTCTACCCATCTAGAGAGGTAATCTACGGCTAACAAGATGTAGGTAAAGCCAGATGATGGTGGAAAAGGACCCATGAAATCAATGCCCCAAACATCAAATACCTCACAAAAGAGCATGGGTTGTTGTGGCATCTCATTCCGTTTACTTAACCCTCCAAACCTTTAGCATTTATCACATGCCTTACAAAACAGATATGCATCCTTAAAAAGGGTAGGCCAATAAAATCCAGCATCTAACACTTTCCTAGAGGTCTTATGAGCACTAAAATGTCCACCACAAACCATTGAATGGCAAGCAAAAAGTATGTCCTTGGACTCAGTCTCTGGAATACACCTCCTGATAACTTGATCATTGCATAGTCTCCATAAATAAGGCTCATCCCAAATGTAGTGTTCAGCTTCTCGTTTAAGTTTTTGAGCCTGAAAGGAAGACATATGCTCAGGAATGAGACCGATCACAATATAATTCACTAGATTAGCAAACCAAGGAGCATAAATAGATATAGACATAAGGGATGCATCAGGGAAATTATCACAAATTAAATCAGAATCAAGTACTCCCTTTGTGCCATCCGGTAGTCTACTCAAGTGATCTGCTACAAGGTTTGTAGTTCCAGGCCTATCTTTGATGTTTATATCAAATTCTTGTAGCAATAGCATCCATCTAATGAGCCTTGGTTTTGATTGAGGCTTAGTGAAGAGAAACTTCACAGCTGCATGATCTGTGTACACAACCACTTTGGAATTAATTAGATATTGTCTAAACTTATCTAATGCAAAAATCACAGCAAACAGTTCTTTTTCAGTGGTAGTGTAATTCCTTTGTGCACTATCCAACGTTTTGGATGCATAAGCGATCACATTGGACAACTTGCCATGCTTTTGTCCTAGCATGACCCCCACAGCAAAATTAGAGGCATCACATGCTAGTTCAAAAGGCAAAGTCCAATCTGGTGCTTTCAGAATAGGAGGAGATATCAAGTGTGCTTTTAATTCATCAAATGCTTGTTTGCAAGAAGTATCAAAGACAAAGTCAACATCTTTTTGCAATAGTTTGGATAATGGTAGAGCTATCTTACTAAAATCTTTTATGAATCGCCGGTAAAAACTAATATGCCCTAAGAAAGAACGAAGTGTTTTGACATTAGTGGGGTAGGGCAATGAGGAGATCACCTCAATTTTAGCTCTATCAACTTCAATGCCCTTGCTAGATATCAAATGACCAAGTACTATTCCATGATCAACCATGAAATGGCACTTCTCATAATTCAAAACCAAATTTTTCTCAATGCATCTAGCAAGAACATTGTCCAAACTATTTAAACAAGCATCAAAAGAATTGTCATACACTGTAAAATCATCCATAAAAACCTCCATACAATTTTCAAGAAAATCAAAGAAAAGTGACATCATGCAACGTTGGAAAGTGTCCGATGCATTACATAATCCAAAAGGCATTCTCCTATAAGCATAGGTACCAAATGGACAAGTAAAAGTGGTCTTTTCTTGATCTTCAGGAGCTAATGGAATTTGGAAATATCCTGAATAACCATCTAGGAAACAATAATGACTCTTACCTGCCAACCTTTCAAGCATTTGATCTATGAAGGGTAAGGGAAAATGATCTTTCCTAGATGCTTCATTCAATTTCCTATAGTCTATGCACACTCTCCAAGCATTTTGCACCCTAGTAGGTATCAACTCATCATTTTCATTTTGCACCACAGTTATCCCACTCTTCTTAGGCACTACATGTACCGGACTAACCCACTCACTATCAGAAATTGGGTAGATGATACCCGCACTCAATAGCTTGGTTACGTCTTTCTTAACCACATCCAAAATTAGGGGGTTGAGGCGTCTTTGGGGTTGCCTAAGAGGTTTGGATTCCTCATGCAAAAGGATTCGATGGGTACGAATAGCAGGACTAATCCCAGGAATGTCAGCTAAAGTCCAACCTAGAGCCTTTCGATTTCTACTCAAAACATCAAGCAATCTCTCCTCCTCATTCACAGACAAAGAATTTGAAATAATAACAGGCAATTTTCCATCCACAGCAAGGAAAGCATATTTCAAATTAGAGGGGAGAGGCTTAAGCTCTAAATCAGGGGGTTGAACAATAGAGGGAATTAGTCTAGGAAGATCAAGGGTAGTAGAAATACTCCCCTTTATAAACTTAGAAGGTGCATAGCTTGTGCTAAACTCCATAGATTTCATCACTTACACATTGGTCCTCCCAAGTGTTGAACCAACATCAGGTTGGCCTACAGCAGCAACAGGCTTGGGGAACAAAGTCTCTTTCATACCTACCTCACAAGGAGTTATTAGCTCATTTAAAAATCTCAAGGTATGAGGAGTTATCTTGGTTCTATGATGAAGCAAAGAGTTAGAAGGTGGCCCTGTAATCACATTTTTTCTAGGTCCAAAGTGAGTCACATGAGAGGATATTTTAGGCGGTGTGAGGGCTATCCCCTTAGAGAACAAGTCATCCAAGTCTTGACTACCGACTTCAAACTCAGCTTCCTCCATTAGTTTGTGACCTGAAACATTAACAAAAGCACCTTCCTCACAAGCATCATCACTAAATAATGAATCATTGGAAGAATTAAGCTCAAATGAACTCAGAGAAGTAAGAGAAAAATCATCAAGGGATGATAACCAACAATTAACCATCGATGAGTTAAAGTTGGAAATCTCACTCCCAAGTGAATCAAAATTTTCAACAGAAGAAGAGGGAAATTTATTATCACATGAATCCAATGCTATACCACAGTCAAGATCATAATTATTAGTGTGGAATTTAATCTCATATTCATTAACCTCATCATCAATGGCCAAGTCAATTGAATTCACACCTAATAAAGAGTAATCTTCAAAAGGATGCTTCATGGCTTCATACATATTAAAACTTAGCTTATGATTGCCCACTTCCATAGTGATTGAACCATCTCTCTTGTCTATCAAGGTACTAGCAGTTCTCATAAAAGGTCTCCCTAAGATAAGGGTGGATTCACTAGACTCATGAGACATGTCTAACACATAGAAATCAGCAGGAAAAACTAAGTCTTTGACTTTGACAAGCAAATCCTCAGTGATGCCTTGTGGGTGCCTAATGCTCCTATCAGCTAGTTGGAGAACCACACTAATCCTCTTAAGCTCCTTCACACCAAGAGATTTAAAAATGGCACTAGGCATGACATTAATGGCTGCACCTAAATCTAACAAGGCTTGAGCTACATGCACATTACCTACGGTACAAGGTATAGTGAATGAGCCAGGATCCTTGCACTTAACAGGGAGTTGGGGTTTGAAAAGGGCAGACACATTAGAGCTATTTTGCACTCTCTCATTAGGCCTAAACTTCCTCTTGTTAGTGCAAAGCTCTTTCAAGAATTTGCAATAACTAGGCATAGACTTGACCAATTGAAAGAAAGGAACATTGATATTCAGCTTGCTAAACAAATCATGCATTTCTTTTTCAGTTTGTTCCTCATGCATTTTCTTGCCTTGAAAGTAAGCTTTAGGAAAAGGGAGTTGAGAAATTTTTACCTCCTTACCATCAGTATTGGATAGGATGCCTTGCTCGCTTGTCTCACCTTCCTCAAAAGTGCTTCTTTCCTTAGAGCCCACCTCTCTCAGAAGTGGTTGTTGTTCCACTTGAGGTTGCTCAACTATTTTGGCCTTTTTCTTCTCAAGGATAGCCTTCTCTTTGGAACTCTCAGAATCAGGAAGCTTCATTGGGGTTAATGGTGGACTTTCAACTTCAATTTTCTCATCCACATCATTGTCAATCTCTTGAGGGAAATGTACTTTCCTACCACTCCTTAACTCAATAGCATTAAGTGATTTAGGGTTGATGACAGTATTTGAAGGAATAGAACCACTTTTCTTAGCATGCACATCACTCAAAGAATTGGAGAGTTGAGTTAAGTGAGATTGCATAGTGTTGTTCTTCAATTCCAATTCTTCCAACTTCTTGCATACATGAGACATTTGAGTACTATCACTTGCCCTATCACTTTGTAGATTTTGTAGGCTTGTGGTGATAGAAGAGAATTTACTCTCATTGAAAGCTCTTTCTTCCATCATCCGGTTGTCCATGCTAGTAAGTTTAGCAACCATACTCTTCAATAATTGATTGGTCTCATCACCCTTAGACTCTTGAAGAGGAACCATTTGCCCACGGTTTGACCCATATGGTTGGACTTGATATGATGACCCTTCTTGATTTCTCCAACCAAAATTAGCATTAGGTATTCTACCTTCATTGTAGGTAATCCCATCTTGGTTGTTGTTGGTTAGGCCTTCCTTGATACATAGCATTGAGTTCTTCATGTTGATTAGGGCATAGACTTGTAACATGCATCATTGAACCACAACTATTACAACTAGGTGCAACAAGAGCTTGTGAATTAGGAGAATGATGTGCCTGTTGAATACTCAAATTATGAAGCTCGGATGTGATAAGAGAAAGTTATGAAGTAACTTTATCCATTTTAGACTCAAGTGAGACCATCCTTTGGTTGGAGCCTATCTCAAAAACTCCTTATCTCTCTCACATTATATTGTTGAGTATTTCAAGCTCTCATTCGAATTTGAGCCCATGCCTCATCAGCCGTGTAATCTTCCAAAGAACCTCCAGCTGAAGCATCTAAAATGCCCTTCTCATTAGGTAAAAGGCCATCGTGGAAGTATTGAATCAACTGTTCATCAACAATTTGATGGTGTGGACACTTATTTAAAAGTTCCTGAAATCAACTCCAATATTCATAGAAGGACTCTAAGGGGTCTTATTTGATGGAGTAAATTTCCTTTTTAAGCTCTGAAATCCTTGAATCAGGAAAGTACTTTTCCAAGAAAGCTTTCTTCAAGTTAACCCATGAACGAAGAGCATCATTAACATGCCTTGGTAGCATTATGTACCATTCTTTAGCTTTCCCCTCCAAAGTGAAATAGAACACCTTTAATTGCACATCCTCTATTCGAGCACCAACGGGCTTCATATTTGAGCAAGCCCAGTACAAAGCATTGAGATGGTTGTAAGGGTCCTCATTTGGGAGTCCATGAAAGTGAGGTAGTGAATTAAGCAAAGGCCCCTTAAGCTCAAAATTAACCTCAAGGTTAGGGCATGCAATGTTGAAAGGATCATGAGTGACATCCGATCTTGTTACATCCCTTATGGTTCTCCTCCTTGGTTGATTATCGTTCACTTCTTCCATATTTGTACCTTGCGAAACACAATCACTCAAGTCAATGAAAAAATCAAAATTAGAGGATTGATCAGATTCCCTCTCAAATTGGTCGGTCATGCAAAGCTATCAAGCAAGCAATGAAACAATAGAGTGCCAAAATTGTGTTGCATTCAAGTTCAAGCAAGAAAATGTGCAAGTGGAATGAGTGCAACTATGTGTGAGTGTGTATGATGTGTATGGACAAGTAGAAATGCTAATGCAAATGAAAATGCAAAAACAAAGAAGATCAAGATATTTGTTTTTTTTCTATATATAAACAATTAAACAAAGGAAATAAATAAAAGAAAAACCTAATACGCTCACAAGGGCAAACCCCGATCAATCTGAACCAATTGACACTTAGTAAACCAAAGGAGTCAAAATTGACTCCCCAACAACGGCGCCATTGATTCGACTCACCCTTAGTCGCCTCGGGGTCGAATCACTATTTACCACGAATTAAATGCAATACAGTGCAATTAACTCGGGATCGTTCTCTTAATCAAGGAGCCAAATTTATTTTGAATTTCCTAAGATAAACTAAGTGATATAAACATGGTTAGAAATTTGGGGTTCCTAAATAAGTTTTCTCTAATTAAAATGCATAGCAAAAATAAAGAAACTATTCCTATATTTTTTGGTCTTTTTGGAGATAAGGAAAAATACTTTGGATAGAAATAAGATTAAATGGTTAATGCTCTTGGTAATGAAGAAATGACTATCCTTGCTCTTAAAAGATTATGGGAGTTAAAATTCATTAAGTCTTAAGAAAAACCTCAAGATACCACTTGAGTCCAATACTCCCAATTAATAGTAGCTCCTATAACCATAGCTAACTACTATCCCTTGAGAAATTGTTCGAGCCCACTTAATGCGTAATTGAAATTGGAATTATGCAACATGAGACTTCTAAATTTGAGTACTAAACAGTCCCTCAAAAGGGTACAAATCAACCACATTAATTAGACAATACCACGCTAATCAACATAGCTTCATTGAAACCACAAAGAAATTCATTCACATATAAAAATCACACTACAAAATCCAATCTCAACTACAAATATCAAACTAACAAAGATAATTACCATTAATCTCAGTTCCAGAATCATATATCAAAATTTAGTAATTCAAATATATAATCCTAGACCTATAGTAAGATAGATAAAACTCCCCTAATGTAGTCCAATGAGCTCAAGAACAAATCTGCATCACCAAGATTAGAGAAAATCAGCCACTCATTGTCTGCTGGAGGAAGTCACCGGAATTTGGAGAATGTCGCCGGAAAACTCAAGGTTCGCCGGAATCTGGGCAAAAGTCGCCGGAAATGCAGAAACTCACCGGAAAATTCAAGTCTCGCCGGAATCTGGAATTTTAGACTGTGAAGTAGAGAGAGAGGATGGGATTCACGATGAAGATGGTGGCTGAAGGTGGTTCAGCGGAGAAAATGAAGGTAACTGCAGTCTTGTCGGAAAACTGAAGGTGAAGGTCGACGGAGCTCTGTGTCGTCACTTAGGTTCAGTCCGGTGAAGAAGATGAGGAGGAGGAAGATGAAGTCTGGTTCAGTGAGGTTCCCTCCTCCTTCTCTATCGTCACTGTCGGGTCTCTGGTTTGCGGCGCTTTTCTTTCTTTTTCTTCTTCCCGTTCCAAAACTCTCGGCCTCCCCCTCTCGTGTCCAGCTCCCTTCATTTTTCTTTCTTTTCTCTTTTCGTTCCCCGCTTCAGCCGCCACCCTCTGGTTCTTTCTTTTTTTCAAAACTCCAGCCGCCCCTCTCTAAAACTCCCAGCCAACCTCTGTTCCTTCATTTTTTTTTTCTTTTCTTTTTCATTCTCCTCCCTCTCGCCGCCAGCCTCTGTTTCTTCGTTTTTCAATATTCATTAGGTCATTACTCCCTGGTCAAAACGCAAGTTTTGACCAGGGACCTATTTGCAAAAGTGTAAAAGTTTTCTTGAGGGACCAAACTACAAAGTCAGAAACTTTCATAATTTAAATTCAAACTTCCGTTTTCAAATTTGATCTAATCTTTTCAGGCATCTATAATGAAAATAATTAATCTAACCTCAAATTTTCTCATGAAAATCAATGATTAAGAATAATTACAATTTCTTTGACAATTTTACCCTTTTTTTAATCCTAATTTCATGTATTTACTCTTAATCTTAATTTATCACAAGAAAGGCATTTTAAGCTCAACAACTACAACAAAATACATTAAGAATCCCAATTTTACTATGAAAAATCACATAAAAATATGGTTCAATCAAAGGGGCTTTTAGCCAGTTGTCCCGGCCCCCGTTATTATTTACTTACAATACTATTATTTTACCAACTTTTCAATAATAATATATTAATATACACACAATTATTTAGGAGGTATTTTTATTTCGTATTCTTTTTTTAAATACTTGAATTTCTATATATTAGTATACATTTTAATTCATAGCGGATTATTTTTTTAAGTGGGTGATTAGAAGATTTGCTATATTAAATTAACAGAGTCTAGAAAATACCTTATATTAATAATTAGAAAATGCAACATATATAGTTGAACAATCTGTATATGCAATGGGACGATGATGCTGGGTAATATATGTTGTATATTATGAGGTGAAAGAGCAAGCTGTGGAGTGTGTGAGGAGAGAGAGAGGGGAAAGAATTAAAAAAAAATGAACAAAGAAGGCGTGCGTGACTCGTGCGACTCGTGAGTGAGAGTAATGATGAAGAGAATCATAGAATAATATATATCTCTTGAAAAGGGAAAAACGAGGCTGGCACAAAAATATATTTTATTATTCACTTCAAATAATATTACTTTATCAACCTCTAAAGAATAATAATATATACTCACACAAATATATATATATATATATATATATAAACAATTATTTTAGGGAGGTAACTTTATTTCATATTTTTTTTACTAGTTATAAAGAAACTTTCATATGACTATACTAATCATATGAAGTTATATATGCACCACAATTCTTTCTCTCTTTTTTTCTTGGTGTGAACCCAAAATATCTCAAGTAACTTTGGACTTATACCTAATCTCTGTTGAATTGACAGTGTAAAAGATAAAGCCTTTCTAAAAAAATGTGCTTTTTAGAAATTGAACTTTATTCTCCTCTTTAAAGGATAAGACTGCTTACAATTGCTCCTATTATGAATCAGTTTTAATATATTTCGCTGCAATTAAAGAAAAATTTAAAAAATCATTAATTTGGCCTTAAAATTAAGTAAGTTTTCAACTTTTACCCCCTTATTGAATATACATGCTTGAAAAATTAAATAACATACACCAACATTTAATGAGGGGTAAAAGGGAACTAGTGACAAAAAATTAAATTATATACCTTATAATTAGGATAAAATATTTATTCTCTATTTATCTTATAAATGGGAGTATAGATAAATAACCCATAAAAAATAAAAATAAATAAATAGAATGGACGGATCGAGTTGGACGTAAGCAAATCTATAAATCATTATTACTTAAAGTATGGCCCACCCCACCATACTCCTCCTTCTCCTCCCTTAAGTGCTCGCATATTTTATATGAAGAAGATTGGAAGCGATCCAGAAAGAGCTTGAAATAAATACAGTAATTCTGATAATCTGGAAGAGCCATAAGTGGAAGAAGCGCAAGAAGCTGTGGAATTAAAGAACCTGTTGATTTTCCTGTCTGTACGTCGCAGGTAATATCTTCCCACAAGCTAGGTTCATTGGTTCAAACTTTTGTTGTGCTTGTTTGATTATTCTTTTTAGGATATGTCATGATTCACATCCATATTTATGGTATCTCCTAGAAATCTTATTTTGGTGCTTTGATTTTCCTTTTAGGATATGGATCATAAGGACGATTTATTCAATGAACTCAGCCTCTATAGCTCAATTTATGAGGACTACTTTCTTAGGGAGATCCTTCACCAACCTTCTTTCTCTTCCATGAGTGACAGTATCAAAACCATCACCGCCGCAGATCAATGCCGGTGCCGCCGCCGTAACAACCACTGCTGTCAGTAGCTTATCCTTCGATGACTCGGGCACCAGCCAATCCAAGCATGACAGTTCGGGACTTTCTAGTTTCTGCAACAAACCGGCAACCTCATCAATCGTCTCAGTCATCTTATATTCTATTACGGGCGACCAACGATGGTAACGCCGGTTATGAGAAGAAGAAGGACTGTTACATTTCCTGGTTTGAAGAAGGTCAGATAATTCATTCACTTTTTAATATGCCCCTCATTTTAGTATTTCTTTCTATGATTTTTTCTAGAAACTAATTAATTTGACTTCTAATCTTATATATATATATATATATAATATATATATATATATATGAGAAATTAAGTAGTATATTTAGCTTTCTTAACTTCTTGAAAAAAAAAAAAAGTCAATTGGGAACTGGAGAGAGTGTATATCATTCAACAGTTTTATTGAGCTCAGTACGTGTCCTGTTAACACTGAGGGGTACATATCATTGTTTGAGGATTGACATGTTTGGGTGGAGGGAAATGTGTTTTTTTTTTGGGTCAAAATTGGAGGGAAAAGCATGAAGAGAGAAAACTAGTAAAGAAAGTTGGAGGGGCCTGTTGGAATAGCAAGCAAAAATTAGAGGTTGAAATTCTACATAATTCCCTTAACTTTGAAACTTTACTATGAAACCCCTGGCTAACCTCTTATATTTATGCAGATCACTCACATACAATTAATTTTACACATCACTTATCTTCAGAAAAAAGTTTAGAGATTATCTACAAATCAGTTAAATTTTGAACTTTGAATTATATGCAGAAGAGGCATATAATTGATAGCTATAGGGTTATTCGCACAAACCAGAGAGATTTATTATTAAATTTTAAAAGTTAAGAGAGTTATGTGTACCTGGTCTAAAGTTCATGAGAGTTTTGTTAAACGGAGAAAGCTTATGTTTCTTTGCTTATAGTCATAAGTTCTAATTCTCCAATCAAATATTGTCACGCTTAATTTTGATTATTAGCAATGATCCAATAGCTTGAATTTTGAAATTTTATTCATGTGAATTTTTCTTATTAAAAAAAATCACATGATAATTATGATGGGAGAGTTCAAAGTAATGGATGTAAGTTAATCAATCGAAATTTTGTCTTGGTTTAATTTAGTCAAAATTAAATAAGAAGGAAAAAGAGTACGAAAAGAAGCATGTGGCCCTCATTTTTCTCTGCAAAGATTTTAGAGAGAAAACATTCTTGTCAAACTAATTACATCAATAAGAAAAGAGGCGTGGAAGAAACTAAATATTTTGTTTAGTAAAAGTATTATTCTCATTATAAAATTAGTTATTTTTCTAATCTCTATGTGTTTGCCTCCTACTATTTTTAACAGATTGTAGAAGTGGAACTGGATTCTCTCAGAATCCAGTTTCTCAGTATCCTCAGTGTCGTTGTAAATAACGTTATGTGATTTGTAAATCGCATTATGAAATTTATAAATGACGTTATGAAATTACCACATGTGGATATTGAGGGATAACCCGATTTACAAATTTCATAACGCGATTTACAAATCACATAATGTCATTTACAACGATACTAAGAGATACTAAGTGAGAAACTGGATTCTGAGATAATCCAGTTCCTGTACAAGTCGTTTGTACCAAGATAAGCTATCAATCGCATGAAGAAACTTAAAGAACAAGTGAGAGAGTTAGAGAAACGGAACAAGATGATAAGAGATGATAGCGAGTCATTATTAATGTCGATCAATCTTAAAGAAATCACCATGCAACCATGTCAATGCTGAGGCTAATGATCATCATCATCATCAAGACACAATATCTTCTTCTGAAACAATAATAAGTAGTTCTAATAATAATTGTTAGAGCCGGTAATTCGGGTCAGAAAGCCACCAGTCCATCAAAAGCCATGGGCTACACAGGTCTGTCCGTTCGGGCTAACCCGAATTAGTGTCTCTAATAATTGCTTCAGAATAATCAACGAAGGGTTGCCTGAAATTTAAGTAACAGTATTGCACAACCAAGTTCTCATCCCAATCCTCTGCGAGAAGCACAAAAATGTCATGCTTACTATATTCACCTAACTCAAGAGCCTCCATCTCTCCATTATCAGCTCTAGCGTCCTGAACTTTGCCAATTCCGCTCTTGACATCACCATTATAGCTGAGGTACGTACACATTCATCTATACCCACTATCAATTATACACGCATTGGAGCAAATTTGATAAGGGATACTGATAAGTTGAAAACATATGAGAAGATTACCGAAAATCCTAGTTGCTAAATTTATGGCCCAGGCCCCCAGAGCTTTTTAAGTGAGTGCGCAACTTTTCTTTAGATGTGCTTGACATATCTTTAGCTATATACAAAAGGTTTGATGTTTATGTTTTTGTTGCAGAATCATTTTTTTGGCCACACTCAGGTATAACTAATTGGATCTCATTAATATTTTCTCTCTCTTCTCTTTATAATAGGATCCACTCACTTTTATTTAAATGTGGCAGAAAAAATGTTTCTGCACCAAAAACAAAAACATTACACCCATATACAAATATCTTTCATTTTGCACATACAAATATCTTTTATTTTGCCCATAGTTAAAGATAAATTACACGCAATTAAAGAAAAGGTGTACTTTGAGTGCTCGAACAAGTTTTAGGTTACTTTTGACAATAAATGTTGTAATGAGGAATTTATTAGTATTTTTTGCAAAACTTATTTCTTGGCATGCTTGCATTAACATATATAACTTCAAATTTGTTTTTATAAAAATCGAGTAACTTGTAGAAAATAGCTTTTAGACTAATTAATCTATTTCTTTTTAATCACTCATTAGTCATTTTTCCAAAACTTATTTCACTTGGACGTCTTTTATTTAATAAATAAGTTTCTTTTTCTTTTTTCTTTGACTGTGGACAAATAAAATTAAACATACAGAATCCTAAAACTGACCTACCACATTAAGAGGATGATTTTGAGAAGCACTTTGGTGCCGATAGGGCAATATGCCATTGGCTATTTTCTTACCAGAAAACCAAGGTTTCCAGAAGCCAATCTTTTATCTGTTTTTTCAAAAACTATTCTCCGAAATCTACAATTTGTTTCTTTTGAAAATTATGTTTGTTTTCAACTTTTTACGATTTGTTTAGTGAATTATATTAAAGGCCCAAAATAGTAATTAGGAAAAGGTGAAACAGTTTCTTTTTTGTGACCTGAAGAACTTGTGGGATTTACAATGGCAAATTGATTTGGATTTTGTTGGTTGTGTACGTGAAGGCTGAGGAACACAAAATATCAGTGAATTGAAGGAAGTTGTGAAAAAAAACTTCGATTGGCTCTGTCGGAGACCTCTCATATCCAATAAAAGTTTTCCTAGTTCAAGCATACATATATGATGAATGAGCCTGTGTTATTAGAAAATATTAGTATGCATTTTAAGTCATAGCGGACTCTAATGTTTTTTTTTAAATGGCAGGGCGTATTTTTTAAGGGGGGGATTGGAAGATTTGCTATGAAAATTAACAGTCATAGCGTGACTCATGACTCATGAGGGAGAGTATGAATCATAGACAATAATATTATATTTTTTTTAAAAGAGGAAAACGAGGCGGACACACCACATTCACTTTAGCAACGAGGAGGAAGGACGTGGCTTATAGATTAATATCATTATTTACTTTCAATAATATTATTTTATCAACCTTTAAATAATAATAATAATATATAATATATTCACACACACACACGCACACACTATATATACGTATACATACACACACACATATACATATTAGGGAGCTAACTATATTTTGTATTTTTTAAAAAAGATATTTATAAAGAAGTCTTTATGTGACTAGGGCGATGCAGGTCTGATATTTTAAATTAGATGAAGTTATACATGTATCACTATTGAACCTATTATGAATCACCTCTAAAATGTTTCATTGGAACTATAGAAACCATTTAAAACTTATTAACTTTGCCTACAATTTTATTAAGTTTTCAACTTTTGCTCCTTATTGAATATACATACTTTAAATATTAATTTTTGTTGGCTGAAAAAATTAAATAGCATACACCAATTCTAAGGAGGGGGTAAAAGGGAACTAGTGACGAAAATTAAATGACGTGTCTTATAATTAGGGGGGAAATATTTATTCTCTTTTTATCTTATAAATGGGAGTATATAGAAATAAACAAATAACCTATAAAAATAAATAGAATGGACGGAGTTTGACTTAATTAAGTAAATCTATTACTACAAAAATTCCTAAATATAAATTCTAATTTACTTTTTTTTTCCTCTAATCAAATAAACTAAACAAATTACTTAATCATAATATCTATTTTGTATCTTTAGATTATATAAGACAAAAGTTTAGAGAAAGAAATGTTAAAATAAATATTTGAAAGTAAAAAATTTATTTAGCTTCTTTAAATTCTTCAGAAAAGTTAATTGAGTCTTATATATTAAGGATTGAAAGTAGTATTATAATCATGATTACTTGAATTATGGCACACCATACTCCTCCTGGTTCCTTTTAGTCAATCCTAATTGCCTTCCTATTTCATTACATGTGGACAGCAGAAAGAAAAATCCCTAATCCTTTTCCTTCATAGCTAAGTCATAGGACGGCATAGAGCCCATAAAGGCTTCATGATCGGACACTGCAAATGGAACTCACGAGCTAGCCTCTCTCTCGTTGCCATCGCCACCGCACGTTCAACTATAAAGAGACGCCGGAAGAAGAAGAAGAAGATCGGGAGGGATCGAGGCAGCTTGAAATAAATAATTACGGAGATTCAGAAAATCTGAAAGAGTCTCAGGAAGAAGAAAACGCAAGGAGCTGTAAAAGAACCTCTTGATTTGGGGATCGATCTCCAACTGTAAGTATCAGGTAATATCTTCCTAGTACTAGCATGGTTCCATTTAATCTTTATGAATGCAAGATTTGTGATGAAGTAAAGTGTTTGCAGATGTTAGATCTTGGTTCATTTCGTTTTTTTTTAATACAATGCTTTGCGTATATGCTGGGACTGTTCGTGATCTCAGTTCATGTTAATTATTGGCATTATAGTGTTATTTTCTGACTACTCTCTCTACTTTGTACTAAGTGTTTGACATTATTCCTGTGAGCTGGGTTTTCTTTTTCTTAATATTTGAAGTTTGTACTCATTAATCTAATTTTGTTAGTTTAAGGAAGTAAATTAATATGATATATGTTTTCTAAAACACCTTGATCATTTTTTTAAAATTCTTTTAATCTCTCTCTTACCGAGTTATTGTTAAGGTAGCATCTATAAGAATAAATTATTAAAAAATTGACATATATAGGAAATAAGTCTTATATTTAAAACCTAGATCACCTTTCTAAGTTAGAGTCTACATTTAAAGACTGGAAGAGTATCAATTTATGATTTCTAAGTTAGAGTCTACATTTAAAGACTGGAAGAGTATCAATTTATGATTGATAGACAAACCTAAGCTTCATAAGGAGTTTATGTTTTTGTGCCTGGGTGATTAACTTAGTTACAAGAAGTGCCGTTTACTAGGTTAATGGTTTTCTCTAACATATTTGACACCTGCATTCGGTTCAAATCTTTGGATTGGATCTTCTTAATTAAAAGCATTTTCTGAGAGCTTGGCCCAGCTAGTGTTCTTTTTGATCGAGTCATAAAAAACACCTCCCACCACGTAAGAAACGCCTAAACACACATTTCCATTATATTGCTCCATGCCTTTGTTGTAAAATTGCCAAATGTGTAAATGAATTTGGATACTCCTGTGTAATGTGGCATGCTTATTTCGTTTTGGGACAGAACAAAATTCAAAATATACATGTTTATTGTATACTCCCTACCTATAATATACGACATGTTTATTTAATTTGATTAGACTAAGGAAGTTAATTAAGTTAAATAATATAACATGTATTTTTTAAAATATCCTAGTCATTTTTCTTAATTTCCTCTTCTCCTTAATTATTGTTGAGGAAGCATCAATAGAGGTAAATTAGGGAAAAAAATTAACAAATATAAAAATTATGTCTTGTATTTAAGGATCAACATCAATTCATTAAATATGTCTTATATTAAGGATTGGAGTTTTATTTTTTTGGTGATATGTTTGTTGCATATTAGCGCACCCGTAATCCCAACTTAATTAGTATGACCATAAATATTCACCTAGCTAGTTTGTTGGGTTAATTTTAAAACACGCAGCATGAGATCTTTTAGAGCCTTCGCATGTGTATAGGATGAGCAAATGTTTCAAGCATAGAACAATAAATATGTTTGGATATGGATTGAAAAAGTGATTTTTGCAACTTTCAAAAGTTACAAGTTGTTTGTGTATGTGTTATTCGCTTACCAATCAACTCCCAAACTTATTTATTTATGGACTACGAGCAGAATTGGTTCAAGCTTTTGTATTGTGGTAGCTATTTTGATTGTTCCTTTTCGCCTTTTAGGGTCTCATGATCCACGTCCCATATACTTCCATATTTATAATATCTATTGAAATCTAATTTTGGTGTTTTGATTTTCCTTTTAGGATATGGATAAGGACGAGTTTTTAAATGAACTCAGCCTCAATGACTCAATTTATGAGGAGGAGGACTTCCTTATTAGGGAGATCCTTCAAGAACCTTGTTTCTCTTCCGTGAGTGACATTATGAACACTATCACCACCGCTGATACTGGTTGTGCCACCGTAACAACCACCACTGTCAGTAGCTTATCCTTGGACGACTCTGGCGGCAGTACATCCAAGCATAACAGCCCTAATTCGGGACTTGCTAGTTTCTGCGACAAATCTGCAACCTCATCTTCTCAGTCAACTTATATTCTATCTTTTGATAACTCAACAATGATACCGGCGACCACCGATGACAACGCCGGTTATGAGAAACATGAAGCTGTAAACACGCGTGCTTCTTCGCTAAAACGGACTCCGGTAAACAATGGCAGTGAGTTAAAAGCCCATCAAAAGACAAGAAAGAGTAGAAGTACATCTGAGTCATTGGATCACATCATGTCTGAGAGAAAAAGGAGACAAGAACTCTCTGAGAAGTTTATTGCACTTTCAGCTACAATTCCTGGTTTGAAGAAGGTCAGTTAATTCATTTACTTTTTAATATGTCCCTCATTTTAACAATATATGTATATATTATTCATGATTTTTATTGAGCTCAGTATCTTGTAACACTGGGGTAGGGGTGCCTGATGTGTCTTTAGTGCTGCGCCCTCAGCTGTCCCTCAATTTTCGGACCTATCTCAAATTTTTTTTATGGCTCTTTTGATAATTAGATTCTACATAGAATAAGTGACATTTTAAGTATGAGCAAAAAATGGAGCTATTTTCAAATTCTTTTTATGATTTTTTAAAGATTTAAGACTCAAAATTGTTTGGAGTTTTAAATCTTTGAAAACTGCTTCACTTTTTGCCCATAAGATATCAAAATATCTCTCATTTTATATAAAATCTAATGATTAAAAAAGCATGAAAAAGCATTTAGAAAACACTCCAAAATTGAGGAGCGACAAGGGGCGTAGCACCAAAGACACATGCCAATAACACTAGTGTAGATATAATTGTTTAAAGATTAACACTCTGTTTGGATAGAGAGAAAGTAAGAAAAGAGAAAACTAGTAAAGAAAAGCACGAGGAGCCTCTTGGGATAGTAAGCAAAAATTAGAGGTTAAATTATACAAAATCCCAGTTTGAACCATATACAGATAACTTCTGTAACATTTAAAACTGCACAATGAAACCCCTAAACTCTTACAGTTGTGCACATAACTCTTACAGAATTATTTTTGCACATCACTTATCTACACAGACCTTAAAGTCTGGAGATTATCCACACATCAATTAAAGTACTGAAGCAGCTATATGCACATAAAATTTATATACTTGATAGCTAGCTAGGGTTATTTGCATAGACTAGGGAGATTTACTGTTAAAATTTAGAAGTTAAGAGAGTTATTTGTACATAATCTAAAATTAATGAGAGTTTTGCTTAATAGACAAAGCTAATTAATCAGGTTTATTTTCTTATATTCATTGTCTAATTCTTCAACTAAATATTGCAATGTGAAATTTTATTATTAATAATTAAGAATGGTCTAATAGAATTTTGAATTTGTATCAATATGAATTTTTATTTGAGTTAAGGTGCATCTAGCGCCCTAAAGTATTTTGTAAAGTATTTACCACCCAAAAGTACTTTTCATGTGTAGGGATCACCCTAAAGCATTTTTTACCCCTCGGTGCTAGATACACCAAAAAATATATTTTAAAATACTAGACACACCTGAAAAATACTTTAGAATGCTAGATATAACACAAAATACTTTAGGATACTAAATATTAAGAAAATACTTCAGGATGTTGCATGCACCTTAACCCTTTTTATTGTTAAGAAAAACCACATGACAATATTTGTTAGGAGAATTAGATTTGATGAATATAAGTTAATGAACCTAAATTTTGCCTTGGTTTAATTTAGTCAAAATTATATATGAGGGAAAGAGAGAGTAGGAAAAAAGAAGCCGCATGTGGCCGACATTTTAATCTCTAAGGATTTTAGGGAGAAAACATGCTTTTCAAAACAACTATATATTTTAAATAAAAGCATTATTAGCATTATAAAATTAGTCATTTTTCTAATTGCTGTATTTTACTTCCTATTTTTTTCATAACAGATTGACAAGTCATCTGTATTAAGCGAAGCTATCGATTACATTACAAAGCTTAAAGAACGAGTGAGTGAGTTAGAGGAAGAGCGCAAGAAGATAAGAGATGATAGCAAGTCATTATTATTAATGTCAAGAAAAAATAAATCACCTTGCCACCACCTCAACGCTAAGGATAATGATCATCACCATCAAGACACAATATCTTCTTCTGAAACAATGAGTGCCTCTGATGATAAATGCTTCAAAACAATCAACGAAGGATTGCCTGAGGTTGAAGCAAGAGTGTTGCACAACCAAGTTCTCATTAGAATCCTCTGTGAGAAGCACAAAAACGTTATGCTTATTATATTGGCCCAACTCAACAGCCTCCATCTCTCCATTATCAACTCTGGCGTCTTGAACTTTGCCAATTCCGTTCTTGATATCACCATTATAGCTGAGGTACGTACACATTCATCTATACACACTACTCAATTTTATATTTATAAATAAGTTGAAAACTTTGAGAAGATTACTGACAAATCCTTGTTGCATAATTTATTGCCCGAGACCTAGGTATTTGAGTGGATATGGCCGTGTGCAATTCTTCTCTGATTGTGTATAACATATCTTTAGCTATATATAAATGTCTTTTGTTTTACACATAGTTGAAGATAAATTGCACACATTTAAAAAAAAAAATGTTATATTTGAGTACTTAAACAAATTTTAGTTACTTTTGACAATAAATTTTGTAATGAAGGATTTTTCAGTAACTTTTTTAAAACTTATATTTCCTTGTATGCATGCACAAATGTATATAACTTTAAAAAAAAAATTAATGCATTAGCTTTTGGAAATTCGTTTCTGTACCAATCTATTTCTTTTTTATCACACTTCACTAATTTTTCCAAAATTTATTTTACTTGGATTTCTTTCATTCAAGTTTATTTTCTTTCCCTTTGAATGTGGACAAATTAAATACAATTAAACACACACAATCCTTCCATTTCCACCCTAACCTGTGACCTCCCGCATTAAGAGGAGGATTTTGAGGAGCACCTAGGTGCCGATACGGCAATATGCCATTGGCCATAGTGTTTGGATATTCTCCAAAACTATGGTTTTGTAAAAGAAATCTCTGTTTTATTAAAAAAAAAAAAACAACAAAAAACAATCCAAACGCTCTTTCTCATAGTCAATTTTGCCACCAAAACTGATTTTAGTACAAGTCACCCAAACACTCTTGCCACAATCTATTTTTTACATGAGATAAACCATGGTTTTCAGGAGCCAATTTTGTCTGTTTTTTTAGAAGTTATTCTTCAAAGTCTATTTACTACAATCACTTGTATCATTTTTTCCAAAAGCTATAATTCAAAGGCAAAATCTACAATTTTTTATTTTAAAAAAAAAACTTTTTTCAAAACTCTGTTTGTTTTGAACTTTTTAGGATGTGTTTAGTGAATTATATAAAAGCCAAAAAATAGTAATTCGGAAAAGGTGAAGCACATTTCTTTTCGTGACATGAAGCACTTGCGAGATTTACACAACAGCAATTTGATGTGGATTTTGTTGGTTGTGTAAAGGTTGAGGAACGCAAAATTGAAGTGAGGGAAGTTGTGAAAAAGCTTCGATTGGCTCTGTTGGAGACTTCTCACAGCCAATGAAAGTGATCCCAATTCAAGCATATATTCACCATGATAATTGTTTCCCCGCATACTGATAGATATATGAATGAGCCTGTGATACGGATTATAAGGCATATTTGGGGAGTATGTTCCAAGTTTTTGAGAGGGATGTAAATAATATTAAGACTTTTGAAATTAGTTAAATTAAAAGTACGGAATGATGTTGAGTTTTTTTTTTTTACCTTGAATTTATATATATGTATGCATGCATGCTAACAAAAAACATATTATATGAAAAGCAAATCTAAACTACAAGGTCTCAAGCACCAGAAACAAAACAAAATACTAACAGAACTGAATCATAAACATAAAGCAAATCTAGAAAAGCAATCAACTAAATGATCTTCAACGCATAGAGAACTTAAAATTCAATAAGGAGAAACTTCACAACCACCAATTGCCAATAGAGTCAACTGTTGGAAATTATGTCTTAGAGGCTAATCATTTAAACTAATTGAGATATCGTATCTCGGATTTGATTTATGAAGACAGATATCATATCTCATATTTGATTTATGAAGATAAAGCAATGATTTGATTTATGAATATAGATATCATATCTCAAATTTGATTTATGAAGATAAATCAAATCAGTTGGCTTATAATTCGCATTAAATAAATAGATTGAATTGAATCGATTAGACAGACTTTATTTCCAATTCAATTTCAAAATTAATAAGATTAATTTTGAATATTTAATGTGACCCATTAGGGTTATAAATACCTTTAGGTTGTGAGTAATTTGATGACACACAAAAGAATTGAAGAGCCACAAAAGAACCGTAGAAGAGAGACGTGAGACAAAAGCTTGAAGGCGCTAGCACGTTGCCGTTCATGTTGGAGTGCTGTTCGATGTGGATAACGGTAGAGGGAGGGGATTCGTAGAGTTAACTTTTAAAGATTGATCGACCAAGAAGGTGCTAGCCCACGAGTTCGCATAGGTACGGTTCTTAATTACTAACCTGATTTAAATGTTGTTGATAGATCCTCTTCTTAGGATTCGTAATTTATTGGATAAATTTCATTCAACTACGTGTACAATTCCAACAGTAGCATCAGAGCCAGATCAATTGTGCGTTTAAATTTGGTTTATGTTCTTAATGTGATTACATATGCTTAACCATATTTTGTATATATTTAAATCAAAAGTTCACGTTAGAGTTACGATCGGATCGGAAAAGATATATATTTTATTGTTAATGTGATTAACAATATATATATACACACACACACACATACATACATACATATATGTTGCGTTAAATTTATTGCGTTAATATATATATTGCATATTGTATATTAATTCATACCGAGATATATTTATTGCACAACAACTGTTGCGTATTGCGTTAATCGGTTGCACCCATGGTTGCTCCTAAGGTCCCTGATGATGACGAGAACATGGTTGAGCCAGAGGGTAGATTCTCCTTGCGTGATGTGATGAGAGGCCTCAATGTTGCGATGAAGAAGATGGGGAAGATGGAGCTGAGACAAAAGAAGAGGTGGAAGAGCCACGTTGAGGGGGCTAGAGGATGGACTTCAGCAATTATCGGTTGGACCGGAGTAAGAGGCAGCCGAGGAGGAGGAGCAGGTGGCTAATGTCTCTGAGGAGGAGCAGGAGGATACATCCGAGGAGGAGGAAGATTAGACTTGATGTGTGTGTTTTTTTTTTTTAGACTTGATGTTTCCATTAGCTTCATTTTTATTTTTTTTCGACTTGGTCAATTTATACTGACAATGACATTTTATTTGGTTATGAATGTTTATGGTTTCGAATGATATGATTTATGTTCACCATTTTTGAAAATGGCATGTCATATGCCTAAAAAAACTAATATCGGGACATTAATGGATTAAACCTATGTTAGACCATTAATTGTTTCCAAAAATATGTTCCCCAAGTCACATACATAGGTAAATTGAAGTTAGACATCAGTTTTCCCATGCACCCATTCGAATTCAACTATCCATAGTGCTTCTAGAGCTAGTATACAATGTTAACCCAGTTAATAGTGTTTGCAATGCCTACATCTAGACTGACTGCTTGACAGTTGAGACTCCACCCAATCCATTTCATTTTGTATCCATGTAGACTTTGGTATTCCCTTTGTGTGAGACAAACTTGCATCTAGGATAACAGTTGAGTCATCTACTTGTTGAATCAACAATTCATTGCCATCGGATACCAGTGTGCAGCATATACTTGACTAATGTATGGGAAGGTGAATACCGAGTCAATATAATCGTAATGGTTCAAATTTTCAGCCATGCACACTGCTAAGATGTGGTTGCAGAGATACCTTCTTGATGTAAACTGTAACATCCCAAATTTTGAGAATGTAAATTTAATATTTTATGGGAATGAACCATGAGATTTGGTTGAAAAATGATTATGGGAAATAAAAATTTATTTTCCACAAATTAAAGTGGGAAAAGAATAATAATAAGCTAAGTAATTAAATAAATATTAAAAGAGAGAGAGAGAGAGAGAGAGAGAGAGAGAGAGAGAGAGAGAGAGAGAGAGAGAGAGATGAAAGCCCACAACGTTAAAGCCCATTCATAATCCATACAATTATTCAAACTCCCTGGCCCAATGTACCTTCAAATCCATTGTCTCAGCTTTAATCCTTCAGCCCAAATCAGTTCAGCCGAAAATATCCATTGTCCATTTCCCTTTTAATTATCCATCAACTTGTCCAACCAGAGAAAAAGAAAGATCACGCAAAGATCAAAACATAATCAGGAAATCAGCGACAATCACGGTTAGCGGCGCTGCTTGACTGTCAGAAGCAAAGTCTGGAAACACCATGCTTCTCGAGACACTCAACTTTGGTCCATCGTGTTTTGGCTATGACTGGTCCTTATTGAACTCGTTAAAAACCATGCCTTCGCAGTCTCATTTCATCTGTGTTCCATTCGGTTGGCAGCAGTGAAGAGAAAGTTCGAGAGTTAGAGTGTGGGTGAGACCGAGAGAGAGGGAAGCAGATTTTCTCCTCTTCCTTCCCTCCTTTTCCCTCTTCTTCCCTCATCTCAGCGTTCATCTCAACTAAAAGTTAATCTGAGATTGGGATGGAAGAGGAGAGGAGATGAACGGCCAGGACGAGGGATACTGAGGGAAGGGAAGGGGTGAGAAAGATACTGTGAGAGAAGCTAGGTCCGAGAGAGAGAAGAGGAAGAGGAGAGAGAGTCAGCATCTAGTTTACTTATCTCTGTTTTGGTGTCGGCAAAACAGAGGAGGAAAACCAATCCTTCTTCTCATCCTTCAACGTGATTCAGCCAAGGTGAGTTTCAAGTTTTCTTCCCTTTAGTCTCCATCAGTTTTCGGTCAAGAGTAGATCTTAGAAATAGAAACCAAAGCTTGCTGAAAACTGAAAATAAAACAAAACAAACCAAAACTGAAAATGAAAGCATAAAACAGGGGTTGTTAACTGAACCAAAAATGAACTAAAAACAAAACATTGAAGCTTTGGTCATTCATGGTCATCGGTTTTTCTGGGAAAAACTGAACTAAAACTGAACCTTAAACTACTGAAAACTGAAGCTGAAAATGACTATCATTGTTGCTGTTAGATAAAAAGAAAAGGAAGAGAAAAACGCTGAACCCAATGTTTATAGCTTACTGTCGGATGTTTCTCTGTGTTTGGGGTCTGTTTTTGGCCGAAAAGGTAGAATGAAAACTGAAAGCATAATGATATATATAAGAAGAAGAAGAAGTCGCTACTGCATGTTGTTTGCTTTTACTGCTGATACGTTGTTTTTTTTCTTCTTCTCGCTGCTTTATGAGTATAATCGTATATATATATTAGTAAGTGAAAGAGAAGGAAAGAAAAGAAAAAGAAATACTGAAACATGGTGTATGATTTTCCTGCACTTGGAGTATGTCTAGGCCGAAACTCATGGCTGTCATAGTAAAGGGATATCAACGTGAACAAGGAAGAGGAAAACATGGAACATATATATATATATATATATATATATATATATATATATATATGCATCTGTGTGTATAAGTTAATGAGAGAAAAAGAACTAATATTCTGCATAATAATGGGAGCCATGAGGGTCTGAGTCCAGGAAGAGGTGGGATATCTCCAAGGGAAGGTTCCTGGACGGGTGTTGCTGGATATGTATATATGTATGTATAATATGGTTCCAGGATGCTGCTATTTCTCACGGTCAAACCAAACTTATTTATTGTTCAAATTTTTCTAAAGTTAAAATATAAGGAGAAGTTATTTTATTTTTCATACCTATATATTTATGTGTATGTACGTGGGTGAGTATATGTAGAGGTGGATGCATGTTGCTGTGAGCTTGTGCTAATTTGTTTATATATACTAAAGTATATTTTTAAGTGTTATTTTATCTAAAATAATATTTACAAAATTTATGATCTTTGGGAATTAACTTGCAAAATCCATTTTTATACATATGCTTAACTCGAAAATTTTGTGAAGCATAAATTAAGTTGTATTAGTGTTTATTAAGGTTTTTAAAGGAAACCATGAGAAACATTAAATTAATAAATTTAATTATCTTCTTGTATGATGGTGGACATTTATTGATTTTGATTGGTAAATGAAGGGAAATAAACAAATAAATAAGTTATTGATAAATAATTAGTAATAGTTTAAATAAATGAGGAATTATTATTATTATTATGAATAATAATAATATTAATATTAATATTAATAATGATAATAACAAATAATGTTATTATTATTGGGAATGGGTGAAAATAATAAATAAGGAATTGTTGTTGTTGTTGTTGGTATTATTATTATTATTGGGGATAATAATAATAATAACAACAACAACAACAACAATAACAATAACAATAATAAAAATCATTATTGTTAAGGGAAATTATTAACTAACTGAAAGAGTTAGTATTAATAAATAATAAATTAAAGAGGATATAAATAGAATAAAATTTACTAGGAGTATAGGAGTCATTAGTGGCAAGGCCATCTCCTAGGATGTTAATAATGTGGTGATGATATTATAGGATACCCAAAAAGGTTTGGAACCAATACCCAAAGGTGAACGTACCACTAGCGCCAAAGTCTAAGGTACGAACGTGTTCTATAACTCTAACTCTTATGTTGCTTGTATGCTCTATATGTGATGTGATGATTCATATAGTCATGGACAAGACTGGGTCTTGGGTCATGGATTGATTCATATAGTCATGAACAAGACTAGGTCTTGGGTCATGGACTGTAGCTAAGACTAGGTCTTAGGTCACCTTATTAAATACATTTAGCTTTGAAACGGGTTACAGTCTTGGTAATGTCGTATGGATGTTTTCCTAGCGCTGAGGACACGCCGGGAGCGTGGCACTGGTTTATGTGCAAACGATGGTTGAACATTACATGAGCTGTATGTCATGTATTGTAAGATATTACATCTGCTGTGTGCTATGGATTGTTTTACATTACATTTGCTGGTGCTATATATTGTTTTGTTGTGAACCTTACATGGATCGTATGCTATATATGGTTAATGTTGTAATGTAATGAATATCTGTCATGCATATACTGTTATACTTGAACATAAGGTTAACTGTTACCTGAGATTCAATGAGCATTGAATCTCAGAATTTACCCTAGCTTCAAGATCAGGAGCAAAAGAAAAAGGTAAGCAACACGCGTGAAGACTCGGAAGGAGTTGCAGTTTGGAGCAGTACCAAGTACAAGTTGTTAAATCTTTCGGATCACTATAACTTAACATGTAAACTATGATCAACGTGATGATGTTTAAATTATATCACATTTTTATTCCTTTGGGAATTTTAATTAACTAGCATATGTCTGCACATATTAAATCAGTTGCTCAGTCGTCCAAACGCCTAGGCATGCTCTCTATTGTAACTTACTCTGATCTGTCAACGTCATCACTTAAATAAATACACTCTGATTAGTTTAATAAGAGACCTAAGATCATAATTGGGCACCATAATGGACTTAGGAAATAAGGGCGTTACATAAACCTCTCACATTGACATTTGTAATTAATCAAGTCAACCAGCAATGTGTCCCCGACATATGCGTCCTTGACCTCAAATAACTCTAATTCTCTATCATAAAGTCGCACAAGGCACGCAACTGTCAACTCATCCATCTTTTATATCACGTCTTCAACCTTTTTAGAGACTATCCTACCTGCAGACATATGTTTGTTAATCTCAACACACCTCGTGACGAAATATTCGACAAGTCTATTACATGTCATCTTGACCAATACCGTTATCGGTAGATTACGTGCACCCCTGAGAACCTTGTTGACACACTCAAATAGGTTAGTCGTCATGTGACTAAACCTCCATCTGGCTTCATCATAGGACCTGCACCATTTCTCCTTTGGAACCTGATCAAACCAGGAGGCAACTTGTGGGTTTGTAGTAATGAACTCTTAAAACTTCATGTCAAAATGAATCTTTGAACTCGTGTACCCTGCATGAGAGCGAATGCAAACTTATAACGATGGAAACAAATCAATGATTACAAATAAGTGAAACATATAAATGAAATGTGAAATTTCATACCTAGCTTCATAATTGTTTTCTTCAATTCAATATTTCTAAACTTTAGTATTAAAGTTGCTCCCGACATGACGCAGGTAATACACATGATAAACATTTGGAGGCTGCCAAGCATGGTGATCTTTAACCGCCTTTATGATACTGGCATGACGGTCAGATATCAAACAAATACCCTGCCTCTGGGTCACATAAGCACGTAGGAGATCAAGAAAGCGCCACCAATCATCGTACTTCTCACCAGGAGGAACAACCACAAAGGCAGTGGGCAGCAGCTTCCCATCCCCATCCTGTGAAGTCGCAATCAACAGAGTGCCTCTGTATTTTCCATAAAAGTGGGTGCCATTAATTTGCAGTATGGGCTTACAGTATTTGAAGGCATCAATGGTCTGGTGAAATATCCAAAAAACCCTATGAAATATGCGTTTGTCGGTGTAAACACGTCATCCATCGAAACATTCATTAGTATCAAGCCTGAAAACCGAACCCACATTACATTGCATCATGTATGTCAACCAATTAGGCAAAAATGCATACGATTCCTCCCAATCACCAAATAACTTCACAACGGCCTTCATTTTTGCCCTCCAGGCCTTCTTATTTGTTACGTTATATCCATACAGACGTTGTATCCTCTCTTATATCAGTGTTGGTTTTACAATTGGATCTTCTCTTAACATACCTAGTAAAAACAAAGCAAACTCTAATTGTACTGTTAATAAACAAACCAAAAGACACTGCAACAAAATAGAAAACATACCGATAATAGCTACACATATAACGTCTGAATCTAGTTGTTTGTGATCCCAGACAAGACTCTAGTTATGGCAGGTGTGATCTTTACCCCACTTACAAACCACCCAACCATTTCCATTCTTAGGGACCATTGCCCTCATATACCAAGGACAACCGTCGGCATGGTTCTGATACCTCATCACAAACCTATGCTCATCGCTTTTCTCAACTATGGATGTACGACGAGACTTCATGCAATATAATTTCATGGCATGTTGTAGTTCAAACTTCGAAGGAAACTGTTGATACAAATATAAAGGATCACCTAAATGCCAACCACCTTGCAAGTCGTTATCACCAAACAACATCTCTGTCTCATCATCACAGTATGCCCAATTAATGTTGGAATAGTGCAGGCTTTCGTTTCAAAATGGCTCAATCTCAGGCCCTACACCTGTCAAAATGTTTTTTTTGTAAGAACCACAAATACAAATACAAATTTACTGACTTACCACTGCTAACTGGGTCAACACGAAGCGGTGACATTCCTAAGGTACTCAGGTTTACAGGGTTCGTGTCAGCATCAAAATCACCCTCTACATCAGTATCTGACGATTCACCTAATGGAATAACACTCTCAGGTTCTCCCTCCTCGCTGTGCATATCCTTGTCTTCCTCATCCTTCTCTTCCTAATCCTCCTCTTCCTTCGTCAATGTTATATGACTTAAGACTTGTAAAAGTGCAGATAAATTGATAGCTCTGTCTTCTTTACCATAATAATGTGGAGAACTTGTATGCATGAGAATAGATGATGATTCACCATATTCAAGCTCAACATAAATCTCAAAAACAAAATTTTGATTTTCAATTACTAAATCATTTATAACGCATATACGTCTTGATCATCATATACATCATTGCTAATGTAGTATACACTATCCTTACCGGCAATAGTCTCTACTTTGGCAATCAATCGATGAATGCAATGGTTGCCATGTAGCCCCAATTTTCAGCAAATCCTTTCTTTGAGCTCGTTGTACGTAATGCCCTGTTTGATTTTCATCATTTTCGTTTTTCCTTCAAATTGAACACCATCGGGACCTTCATAATGCCTCCCACTATGGTAGATTACAGCAACGTAGGTGTTATAACTTGAACTCATCATTCACAACAGAAATTGGGAGCTGCAAGGGGGTGAGTTTCATATTCTACACAAAAACAATGTTTAACAAAGTTTAACCACAATGATAACACAACAATACTACTTTCAACAAGGGGGATGGCCTTACACTTTGATGGGTCACACTAAAAATGACCAAACAACGAGCAAACAGAGAGCTTTGGGCAAAAAATGTGATAAAGGTTCTGAATGAGCTCAAATTGCCTTTAAAAACACACATCTGTTGAAATGTAATCGACTAAGCACTGTAGCTTAGTCGATTACATAACGTTTTAATTGGTTAATACCCTTTTGTCGCAATGTAATTGACTAAGCACTGTAGCTTATTCTATTACATAGTATTACTATGTAATAGAATAAGCTACAGTGCTTAGTCAATTACATAACGAAAATTTTGAAACAAAATTAAACTGCCACTGTTTAGTTGATTACATATGGCGTGTAATTGACTAAACAAGGGCAGATTGGTTAATAGTTTCTAGACAGGGGCATTTTGGTAAATAATTTTTTAGGGGTATTTTGGTCAAAAACCCTCCTGAAGGGCTTGCTAAAGTTAAGAATTATTTAAATAAAGCCTTTGAAATAAAGGATTTGAGAAGAATATAATTTTTTTCTACAGAGAAATGATTAGTCCAAAAGCACCATGTCTTTAGACCTTAAAGAAAGTGATGAAAAAATACTTGGTCCAAGAGTATCAAATCTTAGTGAAATTGAAGCACTTACATGTACCTAGTTTGTCACATATGACTTGATATATCTTTTTTGCTTATTAGAATAATATTGTTATTCGCCAACACAAAGATATTGGAATGGACTACATCAATAAAAGAGAGTGAAATTAGCATCCAACAAATCCATCCCAATGATACTAGATTTATTCACCAAGTCACTTCTTACAACAATATTTGAAAAGCTTGTTTGTGATATCAAACTTTGCAGATTCAAAGCTATCAACTCAAATTCTCAAGGAGGAGATGCCGATACGCGTTGTACTCTTTTTCCCTTGTTTATGGTTTTATCCCACTAGATTTTGCTAGTAATTTAGGTTTTTAACAAGGAAATACTAGATAATGTATCAACAAATGATGTATTCTTTTTCTTCCACTAGGCTTTTTATCCCATTGGGTTTTTCCTAGTTGAAGTTTTTTTAATGAAGCATATTCGTATATAATGGACATCTAAAAGAAAGTATCATAAATATAATATTTGTGTAGATGCCCAAATTTCTCCATTATATCTATCTTCAATGTTTCACAAATTATCTCTTATTGTCATCAAATCTGTAGATATTGATTCAATTAAGATTGTAAAGTTATGCCAATAAAATAGAGGGCATATGTTATATACTATATCCACATTGAACAATGAATAAGAATGTTCTATCTTGCTCTCATATTCTCTTTCTCTTAGGGTGTGTTTGGTTTTAAAGGAAGTGAGGGAAAGAGGAGAGGGATAAAGAAATATGTTACCTTATTTGATTTATTATTGATTTATTAAAGGGAAGGGGAGGAGAGAATATCTTTTGCAATGAGGGCCAAAAATAAAGAGAGGGAAGAGAATGAGAGCAAAAATTTTGGCTTCCCTCTCACCCAAAAATTTAAACCAAATAAAAGAATGACGACCCCTTCTCTCCCCTCAAACCAAACACACCTTAATATCTTTCCATTCTATTTATAACAGTTATCATCTATCTATGTTTTATCACATTTATTAAAACTTATTTATTTAGATTTCTTTTAAATGGTTTAAAATATATTTTAAAATTATTTTATTTTATTATAGAATGTAAATAGAATAAGTCTGACGAAGAGATTATGTAAAGTAATTAAATTTATAAATTTTTAAAATGTTTTTTCTAAACATTTTTAAACGCATTCGGTTTGTAAATGTATCTATTAAAAGAATTAATGAAATTTTCAATCAATATTTTATCTCTAGATTCACTAAATTAATGAAACTTATGTCCCAATATAATTAAAAAGATTAAATAAATATATTTGAAAAATAAAAAATAGAAATAAAAATCTTAAATTATTTATAACAATTTTAACCAAAAGGATAGATTTTAACCAAAGAAAGCTCTTAAATTAGTAAATGAAATTTTTTTGATGAAAAATTTAATTAAAAAATTCTAAAAAATATTCTTAAGGCCATTAATAGTTGGACTTTAATGAATATTTTCACAATAAAAAGGAGGACAGTGTAATTAAGTGGTCAGAGTTTTAAGAGTTAGGAAGGGTTAAAAAGGTTTAAGAGTTTTATTTGTCAGGAAAAATGTGAAAAGCCTTATAAAATAGCGCTAAGTGGCTTAAATGCCTCAGAAATTTTAGTTGGTGTTTTTTAAAAAAAAAATGAAATATATAAATAGTTAAATGCATTAAAGAAATTTATTTAACTCCCAATAGTCAGCTTTAATGATATATTTATATTTAGGGTAAAGTATACTTTTATAATCATTTAAGTTTACATAAAGTAACGTATCAAAAAAAAAAGTTTGTATAAAGTATATTTTTAATCCATTAACTTTGTAAAATATACTTTTAGTCACCATATAATTCTAATATCGTTAATGTTGCTAACAGAAAGTACTGATATAGCAAACTCAAGTGATGACTGTATAATTAAATACCATTAATCTTAAATTTAAAATATGTGTAAATAGAAAATTTTTTAAAACCTAATGCATCATCAATAATAAAACTTTGATTGTATTAAAAAAATTATTTTAATAATCAAAAAATTGATTTCATTTACAACGATTTGTAGTTATATTTTAATTTAATAATTTAAATATATTATATTAAAAAATTAAAACTTAAATATGTTTTATAATTTGCACAATCATTGGTTGAGCTTGCCGTGCCAATATTTTCTATTAATAACATTAACATTATTAGAAATATATGATCAAAAATAAATTTTATAGAGTAAGGAGACTAAAAGTATACTTTATATAAAATTTAAAGGATTAAAAATATACTTTATCATTATATTTATCATTTTTTTAAAATAATTTGTTTGACTTATAAATTAATATATAATTAAATAATTTATTTAAATTTTTAATTTCTCCAAATAACCTAATTAAGTCTTATGTCAAGAACATAGACATTGTAGGAGAGGATCTGATGTCTTTTAGAAAAAACAAACAACTACCAAAAAAAATTCCATGACTGATGTGGGCAGAAAAAGGTGAAATGGAAGCCTTATAAGTATGTTATCTTTACATATTTGGTTAACAAATGTTAATCGTTAGGATTGATTAACGGAGGCAAAATTGCCCGGTTTTTGAAACTTTGCGATCATAATTAGCCATTAAAAAAAAAAAAAAAAAAGAAACACCATTACGTGTCAACACGTGAAAACTTTACTAGCATTTTAGCCCTTTCACCCTATAAAATAAGACTAGTTGGTGACGGCTTATTAATGTTCAACCAACTAAACTGCCATATCCATCCAGCTTATCATCTTCCAGTAACTTCGTTCATTTTCCCCTCTCAAGCTTTGTTCATTGGGCATTCGAGAGAGAATCAGCTCCGTTTTTCTTTCTCTAGATCTGAAAGGGACAGAGAAGGCAACGAAGAAGAATCGAAGATGGAGAACAGTTACTCGCACCCGGCAAATTCTGTAATTGATCTCAGACAGCTTCCCCCTATAGATCCATCCAGAATCGTTAATCCCTCCTTCAATGTAATCCTCTGGTTCTCTCAATATTTTAATTTTCGTTTCCTGAATGTAATTTTTTTTTGGCCACAATCACGCGATTGTATGTTAAAAGTTTTTTTAACATTCGTTTGAATGTTAAAAGTTTTTTTTTGTTGTCCAGCGTAAGTGGAATAAACCTAAATTCGGGAAACCTTACTATTATCGGGGACAGAAATCGTTTAAATCTGACGAAGCACCCAGAAAACCAAATTCTAGCCCTAGTCCATCTGGCAAAACAAGTGAGAACCATGGGAACACAAACACCTCTGATTCAGACTCTGCAGAAAATGGTATAGAACTGACTCTCGATGGTATCATTTCATTTGAGTTATTGTTTTCTTTTTGTTTTTGTTCTTTGTGTATACACCCATCGTCCTCCTTTGGATTGGTTTTTTTTTATTGATTTTGGCTTTAGCAATGTGAGGTTGCTTAGATAGGGTTAGCTTTTCTTAGTTTTCTTTTGATTTTGGCTTTTGACTTGTGCTTTTTCCCCCTTTTTTAAGTAATCATTCCTCCATGTAGTTATCTGTTCACATAGAATAAAAAGATGCCTGTTGAGCATTATGAAACACTCCTCTGGATTTAGGTATGAAGCAAGGATCTGCAAGGTCAAATCTGTATGAGATATGTGCTGCAAACCATTGGAAGTCCCCTGTATTTGAATGCTGCCAAGAGGAAGGTCCTAGTCATCGTAGAAAGTATGTCCAACTTCTTCTGCTTGGTATTTTATACTGTACATTAACTAATTGTAAATAATCTACAGTGCAGTTGTTTTACATTCTGTAAACAACTGATATGTAGTACTCTTCTAATAATAAATACTGAGAGTCAACACAAGCCACACTTTGTGTGATGGCTCCTAAATGTCAGATGTCAATGAAACAAATAGACTAATATCAAGAAACTAACATTGTGTAGAATATCATACTTCGTAGTGAGCAAGTTGGGCAAATTGATGAGGAAGAGAGCTTTTCAAAAGGCAAATATAATCCATGTTTCACTCCTTTGATAATTGGTATGAGCAAAGAATTGTGTAAGATTACTCAATTTGGACTTTTTATTTGCTTGTTACCCCTAACACTTTATACACAAGAGGTGAGTGATAAGCCATGAAATGGAATGGAATGATGTATAATTTTTTAAAGATAAAAATCTTTACTATCCTTATTTGCTAATATATTGTCATACCACCATCACAGCCCCCACTTTTACTGCCACTACCTTAAATCAACACCTCTACCTATGTGTTCCTATTACCATCATCATTATCATTATTACCATGTTATGACAGGAGTGTATATGTTAGGATTAATATGTGATTAGTCTCTTGTATATAGATTATATAGATGATAATATTGTCTGTAGATGTGCTAGCTGGAATATGCCACGTGTAAGGCTATGATCATTCTGTAACAATATTCTGTTAAGCATTCTTTCTATATAAAGCACAGTAACCCAAGGAGGCTATTATCCTTTGGGCATTTCATTACTCTTGTCCTTTTCTATCTTGGTACCAGAGCCAGCTTTTTCTTTTCCTTTCTTCAGTCAATATGGCCTCCTCTCCATCACTCACGACCACTACTGGTACGACTTCCTCCACCACCGCTCCTCTTGTCGTTCACCCCACTTATGCCCTGTTTCAATCCTCAAGCCAGACCTCGTCGATCAAGTTGGATCGGACGAACTATCTGGTCTGGGTTTCGGCGGTTCTTCCCCTCATTGAGGGCAACCGCCTTCAATCTCATCTTGATGCTGCTGCACCAGTTCCACAGATGACAATGGTCATGCCTTCTTCTTCTGAAATCGTCCCCAATCCTGCTTTTGAAGAATGGTTTTCTTTGGATCGCATGCTCATCGGCTGGCTTCGCAACACAATGACTCAAGATGTTGCTACTCAGCTTCTTCATTGTCGGACGACATATGAACTTTGGACTGAGGCTCGATCTCTCACCTTTGCTGTGTCCAAGTCTCGAATCATGATTTACTGCTCGGAACTCCATAACACCAGGGAAAATGGTCAAGCTATGACCGAATATTTGGCCAAGATGAAGCAGCTTGCAGATCAACTTGCTTTGGCTGGGGCTCCCATTTCTACTGATGAGCTTATTCTCTACACTCTCAGTGGTTTAGACGGTGATTACAATGTTGTGGTTGTGAAGCTCGTTGATCAGGAAGGCTTATCTTGGGTCGATGCTCAGTCAGCACTCTTAGCCTTTGAAGCTCGTCTGGAGCAATTAAATAGTTTCAGTTCTCTTTCTCTGCAGCCAACTGCAAATCTTGCTTTGCCTGCATCTGATTCTTCTCGCTCTCCTGCTCGTGCTTCATGGCGAGATGGCAGCAGAGGAGGTCGAAATCGCTCTCGAGGGCGTTCAAATGGCAACAATTTCGGCCATCCATTTTGTGACCTCTGTGAAAAGCCTGTCCATCAGGTTGAAAATTGCTTTAAGAGATTTGACTGTAGTTTCCGTCCACCTTCCAAATCTCCTCAAGCATATCATGCTAATGCTCTAGATTCTGATTCCGATTGGTATCTCGATAGTGGTGCGAATCATCATGTTGCCTTTGATTCATCTCATCTTGATTCTGTTCAATTTGTTGGTAAGGCTCATTCTCGTCTTTTCACTTGTACTGGGTCCACTGCTCATGTTTCTGGAATTGGTTTTGCTACAATTCCTTGTTCTGATTCTCATCTTCAGCTTAACAATGTGCTAGTTGTTCCTCATGTCACTAAAAATCTGTTAAGTGTGAATAAACTTGTCTCAGATAATCCTGTTGCAGTCATTTTTACTGATAAGGTTGTGTTGTGAAGGACACGACAACAAGGTCTCTACTGATGAAAGGAGCTCCAAGGGAAGGGCTGTATCCAGTGAACACTCTTAAGGCTCAGGCGCATTTAGCAGTGAATTCAAGACATTTTGAGAGTTTTTTGGCTTGGCATTACAAACTTGGTCATCCAAGTAATAAGATTTTAAAGCAAATCCTGAATGATTGTAATGTCAAAATTTCCATTAATGATACTTTTGTTTGTGAAGCTTGTCAATCTGGTAAATCAAGAAAATTGCCTTTCTCTAAGTCTTTGTCTAATGCCTCTTTACCCTTTGAATTAGTCCATACTGATTTATGGGGGCCTTCTTTTATGCAATATGTTCTTGGGTACCGGCACTATATTCATTTTATTGATGATTTTAGTCGATATATGTGGTTGTATCCTCTCAAGAATAAGGGGGAAGCTGTCACTGCATTTCAACACTTTCAAAAAATGGTTGAAACTCAATTTAACACCAAGATCAAGTCTATTCAGTGTGATAATGGGACTGAATATAAGCCTCTCATTCCTATTGCCACAAAACTTGGTATTCTTATGCGTCTTACTTGTCCATATACCTCTTCCCAAAATGGTAGAGCAGAAAGGAAACATAGGCACATTATGGAAATGGGATTAACTCTTTTGGCCCAAGCTAAACTTTCTATCATGTATTGGACTGAGGCTTTTCAAATGGCTGTTTATCTAATTAATCGACTCCCTACTCCAGTTTTACAAGGGAAGTCTCCTTTGGTTGTTTTGTATAAAATCACACCTGACTATCACTCTTTGAAACCCTTTGGATGTGCTTGTTACCCTTGCTTAAAGCCCTACTATTCCCACAAATTGGAATATCGCAGCAAACAATTTGTCTATCTAGGCCCAGCTTCCAACCAAAAAGGCTTCAAGTGTCTAGGCCAAACTGGAAAAATATATATTTCTAGACATGTGATTTTTGACCTTGCTTTATTTCCCTTTTCTACAGGGTCTCCATCTCCACCAAGCTTCGCTGATGATACTTCTAGCTCTTTTCCTTTAATTATTGCTGATCAAATACATGAGAGAGGGTCCCTTACCATTCTTGTGCCCACTTCACCTAACCCCACTAATTCAAACAGCTCGGCCCAGTCAACCTCCTTCTCAACCCACTCTACTCCAGCCCATAATCAATTTTCTCCCAGAACCAATCGCACTTCTTCTATCCAGAACCAATCTCCAGTCCACTCTCACACTTCCTCAGCCCAGTCCATCTCAAACCCACTCTCCCACCCATATCAGTCCTCTCCGTCACTCTCTCCCCTCTACCTCCCAATCATCACCCCGATCTGCCTCTTCCCCAACATATGTGTCCACCTCGTCTTCTCCCTCGATTCCAGGTTCTTCTTCTTCTTCCTTCATTTCCTCTCCTTCGTCTCTTTCTTCCTCTCCTCCTAATGTCCATCCCATGGTTACTTGATCCAAATCTGGGATTGTCAAACCCAAATACCTTTTGTTGGCCTACTAGCTTCAGAAACTCCCTCTGCACTCTCTCATGCTGCTGAACCTCAATCAATCTCCTAAGCCTTAGCCTTTGCTCATTGGTTCCATGCTATGAAGGTTGAATATTCTGCTCTTTGCCGAAACAAGACCTGGACTCTTGTTCCTTATCGGGGTCAGAAGCTCATGGATTTGTAAATGGGTTTTTAAAACCAAGTTTAATGTTGACGGCTCCATCTTGAAACACAAAGCTCGATTAGTAGCTAAGGGTTTCCAACAATCTGTTGGACTCGATTATGGTGAAACATTCAGCCCTGTTGTGAAGCCAACAACCATCCGTCTTATTCTCACTTTAGCCTCCACGTTCAACTGGGAAATACGACAATTAGACGTGAACAATGCTTTTCTGAATGGTTTCTTGAAAGAAGAGGTATTCATGAGACAGCCTCTTGGTTTTAAAGACTCTGCGCATCCTACCTATGTCTACAAGCCCACTAAAGCGATTTATGGTCTCAAACAGGCTCCACGGGCATGGTTCGAGAGACTTAGGCAAACCTTAGTCAGCTGGGGATTCCAGAACGCCTGTACTGATGTGTCTTTATTCTTCCTCAAGAATAAACGTCTAATGGTATTTATTCTTATCTATGTGGATGACATTCTTATTACTGGCAATAATGCTAATTCTGTTCAAAGGTTTGTAGTCAAGTTGAATGACGTGTTTTCTCTTAAGGATTTGGGTCCCATTTATTATTTTCTAGGGTTAGAGATTCATAGAGATAGTTCTGGTTTTTATGTGAATCAAACTAAGTATATTCTTGATTTACTGAAGAAATTCAATATGTATGACTGTGCTCCCATGCCTACTCCCATGGTCACTGGTAGACAATTTTTTTCCAAGGATGGAAATGTGCTGTCTAATCCTTATCTGTATAGAAAAGCTATTGGTTCTCTGCAATACTTAACAACCTCTAGCCCAGATATAGCTTATTCAGTCAACAAGCTTAGTCAGTTTTTGTCTCAACCAACTGATATCCATTTTCAAGGAGTTAAGAGAATTCTAAGATACCTCAAGGGCACAATTCATTATGGGTTACATATCAAACCAATGAGCTCTCTTCAGCTGAATGCCTTTACAGATGCTGATTGGGCAACTGATCTTGATGATAGAAAATCCATGGGAGGCTATTGTGTGTATTTTGGTGGTACATTAGTTTCCTGGTGCTCAAAGAAACAAAAGGTAGTTTCCAGATCAAGCTCAGAATCAGAGTACCGGTCTCTTTCTGATGGAGCAGCTGAACTCAAATGGTTGCATTCTCTTTTAACTGAAATTGGCCTTCACATTCGGACACCTTCCACAATTTGGTGTGATAATCTTAGTGCTCAAGCTCTTGCTTGCAATCCCATACATCATGCTAGAAGCAAACATATTGAGATTGATGTTCATTTCATCAGAGATCAAGTTCTTTTTGGTTCTATTAGAGTTCAATATGTTCCATCATCTCATCAAATAACTGATTGCTTCACTAAAGCTCTATCTCATTCTCAGTTTTCTCATTTTAGACACAAACTTGGTGTATGTTCCATACCCTCTCGTTTGAGGGGGGATGTTAGGATTAATATGTGATTAGTCTCTTGTATATAGATTATATAGATGATAATATTGTCTGTAGATGTGCTAGCTGGAATATGCCACGTGTAAGGCTATGATCATTCTGTAACAATATTCTGTTAAGCATTCTTTCTATATAAAGCACAGTAACCCAAGGAGGCTATTATCCTTTGGGCATTTCATTACTCTTGTCCTTTTCTATCTGTATATGTATTATTTTCATCCATGGTCAAAGACATGCCCAAATATTACAGATTGATGCAATTAATTTATGATAGTACAAAATTCTTATTTTACGAATAGCTCATACAATGCTATACCATGCTACTTATGCTATCCAACACAGCCTAAATATAAACAAGGGTTAGGTGTAGAAATTATTGTGAATTGTAGGGCCATGGTGATGAAAAGGTATGACAGGTACTTGTACCTGAACCCTTTCCTGTTTTGAATTTGTTGTGAAATAGTTAAGTCAGAAGAAAGGTTTCATATTTAAGAAAAAGACAGAAGAAGTAATCTCTATGATATTGAATGACTGTGTACTCATGATTTTCTTTGCTGCCCCCCTCTCTCAATTGCACTAGGTGATGTGCAGTAATTTTTGTTGTTGTTGTTGCTATTTTTGGAGACTAATCGATGATTTTCACAGATTCACCTTCAAGGTTGTGTTTGAGATGGAAGCAGGACTGAAAACGACTGTAGAGTGCTTCAGTTCCCCTCATCCAAAAAAGAAAGCAGCAGCAGACCACGCGGCTGAAGGAGCATTGTGGTTCTTAAAGCATGAAGGTCATGTTAGGAAAAAGAAATAGAGGGGATAATAGTCACTGAATATCATCATGATCCCAAACTTCCACAGCCACCAAATTTATTTCATTCTTCAATGATGCTCTCTAGCCTTGGTTGCCAAAGTGAAGATGATAATCGCCTAGGAGAGGCACCTGTGCTACTTCCTGTCAAATCTTGTGTCCTCTTCTTGGTTCGTGTATTGTTGTCACAAAACCCAGTTTCTTTCGTCAAACCATCAGGGTTTCGTTGAATTGTGCCTCTAGTGAACAAGCAAGGAAAGCAACTATGAATATAAAAACAATTACTCTCTCTGATTTGTGATCTCTCTCCTTCATTTCTCGCATGCATGTTGCTGTCATGTAGTTGCTTGGGAATTTTCTTCCCGAAGATACAACAGGTAGAGATCATACCATCATCATCTTCATCGTTGCTGAATTGGACGCTCCTAATTTCATGAAATGGAGAAGGATAACGCTTTGGAGAAAGCCTTTGAAGCTTTCTAATGCTGCTTAATGGCAATACATAGAACTTCTGTCCAGGCATGAGCATGGTGTCCGGCGCAACAACTGCCCATGGCTGTTGAAACACATGTGGATACGCAACGCAGCATCTCGGGTTACGGCACATGATCTCAGCTGCAGGCACAGGCCTATCATGGAGCTCAGTATAACCACCAGGATGAACAATCCGAAGGAACTGGGTTTTTGAACTATTGGTACATATCCAGCTAGAAATTGACATGGTTTTCCTGTATTTTGGGCAAAGGAAGGAATAAGAGAAAAATTAGTGTATGCAACCTACTCAACCCAATTAAGGGGGCATAATGAGATCATCCCATGATGGCAAGAAAAGACCTGAAGAGGATTTAAGTATAAATAATTCAATAATTTATGAAACTCTTGGCTGTTGATTTTTCATTTCATTTGATAATATCAATGCAGAAAATCTTGGCCAAGTAAATCGTATCATCCTGCCGTTGTCTCTTGTCTAGAGGATGCTCTTTAATAAATTTGTCTTCCAATGCTATTTTTTTGTTTTTGGTAAAAAAAAAGAAAAAAAAAAGGAAGAAGAAGAAATCCGTTCCTGTCAAAGAAGTTTCAGGCAGCTTTCCCCCTCCTTCGTACAAGGATGAGTTGAGCAGCTAGATCTATTGTTTGTTTGTGTAAATAATACTACCTTTACCTTTGGTCCTAAATATAGCATAAAGTTTGTAGTATAAAGTTTGAGGCTAGATCCATTGTTTGTTTGTGCAAATGATACTACCTTCTATCCTAAATATAACACAAAATATGGACTGCAAATTTTGTCTTGTATTTAGGATAATTACACTATAAACTTTATTCTATATTTAATACCAGAGGGAGTCATATTTAATGACAAGCTTCTTAGTGGCTAGAGCCACTAAATTATTACAGATAACCAGAGATTCTAATGACTGTTGAAGAGCAATTTTTTTTCTCATGTGTCCTCAACGTGGAAGCCAAATGAACTTCAGAATATCCGAATGTGTCTGGAGATCACCATCCAGGATAGTGAATCTCAAGGAAATCCATTGATGCTTGGGGGAAAAAAAAAATTCTTCAGTCATAGTTTCAGTAATGTAGATGTTGAGTTTACTAATTATAAGACATAGTTGACTTTTTTGAAGAGATTAAGGAAACTAATTAAATTACTTTAAAGTGTTTTTATTTTTATTTTTTTCTTCAAACTAATTAGTTTGACTAATAAACTAATATATAATCTAAAAATACATAACATATGAAATAATTAGATATTTTATTTAGCTTCCTTAATCCCTCCGAAAAAAGTCAACTTTGTCTTATAATTAGGACCGGAGGTAGTAATAGTATAGTTGCCATATGACATGGAAGTCACTTATTTTTGTGCACTATGTCACTATTTGTTTATAGTATCAGTATTATAACACCTTCTTCTTGTTTTTCTTGTGTTTTAAATACCAAATTTGTCATTTCATCATCGGTTTCATCTTTCAAATTTTAATAATGAAGTTACTTCTTGGCCGGCCAAAGAAAATTGAAAATCACTTCTGAAGTCTCTCTGTTTTATTCCGTTAGGACAAATGCATGGATGGATCGTTAAGGTTCCCGGAAATTTGGCAACTAGCTGATAACAAGGTTGAAAACTAGGAGATTAAAAGCACCCACAGATTGGCAGAATTATCGTTATATTGAACCTTCACTTGTAAAGTTTTGTTTTGTTTGCTTTTGATAGAACCTTCACTGGTAAATTTAAACAACCACAATGATGTCAACAAGCAACCTTATCCTAATATGTGGGGTTGGCTACATAAATTGCAAGACACAATTATGTGTTATCAACTAAATTTTTGGATAAATTATTCAGTAATAGATCCTTGTGAAGACATCAAATATAAAATATACAAACACTGACAAACTACGCATTCCTTTAGTTCTGAATGATACAACCCATTTCTCATTCTCCACGCAACACATAAGACCCGTATTTATTTATTTATTTTTTTTAAAAAAAAAACCTCAAGTCTCTGGTCTTATTTGAAGTAAAAGTATTTTGTTACATTTAAAATTGATATGCACTAAGTGTAATTAAACAAGAATTTCATAGGGTAGAATATATTAATCCCTCATTCCAAAGCACACTAGATACTTCAAACTTACCATGAGAACCATATATTCCACCTACAATGTATAAAAGAGAACAAAACACAAAACTCAAGGCTGATTCTTTCAACTTAGATTGTGATTTCTAAGCAACAACAATGAGTAGGTAACCACTAACTCATCCAAGAGTGTCCTAAAATATCATGCAATCTTAAGCTTCGCTAGGATTTACAAATTATCATGCTCTGTTACAAAATAATCATAATAATGAATTATCTCTCTGTTAAAAAATACAGACTTTGCAGCAATATCAGAGTTTTAAACATCTCCAGAATCAGTGCAAATTCTCAGTGCAGACAGGTTCTGAAACTCTGAGAGACCCTCCCAGCTCCATGGGCACCAAGGGGATGAGAGAATGCAGGACATCGGTTATTAGCGGCCGATAACTCGGTTCTGGTTGTACACAAAGTACAGCCACTGCAGCAACCTGCAGAATGTTAATACTACAAGTTATAGAACTCGTGATTATCAGTAATCTAAGAAGGAAGACTCGTGATTATGGCGCTTCTAATCAATGAACCTGATACAAATGCTTCAAATCCATTGTGTTTCTGATGACAGGATCTATAATACTTGGAAGCTTTGATCTGTCAGTTAGCTGAGGCATGGCCTGCATGCAAATCATAGGTTTTAACTTCCAACAAATCACCAAGCCCTAAAAACTGAAGAATTTGCAGCTAAAGTTGAGGAATATATATATATATATATATATATATATATATATTACACCCTTCATAGTGTGAAATTAACATACCCATGTGACAATGGACTGGTATTGGTCTGAGGACATCTTGTCCATGGCTTTTCTTCCTGTTAGAAGCTCTAGAAGGACAACCCCAAAAGCATATACATCACTCTTTTCAGTTAGCTTACCTGAAAAATTTAAGGTTGTTATTTTCCACCGAATCTGAAAACAACAAAAATGATCAAAGTTTCTTAGGTTCTTAGAATGGTTAACAGAAGCATGATGATGCACTGAAAATTAGTCTCAAATAATGGAAGATATCCTTTTCTTTTCTCAAGATAAAAATCATTTTCCCCACAAGAAAAGTAAAAAGTCGTTCCTCCCTAGATAAATCTGACTTTATGCACCAATCAGCATTTAGAATCATCAAGATTGAATGAAGACCACTTTCATGAGAATATCGTGGTCATAATTAAGGTGGTCATAATTAAGACGATAGATATAATACATCAACAAATGACGATGGAAATTAGTATGTTAGAAAATTATACTGAATTTACAATACAAGACACCTAGTCTATCTTTGAAAATGTCAAAACAGGAAAAGCAGTGAAGCAACTTCAAAGGATTTTAAAAGAGGGAAGAAAAGTAATACTTCCAAAGAAGGAAAATTGATACAACTACTCGATTTAAGATAAAAGACGATACTGTAGGAAGGAGTAAGCTATTTGTTTTGATGATGACAAATATTTATTATGTACCATGTGATATGTACTCAGGTGCTACATAACCCAAAGTTCCTGACATCTTTATGTTCTTGTCTTGCATTCCAGAACTTACTGCAAGCCCAAAATCTGACAGCTGAATCAATCAAAATTCAGTAAAAGCAAGCATAAGTAAACAGTTAAGCTACAAAGACATTCAAAAACAGGAAATGATTTTGGATCTTGACCTTGGCATTGAAATGAGAATCCAGAAGAACATTAGAGGATTTTAGATCTCTATGTACCACAGGAGGATTAGAGTGCTCATGGAGATATTGTAATGCCCTGAGAGAACCAGAGATTGTTAGATCAGCATATATATAATCAAAACAAAGGATTCAGAATCAGAAACAGTCACAGTACGATTCACTGACTTACCTGGCAACATCAACAGCGATCTTTAGCCGGAGGTGCCAATTTAAAGATGATCCATGACTAGGCCCTACAATTGTAAGCACAAATGAAACATATGATGCGTATGAACCCTATATATAGTATTTGTATTATACTAATTCCTCTAATTTAACAGATGAAAAATGATACCATGTAATTGAGTTTCCAAAGATCCACTCTCCATCATTTCATATACAAGAAACCTTGATTCACCATGAATACAGTATCCAAGAAGTTTAATGATATTCTGATGCCGAATCTTGCTTAACCAATTCACTTCATTCTGCAAATTTATCAAATATTTGGAGGCAAACTTGGTAAAAAGCAAATTATATTTCCAGGAAATACAAATTGTAATATAAATAATAGAAGTACCCTGACCTCAAATTCCCTATCAGCACTGCTATCTGCTTTCTTCACAGCTGCCTTGAGGTGCTCATCAAAACAAGCTCTGTACACTAGCCTAGAACCACTCTCACCCAGAATATTACTTTTGGCAAAGCTGTTTGTTGCAACCTCTAACAACTGAAAGTCAAATATAGCAATTGAACTCTTCTTGTCTGCCATTTTTGAGTAATTAAATTTAGCATCAACAGGGCTAAGTGACACCCCTTTTGCAGCTTCTGCAAATTCAATAAACATGTAAATGAGGGGTAGAAATGCAAAATTATCTGCGCTCATGATCTACAAATAGAAAGAAAGAGGTTTTCAATACAAAATAATATATACACACACCTATGGTCTCAGGGCTTTTAGAACTGGGAACTTTGAAGATTTTGTGTCGATAACACCAGATGTATGTCAAAAATAGGAAGATTGAGACCAGAAGAGCAGAACAAACAGCAAGTGCTATTATAATTCTATTGTTTAAATTCTGGTGGTGGCCTACTCTAGCCTCCGCAACACCTGGTTCAACAAGAGATAAAACCACATATATATCTTGATCAATAAGCCGATATAGATTATTAAATGAGGTTAAGAACTTCAATAAAAATGGCAATGGCACAAAAGTATAAGAGGTGGCTGTAATTCGGATGAACTGTATAATTGAATTGTATCACCAGCAGAACCTCCGAAAATAAGAAGCTTTCTATTGTCTAATTCTAATAATTAAGCAAAAATGAGAAAATACACTTGTATCATCAGATGATTCAGATCTATGTCTGAAAATGATAATGCTTAGAACAAAAAACAGAGTTATTTCATTTCCTCATATGGTTTTAGACTCGAAAAGGATAAATTGCGGCTTAACCACTTCCCCTTTTTGTTTGCCTGCAAGACTGCTTTTTTCCGAAACTAAAGAGAAGTTATCTTGAGTACAGCAAGTTAATAGTGCGTCCCATCGAAATTCCTCCCTGATTTAAGGCCCCAGATAAAGTGAAGACCAGGGATTTTGGTGGGGAATCAAACTTTTGAGCTTTTTTAAGCTTTGAACTTATGGTAAATCATCAACACATTGTATCAAACATAAAGCCTACAGAAAACTTCAAAGCTCAAAATTAAGGAAACAAGCATGTAATGCCTGAAGATGCGTAGTACTCACCTGGAGATTCAGCTTCAGCATTTGCATAACAATGAGAAACTGAAGGAGAAAAGCTTGATACCCAAATGGGCAGGAACAAAACAAGAAAAATTTTCATGTTGCTTTAAGGAAGAATGACAGAGAGGAGGAGTATATGTGAATGAGAGAGCTCAAAGGCTTGACCTTGAGAAGAGAAACAAGTATTATTGGGGTTTGATTTTGAATCTCAGTTGTGGCAGCAATATGCTGGGAAGAAGAAATGGACAAAGGATCTTTCGGGGAAACCAAGAAAGCGCTTTTGGATGATTGAGATGAGCAGGTTCTTTGTTTATGTGAGTAGGAGAGGGGCAAAATGGGAAAGAAAGGACAAAAATGAGGAAATCATGTGGCGGTTATGCAAAAGGTGAGCGTTCAAAAGTAATGGGGACGAAGGAGAGAGTCTGTGAGATGTGGATAGTGGGGAGAGAGAGTGTGTGTGTGGGGACCCGCCGTGCATGTGGGTCATGCTTGTTACCCGACAAAAGGTTAAAGTTCGAAGCTTTCTGTTTAATTAAGGCTTTGAAAGAAATCTCTCGTGTCAAAAGTTAGTGAAGTGTCATGAAGTGTGAGAGGAATAAATGAATCAATAAATTAAAAAGAAAAAAAAAACAAAATTTTGTCATTAGTTCGTAAGTGAATTGGATTTAAATATAAAATCTCAACATATTTTATCTCCTATATTTATCTAACTTGTAAACTAATATATTAATATTTAATATTACATAAAGATATTTTAATAAAATCACCACATTTGTTTTTTTTTTTACCAAAAGCATGTTACATTTGTTCAAATTAATTTATTTTTTAAAATAATTTTAATAAAATTAGTTAAGTAACTCCTATATTAAACACTAAAGAATGAATTTTATTTCTTGTCTTTACGTTTTTCATATTGACTGGTTATACTATAGATGAGGGTTCTTATAGGAATTATGAGTACCATTATGCCATGATTTATGAGCGTCCCTTGCCATAAATTGTTTTCCCCTTATTTTTCTTTCTACTACTTAGTCCTTACTTAGTTTTTATTATTTAAAATTTTATAATCAATTCTTATAATTAATAAAAATTAATTTAACTTATAATTTTCTCACACCAACAATCACACGTTTTTTACAATGATTATACAATTAATTTTTTTGGCCAACGATTATTACAATTATACATATAATGATAATGCTAATGATGATTATTAATCATGATAATACTGGCAAAAAAAAAAAATTGATCATGATGCTACCGATTACTCACACAATTAATAATAGACCAGTCCTCTAACTTAAGGTTCCCCTTGTCCATAATTTGAGATCATTTTTTATTAGTATTATTTTGATGAAGGGTTTACTCATCAAAATTTAGGAGACAAAAAATTCTCACATCTTTTAATAAATATGCTCTCCAAAATTTGAACTTGGGTCTGTTTGGAGTGTTATTTTTTGAGTTTTTCCTGTGGTAACTTTGAAAAAAAGTCAATTAACATTGCCAATTGATTTTAGGTCCGTTTAGGTTGAGTTTAAATTCATTTAATTTAAAGCTCAAAAATCTCATTAAGGAAAAAGCTCCACTTCTAAGCTTTTTCTAAAAAAACTCTCAGCTTTTTGACATGGACTCTGTCACTTCTACCACCATCAATCCAAACATAAATTATTATATATAACCTAACTTTTTTCCTACCGAGCTTTTTTTAAAGTCAGATAGCTTTTAAGCCACTGCTCCTACCGCCAACCTAAACAAGTCTCTTGTATTCTGCTCCTTACAAAAATAATGCCCCTTATCACCTCAACCAATAGCTTGTTGGTGATAATTTAATAACTTAAAACCTCAACAATTTCACAAAGATTTGTAAGATAGATTCACTTGCTCTTGTAGTGTTTATAATTTAAATTTAAATTTAAATTCTTCAAAATTAAAATTAAAATGCTTCTAGAATCGAAAAAGTGTGATACAATATATGATACTAAATCTAAAACTTATTCGTCATTTTTCCACTCTTGTTTTCATTTGTCATTGCCAAGGTACATGTTGATAATCTCTTTGAAAGAGACCACACATGAAAATCCATTATGATATATTGTTCCTTCTATGGTATTACTGAATTTCATGATCAGCGCACCTTTTTGTCTTTTCTTTTCATTTTCAAGCAAACTCTATGTTTTGATAATTTCAAAGGTCATTTGCTACCCTTTTCCATTAATAAATCTCAATAGATTGAGTATTTTTTAAAAAATAATAATAATAATAATAGGTGTCAAATTATTCAAATGCTTTTTGATCCAGCTGGCCCTGTCCTTTCGATCAGCAGTCCGGTGTTGTACCACCGTCTTCGGTGGTGGGAGTTTGGCGACCTATTATTCAGTTAACAATACTCGTCTGATAATGTAAAAACTAATTTATTGTACAATTTGCACAATAAATTAAAATCTATGTTTAACACTTTTATTAAAATATTAATATTTTGAATATAATTTTTATTTACAAATTTTTTTGGATAATATAGGCCCTATTTGGAGAGAGCTTTAACTAGTTTAAAGTCAGAAAAAAAAAAAAAAAAACTCCAATTGAAAAAAATCTTTAAGTAGAGTGTTTGGGTTGAGATTTAAATTTACTGGGCTTTTTTGAAAAAAAAAAACTCCTAAAAGCTAATAAAGGAAAAAACTTTATGAAATAACTTTTTCCAAAAAGCTCTCAACTTTTTAACGTAGGCCCCGCCACTTCTACCAGTATCAATCCAAACATAAATCATATTTATAACCTGACTTTTTTTCTACCAGACTTCTAAAAAAGCCAGATAAAAACTACGCCACCGCTTTCACTACTAACCCAAACACACCCATAAAAGTTACACAAGTCATTTACATTTCATCATCTCTATGTGTAAGTGTGGTTTTTTTTTTTTTTTTCCACAAGCTCAAAGTTGACAAATCCATTTAGATTTAGGGTTAAGCTGCAAAAATACACATTAGCTTTCTTCCCAGAAGTGCCCAGCACCACATGCTTTTTTTTTAACAAAAATATACACGTGGTTACCATTTTGGAGCAAAAGTCACATCTCACCGTTATGTTACTGTTTACCACCGTTATGTTACTATTCACTTCATCTCTTTCTCTCTCATCACAGTGAACAGTAACATAACGGTAGGATGTAACTTTTGCTCCAAAATGGTAACCACATGTGTATTTTTGCTCTAAAAAAAAGCACGTGGTATTGAGCGCCCCTGGGGAAAAAGCTCATATGTATTTTTGCACCTTAACCCTTAAATTTATTTCCCCCAATTTTACATATTACATCATGGAATTTCACAACTCTTCTTTTACAATTTTCGGTCTCACAAATAAAGATCAAAATTTATTTCATACTGTAATGGTTTATAATTACCTCTCTAATATTTGTAAGTCCATCTAAAAAATTCACATATCGTGTCCTAAAACTCATGCTCTTCCACTTATAAGAAAATTTTCATGTCACTGAATTACAGACATTGGCATAATAACTCAATTTTAAAAATGCTATTAGAAACCTCAAAGGCACCTAACCAGAGCAGCATATGGGCAGGTGACAAAACTGTAATCTCCTATCTTCAGCGCAAGGGTGTTTAGCAACACCCCAAACATTACTTGTGTTTTATGAAACAAAACTTATTTCATATATTTATGTCGTAGAACACAGAATTATTTAAAATAAACTGTAAATCCAATTAGGCCCCTTAACATTGAACCTCAGCCTTAAACGTGTCCATGGAATCAATTCAATCTATATTCTTAAAATTTGAAGTCTAAAATGTCTAGCACAAACCCCAAATAAATCTTCTTTTATGCTGCAAGTAACGAGAATATACAGTGTCCTTTCAAAAAGGAAACCATGATACTTCTTTTCCTAACAACAGATTCATTATGGACCATTTGGCTTTTGGAAAGGAATGTAAATAGAATAAAATAGACTGAAATGATGATGATCATGTGGCATGTATACATCTCTTTGAGAGGAGAATAATTGAATAAAAGAGAATTGGGAATAAGAATTAGCATGTATAAGATCATTAGTCTAGCATCCTAATTTTTAAGGAATCATGATTACCATGAAACAAGACCATTTATATAATTATGGCCAACCAAACATGATTTTGCTCAAATAATTTCTTAAAAAACAAAAATATGCCTATATCTTGAGAGATGTTGCTAGGAATCTAAAGAGTGTTTGAGTAGCTTATACCAAACCATGGTTTTGAGGGTTAAAAGATCTTTTGAATTTTAATTTGATGTGGTCTTTGGCAAACTTACTTTTAAAATCATGGTTTGGATCAAAACCATGGTTTCAAAAGTGAAACCAAATATGTCATTGTGTTTTTTACTCTTTTTTAATGTTTTAGAAGTGCTTTTATAATTTATAAAGTGAGCATATAAAAGAAGTTTTGTCTTAAAACTTAGGAAAAATGCTTATGAAACCAAGGTTTTTGGGTTTCTTATACAAGCACTCTGTTCCCCCTTGTTCATACAACAAAGTTAAGTTGGAAATGAGGACCGACTCGTTTAGAGCTGACTTTCATAAAAACCCTAATTTATGAAGCATAGCCCTTTATGCCATTGGACCCATGGGCTTTAAACCCATTTAACTAAAAAATTATTTTTTTTAATCTTTTTAATGAAATAAAGTTGAAACAATAAATTCATAATTTAAGGTGTAAGTATTATCAAAATTAAATTACAAAGAAATAAAGTTAAAATAATAAGGTATTATGGGTGAAATTTTCAACAACTTACACATATATGTTTACACTACCACATATGAAAACAATAACTGGGAGGCACATGACAATAGACTTATATTCTTTTTTAACAAAAAAACAATCTTTATAAGTGTCTACACCTAAGAATTTATCCTAGGTGATGAGTGAAGCTACAACGTAATAATTTGAGTAAATCTTAAAACTTTTTTAGGGGGACTTGTATTTATACGACATGCTCATTTAAATTTTGCACATTGCAATCCTCATTTTAATTCAAATAAAATTCACTTTCAAGTTTTACAATATACTATCTTTGATCCTAAATATAAGACAAAATTTATAATGCAATTTGACCTATAAACTTTTTCGTATATTTAGGACCGGAGAGAGTAGTTATTATTTTGCTTTAAATTGGGATACAATGTTAATAAAACTCATAAATTTCTAGTTAAAATCATTATTCAATGTTGAAATCAGCATATTTATTTTTAAAGTTTAAATGAACAAACCATTGTGAAAAACAAATGAATCAATCATTTAATAAAATTAAATTTTAAAATAATAATAATAATAATAACTAAATATTTGCAACATCACTAATAATATAAAAATTCTACTATTATATGGAAAAAAAATAGAAATACAAATAAAAGGGTTTAGGACTAGACCTTTTAAACCCAATTGTATTTTGATACATTTTCAAGCCCAACCCTCATGATAAAAGAGCATAAATTGGCCAACTCGGCCTGTTTTTCTAGCTACACAACAAAATACCTAACTAAATTAAGGGAGGACTTTTTCTCTTTTAACTTTTGACTTTTCTTTATATTTTGAAATATTCTAAAAATGATTTTTAATATATTATTTAAGCAAGCTTATACTAAATTGACTCTTTTATAAAAATATACTAAAACATAATTCACATTACATTAGTTACCCCAACTTCAATTTACAAAATTTGATAAAAAAAACAAAACTTAAATTTACAAATGCCAATTAGAATAAAAATCACTATTTGCCAATGTTACTCTGAAAAAGCCCATGTTTGGAATCATGCATTGGGGAAGACATCTTCAAAACCAACGCTTGCCATCTTCTTATATATATATATATATATATATATATATATAAAAAAAAAAAAAAAAAAAACTCTTGCAATCTTAAATTTGTTAGCAATGAATTCATCCAGTGGTATCGTGGTAGGATCAAGATTAGTTGTCTAAGTTTTAGATAGTAGGTGAGCTCAACCTTTCTTAAAATCTGTAGCACCAAAACCAAAAAAGAAAAGAAAAAGGAATGACGTTGGCACATGTTTTGACAGAAATGACCCTGTTGTTGTTTCTGCCAAAAATAGAAGCTTAAATAATTCAGTCAACTTCATAACTTGGTAAACATGCAACGACACAAGACCTAAAGAATTGACACGCCATAAGGCAAAGCCTGATGAGGTGTGTGCCTGCAATCTTCGGTTGCATTAAACTCTCCACTAACACTCACAACTTATTCATATTCATTCATACATTCAAATCTCAAAACAGTGAAACTGGCACATACAACTAGGCTTCCTCTTCCACTGAGTGAATGTGTTTGTGTCAATGGAATAGGCTTCTTCATCCTCTCACCCACCAATCCCACTCTCATACTTGCCCCTTCCCTTTCTCTCTCTCTCTTCCTTCTCTTTTCTCTCTCACCATTCACTCCTCCCTCTGAACCTACCCGCCACATTTTACTCATACACACACACACAAATAAAACCATTACCATTATACTGTATGTGCGTCTATATAATCAAACAGAACAATGAATCAACATGCAGTAGAGAAATGAGGGCAAACAGTGTTGTGATTGTAAGTCTTGTTGTGTCACTCCTTTTGATTAGCCAGTCTCTAGCAGAAACTATACAGAGAGGCAAAGAAGATGAAGAATTGAAAGGGCTTCGAAGCAGTATCAAACATGGCAGCGACACCAAAAGAAGAAGCAGAGGAGCTAAGAGAACAAGAACAAGAACAAGACCAAACAAGTGTGACCAGTTTTACCTCTTTCTGTTTGGAAAATGTGGTCAATGGCCTTTTCCTACATATCCTTCAGTGGATAATCCCTTTGATCAGATCCCAATCTATCATTCGCCTCCGTTACCCGCGACTCCTCCGCCGGTAACCCCTACTTATTCGCCGAGAATCTCTCCTCCTCCATCACCCGTAATTCAATATTCTCCACCACCACCACCAGCAGTAATTCCTCGGCCAGCTTCATTTCCGCCGCCACCGTGGTGGTTGTCTCCACCGCGGCCATTATGCCCACCCCCACCTCAACCCTCTCCTTCACCCACACCTACTTGTCCCTGTATATCTCCGTCACCGCCTGTTTCACCCCCACCAGTGATCACACTGCCACCATTGCCCCCACTTCCGCCGTTGGTTCTATCACCGCCACCACTGTCCACGACTCCTCCACCGGCGGTTCTTCCACCTTTGCTAATTCCACCACCGCTTGTTCTTTCTCCCCCGGCAACAGGCGTACCACCAGCACCAACATTGCCATGGCTCCCACCTCCTGATGTAGCATTTTATTCTCCACCACCTGCATTCAACTTTCCCCCAGATGGGTCCACACCAGCACCACCACTTGTACCTACGCCGCAGCTTCCGGGAGATCCACTCATATTTCCACCCCCTCTTGTATCAAACCCAACTACGCCGGACACCGGAGTGGTCCCGACGCCGGAGTTTCCTATCCCGCAAACACCGCCGGTTTTTCCTGACGATCCAGTTCCTTCCACGCCGCCAGTCTTTCCATTCCCCCAGACGCCGGACATTTTCTTGCCGCCTCCGGCCAGTCCAGAACTCCCAGATAATCCACTGGATCCACCGTCGTTTGCGTTCACTCCGCCAGCCTTTCCTATCCCTGAGACGCCAGATATTATCTTGCCACCTCCAATGGTTCCTCAAATTCCAGAAGAACCTCCGACTTTCACGTTCACACCGCCGGTTTTAACTACGCCGGAGACACCGGATGTTTTCCTTCCGACACCGGCAAATCCTGTGCTTCCCGGAGACCCTCAAGAGCCATTTCCATTTGCATCCTCTCCGCCCTCGCCGGAGACTATCCTTCCAGAACCATCGCAAGAGGCACCTTCAACACCACTAGTATTCTTGCCTCCGCCATCTGACGTTTCTCCTTTCAAAAACTGACTTTATATATATATATATATATATATATATATATATATATATATATATATCTTTTACTTACGAAGTGTGTATAATTAAGGACTACTAGACGTATGATGCCTTAATTGGTCCATAGAAATGCCTTGTAAGTTCATATGTTTGGAATTAAGTTTTTTATGGTCAAATAATAATGATATATATACCTTGTATGTTAACATTAAAAAAAAAAAAAAAAGTCTCTTTATTTCCGGCTGCTTGAGCTTTAGTCACCAACTGCCACCGTCTGCATGCGACCGGAGCTACGAAATAACACCTGATCGATGTTAGGTTTGGAATTTACGTAGTAGTTTTTAACTAAAACGTAGTACTATATATCTTGTAAGAATTAAACTTAACAACTTTAATTATGTTATATGAAATGACAGCAAAACATGAAAACATTCATCACAAACAGAAGAAGAAACACTGCCAGGCTACGAAAACAACGACCGCACCAAAGGTGCTATATGCCTAATAGATTCCGTGTTAATGAAATTAAGCGTAGAGAGCCAATGCAAAGATTGCCAAGTGGTTAACTAATAATCAAGATTGTGATAATTAAAGACATGGTGGATGATAAATTCTTTGAATACGGAGGCATACCATCATCTCTTGATGAGGTCATGAGACCCAACTCACTTTTTTTTTTTGTCCGTTAAAAAAGAACAAAAGAAATTGAGTGCAAATAGTAGAGTGATAGGGCTATGCCCATCTTGTATCACCCAAAAAATTAAAAAGAGTGCAAGAGAAATAGTAAGAATATGATTACCATAAGTCCATAACCATTAATTAGAACAAGCCTTTTAGGGTGTAACACTAATCAACCATTCAACTCTTAAAAAGGGATGAACAAACTCCAAATTTATTGGTGAGAGATAATGGGGGAGTAACACTTCAATAGATATATTTTGCATAGACTAGCTAGTATTACTTAGCGAATTCATACATAATCTTTAACGACGGCCGTGGTTGGATTCAATATTAATTAATTAGTCTTTTGATGGTGGAAAAGCCCCTTTTAAGCAGAAGCTAAAATTTATTGCTTTTAAATCTCACAATGGAGAGAAGATGTCCATGAGAAGAGACTAAAGCGTCTTGATATGTGAGTCCTGCCTTGCCTTAAGTGGGGGGGAAAAAAAAAAAAAAAAACCCCGAAATAATAAATTTTAGAGTAAAACTGATGAGAAGAACTTCATAAATTCTCATACACATAGTATCTGCAAATATTGTACACGGAGCATTATGTATTTTTTCATATATGTATGTGTGTATGTGTGTGTATTATTTAAGTTGGTTAAAGTATACTTTTGGTCATTTAAGTTCATATAAAGTTTAGTTTTAATCACTTAAATTTATAAAACATAATGTTGGTCCTTAAAACCTAACACCATTAATATTACTAATGAAAAATGCTAATTAGACAAAACTAAGTAGTGATTGTGTAATGCAAGCTGGCCACTTGCAACACAACGCCTCATTTAATTTTAACCGCACATGACATTACTTAATTTACATTATTACTTTTATAAATATTAATCTTATTTAAATACAACCTAGCTATTGTACGTCTTGATCAAATCTAGCAGTGGTGGTGAAAGCCATCAAAAGCCCTCTTATTTATAAGTCTCTTTCTTAGGATTTATGATTCTCACCCAGCCATTCCCTTTGCTGCATATCATCTCACTGATTCTTTCTTTATTTATTTATTTTTTTTCTCTTTCCTTGGAGCAAGGAGCCCAATTTTGCAATGTGCCAGCAATATTGTTTAAAACCATCAGACCAATTTTGTTCATTCTCAGTGCTTGCAAACCATCATCACTCTGTCCCTAAAAAAGTGCAATTCACACTGAAGTTGAAGTACTCTCATATTGATCACGCGATTTGAATCATATATCACCAAGCAATTCAAGATGAAGATGAAGAGGGGTGTTGCCGCAGTAGGAGGCTAGGGTTTGATGATTGGGGAAAAAAAAGTGGATGAAGATATTGATTAAAATAATTTATTTAAATTATATTTTTATTTTAAAAATTAAGTATATGACACACAGGATTAAAATTAAATGAGGTGTTATCATCATTTTTTTTGTTAATAATGTTAATGGTGTTAAGTTTTTAGAATTTAAAATATACTTCATAAATTAAATGACTGAAAATTTACTTTAGCTTGCAAAAGTCATATTAAAAAAATAATAATATAAAGATAAATAACTTTACACAATCTAACTTCTAATCCAAACATACACTTGCTATCTCTAACAAACCAATTCAACATTCGAAAAGTTAGATTCGTCTCTTAAACAGTCTAATAGCAACAGTTGGTTTAGTGTGTATTTGGAATAGTAATGACAAAAATAGTTTTTTTTTTTTATAATCTGACTTTTACAAATTTAATATTGAATAAAAGTAAGTTTGCATAATTACATTTATGTTTAGATTAACAATAACACAAGTGACTTTTTTGAAATTGAAATTGGGAGAATCCCATATAAGGACGGTTGAAATAACATAATTTTATATAAGGCTGGTAAACTCAACAAATCTTAAATTGGGTCAATGACCAATATTTAAATGTTGGTTATTTTCTAATAATGCCCCTATCCTATGATCTAAAGAGGAGAGGAAAGGAAAAACTACATTGGATATCGTGTTCGTTTACAGCTTCGAATTGCTATGAGAAGGGTCCTTCTTGATACTACGTTGGGGTTGTTCTTCGAATTGAAAACAGTGAACCTTTGCTCTGTGAGTTCTGTGATAGAATTCTTTATTAGATCATTCAATTGATTGAATCAACCAATTTCAAGTCTTTTTAGCTTTTCGAATTTTTCTCGCAAAGGGTAACTTGAAAATACTTCTGATCCTTATCGATGAGGATGTGTGATAATCATAATTCAGAGAAAAGAATTGTTAGAGTTACCTCCGAGAGTGCAAGTAAATGGAATTTAACATCATGGATGTTGCCGTAGGTTGCAGCCGCGATCACCCGGCGTGCAATTCTGTTGGTGTTGAAACTCTAACTGTGTGCAAATTCAGTTCAAGGTTTTAATAATGGTGACATAGAGCTAACGATTGGGGATTTGATGACCGGTGACGGAAAATGCTTTATTTTTTATTTTTAATAACTATAGAATATAGAGGTAATTTGACCCAAATTCTAAATCTCTAATTGAGTCATATAACCTAATTTATAATTTATTAAGTTTAATAACTTAAATTAGAATTTAAGTAATTCAACCGTCTTTATAAGAGATTTTCCCATTAAAATTTGTTTAGATAATTATTTTAAAAAGCAAGTTTAGTCGTGAAACTTATTAAATAACACATACATATACAGTGAAAAAATATAGAAATTTATTTGGATAATTAATGAAAAAAGTAGTTTAAAGCTACGGACTTGTGTGGTTCAAAGTGGTTCTTCCAATGAAAGAGATGATGTCCAAAGGACAAAACTCCAAAGAACAATGTTTTTTTTTTTTTTTGATAAATAATCCAAAGAACAATGTTGAAGAGATAATATGGGTGCAGACTAGCTAGCAGGATGGATTAAAACTTAAAAGACCTCATCCACGGTAGGTGAATTTATGCTTACATTATCTCCAAGATTTAAAATGCATTTTTTTTTAGCACCATGCTACTTTATTTTAAATGGTAAAGAAAAAATTGAAGCAAAGAACAAAAAAGTCAAAAACCAAATTATAACAGTTGAAGATTGCAATTTAAATTTAAATTTAAAATAAAACAACGTATCACCAACAATACTTTTTCTATGGAAGGCGCCTTCGTCGGTGTATTTAATTTAAAATTTAAAATTTCAAAGTGCCAATAATTTGTCTCACAAGCAAAGTTTTGAAACTCATACTGCTATTAAATTGGTTGGAGTATTGGGTCAAAGAATCAGTGAGTCAAATTGGAACTAACTCAGGCCAAATCGGTGAAAAATTAGAATTTTCAAGAAAATTAACTTGACATTCTAATTTTTAAAAAAAAATTGAATTGGATTGATGACCAAACCGGATCAGTTTATTGATAGATTCAACCTTAGTTTCAAAACCTAGCTCACAAGTCACAAACAAACTCCGCAGAAAACCCTCCAAATTGAAGTATATTTATTTAATTTAACCATGTCCCAAAAACTGCCCCTGATTTTCTTATTATTTTTAATTAGATTTCACTTTATTGGTTAATGCTTAGTTAAATATATCAATATTTATATTTTAATAATCAATATATAATATAAAATCTATGATAACAATCTCTCTCTCTCTCTCTCTCTCTCTTCAAGCAACATTTCTCTCTATTGTAAAGATTGTAAAGTTATTAATTTTTTATAAAATCTAATGATGCAAATAAAAAATATTTAAGAATTTAAAGCATTACAAAGAGTATTATAGAGCATTAGAAGGATGCCCCATGAACGTTAAAGTTCTCTAGACCCCTTTAATTTGAAGTTATATGAACCATAAGAAACATCCGTTAATTTTTTCAGTAGATAGGATATTCTTACCACCTCTTAATCTTACTACCATTTTCTTAGCGTTAGATCTATTATTTGATCCAGCGATCTTGATTTACCTTCCTTAAAACCTTTTTTCTTCTCTATCTTTCAAATCACCACCACCATCGTAGTAGTGACTTCCAGATCACCACAAACTCTGAAAATGGATTAATGGAAGGAATTGAATCTATAGAGATTGAATTTCAATGGATCTAAATGCATTTCAGAAGTTATTAGTTAGAAATATTCATTCTACATATTCATTTTTATCATTTCCAGTTTCGCTTTTTCTGGGCAGTAGGGTTGGGGTATTTCTGATTTTTGGGAATATATTTTTCTGAATGAGAGCCAATTGAGTGGCCGATTTTGTTTCACAGCAAGCTTATCTTCGATGAGCAGAAGAAAACAAAAAATTCATAGGGTTAGGAATTGCGAATCAATAGGTATCACTCGGATAAGATTCAAGCAAACCGGAGTATAACGGGAAAAGACAAATCATGCTCTTCCGCCTGTGAAAATGGGCTCCATTTGCTGTCTGCGGTGGCTCATCTATGTTCGGTGAGTGACATAATTAGTGAGGAAGAGCGCCACGAAGGAGGGGAGACGGAAGGGAAGGAGGGAGAAATGTAGAGGAGGAAGAAGGTTTTAAATAAGGTAAATCAAAACCGTTGGATCAAATAATAGATATAACGGTAAGAAAATAAGAAAATGGTAGCAAGATAAAGAGGTAGTAAGAATATCTTATATCTTTTTTTCTAAATATTAAATAAAATTTTCTTATCATTGTAAAAAAAAAAAAAAAAACTCATCCATTCAAATTCCTCCCATTTTGTGAAGCGCGTGAGGGGTCTTTTCCTTCCTTTGGTCTTTAATTTTCAGAATTGAACTCCTCTGAGATTGATTCTCTTGCTTTCCAAAGATGTCATTTGAGTGGGCAGATTTACCTCGTGAATGCTGGGAATTGATCCTCCGATCACTCAACCACCGCCGTCACTTTGACTCTCTTTCTTTGGTTTGCAAAGGATTCTACTCTATTACCAGGCGCCTTCACTCCTCTCTCACTATCTACGACTCATCAATTCCATTACTTCCTCGATTTTTCCTCAGATTTCCAGCTATCAAGTTCATCGATCTCAGTAACTTCACCGGCGATCTCAATCCCGTGCTTGCCCAACTTTCGAAATCTCGGTTGGAACTTGATTCCCTTAATATCTCTAATCGGAAATCCCTTCCCGTCGATGGACTGCAAAAATTGGGTTCGAAGATGAGAAATAATCTGAGGGTTTTGATCTGTTCCGGTATCGGCGATCTTCAGGATAGCGATCTAGTCATCATAGCTGATTCCTTTCCGCTTCTTGAAGAGCTCGACATTGGCTTCCCGGAATTCGATCCCAGATTTACGGTATCTGATTCTGGGTTCACGGCGTTGACTACGAGGCTGAAGAACCTACGCAGGGTTCGAATTGGTAACTGTTTCATCACAGATGCTTCTCTTCATTCTCTGTTCGCGAACTGTGAGTTTCTGAGAGAAGTCGCACTTGAAGATTGCAGCTTCATATCTCAAGTGGGAATCGCTTCTGCAATCCTCAAGAGGCCGCATCTGATTTCAATCTCTCTCAGTAATGTCAAGGGTCTACGTCTACCTATTATTTCAAATTTTATTGATTCACTGAGGATATTGAAAAGCTTAACCGTTTTTGAATTCTTACATGTCTCTGTATCGAATGAATTGCTCTGTTCAATGGCAGATGCTAATCTTCCATTGAGTAAGTTTATCCTCAGGAAATGTTCCGATTATACATATGCTGGAATCTCTTGCTTGTTAGCTAAATGTCAATCTGTTCGATACTTGGATCTTCAGAATGCTAATCTCACTGATCAAGATATGAGGGAGTTATCTTTGCTTCTTCGTAATTTGACCTTCATAAACCTAAGTTTTTCTTCAAAGCTGACCAATTCAACATTTCTAACTCTCACAAGAAACTGCCCTTTGCTTAGTGAGATCAGAATGGAGAGAACAACTCTTGGGACAGAAGGCCTAGAAGAAGATTGTTTGAATGATTTTATCGTCCACTCTCAAGTGAAGAATCTCTATTTGGGTGGTAACTTCAACTTGAAGGACCAAGATGTTAAAAGGTTTGTTTCCATGTGTCCCAATATAGAGCTTCTTGACATAAACAGTTGTTGGAATATCACAAAAGATGTGTTTCAGGCTTTAAGGGACTGCCCTAAGATTACACATCTGAGCATAGCTGACTGTGCAGCGGTGACTGGCTTTGAGATAGGGTTTGAATTACCCAAATTGGAAGTGATGAACTTGTCGCAGTCAAGGATTGATGATGAAGCACTTTCAATAGTTTCAAATACTTGTTGTGGGTTAACACATTTGGAGTTGCAGAATTGCTTTAATGTGACATCAAATGGAGTAAGGTACGTGGTAGGAAAATGCGGTAGATTGAGAGAGATAAATTTGAAGCACTGTAATAAAGTGTGTGCTGATATTATTCCTTGGATGGTATGTTCAAGCTCTTCATTGAGAAAAATAATGGCTCCCCCCAGTTTTTGTGCTAGTATGAGTCAGACAAAACTTTTCATACGCCATGGATGCCGTGTTTGTTAGTGCTAGACTGCTAGTAATTAAGAGACTCTGGAGGGCTTCTCTGATATATATGTAAAATATGTTTTCTTCATTTATTTATGACAAACTGATTGGAATAAGTGTTTTGTATTTATTATATTTATGCTCTGTGAGGACCGTTTTATATTCAGTTGTAATGAAGTTGTAATAGTCAGTGGGAAACTTTCTTTCACGGTTGTTATAGTGCCGTTTGATTTAGCGTTTCAAAAAACATGTTAAACTGATACAAAACTTTTCTTATATACTTACGTTGTACACCATCACATTAGAAAAGCAGCTTTTACCACTAATCTAAATAAGCACGTAAATAGAGAATGTCCCCTTCAAGTGATGCATCACAAATGAAATCTTGGTCGTTCTCTGATTTTGTAACTCTTTGATTTTTTTTGTTTGGTATTGACATGATTCCCCGATTGCCTCTATGACACTTCTTGGGCAATCATCGCCTCCTCTTGATATGCTTTACTGATATTGTTCCTTCTCGATCTTACGAAGTTGACTGCTTGAATCTGATGAAAAATCGTATAACTTAAAACTAACTTGTAGTTTCTATATACCCAAAGCTTTTCCTATGGTAAATTGAAAACTCATTTACGATTAGAACAAATACTCTCTCTATTTCTTAATATATGATATAATTGTAAAGATACTCTTACTTTTAAATGTAGAACTTATTTATTAATTTATTTTCAATCTACTGGCATTGATGGTCTCTCAACAATAATTAAATAAAAGAAAATTTAAGAAATTTAAGAAAAATGATTAAGATGATTTAGAAAATATATCATATTAACTATCTTAGCTACCTTAATATAATTAAATTAGGTAAAAATATTTTGTATTAGAAACCGAAGGGGGTAATAAATAAAAGCTTTGCAATTGACAATAATATGTTCAAATTTTGATAAGTCACCACATGTGGTATTTACTCAGAACAATTTCAATCGTTGCCATATTTGTGTGCGCGTGCTTAAATTGGGGGAAAAAAAAAAGTTATCTTGATAAATTAACATGCAACAATTCTCTAATTGAGAAGTACGTGTTGCCAATCTCTAATCGTCATATATCACATTCACTCGTTACTCACATATTTTCGCTTCAGTCCAGCAGGCCTAGAGAGAGAGATAAATTTCAGAATTTTTGAGCCCAGAAATCCTCAATGACATTCTCTTGTAATATTTTGGGTACCTCAGGACTACTTTTCCAGTATTTTCTCTAACTTTTGCACGTTGTTACCACTTAGTAGACGGCTAACTGTTCTGTTTGACTCACCAAATGTGCTTCAAAATAAGCTAACATGCATTTCCTCCCCAACAACAGCAAATATCTCGTCCACCCTATTGAGAAAACGAAGCATTTTGAGTTCAAATGTACATACATATATGAACTTATTTACTCATGCTATGCATTTTCTGCGTTCATACCTGTTGGTGTCTATGTTCACTTCTGCAAGCCATGTCGTTAAATAAACCTGCAAAAACTCAAATGATCTCATCACAGAAATAAAGATTATTATGTATTACTAGTTTTAAACTTAATGTGGATGCTTGCCACACCTCTCATTTTTTATCACTTCTTCATATTGAGAAAGATAATAAGGATGAAAAATGAAATGGCTGTTCTGTTCAAAGCACAAAATATGGAACACCTTCTCTCCCACTTATACACTTTCTTGAGCCAATGTAGCTGGGAGAAGAAGGGTTCCTTTTTTAATTAGGGTTGTCCAGGGAACAAATCCAACAGTGACATGGTCGGGCTTGAAGATCAGAGGTTAAAGCACATGGCCATCAAACCAGAATCTGAATCCCTGAGCTTGTCTAATTGATTCAAACTAAAATATTACTTATTATAGATTTATATAATATATGGTTACCTGTAAAACCTCAGGTTCGGGTTGGTTGTCAAATTTTAGAGCTTCTATATCAGATTTCCCGTTCCTCAGTCTTGGAGGGACTGGCTCACAGCTCTCCTCACAGTAAAGATTGCAGTTCTGCAAGTGGTCGAATTCACCAGCATAAAGCTCATTTGACCAATTTAGCTGGTTGCCTTGTGAGATGTCATGACCAAGGGACAATAACTCAATAATAAGCAATCGCTGTCCATTTCAAATTAGTTCCATAACAACACCGAAGCAAAAACAGGCAGTCAGAAATCACATATTAAAAAAAAAAATTCACAAGACAAGTTGCTGAGTTCACCTTCAAACACAGCTCCCATCTAAACATTTGAACAAGCTCCCCTGCCAATTTCTCTGAGAAATTCCAAGAGTCATAACTTTTGTAATTAGTAAATTGCAGGAAACAAATGTAATATATAAAATATATTGCACTATATTTTCCTCCACATCTTGCTGGATGGAAATAAGGACACTATGATATTGATTTATAAGCCCAACAAACATGTTTCATCAATTAGACTCTAATTTCTCATATTTAGGATACATCCTTTATGGGTAACAAGGGCACCTAATCACAATATCAACGGTTTTCATGCGGTTATTTATGAATCCTGTGTATTTCCTTTTGTCATTCACAGAAGTTTCAAGATCCTATAGCTCAGTCAACCAAAACATGAACCCAGAATTGATAGCCTAACTATGCATAATTGCATAGAACATTAAGAACTGATAACTTGCTTAAAGCAAGCATATAATTTGAAAAACTCCCTCCTTCCCTCCCTCTCTCTCTATATATATATTCAAGTGGATCATAAAGACATACCATGAGAAGCAATTGATAAAAATGAAAATACAGAGATGCCACCGCCATCTCCAGAATCACTCTTGTCTTCAGCAAACCTAGAAAATTGTAACAGTGGACTATTATTTGCTCCTTTAAAGAAACATCTCATCGATCTGGTAGTGTTAATATTGTCACTAACTATGGCCACCTGAAATTGGATGAAAAATAAAACACGCACAATAAATCAATTCAGTAACATCTGGGACATGATTGCCATAACAATTTATCAAGTAACAACGTGAACAATAAAACGTGTACAAAGTTTGTTCACAATACCATCAATTACAAAAGGATACAAAATGTACCATGTCCTTATACGTAGACAATAGCTTGCTCCTCAAAAGTTCCTGAAACAGACACAAATAGTACAGCAGTAAATAATTAAGATATGACAGAAGTTAAAAATTATATTAATAAATAGTAAATCTTGCTGGAAGTATTTCACCAAAAACAAATAATGATCAATTATTGTAAGATGTAGACGTTAATTCTGACATTATATTGAAAAAAAAAAAACATATCCCAAAATCAAAAGAAAGTTTTGAATGGTGTAAGTGTCCAAGGTACAACTACCTCCAATATGAGTTAGTAGTTATAATTGCTCAAGCAAGATTTACTAAAGCAATATAAATAAGAATTACCTGCTGCTTTGATAGTTTAAGACAAGCTTTCTTTCTTATATCAGGCATCACGCTCAAAACACCTAAGTCCATATTAGGCAAGTACCTGCATCAATTATGAAACAAGAGCATAACAACAAGTCTACAAGCACCTTAGAAGAATCATATATTAAAAAAAAAAAATCAGTGAGTTAATCCATTCAAAACAAACGTTATTTGTAAATATCAACAAAAAGGTGGAAACCTGGAGACAAAAACCAATGATCAGTTCACTCTAACAAGATAACAACTAGCAGAATGGAGGAAAGTGATCACAGCAGGAGCACTTTTCTCTTTTTTAAAGGATAAGACTAGTGAAAACTTGGAGTGGATAAAACATTTCTCCCGCCCTTTCAAGAGGGCCTAAAGTGTGAGTCATGCAAGTCATACGCGAAACAAGTCCTGAATATACATTATACAATAGACTATATTTCATAATTGTCAGCAATAGAGTCTCATTTTTCCTAGTTTCTAATGCGAAAATGAGTTACCAAAATAAGAAAAATTGAACTTATTTATAGATTACCTTTGGGAGAGAAGAGTGTTGACAAGAGAAGTTGCGTGAGATCTTCCGGAAGAAGAAAGAGAGGACCATTTGTTCCTAGAAGATGCTAATTTGGACCATTGGTTCCTGAGATTTCGCTGCGCAGCTGGCCTCCATAGTCTTAGCACTGATGGTGGCAAAGGCGATGAAGTCGAGCTCGAACTGTGGGGTTCGGAATCGCTGGTTCGTGAGGAAGAGGAAGTTGTTGAATAAGAGGTTTCCATCATGAGGAAATTTATCAGCTTTGCTCTATACCATTCACAAGCAGCCCTTTTCGGTGACGGAAACGTCAGCGAGGGCCAGGGAAAAGCAGAGTTTCCCGGCGGCAGAGCTGTGCCTGTTTGGCAGTCGAGGGAGGAACGATTTTATTTAAAAGTGTTTTTTTTAGGGAAAATAAAAAAATATATATCAAAAAGTGCCAACCCCAAATTCCCTATAAAAAAAGTCTCAAAAAAGTCCATTTTGATATTAATTACAAAATTCTAATATAAAAAAAGTCTTATTATTAAAATAGTTTTTCTTGTTGTCAAAATAATTTTTCCTATTAAAATTTCTCTATGAAAATATCATTGTCAAAATAGTTTTTCACGTTAAAATGATCATTCCTGTTGTCAAAATTTTTTCGAGTTTTTCTTTTGGAATGTAGAATCTTAGAAACCTAGAAAATTTTTGGTAACAAGAAAAACTATTTTGATAATATGAAAAGTCATTTTGACAACATATTTTAATAGAAAAATTTTAACAATAAGAAAAGTTATTTTAACAACTTGACTTTTTTGATATTGGAAATTTGTAATTAATATAAAAAAAAAAAGTCTCTTTTTTATATGTTTTCTCTTTCTTGGAAATTGAGTGATATTTTCCCTTTTCTAACTATTTTTTTGTTAAATTGAAGCAGCACATCTGAACAAGGACTTCATCATCTCCTTAATTAATATTCCCTCGTATATTTATTTTAAGGAATAGGATATTCTTATTACCATTTTTTGTTACTACTAATGTTATTACCATTTTTTGACCGTTAGATCAGAATCTCAATAAGAGAGAGAAATGATAAATATAGATAAGATTCTAATCTAACAGTGAAAAAATGGTAGTAACAAAAAATGGTAATAAGAATATCTTATCCCTTATTTAAAAGCACCAACTCTAATTTCTCTTGGATTAGGGAAATGCAGTTAATTATTAGATTAATGTTCAATTGATAATTATTTCCTCCTTTACCTCTACTTTATTGGGGGGAAGGGAGAAACATGTTGAATGGATTGAAAATATACAAACTTAGGGGGAAGAAAAACATGCTGAATGAATTAAAAATACAATACGCAATGAAAAATTATTGGTCTAATAAATGAGGGCATAATGGAAAAAACTCAATAAATTAGTCAATTAGAGATAGATGGTGTCTTATAATAAAAACAAAAAATTGTTGACAATTGATGCTTTATAATGAAGACTAAAGAGAGTATAAGAGTTAATTAACATTTTTTAGAGATTAAGAAAGTTAAATAAGTTACTTACTTATAAAAATTATTAAATTATATATTAGTTTATAGATCAAACAAATTAGGTAGAAAAAATAATAAATAAATATTTTAATATAACTTATTTTGCTTTGTTAAACTATCTAATTAAAAAATTATCTTACTCTTATATTTAGTATTGTAGTGAGTAAGAGCTACCTATCAGTGGAATATACTTTAATACTGCCATCTTTCGATTAATGACGTTGGCTAAAAGGAAAATCTCTTCTTGTTGACAACTTAAAAAATGAATTAGAAAATAAAGTAGCAATTATTAATATTAAAAAAAATATTAATCTGTTGGGAAAAATAAAAAACATGAGTTTAAAGGGAAAATTGATCAATCTTAAGTTTTTGAATACAGTTCTTATCTCTTTTTTTTTTTTTTTTTGAATCCAGTCCTTGCACAATTTTAATCTTAAGAGAAAGACATATAAATATCACTTGAACTTGTAAAATTCAAAAAAATCCATGAACACTTACAAAAGATAAAGAATGGATGGCGTAAGAATATGAGTTTTTCATGTTTTAGAGAAAAGACCAAAATGGCCTTTTTAATATAAAATGTGAGTTAGACTCTCCTTTATCATGAAAGGAGTGTTAGCACGTTGAATTGAAGGTGACGATGGAGGGAGCTGATTAATGGGTAAAAATACGGAAAAAACCTTAATTAATTAATTAATTACCAAAATGTCAATGAGGCAAAAGTATTAACCCATCCATCCCTCTGTAATTGATTACATGCCTTATGTAATCGATTACAGGGGGTCAGATCTCTTTTTTTTTTTTTTTTTTTTTGCACTATGTAATCGATTACATAAAATTGGCACTCTGTAATCGATTATGATGAGTGGCGTAATCGATTACATAGTGCAATTTTTATGTAATCGATTACGATAAAAAATGTAATCGATTACTTTTTGACAGATGTGTATTTTAAAAGCCAAGTTGAGCTCATTCGTGGTCATTTCTCCGTTTCTGCCCTAGAGCTTCTGGTTGCTCATGTTTTGGACGGTTTTTGTGCGACCCATCAAAGTGTAAGATCATTCTGTAATCTTTGTAGTTTAATTTCATCCACATTTGTTTTTGTGTACAATCTGAAACCCACTCCCTTATAGCTCCCAATTTCTGTTGTGAAGAATGAGTTTAAGTTCTAACAACTACATTACCGTAATCTACCATAGTGGGAGGCATTTTGAAGGACCCAATGGTGTTCAATTTGAAGGAAAAACCAAAATGATGAAAATCAATCGGGCCACCACGTACAACTAGCTCAAAGAATGGATTTGCTGAAAATTGGGGCTACATGGCAGCCACTTAATTCATCGGTTGATTGCCAAAGTGGAGACTGTTGTTGGTTTTGATAGTGTATACTACATTAGTAATGATGTGTGTGATGATGAACACGTAGAGTGCATTATAGATGCCTTTGACAATCGGAAATCACAAAATTTCATTGAGATTTATGTTGAGGTTGAATCCGGTGAAGCATTGTCTGTTCCCATACGTACAAGATCTCCATAATATTATGGTCAAGAAGACAGAGCCGTCAGTTTATCTGCACTGTTACACGCATTAAGTCAGCTGAGATTGATGGAGGAGGGGGAGGATCACGAAGACAGGTGTGAGGAAGACGAGGATATTCACAGCGAGGAGGGAGAACCTGACAGTGTGGTTCCACTAGGTGACTTGTCAAACACTGATGTCGAGGTCACCGCTTCATGTGGACCTAGTTAGCAGTGGTAAGTTAGTAAATTTGTATTTGTATCTGTAATTCGTATTCAGTGGTTTTCACAAAAAATCGTTTATACAGCTATCGAGACTGATATTGAGTCATTCTGGAACGAAAGCCTGTACTATTCTAGCATTAATTGGGCGCATCCTGATGATGAGACGAAGATGTTGTATGGTGATGATGACATGCAAGGTGGTTGGCATTTAGGTGATCCATGCTATTTGTATCAACAGTTTCTTTCGAAGTCGAAAATGCAACATGCCGTGAAATTATATTGCATGAAGTCTCGTCGCACAGGCATAGTTGAGAAAAGCAATGACCATAGGTTTGTCATGAGGTGTCAAAACCATGCCAACGGTTGTCCTTGGTACATGAGGGTAATGGTCCCCAAGAATGGAAACTGTTGGGTGATTCGTAAGTAGGGTCAAGATCACACCTGCCATAACTAGGCTCTCGTACGGGACCACAGACAGTTGGATTCAGACGTTATATATACAGCCATCATCAGTATGTTTTCTCTTTTGTTGTAGTGTCATTTGTCATGTTTATTTTTCATTAGGTATGTTAAGAGAAGATCTAGCTGTTAAACCAGCGCTGATACAAGAGAGGATACAACGTATCTATGGATACAGTGTAACATACAGGAAGGCCTGGAGGGCAAAAATGAAGGCAATTGTGAAGTTGTTTGGTGATTGGAAGGAATCGTACGCATTCCTGCCCAATTGGTTAACATATATGACGCAATGTAATGTCGGTTCAGTGTTCAGGCTTGATACCTTTGAAGCTTTCGATGGACAACGTGTCCACACCGACATGTGCATATTCCGTAGGATATTTTGGACATTTCACCAGATTGTTGAGGCCTTCAAATACTGTAAGCCAGTACTGCAAATTGATGGAACCCACCTGTACGGTAAATATAGAGGCACTTTGTTGATTGCAACTTCACAGGACGGGGATGAGAAGCTACTGCCCATTGCCTTTGCGGTCGTTCCTCCTAGTGAGTTACAATGATTGGTTGTGGTTCCTTAATCTCCTGCGTGTTCATGTGACCCAGGGGCAGGGTATTTGTCTGATATCTGATCGTCACGCCAGTATAAAAAAGGTGGTTAAAGATCACCATGGATGGCAGCCTCCAAATGCCTATCATGTGTATTGCTTGCGTCATTTTAGGAGCAACTTTCACACCAGGTTTAAGGATATTGAATTGAAGAAAACAGTTATGACACTAGGTATGAAATTTCACCTTCCATTCACTTGTTGTAATCATTGGTTATGTTTCCATTGTGATTTTGTTGCATTTGCGTGTCATGCAAGGTACATGAGTTCAAAGATTCAGTTTGACATAAAGTTTCGAGAGTTCATTGAGGCAAACCCACATGTTTCGTCCTGGTTGATCGAGCTCCAAAGGAAAAATGGTGCATGTTGTACGATGAAGACGGAAGGAGGTTTGGTCACATGACGACTAACCTATCAGAGTGTATCAACAAGGTCCTCAGGGAGGCACGTAATCTACCGATCACCGTGTTGGTCAAGATCACATGTAGTAGACTTGTCGAATATTTTTGTCACGAGGCGTGTTGAGATTACCAAACACATGACTGAAGGTAGGATAGTGTCTAAGAAGGTTGAAGACCGCATACAAAAGATGGACGAACAGACAGTCGCGTGTCGGATGGCACTATATGACAAAGAATTATGGTTATTTGAAGTCGAGGACGCACATGCCAGGGACACAATGCGAGTTGACTTGATCAACCACAAATGTCAATGTGGGAGGTTTACAACAAGACGGTATCCATGCGTCCACGTGTTAGCAGTGTGCAGGGCCGAAAATTTGAACCATTACGATTATGTTGACCCAACGTTCACCTTGCAATACATAAGTCAAATATATGCTGCACATTGGTACCCGATAGGTAATGAACGATTGATTCAACAAGTAAATGGCCTAATCGTTATCCCGGATGCAAGTTTGTCCCACAAAAAGGGAAGACCAAAGTCTACGAGGATACAGAATGAGATGGATTGGGTGGAGTCTCAACCGTCAAGCAGTCAGTTCCAATGTCGGCATTGCAAGAAAGTTGGTCATAATATACGTATGTGTCCGTTGAGGAATAGGCAAGGTTAAAGTGGACAAGTTATGTAATTGTATTGCATTTATGATGACACTGGTGAACTTATGTGTATTAGTATTTGTTGATGTATTGTGAGGTTTAGTTCATAATTAGTTGTTTTAGAAAACCATGAATGCAAATGTCCAAATAGTTATGTAAACGGATATAGGGACATCGATGGACTAGGTATAGGGTAGAAGGTTAATTGTTGGCAAAAAGACCTTCCTCAAGTCGCATTTGTAGGTAAAAAGAAGTTGGAAATCAGTTTCGTCATGCACCAATCCGAAATCTCTTTTTCATTGTGCTTCTACAGCTGGTGTAATCGATTACACCATACTGGTGTAATCGATTGCAGATTGCCAATTCTATGTAATCAATTACTAAACAGTGACGTAATCGATTACATAGTGCAAAAAATGAAAAAAAAAGAGTTCTGACTCCCTGTAATCGATTACATAAGACTTGTAATCAATTACAGGGGGACAGATGAGTTAATACTTTTGCCTCAGTGGCATTTTGGTAATTAATTAATTAATTAAGGTTTTTTCCGTATTTTTGCCTGATTAATGTTGAAGAAAAGGGAGATCAAGAAAGAGGAAAGTGTAAGTAATTTTTTGACAACCATTATCTTTTTCCTTATTAATCGAACCATCACATCTTTTTCCCATTGTTCATGCTGTTGGGTTTTAGGTGTGGTTCAGTGGGTTTGAAGGTGTAGATACAGTAAAAAGTTGGTGCTTTACGTGAATAGGATGGCCTTCATCGTGGGGTGTTGGAGATTATTTGTGTAAGTGTTGTCAATGAGGGGATCAGATAATGACTACGGTGCTGTCATTGTGGGTGTTTTTATGTGGGTTTGTAGATTAAGGGGATTCAAGGTTGCGGCTTTATGTAAGTGAGACTACATTGATTGTGTGGTGTTGATTTTTTATTTATTTGTTGGTGTTAGTTGTGATAATGAGTATAATGAAAAGCTTGTTAGTTGTAATAGGTTACAGCTTGGTTGGAGGGAAAAATTGAGGAAGTTGTGGTGAAATGACATAGGTGTGCAGTTGCAGGTTAAATAATTAAGAAAGGGTGAATTTAGTGGTTAACTATGAAACTGGAATTATCACACCTTTAAGGATGGAGTCAATGGTTGAAGTGGGTGTGTTGCGGGGATTTTGTTTAGTGATGAAATATGATTACTGTAGAACTAACATTTGTGATGAATTCTTGATTTTTCATTGTAGGTTAGCATGAAAGATGATATCCAATATTAAAGATGAAGTTAAATATAATGATCGGAGTGTGAGGGTAAAATCAATAAAAGAAGGGATAATAGTTGAAGAATTGAGGGTGATGATAGGAAGATAATTTGGTATAGATGGTAATTAGTGTGACATTAAATATACTGTGAGCTTTGATGAAAAGATATTAGTAGATTTCATTGATGATTCTAAATTAGAAAATATATTTTCGAGAATAATGACAATAGTGTGCATGTGTATGTAGCAGGTAAAATGAATGATAATGTGAGAAGGAAAATGGATGGCACAAAAAGGTAAGTCATAGTTTTTGTGGTTAAGGAAGTAGTTATTTCCTATACCGTTGTTGGTAATATGTTTACAACACTTGTTATTATGCATGAAGGGTTGATCAATTCTTGGATTTGCAGGGGAAATGTGTTACATTGATGAGCTTGTATGTTATGGAATGAGTGATTAATATGCAAGAAATGAATGCAATGCAAGACCTCTTTTAAGCCTTCTATGTACAGTTCAAAGTGCACCAACACCAATACCCGAGAGGAACTCTAAGAAGTGGAATATGGTGTTTTATTGACTTGTCATTTGATTATAAGTATTGTATTTGCAATCATGCAGAATGTTTTTTTGTAAATGAAATGAATGTACTTGTCATTACCATTATTACTTTGGGTAATGGTGACAACCTATTATAAGTAATGTATATAGAAAAGAACATGCTCTCTGGGATGAATGACTTGTATACATTATATGCATATGAAATCGTAATGTTCACTTGTAACATTTTGATTTTTTGTCAATGTCATTATTGAACTTGTCACTCTCATTACACATTTAGTCAAACCGTGAGGTTTAAGCTCTCAAAATGGTAGGCACATGTAACCTTATAACTTAATTATCATAACTGATTTCGTGAACATTATTACTCATTTCATTAAATCCATTACCCTTTTAGTTTGTAAATTTGTTGATTCATTAACTACAAGTTTTCATTGCGTCAAAACCACTACAAATTTCGTCAAACCCATTATGTATCTAGTCAAACTAATTACTCAACTTGTCACAACCCAAAACTCTTAATTTCATTTGCTCATTTTGTCATTAATTGTTCACTGTGTCAAACCCATTGAATTTTGTCAAACCCATTATACATCTAGTTAAACTCATTATTCAATTTTTCACAACTCAAAACTCTTATTCTATCCACTTATTCATTTTGTCATTAATCGTTCATGGTGTCAAAACCATTATGAATTTCGTTAAACACATTATACATTTAGTTCATACCATACTGATCTAGTCACGACCATTACTAATTTACTCAATTCTTTTAGAAAACTTGTGCAGAATAGCATAATTAAGGAATAAATGCACATATGTAAAGCTTTAATTTATGGAGCCAGCATACACTAACAATACATTTCAAAAGACCACAAGTTGGAATCACTTAACAAGATACTTGACTGTGAAAATACCATGTCCAACTATTTTACCCCAAAATGCTATAATTGGTAAATATGTTCAATTCAACAATAGTTGTCAATCCCTTTACAAGATTGTTTTCAAAAACCAAAAGAGAGTTTTTGCAGCAAAAATAAAAGCTAAAATTCTGAACATAATGAACTCAATCTTTTCCTCTTGTACTTGGTCGATTGTGAAGGAATGAGTCCCAACGTAGCCTCTCTCATTTTATTCATCTCATGGTTAACTAGCCACCACATCAGGTTTTACCTCTTTTTTCTCCTCCTCTTCATTCTGCCCCTCCACCTCTGTACTTTGCCCTTCAACCTCTTTACTTGTCATTGCTTTGGAGTCCATATTTTTCCTCCTGCAAAACAAACACTTCATTGTCATTCACTTACTCGATAATTTAACCTCTAGTCACCAGAAAAGCAATATGACAAAAATTTTCAGCAATCAGGACAAAATTGTCAAGGGCAGACTTAAAATTAGATGATGCATATCATAACATGATTTATTAAAATTTCTCGAAGGCCAAAAGATCTAATCTTTCAATAAGGACGGGGCAAATTTGAATAACAGATGCAACATAATCAACAACTCTTTACCCGTGTAAAGTGACACTAGAAAATGTACAAATAATTACAAGTATCTGTACTAACAATGTTTCTGATAATATATTTGAAAAACCTAGCAATTATATTTTAAGAAACATAAAAATAATGGGAAGTAAAGAAAACCAAAGGATCAAAAAAAGGAAAACTGGACATAAAGAATGACGCCCTTAGTAATGCTAAAAAATCAATGGTGGACATAAAGAAGTTAAAAAACATGTAACATATGGTGCTCAGAAACAAAATAATAAGTAATAATGCACCATCAACTCAGCAAAATGTTGTACAATAGAGTAGTTATGATACTACTGTCTACTGACACATCTTTAACTTGAGGATCATACTAACTCAAAAGATTTGTCATTGAAGAGTCATCAATGCATAATTTATTTATAATCAGACATCTATCTAACAAGCTATTACTGCTTCACCAGTTTTCATAATGTCACAAATATTTTTTTTGTACTCTTACATCTACATAACCCAGGAAGGGGGGAATGTTTTCTGGTTCTTTTTAATGTCATGGTGAAAGCCTTTGACAATATAGTTGCCTATACAGCCTGATGCAGAACTAATGTGCTAATGATGAAGCTCACAGCTGCTTCACCAATTCCAAACCCCAAGAGACTGTCATAATTCATAAAAAATATCTAGTTGTAGTATGTTACAGAAAAGTTTGGTTACTGTATGATTCTAGTAAAGCTGATTTGGCAATATTATGCCCATGAAAATGATACACCTCGACTTTCTTCAAATTCATCATGCCAGGGAAATGAAAAAACATGAATCCTAGCTATTCTTGATGAGGTTTTAGTCAATTACTTCACTCAACCCGTCAATTTCCTTTTGATCAATCAGCATAAAACGCCCATATAAACTAAATTAAAAGCAATAAACCAACTTACCACACTCAATCGGCCAAGGAACCAAACAACGCATGGATGATCTTCGAGACTAGGGCACACGTACCTCTTCTTCAACAGTCTTCGACAACTCCCACCGAATAGCCCGAAATGCTTATTACTCTCTCAATCTTACTCTCCTACAGACGACTATGACGGCGTCCTCTCCAGATTGCAGCAACGATTTTGCGCACGACGGGGCGAGCGAGTTTGTGCAAAAGCTGTGAGGGAAACACAGACTCGATCATCTTCGGGTGGTGAGGGGTAAGCCATTTTCTCTTTCCTTTTTTAAATGGATCTAAAGGCTTCCTCTTCTTTTTTTCAATTCAGATATGGAAAACTCAAATTTTACTTCACTCCATTCCTTTTCTATCATTCACAAATGGTAATAGATTTTTTTTTTTTTTTAGAAAATTTAAGTGGTGTTATCTTTTTCACTTTAATCTTTAGTCTTCTTTTTTCTTTTTTGAATTTGGATGGCAAATATAATACTTAGGCCTTGTTTGTTAGGAAGAAGATTGGAGGAGGGAAAGGAAGATTTCAATCTTCCTTCGGTTTTTGGCGTTAGGTACACGGATTCATCTTCCAGTAAGGCTCCTTCTTCCTTCCCGAGTGGGAAGATTGCTCAAAAAATCTTCCCTCAGTTTTTGGATGGAAGATGCAATCTTGATGGAAGATGGATAACAAATTCTCATTATATTCCTTTCTTCTTCCTCTTTTTTATGATATAAAGAGTATTTTGGGAATTTCAAGTTTTATATTTTAATTTTAATTTTTTAAAATTATAATTTTCCATTCCACTTTCCACTTAACTTTTTAAAGTTTTCTCCTAATCTTCCTTTTTTTTCCTTTCCCTCCTTAAATCTTTTCCGTAACAAGCGGGCCTTTAGTAATCTAAACTCTAAACTTGATCCCAGAAATGGCAAACACCAAAAGACTTTTGGCTAATCTTTAGTCATTCTGTATTATGTTGTAGTAATGTTACTTGAATGATGAGGCACTGACCAGTCTTCTTTAGCTTCACCATCTCCTCCCTCAACACCTCTCTTCCTCCACCGCTCAGTCCAACACCATTATTTTCTCTCAGTTCATATACTCCCTCCCTCTCTCCACCATCGTTGTCTTAACCACCTCTTGCAATAGAAACCTCCTGCTCTATTCTTGGAAATATGTATTACTCCTTTAAAATATATTTACCTAATTTCATTAAATTGATAAAGTCAATTAAGTTAGTTATGAAAAACCGGAGCAAATCACTAAGAGGGGGTGAATTGGGGATTTGAAAAAAAAAAATTCTTTTGCTCGATTCTAGAGATTAAATGCTGAAGCAAGGTAATGTAGAGAAGGAGAAGTGAGAACAAGACACAGCAAGATTTATACTGGTTCGGTCTAACTCCAAGACCTACATCCAGTCCCCAGACTCTCTGGGATTTTCCACTATCACTTACAATCAGTTACACACTCTGTACTCGAAAGCTATCTGCTCACCAGGATACACTTTCCCTTACAAGTTGTACACTGATATCACAACTACACACTCTGTACTCAGAATGATCCTTTCCTTAGGACTCACTCCCCCTTACAAGTTGTAGTTGTACAACCAATCTCCAAGTCCCCTGACTTGAGATTCTTTACAATCAAATGATTAACAGAAACAAACTCTCTCTAAGAGTAGATATTGATAAACACTGAAGAACAAATAAAAGAATCACAATATAGACTCAAAAATGCAAATGTTTTCAAGTGTAGCTTCGTTGTCTGTCTTGCTCTGAGTCTTCATAGCCTTTTATAGCCTAATTAGATGAACTAGTCGTTGCAATATCTTCTTCAACGTTCAGTTGCAGATATGGAAAATGACAGTTGCAAATTTTGCTCTGTTCTTTCAATTCTTTGCTGAAATCCTGGAATATGTTGTTGCAGAACGTCTTCCAGATTCTTTGTCATTACACAATCTTAATTCGACCGTTTGAGGTGATCTTAATGTGTTTCAACGGTCTGAACTAAACATCTGGGATAAGGGAGAAGAATCAGCCCTGTTCTTGATTCTTCATTAAATGCACTTATTCTGGATCTTTGATTTTCTTTGATCTTGTGATGAACCTGTCTGAAACTTATCAAAAACTTGATCAATAACGTTAGGAATAATAATGCAACAAGATATGATAATTTCATATTAACCCATAATGATTTCGCAGATTGATTTGATCTGGTTTTCAAAAGTTACCGAAGCAAACTCGAGTTTGGTGTTCTAGACTCGAGTTTGAGGTTCATCCAGAGAGCAAGATATGTTTGAAAGTTTCCTAAACTCGAGTTGACAAGTAACTGACTCGAGTTTGGTTCTTACAAAGAGGAAAGTCGCGAGTTGGTCTTGAATGAGATTTTGAACACTTGGCTAAACTCGAGTCATTTAGTGACTGACTCGAGTTTGAAACTTTTATGAAAAAACTTAAGTTTAAGTTCACAACTTCAAAACTGGAGTTTAGAAATCATGTAATAGTTCGAGTATTTTCAAATAGTCCTAAACTCGAGTCTCCAGAAATTTGACTCGAGTTTCAGTGTATATTGAAACTTTGAAAAACTTTTCATTTTAGTACAAACTGGAATCACTGAAATTTAAACTGAAGTTTAGAAAACAAGTATCAACTCGAGTATCTCTGTATATGCCAAACTCAAGTCTACATAATCCAGACTCGAGTTTCCAGTGAAAACTGAAAACATGAAGGCTATTGCATTTTGCAAACTGGAGTTTGTAAAACTGAAACTGGAGTTTGGAAAACTTGATAAAACGTTGAAGCTTCTGTTTGATCTCAAACTCGAGTTTTCAAATCATAGACTCGAGTTTACAAGTCTTTAAACTTTTAGCACATAAACTTTCTTGTAAACTGGAGTTTCTCAGAATCAAGGGTAGAGTTTGGAAACAAGTGAAAATTCGAGTGTCACTGCCTTTGATCTAGACTCGAGTTTATAAACACAGACCCGAGTTTACAATTCTTGTAAACTTTGATAGCTCTCTGTAACTCTGCAAACTCGAGCTTGCCTATACAAACTGGAGTTTGGCCAACATTGTATCTGTCTGTCAAATCGAAACTCGAGTTTAGCAACCTAAACTCGAGTTTGCCTTAAACAGAAAGTTTTACAACTTTTCAAGGACAAACTTCAAATTGAGTTTACAATTGTCGGTTATCATCAAAACACACAGAGAACTAACAAGTTAATATGACTTTTTTTTCTTAAAACACCATAATTATTTTTCTTAATTCTTTCTATATTTCTCTTATTTGATTATTACTAAGGAAATATCAACAAGGGTAATTTTAAAAAAAGATTGATAAATATGGAAAATATATCTTCTATCTAGGATGAAAATTAACTCCTTTGCTAGGTTCTAGGACTGAATTATTATTATTATTACTATTAAGAGTTTTTTAAAATAAATAGAAGCCCGTGTACATGAATTCTTGACATAAAGAGTATTATTTATGGCATATGAAGCATAGTTTGAACCAATGGGATAATTCAAATCCCTCTTGCTTGCCTAAATTGAACAAGATGTTCAACAGCAGCTAAATTGAGGATTTGTGCAAGGTACAGTTGAAGAGCCACAATTTCCTAGAAATGCAAATTAACATGACCCCCACTTGAACCTTCAAGTGTAGTAATGCAAATTTAAATCAAGCCACATAAAGGATATGATCGCAACTATTATCCTTTTTATTTCCCTCACATTCGTCACTTTGGACACAGACAACAAGTTATTTTGATTCCAGAAGCCCTGCGGCCTTGTAGCTCTCAACAGAATCAACTAGTGTTTCTTCCAGTGGCCTGTATTTCCAACCCAACGTCTGTAGTTTATCTGAGCTTACCTTTTTGCAGTTATCCACTTCAACAAAGCTGCAAAAGTAATAAAATTAAACAAGGCGAAACAATGTACACAAACAGGTGAAATAATGCATAAATGAGCAGCCACAGAATCTGTCAATTACTAAAGGGTTAAACTTCATCCAGCACCCATAAAGTATTTTATGGTGCAATTTCACCCTTAAAGCATTAAATTGTTCACAAGCAATTTCACCCTAAAGTATTTTTTCAGGAGAAATTTTAACCTCGTCGTTAATTTCCAAAAAAGCCCGTTAAGTGAAGGTGCATTCAGCACGTTAAAATAATTTTTTCAGTACACTCAACATTACACCACAAAATACTTTAGAGTGTTAAAAGCATCTGAAAACAATACTTCAGGGTGTTAGATGAACATCAAAATAGTTTCAAGTACTCAACGCACATGCAAAATTACTTCACAATGTTAGATGAACTTTAACCCAGAACTAAATAAAGACGAGCGCATATATTTCCCTTGTTTTCATAAACCATGAGAACAGAAGCTTACTTTTTAGGGTAACTATAGTTTGGGTATATACGCCTTAATTTCTCCACCAAGTCATCTGTCATGATAGGATGTGCAGTGCATATGTATCTGCCCTCTGCCTCAGGCTTCTCATAAGCCATTAGTAATGCATCGGCTACATCACGCACATCTACCATCCACATTTGTTTATTCTCCAGTGATTCAAGACCTTCAGTTTTAGACAAATTATGCAATAAAGAAGCAGCCCAACAAAATGCCAACCCTAAATTCATTCTATTGCTAAATAAAAAAAATAAAGCCTTAAAGGTCTTAAGATGGTATGCAATAAAGTTGTTTCTATGATGGTATAGAACAATGAGGAATCAGCATTCAGTATGTATTGCAAAACAAAGAATTTGATAAGGCATCAACTACCACCTTTAAATAGCTTGAGAAGCATCAAGCTACTTGCATTGACTGTGGATGCCTGCAAAATTGGCCCCCACACAGCAGTAGGACAAACAGTAACCAATGAGAGGCCAGTGTTTCTGGCAAAATCCAGGGCCTGCAACTCTGCCTCTGTCTTGGAATAGAAATACCAGTTCTGAGTCATGAATGAAATGAGAGTAAGGAAATATTCTTGATATATAAACATTCAAGCAAAATAGTACGCCCCATTAGAGACAAAATGTTACTTTGAAAATAGAAGTTCACGGCTTCAGACCTTTGTTCTTCTGCAGTACTCTTTATCAGACCAACAAGACTCATCAATTACTTTATCCTTGGGCAAGTTTGGGTTCACAGAAACTGCACCTTGAGAAGATACAAAGACAACACGTTCCACTTTTGCTTCAAGACAAGCTTTGAGGACATTAGTAGTGCCCGTCACAGAAGGCTCAATCATTTCTGCCTGTAGGAAAACAAAGTCAAGTGCCAATGATCATTTGAGCCTTGCTCTCAATACTGCAACTCTCAAATGAAACCTAACATCCAAGACTTCAATTGGTTTGATTCACAAATAAACATAGCCTAAATTTCATACTATGAGTTTAACCAAGAGACAAAACAAACATGCCATCAATCAAATGGGTATTGCTAGCTGGATTCACTCTAGATACATGTTCTACATTGAAGAAATAATGGAATGCTGTCGCAATGGCTCAAAAGAAAAGGGAAACTCTAAAACCTATTGCTTCTAGCAAATATCAAAGGATAGCGTGTATGAATGACAAAAATTACAACATTCAAAGTTTTGTACTAAGTCAGAACTTCATATCAACATGATGAACTAATGCAAGATAATTATGTCGCCAGTTGAATGAAATTTAGAGGTTCTTTTCACTGTGCAACTCAGAAGCAATTTCCATCAAACAACAATGAAATTAAATGTGTTATGAAACAACAGTTTCAAACTGATGAAGGCAAAATTTAAAACGAGCTTGCATAGCAAATGGTGTCCTAAACATTCTATAAAACAAATGGTTAAGCTACACCCAGCACCATGAAACATTTTTCGAGGGTATTTTGTTGGCGGTTACCTTGTGGCTTGTGGTGAGATTGCTCCATTTTAAATATATTAGGATAAAATTACACCACATAATACTTTTAGGGCGCTGTTGGAGAAATACTTCACGTGGTGGATGCATCTTAACCCTAAAACAAACCGTAAGAATTTAGTTTACTTTAAACCCAGGGAGTAAGAACTTGCCTCAGGATTGGATACAGCTATAGAAGGCACAGGACTAGCAACATGGAAAACTGCTCTGCAACCAGCAATCGCTGAAGATAGAGACTCGTAATCCAAGAGGTCAGCCTTGAAGAGTTTAAGGTTCTCAGAAGCTCCCTCCAATTTGAGCAAGTGATCATACTTCTGATCACCTAATCAGACATAGAGTCTAAGAAATTGATGCGGTGAAACACTTAAATATTATGCATTCCGTAAGACACGCAACAGGAAACAATGTGATTCAATAATGCGATAAGCGAAATCGATCTAATCCAAAAGAGCATAAACAATTTCAGAATCAGGAAGAAAATGGAAGAGGGAAAAGGAAAAAAAAATAGAAGAGACCAGGTTGTCTGACGGTGCCATGAACAATGTAGCTCTTGGAGAGAAGGAGCTTAACAAGCCAAGATGCGATAAAGCCTCCAGCACCAGTTACGCAAACCTTCGTAGCTGCCATTTCCTTGTCCTCGCAACTCACCCTTGAAGAAGCACCAAAGCTACTTACATGTATTTATGGAAAAACTAGCTTCTGGAGTTCTGGTCCACGCTGCGGGGCGGCTTCCGGCCCCACGGGTTGATGGGCTAACCCCCAACAGAATATATTTTTTGGAAAATCTCATATAAAATCGTTTAAAATAGAAAATTTTTAAATCAGGTTGATAAATTCAACAAATCCATAATTAAGTTATTAACCTAATTTAAAATTTTAAAATATAGATAAAATGACTTTAATGTCCTCACCTTTCTCATTAAAGAGTTTCATTTACTTTGTAACTTATATATTTTAATATATATGTGTGTGTGAAAATTATTATTTGATAAAAGCAAAATATGATTTATCTATAGTTTAAATATATTAACTATAATAGCAAGAGAAAAACTTACAACAAGGAATTCACTTTATTCTCGGTTATGAATTTGTTTTAAAGAAAAATTTTAATATATGTCAATATTACTTTTTTTAATGAATATAGTGAGTATAAACTTTACTATATTTGTTTCGTATATAATTTTTTTTTCCAAAGTTATATATTTCAATATGTAAAGCATTTTATGAATTTTTTGAGCACATTTAATATCTTTTTATGTAACATATCCTTCCTTAGAGGCATATCAAATTTATAGGCCTCTGATTAGGAAAAAATAATTAATATTAATGATTTGTATTAAAGAATGAAAATTTTAAAACATCAAAATATTAACTAAATTATTTAAAAAAAACACACACATTTATGTGTTAAGGGAAAATTATACAGAGTTTGTTTAGATTAATGTTGGTAAAATTTACATTATTTTAATTGATTTTTAGAAACTAAATTGGTGTGCGTCATGCATTCTTTTTTTTCTTCTTCTTTTTTTTTTGTCTTGTCTCAGCTAATAAAAATAATTATATTATTTTTTAAGAAACTCACATTTATTTATTTATTTTTATTTTGTATCATCGGTATCAGTTATTTGATTTTCCAATCAAATCATCTAATTGATATAAACTATACTGTCATGACATGGTTACGCTGCTTCTTTCTTTTTCTTTTTTTTTTCTTGAATTATTCTTGATTACCATTTTAAACATTAAAAAAACTCCTTTGATTTAGAAAATCACATTTTATTTTATTTTATTATATGTTAGTGTTTATATAATACTAAAGTCAAAGAGCAATAAAACTCTTTTAAGAGAGAGAGAAGAAAGGAGAGGGCTTTAAAGTAGTTTTACCCACATTTTAAAATTCTAAATTGGGTTAATAACTCAATTAAAGATTTTTTGAATTTATCAACCTAATTTAAAATTTTCCTACTTCAGGTAGCTTTATATGGGATTTTCCCTATATATTTTTTTCAAAAATTAATAGTTAATAAATATTTTGTCGTTTGCCGTCATTTTATTTTTGGTTCTTCATATTTTAAATTATAGATTTTAATCCCTTAAATTTTATTATATTTAAAACATCAACCCTTGTAATTTACTCTTTAGGTCCTTATCATAAGACATATTTTTATAGTTGATTTTAATTTTAAATATAAGACATAGTTTTCATATTTATCAATAATTTCCTAATTGACCTCAATTAATGCTGTCTCAACAATAATTAAGAAGGAGAGAGAATGTGAGAATTAATGAGAAAGATTAGGGTATTTTAAAAATTACATATTACATTAATTAGCTCAACTAACTTTTTTAAACTAATTAAATTAAGTAAATATATTTTATATTAATGACCAGAGATGTGAGAAAAATCCAAACCATTTCACCTCTAGATGAAACTTAAACCTCTTGATTGAAATTTGAGGGGTAAAATATGATATTAACCCAAAAATTAATCTCTTAATTTTTCGAAGCTTACTCTCTCAGTCTCTTGTGTCTCTCAGTTTCTGAATCATCCCTCCGGTCTTTCATATACATCATGCACTGATTCAGTATTTTATTTTTACAAGATCATGTGTTTATTTCTTTCGATATTGATTTCCGTTTGAAATTTATACCATAGTTAAACAAAAAAAAAAAAAATTATTACTTCAACTTTAAATAAGAATTTAAAATCAAAATGTATTCCAAGACTAATAAGTTATAACAAAGTCTTGTCCTTTTGATCATTATATAAGTCAGAAATAAGAAGTGTGAAGAAGGGTATGGTCTGAAAATTTAAAAAGAGAAGTATGAGGAGTTCTTACTTCTTAACCTCAAATCAATCAAAATAAAAAAAGAAAATTAAAAAGTCATAATATAATTATTTAATGCGTAAATTAGATATGTGATGGATATAGCAAACATATGTAATGTGGATGTTAAAATAGGCTTGGATATAACAAATATTTGAGGGTGTTTTGGATTAATGGTAAAGTTTCCTCAAATACCTACAAATACATTCTTGGGAGGTTAAAATGCAAGCTTGCTGGTTGGAAGAGTAGCAATGTTTTCCTTACTAGAATCTTGGCAAATATTTGAAGAATGGTGGTTGTAGGTTTCTTTGGCTAGAATCTCTACTGGAAGTTTGATCTATTCTTGATGGATTAGGCCTAAGCTTAAAGTATTGGAGCCACAATATAAATAATATAAAAGCTTGGATGGATATATACGACATTTTTCAACTATTATGAGTCATATTTTTTAATCGATACAACATGACTCTACAAGTGATATTATGTTATCTATACAATATGTCTATCTATAGAAAGGATATAGTGTCCCTATGAAGAATTGATATGTTAGTACTTAGTAGGGAGGAAGAAATACGTAAAGTAGTATAAATAAGTGTAAAGGGTTTAGTTGTGAATCACTTAAATAAACAAATTTATAAACACTTATTCTTTTTCCATCTACCTATCTGTGGTGTATTTATTGTGCATATATCATAATCGCTTGTGTGATTTGATTTGCTAGGGCATTAGATATTAGTTATGTACTCCAAGTATGTATAATATATATATATATATATATATATATATATATATAACCCATACCTCAAGCAGTCACATTCGTGGCTTGTCATTGGCTTCCCTCACAAAACACTATTCATAAGCCGATTATGTCATCATTCACGTCTCTAGCTCATTCCTCTAGCTTCACGCCTCATGGGATTCACATCTCCCACAAACCCTTCCCTCTCTCTCCACCCTTTTCTCGAGAGCTTCTCTTTATCCTACATCTATTTTCTCTCTCCAACAATTTGTCATTTCACACTTCTTCTGTCCCTCCATTTTTCCAATTCAAATTCAAATTTTAAATTTAAATATTCAAATATGCAATCACCAAAAACAAAATTCCTATGAAACTAGTCACCATTGCTTAAGCTAGCCAGTCGCCTTTTGTCCACCTCTCAGATCCTGTTGTTGTTGTCTTCATCTTCTCCAACGAGTTATTTTTCTCTCTTTTTTCCATCTCCCTTCTTCCCCTTCTTGCAGTTGGATTTTATCTTCTTCTCGTCGTCCACCTCAAGCATCCACCAAATTACAGTTTTTGTCGTGCAGTGTGAGTATCAATTTTTGGCACTGGTTCTCCAATCTCTGTCTTTTCAAGTTTGCACTTTTTTATTCTTGATCCCTTTTTTCAGCTATGGAGCTTGATGGTACGGACTGATGTATGTCATTTTTCCTTTATCACTATTGATCTAATGCACTTAGTGATCTGTTCACAATAATCTCTATGCCACTAATAATGGTTTTTCTTTTGTTTTTTTGTTTTTGCATTTTTTACCTTAGAGACCGAAAGTGTCACAGAAAGCAAATGTGCCACGAAGACATGCCCTATTTCCATATCTTCATCCATTTCTTGCATCTCCCCCCCCCCCCCCCCCCCCAAAAAAAAAAAAAGCAACTGAGGGTCATTTAATTAGTAATTGACTGTACAAAGTTTCTATTGCTTCAGTTTAGTTGGCTTGGACATGTGTTTCCTTCTGTTGTTGTTTTCCTTTTTGCAACAATGCCTCATTACGATTTGGTTTAATGGTGTTCACTTGACGGGAAGTGGTACACTTTGTTTAACAAATCAAAATGGGGTTAAAATGCATAGAATTGTTGGTGTTTTTGGTGTTGTTCCTTTAAATATAGGCTCCGTGTTGCAGGTGTTTTATACCTATGTCCAAGCTTGGTATTTGCTTATTGGTCACAAGCAAGGTAAGCATTTCTCTTCTTCTTCTTCTTCTTCTTCTTAGGTTTGTAATGATTGATTTTGGATTTTGGTTTTCTACATTGAATTGTTTTCCCCACGAGTATGCATTTTCCCTCTTCTTCTTCCTCTTCTTATGTTTGTCCAAGGAGAGCACCATGTACTTCTTTTTCATTATCTTTTGTTTTAGTTTCTTAAGAGTATGATTCAATAAACATACTCTTTTATTTTAATAAATCTTCTCTTTTCCTACTATATGAAACCCATATTATAAACTTTTTGTGTTTTTTTTTTTCTTGCAGGTTATGTTTGAACATTAATGATCTCGAGTATTTTAAAATCAAAATAAGTAATACATTTTGATCAGTGGAAGTAAACCGCATTGTTAGTGGCAAAAAGGCCATTGCGATTAGGTTGAAATCAAAATTACAGGAGGAAGATGTTGCATTCAACACTGCTTTTTCAAAGTCTGATGATTGGAGAGAGATGCTTTTTCATCATCACTGGTTTAGAGAGGGGATTTTTTCCCCCTCGAAACAGAAAGGATGTTTGAATGTAATTACAACAAAGTAATATATATATATATATATAGGGTTAAAGTCTAAATTTGCCATGGAAGTTTTGCGAATGGAGTGTTCAGCACCCGAAAGTTTTTTTAGTACCAAATTTACCCCGGAAGTATTAAAAATGGACCAAATATACCCAAGACTGACGGAACTTCAAATATCTGTTGGCCATGTCGGAAATGTTTTTTTTGGGTTAAAGTCCAAATTTGTTACGAAAGTTTTGCAAATGGAGCGTCCAGCACCTGAAAGTTTTTTTGGGTACCAACTTTACCCCAGATTTTTGCCACATCATATAGACACGTCAGATTTTTATTTTTTTTGTTGTTGTTAGCAAGCTTCATTTTCTCTGGATCTCAGCACCATTCTTCTCAGCCCATACATCCAACCCATATACTTACTGATCTTCTGTCATCCCACTCCCTCTCGTTTTGACCCAGCAGCTTTACGTAAACAAAACAGATCCAACACCATTACGTGAAGCAGATCTAGCATCATTATGTGAAGCAGAGCAGATCGCATATTAGTAACCAAATCAGCGGAGATCACGGTGAAACATAAACCAACCAAACGCACAAGAGCAGCTGATCTGCGATGAGTCATACCTCTCGAGTCCTGTGCTTTTTATTTGAAAGTTCATGTGTTTAGACCATTGTGTTTTATTTGGCCGATGAACTTCTATTTACAGGGGTCACTCTCTCATTTTTGTGCCATTTATTAGATGTTGAAAATGAATCCAAAAGCAAAAGCTGAAAACTGAAACTAAATCAGAGGGTTGTTTGTGAGCTATATTTTTGGCATTGGTTTGCTGGGTCTGTTAATGGTACCAAAATTACCTCAGAAGTATTAAAATGGTACCAAAATTACCTCGAAAGTATTAAAAAGAGACCAAATATACCAAAAACTGACAAAACATCAAATGTCCATTTGCCACGTCGGTGCCACGTCGATTTTGGGTATATTTGATACCATTTTAATACTTCCGAGGTAAATTTGGTACCAAAAAAACTTCTGGGTGCTGGACGCTCCATTCGCAAAACTTCCGTGACAAATTTGAACTTTAACCCTATATATATATATATTTTTTTTGAAGCACCATATCTTCTTCTAACATTTCCTTCTGGACAACACTACTTTTTTCAAAGTCACGAGACTTAGAGAAACTTGCTTATATATCAATAATATCACACATAATTTCTTCTAAAGTGCTTTTCACAATTCTTATTAAATTGCATATGAACTTTTTAATGTTAAAAATGATCAAAACTAACCCTAACGGTACACACATATGTAATTCATGCCTGAGTATAGGATTTCTTAGCATTCATTGCATTAACATGATTCTTCTCCACAATTTAAACTATATATCTAAATAAATTTTTGTTTTCAAGGCTTTCTATACTTTTCTAATATATGTTTTGTATTGTGTTGAAATCTAGACATATATACTATTACTATATTATAAAGGATACAAGACGGCACTCAGGCGTAGCTAATAGGGCTCATCGAATAGGATAGATTGTTATTGTGAGCCGTCCGGAAAAGCTTATATGGTTTCTTCCTGTGGTGTCAAATCACTTCCCAAGTATGAGGCAATGTGTTAAAGAGGATGACGCCTTACAAGGGTATGATACCTTCTCTTTTGACATGTTTTAAAATTGTGAGAGGTAATAGGGCTTGAAACATAAAATTTAAAAAACGATGTGCTAGAATGTTAAAGATGGGATCATGTTCAAGTTGATGTTGCTTGAGGCCATCTTGAGTTCAATCATCATCATCAAGCTTTGAACGAGAAATAGTTAAACGGCAAACCCTTGGGACTAGGTATGATGACTGTCAAATAGAGACATTGGTGGGATCAAAGTCAAGTTCACATAAAAGAATAACTTATTCATCAATCTAAGACCATTAAAGTCTTTATTAAATTCTAGTGACTAACTTTTTAGACGAAAGGAAATTTGAGAAACCAAAACCTCTACTATGAACTACAAGGACCAAAACTAAATGAAAACAAACGGTAAAGACCAAATATTATATTAACCATTTTTAATTTAATTATAAAGATTGAATGAGATTATGGATCAAAAACAAAATAAGAAAAAAAAATGCATATACTATTTTATAGAATTTGCATTCCTTGATCATAGTTTTGATAATCAGCAATGCTAATATCTTCAAACAGAGCGTTTGGAGGAATGACTTGGGTACTTGACTAACATGCACTCATTATTTTTTGAAAAAAAGAAAAAGAAAAAGAAAGGGTAAATGTGCAAAAATACACATGGACTTTTACCCAAGATGCACCCAGTACCATATATTTTTTAGAGGTGAAAAAATGCACATGAACTCTAAAAATTGGTGCAAAAATACTAGTGCCGTTAAATTCCCTGAACTAACGTTCACACAATATGAAAATACTAAAATATCCCTGAACTCACTAAAAATAGCCCTAGCCGTGTGAAAGCCACCGGCGGTAAGTCAAACTTCAGCCATGGAAGAAAGAGGTTACAAGACTACCATACTTAACCTCTCCTCTTTTAGGTTTTTGATTGTCTGAACTAGCATGAACACATCAAAACCACCATCAAGAAGAAAGCTTTCTCTTTCAAATTCCTTAGAAAAAATATGGTGACACTCTCTTTGACTTCCTTTAATCGCCTTTGTAGCTTTGCATCAACATCCTCTTTAAGTACAACACAGCTTAAGCCCTCACAATTGGCTACAGTGGAAATATCATGTTTATGAAAATCTTTGATCTTCAATGCTATGATAACCATCTGCCATTCTGTGAGGTTTATCAAAAGAATAACCTTTAGGTAGAGCCTCATGTAGATCTAAATCATAGCATTACTAGAAACAAGAATCAATCTCCACACATGAAAATCAAATATCAAATAACGTTCACAATAGAAATCAAAATTAAAAAAAACAAACAAACAAACAAACGATAAATCAAAATCAGGATTTGAAGAAAAAGGGGATTTGAAAAGTATGAGAAGGGAACCAACAAACAAGAAACCAATGAAATCAAACAACATTCACAATGGAAATCAAAATTGAGAAGGCATCAAAGGAACTTAAAGTCATTAGAACATGAAATTAGAAGGAAATGTGAGTTTGGGGCATAACTCTAGTCGAAATTGAGGGTTGAACCAGAAAAAAACAGTAGGAAAGCAAAAAGTCCTACTTTCGATTCTTGAGATTCCTCAATCTCATACTTTCAAACATCGATCAGCTTTTTTAGCCTCCTCGACTTTGGATTTCAATACGCCGTCGTCAGACCTGTTACACCAATTGTCGAATCAAATCTGCTGTCATGTTCTGCAAGTACGGCTTCGTGACGATTTCTTGCGTATGAAGAGCCAACTTTTGATTAAATCGATAAGGGAGACGACGGCGTTCTGCTTCTTGTCGAAGGAGCTAGTGGAGGTGACAAATATGTGTAAGGATCTGAAGCCAGAGATTTTGGGGATTAAGGATCGAAAAAGTGGATCTGAGAAGGGAAGGGAAGGTCGATCTGAAAAGAAAGAGGGAAGGGCAAAGTTGGAAAATACAAAAAGTTTGACAATTTTTTTTAAAAAATTACCTGGGGCCCACCCTAAAAATAACGTCAATTAGGGGACTTTAATGGCACATGCATTTTTGCACCAATTTTAAGAGTTCATGTGCATTTTTACACCTCCGAAAAGCATATGGTACTGGTTGCACCTTAAGTAAAAATCCATGTATATTTTTGTACCTTTACCCAAAAAGAAATAAATAGCATGCACCCAACCTTATTTTTTTGAGTAACACTTGGTTTGAGTAATTTTTTGTGCACCAATGCTCTAAGTATTTTTTAATAACACCTAGTAGTCTAAAAAAAAATTGATCTATCTTATATTCTGAAATATTTTTCTATAACACTATGTAACAGTGTATCCAACCATCAACAAAGTATTTTTTTTTAGGAACACCAAGTCTGAGTTTTATATTTGCTAGGGGCATAAAAAGTTACTCTAAAATAATAGGTTTACTAAAAACCGCACAAAAAATTACATTGAAACGTTGAGTCCTACGGAAAAGTGTTTAAGGTGATAGATACCACTTAACTCTATTATATTTTCACAAAAAAGAAAAACAAAATAATGTTGCGTGCATGCTGCTCATCCTAAGAAATGAGTACTCCCTGCTCATAGCTTCAATTAGCCCTGAAACAGGACTTCTGTTTTTATAGGAGTTAAAGGGCCTTTTTTTTCCTAGAAGCATTTGCATACAATCAAGGGATCAAAGCTCCTTTTCTACAAATTATGATAATGAAAATGTCATATGGTTACCTATTGAGGGCAATCATCAAACTTGCGACCTTTCATGATTATTGTGTCATTAGCTTCATGATTGAAAATTTGAAACCAACCTGGTCTGTATGAGAACACAAATGTCTAGCAACAATGGACTTCTGTATGTTTATATCAGATCAAAGGATTCTCCGAAATATCTATAAGGCAGATACCAAAGGGAATATCAGATGAATCTCCAAGATATCTATGAGGTAGATACCAAAGAGAGCAATGGATCACTGTGCACATAGATGACATTTAGCCAAAAAAAGGTAAGGTGTGTGCACAGTGAGATTGAATAATAAAAAGATGAATAGAATCTGTGTACCTTTTAGGTTTAACTCCTATTTATAGAAGTTACCTTAGGATTGGACCCTTGGGCTTTGTGCACCTCCTGGCCCATTTGACCTTTGATTATTGCCTTGATTATAGGCTGATTAAGATATTCCATCATTATAGACAGATCCTAGTATAACTTGCCCTTATTGAGCCATTCAGCAATTGGGCCTCATATATGAGTTCATATCGCAACCTTTTTAAACGTGTATCGTAAACAATTGAAAGGAGCTGCTCTTGGCTTACTCAAGGGAAACAGATCTCTAACATCTGAGCATAATCCCTATGGCTCGCCCAACAAAGAAACGTATTGAGGGTAACTTTTATACATTATATATACATAAATAGCGAGGGGAAAAACTTACCCCCCAGTCATCAAAGTAAATCTGTCCACCACCAAACACAATAATATTACAATCAAACTCGTGACTATTATAGGAACCAAATTGCTTCCAAGATAGAGAGGACCAAAGTTAATTTATTTTAATTCTATAAGCCGTCCGGCCTTGTAGCTCTCAACAGAATCAACTAGTGTTTCTTCCAATGGCCTGTATCTCCAACCCAAACTCTGCAGTTTCTCTGAGCTCAATTTGATGCAATCATCTACTTCAACAAAGCTGCAAAAGTAATAACACTAGTAAAGCTAAACAAGGTGAAATAAAGTACACCATGAGCAGCCACAGAAACTGTCAAAAAGAGAAAACGAGAGCGTATGTTTCCTTTGTTTTCATAAACAATGGGAACAGAACCTTACTTTTTAGGGTAGCTATAGTTTGGGTATATACGCCTTAGTTTTTCCACCAAGTCATCTGTCATGATAGAATGTGCAGCGCATAAGTATCTGCCCTCTGCTTCAGGCTTCTCATAAGCCATCAGTATTGCATCGGCAACATCACGCACGTCTACAATCAACCGTTGTTTATTCTCCAGTGACTCAAGACCTTGAGCTTTAGACAAATATTTCAGTAAAGAAGCAGATGAATAAATTGCCCACCCTAAATTCAATTTATTGTAAAGAATAAAGACTTCCAGGTCTTAAGATGATATGCAGTAAAGTAGTTGTTTCTATGGTACAAAGCAATGAGGCATTGGCATTCAGTATATTGCAAAAGAAAGAATTTGGTAAAGCATGCTATGAACAAGCACCTTTAAATAGCTTGAGGAGGATCAAGCTACTTGCATTGACTGTGGATGCCTGCAAAATTGGCCCCCACACTACGGTAGGACAAATAGTTACCAAAGAGAGCCCAGTGTTTCTGGCAAAATCCAGGGCCTGCAATTCTGCCTCTGTCTTGGAATAGCAATACCAGTTCTGAGTCATGAATGAAATGAGAGTAAGGAAAAATTCTTGATGATTGTGCGACTGAATAGCAGAGTATTGTTACCAAATAAAAATTCAAGTAAAATAGCATGCCCCATTAAAGACAATATTATTTTCAAAATGAAGCACCAATTACAGATCCAAACCATGAGCTCACAAGTGGTAGGAGTTCACAGCTTCAGACCTTTGTTCTTCTGCAGTATTCTTTATCAGACCAACAGGACTCATCCATTGCTTTATCCTTGGGCCAGTTTGGGTTCCTGGAAACAGCACCTAGAGAAGACACAAAGACAACCCTTTCCACTTTTGCTTCAAGACAAGCTTTGAGGACATTAGTAGTGCCCGTCACAGCAGGCTCAATCATTTCTACCTGCAGAAAACTTTGATTACAACATCAAAAAAACTTTACTGAAAAGTCAAGTGCAGATTATCCTTTGAGGATTGCTCTCATTATTGCAGCTCTCAAATGAAATCTAACATCCAAGACTTCAATTGCTTTGATTTACAAATAAATTTAGCCTAAATTTCGTTATGAGTTTACCCAAGAGGCAAAACAGAAATGTGTCATCAATCACATGGGTGCTAGTTGGATAAACTCCGCATACAAAATCTATACTGAAGAAACGATATAAATAATGGATTACTGCTGCATTGATTGAGAAAAAGGAGACTCTAAAACCTATTGCAGCAAGAAACAATCAAGGGATAGAGTGTGTGCAGTAATTGACCCAAAAAAAAAAAAAAGTTTTGAAGTCAGTCAGAATTTCATGTCAACATAATGAACTAACATAAATTAGATTACGTCGTCAGTTGAATGAAATGTGGAGGTTATTTTCACTTTCCAACTCTGAAGCAGTTTCCTTCAAACAACCATGAAATCTTGAATACGCGGTAAAACGACAGTTTCAAAAGTTAAAGGCAAAGATATAAATCGAGCTAAGAACTCAGTTAATTGTGAACCCAAGGAGTAAAAACTTGCCTCAGGGTTGGGTACAGTGGTAGAAGGCACAGGACAAGCAACATGGAAAACTGCTCTACAACCAGCCATTGCCGAAGAAAGAGACCCGTAATCTAAGAGTTCAGCTTTGAAGAGCTTAAGGTTCTCGGAAGCTCCCTCAAATTTAAGTAAGTGATCATACTTCTGATTCCCTAATCAACCATAAAGACTTTAAGGAATTGATGTAAAGGTAAGGGCAAAGCCTTTGAATATTTCGATTAAGTGAACAAAAAAAAAACATAAATTTATGCATTACAGTAAGATATGCAACATAAAATAAGTTATTCAACAATGCGATGAATGAAATCGATCTAATCCTAAACAGCAGAAACGATTTCAGAATGAGTAGAAAATGGGAGAGGGAAAAGGAAAATGAAAGAGACCAGGTTGCCTGACGGTGCCATGAACAAAATAGCGCTTGGAGAGGAGAAGCTTGACGAGCCAAGACGCTACAAAGCCTCCGGCACCAGTTACGCAAATCTTGGTATCTGCTGCACCTGCCATTTCCTTCTGCTCGCAACTCAGACTTCAAGAAGCACCTTCGCTTACCCTCCTTTCAATCTTTTCTATCTCCTCTTTCTTTATCTCAAGCCACGAGTTACTAAATCTATCTAGAGCCTCCTGTTTTGGATCCTCTTATTTTTAAGCTAAAAACTACTTTTAAGCTAAAGTTAAAAATAAGAGCTTTTTAAGAAAAACTAAAAACTGTTTGATAATTATATAAATTTTTTAGCTTAAAAGTTACTTATAAGCTAAAATTTAAAATAAGCTGTTTGGTAAAATTTTTGTCATAAGCACTTTTTTTAATAAAAAGTATCATAAAAGATATATTATAAAATAAACTCCAAACTATTAATATATTCACACAAAAAAAAAAATATTGTCCGAAAAGATTTGCCAACCGTGGAGAACAATCAAGAAATCATTAATAGTCTTATAAACTGTCAACCAATATTCCCCTTACATGAAATCACATACTTCTATTTTCCATTAATGTTGATGCTATTTGATTTCGAACTCTATTCATATAACCATTATCTTCTATTCTTCTATGATTATGGATACTCATTTCTTCATCAACGTTACATTCTTTTTGACTCTCAGGAAGATAATCAAGATTAAGACCGCACTTGTCAAACTCTTCGTCATCAACACCGCACTTTCTTATGTAGTTATGAAGGGCTATTGTTGCAATAATAATTTTCTCCTGCTTGATTAATGAAAAAGGCTTCATATCACGTAAGATGTGCCACTTGTTCTTCTAAACGCCAATCGTTCTCTCAATGACATTTCTTAGTGAGGAATGTGCATGATTGAAAACTTCTTGTAATCCTTGTGGTTGACTGCAACCTCTAAAATCAGGAATGTGATACCTCTCTCCTTTAAACGGTGCTAGATACCCTTTCATATTAGGATATCCAGCATCTACTACATAATATTTCCCTAAAAAATTAAAAGATTTATTATTAGTTCATATAAAACTTCAATTAAATAAATATAAAACTGAAATAGTTTATATAAAAAAATAATAAATTGTACCTTCAGGAGGATGAGGGAACACACTTTTCATTTCCTCAAGCACAGATGAAAGAATACGTGTGTCATGTGCTGTACCAGGCCAACCAACAACAGCAAAAATGAATATCATGTCAAAGTTGCAAACTAAGATGACATTATGTGTTGGGTATCCTTTTCTGCCTATAAAACGCATTTGATCATTAGCAGGAGGAATGGCAGGACTATGTGATCCATCTATAGCACCTATGCATGCTTGAAAATAAGGCCAATATCTACTATCATCTCTAATTTGTGATGAAACTTCTTTAAATTGAAAATCTGGAGACCTCACAATTTCCTTTGCCAATAAACATAAACTGTCTAGTACTTTACTAAACTTTCTACTTACCGTCTCTCCTGATTTGCCAAATTTATTTTGGACATTTCTATTTGTCTCACTATGTGCACATGTCCAAAGAAACATAGAAAGTGCCTCCAATGATGTCAATTCCCTGGATGGATGTAACCAACCCTTACTCACCAATATGTTTTCAAGTTCTAATACAGCATTTGATTCCATTCTAAACATTCTGTAACTTTCACCTGGAGTGTTTAAGGTTTCTCGAACCCAGTTCCATCCATCAGAATAATTAAACCGATTACCTTGCTTCATTAAGTGTTTCATGTAATGTAAATATGCAATTGTTGCTGCTCCATTTAGTTCTCGATAAAACTTTACACATTTTCTTCTCTTAACAATTCTTGATGATGATTCCGTTTGTCTAGATGCCATGTATTATTTTCTAATAACTTCTTACCTAAAAAATGATAGAGGCCATAAACATAAGTACACAATTGTCCAAAACACATAAATATAATGTCATTCAAATATCAATCACAATAGTTCAACATGAGAATAATAAGTAAGAAATCAATCCAACAGTTAACATGAGAATAGCAAATATAAAATCAAATTTCAACCTAATCACTAGAGTTTTTATCTAATTCATATTTGTACAAAATCCAATCTACGAGATCATCAATTGAATCTGAAAATGACATAATAATGATCCTTTCTTGTTGCACTCGAAGTAAATCTACTGCATAGAAAAATTGTTTGGCATTCAATTTCCCTTCAGCCCTCAAATTTTTCAATATTTTAATGCCATCCGGAATGGAAAAGTGTCCATTGATTTCAGATGTTTGTGACATTTCAGCCGCTTCAACTGCATTATGACTCTCTGCTGCACTGGCCATTCGGTCTAATGTTTTTAGCATACTTGTTGCAATCCCACTCTTCTGCTTACCCTTTGCCATTTTTTTATTCATTGCTTCTGATGTCGTTTTTTTCTTCTTGAGTTGGTTATTTACCATAGGGCTATCATCTTCATCAGGATTGGATTCTTCTTCATCATATTCAGCAATTTCCTCAGGAATAGTTTGTGTTTTTTTTATGGCACTATCTTCAATCGGTACACCTATTGTTGGGGTCCATGCACGTTGACTTGTTGCCACTGTTTCCCCAAAGATGATTTCCAATTCCTCACAAAATTCTAGTCCTTGATATCGAAATCTTGCATATTTACAATTATCCTACACAATCATAAAAAAGAAACAAACTTTAGGCAAACCTAGATTTTTAAATAAACATAAAACAACCAAAAACTTAAAAATTATAATGCTTACATTTATCTTGGCTTCCCACCATGTGTCATCAGCTAGAATAGTTCCTGTCTCAGGGTTCCATCCCAATCCTGTTTCTTTTCCCAATAATTGTTTCCATGTAGTCCAATCAGCCCTTAAATTATCTAACCTATTTTTCAATTGCTTTTGGTTATAGTTTTTATGAGCAAGTTTATTAAACTCATCAACTACAACTTCCCATCTCTTAGCTCTAAAAGCAATCCCGGGTTTTCCACTAGTATGAATCTCCTTTATACAAATTTCAAGTAAGATCTTGGTAGTGCCTCGATCCCACCTTGCACTGTGTTTTTCTTTACTAGCCATAAACTGCAATGTATTATTGAAGTGAAAGGGAAAATATTTAAATACACATCGAAAAGGTTTTGCCATTCTATGTGGTAATAAATTAATAATCAGAAAATGATAGCCACTTTGATTGATCAATGTTTGAATTGAATTCAACACACACGGAAATAAAACTCAACTCAAAAGCCTAAAATAGGGTCATGAAAACGATAACATGCCTTCCATTCAAGTAAAACTCAAACAACCTTCATTGATTATTGAAGTTTGAGACTTTTGAGTTGAGTGAGTGAATATATCAGTCTCGTGTCTGTAGGCAAAGTCATATCACAATCTTGTTTCCTTTCTCAGTCCCTCACCTTTCACTTCCCTTCGGAATTGTCAATCATCAAATTAGAGGGGAATTTGGAAATGACAGAACTACAATATATGCATCTAAACTAGTCTGTGAGTAAAGTCAGTAACGAACCAAACTACTTTCTCATACTTTCAATATTCATCTTCTCTATAGATTGAATATATGAAATGAATTTTATATCTTTTTTAATATTCCTAGTTGAAATAGGAAACAAACCTTATATTTTTGCTTTCTCTAAGGGGTAGCAAATCAGTGGATATCAGGTAAAACAACAACATCCTGACCCAAAGCAAAAACAAGGTTGGTTGGTTGGTTACAGGAAGAGAAAAAACCGAAAGGAGTTTCACATTCTGAATTTTTTATAAATGTATTTTTATGCTGTAAATCTATGGTAAGTCAACAACATAATCTTTTCTGAGGAGAAAGTACCCACTACATCCATATTCCCAAATTCCCACTACACATGTTTATTCCTACTTTCAGACTCATTTATTTGTTCGTAGATGCAGCTTGTTTACTACATGTGTCAAAGCAGATAAAAAACAAAACGAAAAGCAACTCCATTCCATCACACAAACTCCACATAAAAGATCAACGCAACATAATTTACCAAGACAAAAAATTGAGCCATTAAACAGATCTATCTCCAGGGGAACAAAATAAAGATAGGATAGTTCCGAATCCAAGGCACATTATGAGAGAAACAATAAAGCATTAGGCATCCAGAATTTGAAAAGGCAAGAACAGAAAAAGGGGTTTACATGCAGCACAAAACTTACTCAAAATTCACAAGATTAACTAGCTAAAACAAGAAAGGATAATGAGGACCCAAACGCACCTTTCAAACTTGAACTCTACGGTTTGCAGGTATAGGAAGAACACGAAATCAGTTCATTGAATTGCAAGCTGAAAGCAGTGATTTGCGAGTAGGAAAGGATTGGAGAAAGGCGTGAAAGGGAGCGTGAAGTCTGCGCAGGCAAACAGGGAGGATTGGAGGAAGGCGTGAAGGAGCGTGAAACAATGAGACGCAAAGGAGTCTCGAAGGTGAATAGAGGAGTCCGATCATGTGAGATTAGGGTTCTCTTAAAAAATAAGAGCTTAAAAAATAAGCTCCTCTCTCCCAGCTTTTTATTTAGAGCTTTTTTTTTCATTAAAAAAAAGCTCTTTTTATTAGTGCATTTTACATTAGCCAAGGATCTGCGGAAAAAAGATATACTAATGAGTGTAGTCTCCAACAAAGATCTTGTAGCCAGAGGTAGCAGTGGCTGAAAAATAGTGTCAGGCGTCCTTATAATGTCAGTTACCAATTTGATTTAAGTGAATGCTTCAATGCTTATTTTAAGATATGGATTTATCAGATTAGGCACATGTTCAACACAAAAACGTATAAACACGAAACAAAATCCAGGTAAAAGGACACCAGAGAGTCTACGCATGATTTCCCGGCGACGTAAGACAACCAAGCACAAGTAACCCTAACAACAACAATTTTTTAAAAAAGTGTAAGGACACCGATGTTAGGCAGATTCTATTCGGGTGTGAGGAAAACAATGCGATGAGTCACATCTTATTACCTTCGAATCAGCAAGAACCACATTGTAGGTGATAGGACGATGCCTCTTAGTGGATGGAATGTTCCAAAACTTTGAAACCACCTTCACAGTAATAGACCAGTCGAGAGACTTACCATCGAGTTCAAGGAAAGATAGGACATTGCATATATCCATTTCAGTTAGAATTGCAGTAAGAAATGGTTGCTGCGACTTGTCATGAGTTTTACAACTGTTGAGGAAATGAAAACTAATCAGGATTATATAGGCATATACTGAATTATTAACTAAAAATATGACTGGATACTATTAAGGTGGCCACTCCATTGGGCGAATCATGGACTTCATGCACATTATGCTGGTTAAGAGTGTTCTTGCTTGATGTTCAAGCAACTAGTTCATGAGGGTGAAAAACAAAATTTTTCTGTACTTGCGGAATCCATACTGGTTATTTACTATTCATGTGAATAGTATCTGTGAATAGTATTTACTATTCATATGAATAGTGCTAGTAAAAATATTTACTATGACAGTAAATAATTTTTACTGGTAAATAACTTTTACCATGCTAGTAAATAATATTTACTGCTCCGGTAAATAAATATTTACTATGCTGGTAAATACTATTCACTGCACCAGTAAATAAATATTTACTGTGCCGGTAAATAAATATTTACTATGTTAGTAAATAATATTTACTGCATAAGAATAATTCTTTTCTGATGTGACAGATCAGACTAAGCTGCAGTCACAGAGCATACTCAGAAAACCTTAGCTTTAATACAGTAAATAATATTTACTATGCTTATGGAAATACAATCCTCATAAACCATTAACCATAAACCATGGACCGTAACACCTTACGGTTAATATTTAGGATCTACTCGTTAAAACACATGCAGGGTTTCAGGAATACCTGTGATCACTTGAAGACGTCAAAGAGTATGATGTCCTCTAACGTTAATCCACACGATTATCTCCTGATTGCAAATGAGAACTCCTTCTCCTTGAATCCTCGATTCCTTAGATGCTTGCTAGGCAATAACAAGGTGGAGAACTCAAGTGTTTGGATCTTTCACTCAAAACTATGAGAACTTCCTTAAAAGGAAGAGAGAGGCATATGAGATAACTTCTTTAAGAGAGAGAGAAGTTTAGGAATTGGTGATTTGGAATGAAGGAAATGAATGCTATTTATAGAAATGGTGAGTGAACCGTGACCACAATTCTTCTTTCAATGTGAGCCACATATTCTTCTTTGAATGTGAGCCACATATTCATTTCTACTTCAAATCCAAAGTGCTTCTTGAAAAATCAATTATTCCAATAAGTGATTCTTGAACAATTAATTATTTCAAGAAGTGCTTCTTATAATTAATAATAATTAATTATTCATGAATAATAAAGGATGAATAGTACTATTCACTTGGCACTATTCACTTGACACTATTCACATAAATAATTTATTATCTATTAATTATCCAATCCAGATTGGACATAGCTTTTGATAATTCATAAATTATCCTTAATCTCTTTTACCTCATATACCAATAGTCTTTGACAAAGCCCAATAACAATTATTGGTCCAAACTTTGCTAAATTAAGCAATCAAGAATCAAGAATAATCTTAGTGTGTGACCCATTAGGCCCAATTAGTCACTGACATAGATAAACTTAAACCAATTAAACTCCTTTAATAGGCTCAATTTATCTAATGACCACATAAGATACTAGCAATGCTCTGCAGCCGCAGAACTAATCGAGTTGATCAAGTGATCTACCTTTCTTATTTGGATACCGTGTCGGCATCATCCCTCACATCGTCGTTCATATTTAGTCGAGAGCAAGGATAAGGTATCACCTCTCTTAATTGACTAAATATATCTTTTTACAGAACTAGGAATATTCTCCTATTGACTCTAAGACAGATCATGACTCTTCATGATCACTTACTGTGCACAGATTTCCGAGTCAACTAGAAGTCATCCAAGCCCTACTGGTCTTATGAACAACTAATCCCTTGTAGGGGATTGTGAGTCCTTTCGGCATGTCCATCTATACTCATATATTCAAGTTATACCCAAGAGTACACTGTTCTCCCCATTTTTCAGGCGGATAGAGTTGTACAGTCAAAGTATAACCCTAAGACATAGTGTTCGATGACATCCTCAAGTCTAGGATGATCCACACTACCAAACGATAAGAGACATTACAAATCCAATGATACTCTCTACAATGAATCATTGTGGAGTCTCTTGGCGGGTCAGTTCAGTGTTATCTGTTCTCTAACAAATCCACCCACGACATCAACTAAGGCATCAACATGCCTGCATTCCATGAGGTCCCTACCTTGTATCTCTATACAAGTAAATGATGTCGTACTAGTATTATTGAGATCACCAATACCCATTCTTAGTGATTCAAGACTAGGAACAAGTTTTAGGCAATAGACATATAGTGTTCTCGATTCCTCATGATCATGATCCCTATCATAGATCCTCGAATGAACACCTGTTCTATTCCTTGGGCCTTCAATCGCATATTAACCGTAAAATAGGTGAGACATAAATATGATAAAGATAAATTTTGCTCAAATAAATTAATCATGAAATATCAAATAATACAAGGTGTTCATTTGATAAAATAGATTGTCTCTAGGACACCTACATACTAACACATTAAGCAATGTTACAGTTAATTTTAATTACGGTGGATGGGAGGATATTGATTTTAATTAAGGCGGCCGATAGGTGCAGCCAATAGTGGACGACATACTACATTGAATACCCACATTTGGTCTGCAGTTGCATGAGGAAGACCCACTCGACGTTGGGAATAATATTGCTTTCAATGGAGCAATTAAATTGAAGACAGAAATAGCCAACTGTTATCTAACTCGGTTTGAATCTTGTTTACAGCAATGAATGAGATTGGAAAAGAATAGACGTACGTGGACACACAAAGCGAGAGTATAAGTCAGATCCATACAGAAGGGATTTATTTGCCATGTATGTAGTACAAGTGGACCAATGGCTAATGAGCTAGGAGATTTAGGAGGATATATTTGATTGATGCCATGTATTATCCCATATAATAAGCCACTTCATCAAAAACAAAAACAAAAAAAAAAACAGAAAATTATGAAATACTTAACTTGCCCTTAAGTCTCACCCGACCATAGAGACCGGCGATGGTGAACCAAGAAATTGCGAAGTCCAAACCCCAAGATCATTTGATTTCCTCCGACGGCCAAAATCCCAAGATGACAAGTCGCAAGCGGAAGTCGCCGATGTCATCGTGCAGTATGTGGTGCTCCGACGAAACCTAATCGACACTTGGCTCCCTTGAAGCGTGATTACACAAGGCTGCCATGCTTCTATGTCCACCATCTGAGCCAATAAATATGATCCTCACACTGTTGATTACTGCAGCCCTAAGAAAATAGATTCGACGCACAAGGTAAGGTTTCTTGCTTCTTCTTACAAGTGACATTAGCTGTTATGCTAATAGAAGTTGTATTTTTTTTTTAACCCCAAATCATCATCTTTGTCTTTGGGGTAATGAGATGCAATTCTCTTTAAATTTAGTATCTCCTCATTCGCTAACCTAATTGTAGAGAAAGATAGAATGCAGAATTTTGCTTTTGTGGTGGGTTGGTTGCAACCGACACGACTGGAAACTCATTGCGGCATTAAAGTTATCTTGACAACAATGATTTCTAGGGCTGAGCATGAAACCCATAACCCAGTGAGGCCGCCCATAACCCGATGTAATTGGGCCACTTTGAGCCCGCCCAAAAGGATCCATAATGGGGCGGGTTAAAACCCACCCATTTATATGGGCACACCTTCGGGTTGCCTATACCCGCCCATTAGTGTAATTTTTTTCATTAACTACCCTATCCCTAATAGCTAATTAGCTATTGACTCTTAGTCTCTCACCCTCTTTTTCCCCGGATCTACATATTCTAACAGGCGAGTCGCGACTGACCAAAACGAGAGAGTCAGTGTTTGCATTCTTCATGTCCTCTTCATCCCTTGATCCGGAACGAGACAACAAAGCTAAGGATTTGCCAATATCTAAATGCTATTTGCCTATTAATTCATTAAATTATGATTGATTTACTCCTCCATCTCTACTTTTTTTTTCCCCTTTAAATTTATGTGGATGAATTTGGATGGATGTTTAATGCTTGTAGTTTTTTTCAAAAAAATAAACAAGTTAAATGTAAATGGGTTACCCAAAAACCCGGTGAACCCGCCCATTTACGTGCTAGCCCATTTACATGGGTTTAAATGAGTTGAGGTATGGGTTAGTCCATACCCATTTAAAGTTAAATGAGCGGGCTATGGGTTAAGGCATGGGCTGCCCAACCCGCTCATTGCCCTGCCCTAATGATTTCTACTGCAATAAAAGAAAGCAAGCATGTTTGTATTAGTATAAGTTGTAATCTTCCTGGAATTCCTCATCCAACTTTCGCTAAAGACCCCATTCTGTTTTGCATTGCGCCAAAGTATGACTTCACTTTCATCCATCAACTCCCTTACTCTTTCTATCGAAAGAATGACCGTATCCTCTATCTCTTGCTCTTGTTCTTGGTTTCTTTCTCTTTTCTCTTTAAGGAATAACAAGATTTTCACTTGTGGGTCAATGGGTTAAAAACGCAAGATGCAGGGGTATTGGATAATAACCAAACCAGAGTTGGAGAAACTGTAACGTGACCAGGTGACTAGGTGATCAGTTTCTTGGATAACATGTTTTATTGGAGGAGCTAATATGGGATTGTTGTTTCGACCAAGTGACCAGTTTCTTGGATCAGTATGTTTTCATGGAGGAGCTACTCTGGGATTGTGGTTTCTTACAATTACTGGTGAGCAGTGATTATCAAAGAAGGAAGGGAGGAGAGAGGAAAGGGAGAGTTAATAAGGAGATGGAGTGAGGTGGAAAGGGATTGTGGATTTTGGATAAAGAAGTGGCATGTAAGAATGCCATGTTTACAGATTCGTTAACTTTAACAGTGAAAGTTAACAGAGAGGCAACATTGCCTTGCTTTTTCAACTTCCTAAGTAAAATTGTCCCTCTAAAAACTCCCAGTCACCCAATACTCTTTGGAGAAAACTTCTGGGGCAATTTTGTCCCTTAGCCCTATGAAAAATATCTTATATATAAAACTAAAACCAACTACTTAAATATACCCTTCATACCTTTTATAAGGGAGGGAGTACATTCAATTGAATATGTTATATATCAAGCAAAATTGTATATTAACGTTAACAATTCATAAACATCTTGGTAAGGTTAAAAAACTAAGGGCCATATCACATGGCACAGTAAAAGTGTGCATGTAACAAAAAAAAAACGAAGCAAAAGTTTCCTATAAGATCAAAAGGACAACAAGTGATTCATCTCTCCCACAAAATTTCAAATAGAACATGGGGTTGACAATAATATTATTCACACTCTCAACAAACCATAGACCCTAAACCATAAACCCTAAACAAAAATGGCATAGCATTTCTAATTTCTTCAGTATTTAGTATCAGGATTATCTTGTAGACCAAGCTTGGAAATCACAAAACAATAGGAATCCTAGTCAGTTCTTCTGAGGTATTTCAGTAACCTTTTCCTCTTCTGAACCATAGCTATCAAGCCTTTACGAGAATGCTTATCCTAAAAGGTCATACAAATAAACAAATCAGGAATTGAACTCAAATACCGTAACGGAAGAAATTCCACATACGCTAGAACGAGCAAAATATATAATTCTCTTGAGGTACTAGTGAAACCCAACAGAGGACAGTACATAGATTCTAGACAACATGTTTTCACTAATTGATTGTCTCTGTTCTTGTCCTACATCAGAATCTTTTCATCCCCATTAAGAAATTCAAACGGACGAATTCTATATGGAAGAATGTGGCTCACCTTCTTGTGTAGTACTGATGATAGATGCTCAACTTAGTTGTGAGTTGTGCAACTGCAAAGTAATCAGGGGAGAAGTATTATTTTTATTACTAAAATGAATGTATACCAATTATCAAATGAACGGACCAAACCATTGGACTCTACACAACACTTCAACTTTAACCAGGACCTATTTAAAACGAAGGACCCTTTACCTTGAACACGAAATGATCCACAATCTGACTCAGACATTTTAAACTCATCCCTAACTCTTGCAAGCTCAATTTTCAACTTTTCTTCTGAAGACATATTGTCTGGATGGAAATACTGCAATAAACATAAAGCATCCACATTATGGACATGTGAACTACATAAACAGAGAACAACTGAACAACTACACTCGCAAATATTGAAGAACCTGAAATCTACAAAAAAGACCTGATCTCACCGTATTTCAGATTATACAGAGGAAAAGAAAAGAGAGATTAAGAAAAAAGTGGAAGCAAAGCGTATGGCCCGGGATAACATTTGTTTTTTACTAGTAACCCAATCAAGTTTAAGATAGTACCTCAGGTACATACCAATAGTAATTCAGCAATTGTGTTCACATACACGAGTGACAAATTTTATTCACTTTAGTGTTCCAAAATCAGTGCCCAACAATAAAAAAAAATACTTGCCTTTTGAACAAGATGCTCCTTAGGAGGCTGCAGCATGAAGCTTGGGGTCCGGCCAAGCTCACTCAAGATATCAAGTCTCTGCACTGGACAAATCATATAATTAGTTCACTGTATTCGTTCGATAAGAATTTGATGAAATTTGATGAAGTGTGAGTATCCTTCATTAAATCTAGGCTATATGAATTTTTAGAACCCATCTGCAACACAACATGAACAAGAGGCTACTGACATATTATTAACAACAAAAGTAAACTTTTTACTAACGTGTAGTTTTCCTTTCCTGGTTGTCAGACTCCCTCAGAGTATTCAAGACATTTTTCAAATCCGCGAGGCCAAAGACGTCACGAGTTGATTGTGCATTCTCCTTCTCATCCATTTCCCTCAATTTCACCAACCTATCATTCAATTCCCTCAGAGAAAACCAGTCCCCTCCTTTGGCTGGCGGTCTCAATTTTTTCAATTTCTCTCCCAACTCCTCATGCTTATATGTCTTCAGAAACGCCATCTTCATTTCATCGGACTGATCTCCCCTCTCCCTCAACTCCTTGCCAAAAACCGACGCCGGCAATGCCGTTCCCCCAATTAAAGTCGACGACCCAGTAGACTCTGAAGGCTCCTTTCCTAAACTCTGGGAAAATGCCGAAAACCACGATGGTGCCCCGTCTTTCCTGTAACTCCCAGAGGGCTGAACATTCTGCCTTCTACTCCGCACGCTTTCACGAATGGCTTCGAAATCAATTCTTCCTCCAGGTTTTCCGTCCATATTTCTCCTGTAGATCTCCTGTAATGAGATTTGATTCGATGAAGACGAAGATGGAGGCGTTGAAACTGGGTCCGAGTCCGAGACACGGCGGCCAAACTGGGTTAGGTTCTTACGGATTTCATCGAGAGGAGCAGGTTTAGATGGTGTGGGAGAAGCAGAACCGGAAGCAATGAAAGATGAATTTGAGGGATTTCTTGGGGTGAAAAAGGAGGAAGTAGATTGTCCCTGTTTGAGAACCTTCTTGACATCGCTGAAATAGGAAGAGTAAGGAGAATTAGAGTTTGTAGAAGCAGTATCGTCAGAGGAGGTGGCGGTAGATTCGGATTCATCGTCGTTGGCATTGGAGGTAGAGAAGAAATGGAAGAGAGAAGGATTTGTGAAGGTAGTCTTTTTGGTTCTCGTTCTGAGTTGGAGAAAGAGAGCCATGGCTGATGATTAGGGTTTAAGAGAAGGTTCAGTCTGTTCGGCTACTCTACTATGACTGATATCTGTTGCGTATTACCAAGATGGAGAAGTCTCCGGGTCCGCATGCCCTGCCCTGCTCAGCGCATGATCACGGGATGCCCGTCCCCTGATCTTGGGGCGAGCGAATTTTTTTTACTTTTTTATATATTTTTATTTATTTAAATTAAATTATATGATATATCTGAAATATTTTTAACATTATATATTGTAAATTAATTAATTTTTAATCCTTCATTTGACAATATTTTTTATGGTAACACCTGTATTTTAAAATATTTTTCAGTAACATTTAATATTTTAAATTAATTAACTTTTAAGGGTTAAGATGTAAAGATACACATGAGCTTTTTCCTAGGAGTAAAAATACACATGTATTTTTTTTTAAGAACAAAAATACACATGTGGTTACCATTTTGGAGTAAAAGTCATATTTCATCGTTAAGTCACTGTTCACCACCGTTATTTTACGGTACACCTCATCTCTTTCTCTCTCATCACGGTGAACAGTGTTTTAATGGTAGGATGTGACTTTTGCTCCAAAATGGTAACCACATGTGTAGTTTTGCTCCTCAAAAAAACATATATGTATTTTTATTCATGAGAAAAAAAATTTATGTGTATTTTTACACCTTAACCCAACTTTTAATGTATGAAGTATTTTTTCTAAAAAAGATATTAAAAAAAATTATTTAGGGATGAGCATTCCCACTCTTCTTTTAGATGACCCGGGGATGTGGACTCGGCTTCCCTGTCTATGTTTTCTTGACAAAACGAAAACCTACCCTCAAAGTCAAAACTCAAAAGCATAGGTAAATATTACGCTTCCCGGTGTGTTTAGGATGACGTTTGACCACCATGATTCCACATTATTACGCTAATTTTGTTTGTATGTTTGAGATCATAATTTCTCAATCTCATTTATGGTCCTAATTGTGTGATGGCAGAAAAACAGTTGAATGTTACTTATGAAAAGCCACGATTAGTGCCACAGAGATAAGTCAAAAGCTTCGGAAGCGGATTTCCTCAGCGGCGTGTGTCTCAGTATCCCTCAGCGGCGCTCAAACAAACCATTGATCTCTCATGATTAAATCTCAGCCATCCATTTCAATATCTTTAAAACACATTTAAAACCCTGAAAAATTATTTTAGGATCTTAAAAAAATATTTTAGGGTACTAACTGCATTAAAAAAATATTTCATGATCATGAAAAAACATTTCAGGATACTGACTGCTACTAAAATAATACTTTTCAGTACTAGATAGTATCTTTTTTTCAGTATAAAAATAATATTTCAGGGTACTAATTGGTACTAAAATAATACCTTTCAATAATAAAATTTTTTTTCAAGATTCTAAAGTATATTTTTAGTACCAATTAGTACTCTGAAATATTATCTGGTACTGAAAAGTATTATTTTAGTAGCAGTCAGTATCCTGAAATATTTTTTCATTATCATGAAATATTTTTTTAATACATGACAATATCTTAAAGTATATTTTTACCACCAGTTAGTACCCTAAAATATTTTTTTAAGATCCTAAAATGATTTTTCAGGGTTTTAAATGTGTTTTGAAGATATTAAAATGGATGGTTGAGATTTAACCATGAGAGATCAATGGTTTGTTTGAGCGCCGCTGAGAGATACTGAGATACACGTCGCTGAGGAAATCTGCTTCCCAAAAGCTTCCAGCTTTTAGTAAGAGAGATCTAGAAAATGGGGCCACGTCACAATTGGGAGAGAGGGAGGAAGAGAGAGGAAAAAGGGGAGAGTGACATGTTTGAGTGAGAGAAAGAGAAAAAGGGAGGAAAAATATTTTTATGTATTACTAATTTATACTCTTTTTGGTTCTAAATATATAAGAGGGAGTTGACTTTTTTTTAGAAATATAAAGAAAGTTAATTAAATTACTTTAAAATATTTTTATTTATTTATTTTTTTCTCCAAATTATTTTATAAAAGTTATAAACTGATATAGAATATAATGATACATCACATATAATATAATTAAGGAACTTATTAAATTTCCTTAATCTCTTAAAAAAGTAAACTCTATTTTATATTCAGGATGGATGGAGTATGACTACTAATTTGGACAAATTGAGAAAGCTAATAAATTATTTAAAAGTATTCATATTTAATATTGTTTGATTTATATAAACTAATATATATTCTAATGATGATACACACAAATATTTTAGTGATATCATGTAACATATGTTATAATAAAATAATTTATCTAACATTCTCAGTCTCCCCAACGTAGTCAACTGGCCTTTGTATTAAGAACTGGAAGTTGTATATAATAAAATTCTTGTCATTTTAAGTAATTTTCCATTCGAACTTACCTTTTTTAAAGAAAATCATCTAAATAAGTTTTACTTTCAGAAAAACTAATTATGTAGTTGTTAATCCAAAAATAAATCAAATTACACAATCTAACTTTTATCTAATCTTAGATTTGCAAAAGTCAAACTACAAAATAACCTTCTTTTGTCATTGTTAATCCAAACACACACTAAGTATTTGCTTAGAGCTACTTATTATAAGTATGTTGATGTACATCGAAGAAAATTGATCTCATTCATATACCATAAATACCAATTGAAAATTGATTTTTTTTTTCAATTACATATAATAGCACTACCTACATTTCCATGTCAGATTGTAGCACGTCATGCACCAACTACACCGTTAGCATCCCAGTCCATTTTCATCCTTCGTGAGATCTCCTCTAACAGCTCCCAGACTTTTATTTCCCTGTCTATCCTTGGAGAGCTCATCCATACCGTTCAAATATGATCTAAGTGATCTTTTTTTTTTTTACTTTCTATTTTTTTGAAAAAATAATAATAATAAGTGGAAAACCTAAAATAAAGTTAATCTTTGAACAAATATTTTTTTAAAAAATGATTTTTCATGTATAAAAAAAATAAAAATAAAAAAAAGAGATATCAGCCGTCGGACGGCCAGGAGTACGACGAGCTCCCATGCCTATCCTCGATCACAATAGCTACCTCTTCGGATCCACCAAAACCCCCCCCCCCCCCAAAAAAAAAAAAAAAATTCCCAGCGAGAGAAGCTTCACAAGGTCCCAACAATCGGTCTCAATTATGAGTTTATTACCTTTGAGACATTCAAATCCCATGCGCGCTTAAGTCCCCACAGCACCATCAAACAAACCCTAAAATAAAATTATGTGCTTGTGAGGAATGATATCCAATATTAGAATTAAAAAAAAAAAAATGCTCCTTAGCTTATGTACGTGTTTGGATAGTTTATTTGAAATGATTTTCAGCGTAAGTGCTCCCAAACTCACATTATTTCTAAATTAAAAATAAAAAATATACATTAACTTCTAAATTAGAAATTTTGAAGGTACTCTTTTTAAAATTTTCCCCATAAATTAATGGTTTTCGTAGAAAGAAACACTTCTAATTTTATGGTTTGAGTATTAACTTTGAAGTGGTGATTATATATATACACTCAAATTCTTAATGAAGATATCTTTTTTTAGAAGACTAATGAAGATAACTTTACTTCAACCATTCAGGTCCTATTTATAAGTTCCTTTTAACAAAAAAATTTGGTCTTATTTATAATTATTGAGCTAACTACATCTCCTTGGTATTTGTGATTTAATTAAAATGAACTTATATATAAATAATATCAAAGTGGTACATCAATAGAAAGGTCAGTAAAAAAATTGATATAAATTGAGAAAACTATTAGTTGCTACAAAATGAGAAATTTTTATGGGTTTGCATGTGGATCTCTATTTATTACAATTTTTGATAATAAATATAAAGCATAATTGATTTTTTTTCAAGAGATTAAATAAACAAAACAAACTACTTAATTATATTCTATGTTATTTATTATTATATTATATTTAGTCTACAAATCAGACAAATTAACTTGGGAAAATTCCAAATAAATGACATTTGAATTTGTGAAACCCCCAGAAACCCATTGAATTTGTAAAAAGACTCAGAATCAAAAAGGACCTATGAGGGATATGAAAATTCAAGTGAAATTACCTTTTTGCCCTTAGTTTTAAATTATTTTTTTTAAAAGAACTACCCCCACGCTGGAGGGCCGCTGTCCGTCATCGCCGGGGGACGTCAGCGGCTAGGGGCGGTCGACCATGGCAGGCTGTCATCCACCGGAGGTTGGTGGCAGCGGACCATGGCCGTCGGCGGTGGCGGCGGGCGTGTGGAGAATTCTTTTTTTAAAAAAAATTAAAAACTAAGGGCAAAAAGGTAATTTCATCAATTTGCATATCCTTTATAGGTCCTTGTCACTTCTGAGTCTTTTTACAAATTCAATGGGCTTCTGGGGGTTTTACAAATTCAAATGTCATTTATTTGGAATTTTCCTAATTAGTTTTAAAAAATATATTAAAATAATGTATTTGATATTATTAATAGTAGTGATGTATGGACGGGTTTAAGGAAATGTGTTTCTAATAGAGACATCAATTTTTTTTTTATATATAAGAATTTTAGGAGAAGGGTTGGGTTCATCCACAGTTCAAGGGCAAGGCATTATGACTTTGCTCCCCAGGGCATACAGGACTAAGAGTACACATGTCTTCACCCCAGCATACCTTTCTACAAGTTCACATCGCATAAGATGTCTTCCCCAGTGCCTTGACCAATTCCAAGATCGAATCTCCTCCTTTTGGTGAGAATGTCTAACCTTTTTATCAGTTGAGCCCAAAGATGAGGGGTAATAGTGACATCAATTGAAGTGTCATGACTTGAAGTTTTTTCTTGTTTTTTTTTTAAATTTAGGTAAAGGTACAAAAATACACACGGGCTTTTACCCAAGATGCACCCATTATCATATGCTTTTTGGAGATGCAAAAATGCACATGAACTCTCAAAATTGGTGTAAAAATACTAAAACCATTAAATTCCCTTTACTAACATTACACACAATATGAACATACCAAAATACTCCTGAACTCAAAAAAAAACCTCCCTCCCAAACTCTCAATTCATCCCTTCCCTCTTTCTTTTTCGTCACCCACACCCACCGTAAAAACCACCATTGCTGCCCACCAACTTAAGCTTTAGCCATAGGGAAAGATTATTACAAGAAAGTAGACCAGAAACAAGAATCCCCACACAAGAAAATCAAAGCAGAATTTAATAATAATCAAACATCAAAGTTCACAATGGAAATCAAAATCCAAAAAGACGAGAAACCAATGAAGCATAAGAAAGAAGACAGCAAAATCGAAATCGAAGAAAGCAAACGTTGAAATTAGAAGGCATTATGAGTTTGAGGGAGAAGGCATCAGAAATTGGGAACAATGGCTAGCCAAGATGATGCCTACGTTGCTTCCTCGATTGGTCGCATGGTACAAATCCAAGGACGTTGCGTAGAGGATCCTCCACATTGTCGAATATCAGATGAGGAGGTGTCCCTACACTTTGGGTTTGGGTTAGATGAATATTGTCGGAAAACCAAGTCTTTGGTACGACGCCGTATGCAAGCCAATGGAGATTCATTCCCTGAACAAGGCGCCGAAAGATGATCTCGTCGAGAGTTGCGAGAACCTTACGATGTACACAACGCACTAGATCATAGAGTCATGGATACACTTCGCCAGCTAGCTGCTCGACAAAATCACCGAGAGAATCAGAGGCAAGAGATTTGATTAGGCTGCGAAAGATTGCTATATGGTGGAACGGATCTAGAGGATCCTTATTGATATCGAAGAACTCCACCTTCTAATGTATCCCGACGATTTCTTGTGTCTGAAGAGTGATAAATCCCAATTTTCATATATTTTATCCCACCTTATTCATTTTTTTTGGGGATTATTTTAGGCTAATTTGGAATTATTAGATAATATTTAGATTGTTAGTCGATTTTAGGAAATAATGTAAATCTGAATTAATCATGAGATTATTGGGCTTAAATTAATATTTTGATATTAATATTTTGATTGTTATCTTGTGATTTAATAATATTTTTAAATATATTATATCATAATTTTATTTAATTTCTGCCAATAAAAAAATAGATTGGAATATCCTATAGTGCAGAATTTTTCAGGAAAGCCAAAAAGAAATCCAATGATAGAATTGTATTGGGCTTCTTAAATCCTATTGGGTTCAAATTGATACCCAAAAACTCTCCTCCCCTTCCTTTTTAATTAACCTAGCAACTGCTACGTTAAGAAGACACGCGCTGAGAGGCTGCTGGAATTGGAGACACATGAAACGCTGAACGCCGAAGACGATACGCAGAGGCTGAAGGAGTGGCTGTGTAGTGCTTACATAATTGAAGTAATCAATTATTCATCTTCTCCCTCTCACGCATTCAACCTGCACCACCATAAATCTATCAATTATCAAGTACTTCAGCTTGTGCATATTCCTCCAGTGGATGCGTGGTGACCGAGGCAATTGAGTTTGTCAATTCTTCTTAATATTTCCTCATGACTGTTGTGAATTACATGAAGCTTGGAGAACATAAATTCATGACAGCTTAAATTCTTTGGGAGGCAATTTGGAAAGAGCATGGAGGAAGTTAGAGTTTAAGGTTTACACTTGAAGATCACAATGGAGTGTCTTTCTTTTTATCTTTTTAATTCAAACTTGAGATTATTTAGTTTTAAAGGATTTCGAGTTGTATTAATTGAGAACAATCTAGTTTTATATTGTAAACTTATTTCTTTTGGATTAGACTGATAATTTGAAGTTTTATGCTTATTGCTGAACTCTTGTTTGCAACCTTTGGATTGTCAATTAAATTAATAATTGAGTTTTCATTATTAATTTAATTGTTAATTTGATTTATCATCTTAATTGTCTAATTGGGTTGATAAATTATTTGGTTGTTCAATTAGATAATTGTAAACAAGATTTCCAAGATTATTTTGTGATTGGTTTTTAATAGGTTTAATTAGCCATCGCTTATTTCATTATGAGTTTTTTAGTGGAATATATGTTATTGAACTAGAGGTTTTCCCATATTCAATTGGGTAATTAAATTCATTAATCTCCTTTTGGTCTAATTAATTAATTTAGGCTAAGAAAGTTAACTCCATGCAATTCCTAAGTTGTTTCCTTCATCATCATAACTGAATTAAACCATTATTATTTGATTTGCTTTTAATTAATATTCTTCTTAGGATTTTAATTCTTCTCTCAAAAGAAAAAACCCCCAAAAAATTGCATTCAAATTCATATAGATTAGTCTCATTATCATATAGATTTTAGAGTCAATTGCATTAGTACATTTAGTTAGTTAATTATACATAGGTAGTAGTGTTTTGCATTCTAGTTTGGGTCCATTTACATTTCATTGCATCTTTTGTCACTTGAAAGTTAGTCCTAAAGAAAACCCACAGCTTGCTCCTTGGGAAAATGACCTAGGTTAACCATAAACTGTATAATTAATTAGGACCTAGTTTAATTGATCGACAAAAGTAGCTCGATCAAAGAGCCAGCTTTCAATTAAATCAATCGGGGATACGATGACGTTTTGCTTCCGGTTGAAGGAGCTGGTGGAGGTGACAAATCTATGCAAGGATCTGAAACATAAGGTGCCAAAGATTTTGGAAGTGGAGGTGGATCCTTTAAGGACCAAGGATTCTGGATTTGAAAAGAAAAAGTGGATCTGGAAAGTATGAGAACGAAAGATTCGAGCAGGTGGATCTGAAAAGAAAGAGGGAAGGGCAAGGTTGGGAATTACAAAAAGTTTGACATTTTTATTTATTTTTTTAATGGTGTGGGGCTTACCCTAAAAGTAACATCAGTTAAAGGAATTTAACGGCATAAGTATTTTTGCACCAATTTTAAAAGTTCATGTGCATTTTTGTACCTTAGGTAAAAGCCCATGTGTGTTTTTACATCTTTACCCTTTTTATTTGATAAGCAAATTTTAGGAAATGGGTTGAATTCAACCATAACCTAGATGAAATCTCCATTTTTTCTTAGGTAATACCATTGTAAGGGGTAGGACGAGCCTGAGAGGCACTGAAGATCTAGGATACTTCCCTAGCACCTTTACCAACTCCAAAATTGAACCTCAGTTTTTTAATAAAAATGTCCAACCCCTTTTCACCAATTAAAATGGAGGGGTTGTCATGACTTTGAAGTTTTTTTTTTTTTTTTGCTATAAAAAAGTTTTGGAAGGGTTCGACACCAGTCCCCTACCAAGGTCAGGGCACGGCCCCGGGCTCTATGAGCACTTACTGGGGACTTACAAGATCGCCTACCAAAGGAGTCCGAGCGACGGTAGAGGGGATCGAACCCATGACTTAAGGGCCTAGTCCTGGATCCCTTACCATCTGTGTCAACTCTCATTGGCGACTTTGAAGTTGGGACAAGTTAAGACACATAACCGGCGAAATGGGCCGGTCTCTCCCTTTTCAAAGGATTGGTCATTCATTGGTCAGAAGTAAGACATTGCACTCTTTTTTCTTCATTGAATGATCGGAGAATATTTTCTCAGCAATATAAGATTTCACTTTTTTACATAATCTGAAATCATCATATTCATATTATGCTTAATAAATTAATTTAAAATATTAATATTTTGTTTATGTTAAAATAATTTTTCTAAATATATAATTAAATGATACACAAAATATATAATGATTAACTAATATTTAACTTTTCTAATCTCTTAAAAAAAATCAATTATGTCTTAGATTAAGGACATGGGGGGTACATTAGATTACAAATGGCCACAAAATACATAATTTTAAATAAGAAAAATTCTCTTAACGTGAGAGAAATAAAAAATTGATTCTGGTTTGATAAAAAACCACTACCATTAAATCAGCACAACAATAAGTTTTTTCCATTAATTACTAAGAATTCGACTCATGTCTTCCCACAAAATCGCCGTAGTGATAACACACAACTCGAACCAAAAAGTAGAGAAATTATCTGATCACTCTTATAAAACATTAGCAGTACTAAGAACACAAGACAATTTAATAAACATCAAATTAGCTTAGATTCTCCAATCATGTATGCAATGAATAAACACTACCAAGGGAATTAAGGGTGTTTAAGAAAACACATATCATATTAACTAAATCAACTAATTTTCTTAATCTAATCAAATTAAGTAAATAAGTCCTGGGAAATGGAGTATGACCTAACTATATGTATTTATATCCTATTAAAACTGACTTAAACCACAATTATGATAAACATTGATTAAAATACACACAATGCTTACCAAAATCAGCCATAGTATAGAATTTATAAGAATGAGAATCACAACACATTCCATTCAACCATGCTTAACAAAATAAGCAGCAGCCAGCAACTAACAGTCACATTTATATACAGAAAGTATCAATGAAAGAACCAAGATGCTGGAATTATCATCTGAGGAACATGTAATTACATTTTACCAGTGATCGTTTCTATCAAGAAGATGATGAAGAAGAAGGATTGAGCGTTGCCCCAAAAGAAATTTTGGACAACCTTGAAGAAACCTATGAGAATGAACGGCGATTATGTCCAACACGACACGTGGTGTCAGAATCTCGACACTACCCTCGCTACCTTCATGACATCAAAATTCCCACATCATGATTTTTGACAACGCGAGGAAAGTTGGTCGATTCAGGACCTATAGCTACCTTACCACAACCTACATGGTTAGGACTCAGTTGTCCTGTTACATCATCTCATTCAGTGCAGTACTAGGAGCAGAGTAATCTTGGTCCAACTTGTGAACAGAAATCATTCACAAAGGACATCCTAAGTTTTTTCTTCTTTTCAAGTTGATTCATGTCAAAGCATTGGAGCTTAAATCATCCTCTGCAGGCAGATTTAGATCGGGCAGTAAGAATGAAGCTTCTTGCTTACTAGTCTCTTCCGCTTCGATAGAACTGGTTGGAATGATAAGTGGGGCATTATTAAGAACTTTGTTCGTGATGCTCGTGGATGAAATTGCATTGTATGAATGAGAGTGTTCATCTTCACTGACCACAGAGGCTGCTTCTGTTCTAAAGGCCTTTCCGGACTCTAAATCAAGCTGTTACAATGGATTCATCAAGAAATAAATTAGAATGAGGTATCATACTGTTCTTCCATAAACATTGAAGTCCCCACAAAACAGTTGTTTTTGTATTCAGCAATGGGGCCAGTAAACTTTACAGATGAAGTATTTCAATTTAGTAGTCCCTGATAAAGTATTCTCATAAGCAAGGTACCAAATTGATATCATGATTTGTGAGAAACCACATTGGAAAAGGGAGAGGGACTTCTTCCACAAGTGAAGAGTATAAACTTATTATCATTTCTTGCACTGACACTTATCATTGTATGTTCCTCAATTGTTATAGGACTTTCGGATAATTAAATCTCTTCCTTTGGATCTCATTGTAACTCCCCCATTGAAAAATGATCTGTGATAGACGAAATTGATAAATGCATCATCTATTAAAGACCAAGATAGGATTTTAGTTCAATTCTAAAAAATATAAATATACACAACTACTTATGTCAGATATGTCAACCAAGGAAAGGACAGAATAAAAGGGCAAGAGATCATAATGCAGACAAGATGAACTTCATAACTGTAAGGCTAACAAAATTAGTTATTATCTGAAATAGTGGGGACAACTCGCAATACATTATACATATAGGCTGATAGGTCAAAATCAAAACAAAGAAGTACATAACAAGCAGAAGAAAGTAACCCTATTTCAGTGATCAATTGGATCATTGCCACATTTAAGCATAATTATGGAAACATAAGATATCAAGGATGGCAAGAAAAGGCAGGTAACATATAAAGCAGATCGGAAGCTCACCTTCATTCTCTTTAAGCTTTTATTTGCCGCCCTATGTTTCTCAACAGTGAGATGCAAGGATGCCAGTTCCTGTTCAAGATTCACGACAATAATAAGAAACATACGTTCAGAAATGTAAGTTATGACCGAAACCAAAATCATTTGATGTCCATTATGATACGTACATTTTTCAAAGTTTTCCTTTCCTTTAACAGCAAATTCTCTTCCTCCCTTAGTTCAACTAAAGTCTGCAAAATAACATCATCAAAATGTGTTAAGCAGAAAGACTTTTCTAGAGATTAATACATAAATGTGCAGACTGCAGACCAAAATCAGACTTCTCTTTCACCCATAAAATAACATGATGAGGTTAGTTTAATTCTGAAGTTCGATGACAGCTTTGCGACTTGGCCATTTAGGCCTATATATATCCATCTCCTGCATCTCCACTCTATTTGATGATACTAACACAGGCAACAGCCTATTATCTAAATTTATACTATCATTTCATTAAGATAAACATTCTTTATTCTTATAAAAAAAATAAACATTCTTTATTCTCCAACCAAGTATTCGTAAACAAAATAGTAAAATACCTTTTTTCTTCGTGCCCTTTTGGTACTGGTCGTTTCATTTGGATTCCTAACCTGCCAGGCAACAAATACTGAAGCGTCAAAACCTTATCATATGAAAATGAAATAGATAACTGTTCAACAAATATGGACTTAAAGAATTTGATGTTATGATTGCCTGAGTTTGGGTACAAGGACAAGGGCGTGAACCTAAGAACAAGTAGGTCAGGTGGCTTATTCATATAACAGCAGTTTCAAGAGCACGTGATGGAAAGATAATCTTTGAAAGTAAATACTAAATCTAATCAAGCGCCAGGGGTTGAGTTTTGATTAATGGGGAGAGTGGTGTCTCTATTGACCTCCCTCTCCATTTAATGTCTCAACCATTAGATCAACTTTTAAATGGTTGAGACATTAAATGGAGAAGGAGGTCAATGGAGAGCCCCCTCTCTATGATGAATACCATTCAAGACTAACCAACAGAGACAAAAAGTATAGAAGAGGGTAATCAAAGAAGACAGATATTCTCTCCTTTTAGTCCAAGAAAATGGAAGAAAAACTTGAACTTTTGCCCCTCCGTTGACACGCAAATGAAAATCGACAGACATGTATGCAGATTCATAATCAACTTATACCAAGAATTTAGTCAGTACGGCAAGCCAAAGTCATTGATAATACCATAATTGATCTTTTCCTCGATAAGAAACTTAAATTCATTATAGATTCCCGGTGAAGGCAGCACGGGAAAGAGGGAAGAAAATAAGTGACTTAGAAAATGTATAGTCTTTATAAACTACCACTATACGGCCAAAAATATGCTAGACTTGTACACTGATCCACCAAAATGCAGATACATATTAAAAAGGAAACTACATATATACTCGCAACCAGAAAAAAAAAAAATCCATATTTACTCAACTATTTATGTGCGCATGGTTTACACAACTGTCGTACTTAATGTACCCATATTCTTTATATTAATGACATTACTACTCAACCGTGTTTTTTGTACTATCATAATTCATAAATCTCGTTCACAGAGCAATTGCTTGGTCGTGGCAGTGGTAAAAATTGCAGTCCAAAAAATACATGACCTTCAATCGCACACATTCGCAGTGAATAGTAATATTCATTTGATAGGATTTCGGATGAGTATGATGGATTCGGAAGAAAGACACTTTCGAGTTTAGGACCCCTCTCAAGTCTTAACACACTCCAGTGAAGGAAAGCATGATCCGCATGAAAGAAGGGCACTTTGAGGCAAGACCCCTCCATGGGCGGCAAAGAAAACAAAAAGAAAGGTGAATTATTTTTGTTTTGGAAGCAAGTTGCTTTAAGCCATTAAATTGATGACAGGGTGGTCCCCATATTATAGGGAGCTAGCGAACTGGCTCCTACTCTTCTCCTCCTGGCATTCAACGGAGAAAAGCATCTTCCAAGCCATTCGCATCTTCATTTCCTCTTCTAGGAAGTATAATTAACTCACCTTAAATTTCGATCTAAGAAGGGCATAACAGGAGGAGAAACAGTCCTGATCATCGTTTCAATCCCAACCATTGCAACTGATGTTTACTCAGATTCTTACTTTTTGGACCCCAGCAAGCATAAAAAGACCACGAGTACAGAAGCCTGTCATTCTAATAAATAGTCCCAAATAAAAATTCCCCCTACTTTTTGACTTTGCTGATCATATATGATGCCATCTTTCCCGCGAATAGAAAGAATCGCCATCATGCTGTCAACCAGCAGATGCTGTACAATACATTAATATTAATTAATTCTGTAACAAATAAATAACTTGTTAGTTGATTTAAAAGTACGAATATACCACATCAGGCAAGAAATACGAATATATAATTATAAAAAATCATAAATTTATAAAATTGTTATCCAAAATTTATGCTCTCATTTTACTTCACGCATGATGCGTGAAACGACGACGCGCAGGGAGTGAATAAATGAGCTAAGAAAGGAACTCCGGCGGGAGAGGAATCATTTCTCCAACACAGCAAACACTCAAAAAGTGCCCAACCACTACCATACTAACACTACGCCAAACTGCACGCAGATTCATATTGCCAAGAAAACACGCTACCCAAAAAGCAGGTGACGCAAGGCGATAGTACCGAAATACTCCTCCCGGCAGATCACTGGTACAGTCGTACCAATATTTACCTCACCCAATCGGAGTGCCAAATATGATCGCGACAAAGCAGTTAAGAACCGCGAAGCTTAGTCCCCCCCGGTACTTCAATCTTCCTAAGTCCTCAGACGGCTTGATGACTCGCTGGAAACAGTCCTGAAAATCCATACGCGCCCTCCTGTGATTGAGCTGTTTCGGTCATTACAAGACTATGCGTGACTCAGAGCGGGGAAGAGGGAGAAAGTAACGTGATAGCCTGAGACAGAAACATTCAAGCCTCTGCCGCCATGCATTGAATGAAGGTCACTCGTTTTCTTTGAAGGACTTTAAATGGAATTTGATGATAATAAAGTGGGATCCAGTGGGATACATCTTGTATTTGTCCGATATTAATTTTTAATTAACGAGTGAAAAAGTTAAACGAAGTTTCAAGGAAGGCACCGTGGAAGGGTATATTGTCAACATCAAAAAATTTATAATCTCTCGTGATAATATAAACAGAAAAATCAGGGTCGAACGTCTTCGGAGGGCATCTTGGTCAACAAGATTGGGCATTAGGAAATGCTCCTGTAATCGGAGAAGCTCTGAACGGCGAGCGGGGTTAAGAATGTATTGCGTAACGGTGAATCCGCTGCCACGAGGCGAATATAGGTTGGTACGAAACAGATATGACAGGAAAGGAAAAAGAGGCAGGGGCTATCTACTTAAATTATTTCCCACCTGACTTGACACGGACTCGTCAAGGTAAATATCCATATTCCAAGAGGTCATTTTCGTCAGTATAAGAACTAACCGCCACGCTACGTGGACAGAGAAGTTTCGTCACCGCGTGATTCGACGTGCCCAACTGAGACACACGACTGCCATACCGAACGCCACCGGTGAACGGAGATCTGTCACCGGAAGCAAAAAAACCGAACAGAACAGAAAGATCAAACCAAAACACAAAGAACAAGCAACGAACCTTCTTAGATCTTGAGCTGTCCACCAGTTTGATTAGACGGCTGGATTCTTCGCAGCCATCAACAGCATAGCCATCGCCGCCGCCGCCACAGCTAGCAGACGTGGCACAGCTCCAGGAGAGCGGCGTGGTAGGACTAGCTCTCGTCGGTTCATCTTTCCCTTCAGAGCCGCCACGGTGTTTCGGAACCGACCTCGAACGACGCTGGCGCCCGGTCCAGTCCACGTCAAGACATGGAGGCTGGTTTTTGATCGGAGGAGGCTGCGGTGGAGTAGATTGGTGAAGTCGGAGCAGAATCTCTACGACAACGACGTCGTCGGACATGGCCACGTTGATCCAGTCTTCGTCGCACATCTCGCTGAGACTGAAGGGGCGGAAGAGAGAGAGAGATTGAGAGAGGTGGTAGCGAAGAAGAAGGAAGGAGAAGGTGAAAATCTTGTATGGGGGTGTGTCTTGTTGCCTGTTGGGAATGTTAAGTAAATAATAAATAAATGAATAATGAAATAGGATGGTGTGTGGGGCCGCTATGCGTGTGTGAGTGCGACTGTAGAGAGAGTGTGTGAGGATGCTCCATGTTGGACAAACCTTTTTCTTGTTCTTGTGGATCATGCTTCTCTTACGTGGGGTCCACTTTCCTTCTTCGGTGCTTTTTCTCCAAGCCAGCGGTTTATATCATGGCCTCAGGGGCGTTCGCTCCGGTCTAGTCCTCGAAAGTGATCTCAACCGTTCATTTGATCCGAGATCCAACGGTGGAATCTCATTGCTTAGGGAAATAATGTCATTTTTGAAGGATAACTTGAGCCTTTCATTCTTGCAAGCAATCTGGACCGTCCACTTGTTCTCTCTCCCTCTCTATGTTTTTTTTTGATAGGTTCCACCTGTTTGTTCTCCCTTAACAGCTCATCCACGGTGAAATTAGGTTAGCCGGCTTGCCACGTGGCATGGTTTAGTTAGGCCAGATATAGCTAGGGCAGTTTGTTCCAAACGACCACGTCACATTTTATTTAAAGGCTTACGAATAACACATTAAAAAATTATATTTATTATATAAATTTATATTATACTATATAATGTTTATTTTTTTCATTCTTACGTAACTCCTTTTAATTTTTATTATAAAAAACCAACTACCATTAATTTTTTTTGTCTTTATTATTAGACATCAACTGCTTTTAACTACCTCATTTATTATTATATTATTATTATATCCTCATTTTTAACTAACTATTTAAATTTATTTCATTAAAGTAGGGGTAAAGTATGGAATATTCATTAATTTTAAATCAATTTAATTACTTAACTTTTATGTTTTTGTCCATAAAAAATAGTAGTTGATGTCTTATAATAAAGATCAAAGAGTACTCCCTCTGGTCCTTATTTTAAGACATCAACTAACAAGTGTTTTTTATCATTTTTATAAGGCACTTACGAGTTTTCAAGATGCAATTAATTCATTCTTCTATGTCTGCTCATATTTAATAAGGGAAATGTGAAGGAGTATTACATTTGAGTTTAGGGTAGTTAATATAGATAATATTTAAAAACACTTAAATTTTATGACAACTTTAATTCTTTTAACTAATTTTATTCATTAGTGAGAATTGATAATTAATGTTTTATAATAAGGATGAGAAAGAGTATAATTTAAAGATATAATTATATAATTATTGCTCTTTTTGTTTTTCCCCCTATTGAAAGGCTAGGCCCATTTTTCAGTGAAGGCCTTTGTCTAACACTTAGGCCTGTCAGTCTGTTTTAAGCTTTTTTAAAATGTGACCATTTTAACAGGTTTCATGTAAGGCTTAAGCTGAGGTAAAAAAGCTCATGACATGCTGCAAGCTAAGGCTAGGACTGATTTATTATACCGGATTAGCATATTTCCGCTCTTATTATCCCTACCAATGCTAGATAAGATTTTGTGTCCGTCGATTGAGTTTAACTTTTGGAGAATAGTTGTTAGTTAGAGTTTATGAAGTGAGCTGTCAGAAGAGTTTTGTCTCAATTTATGGAAAATAATTTTTGAAACCTATATTTAAGAGTTTTACTCATTTGTAATAGCTAATAATCAACATGAGTAAGTGCTTTTTCTAGGCCTTATTATAAAGTATCAACTAACGAATGTATTTAGTTATTTTTATAAGGTACTTGCTTGTTTCCAAAAAGTATTATGTTTTTTTTTTCATGTATGCTTGTAATCAATAAGGATAGCGGTGAGAGTAATAATAGTTTAATTTTAGAATTTAGTGTAACTAGTATGGATAATATTGTAAATTACTTAAATTTTAAGACAACTTTATTGACTTTAACTGTTTTTATTAGTTTGTGTGAATTATTATTTGGTACTTTATAATAAGAATTAAATGAAGTAATTCTTAACATATCATTTGGCTACAAAAGATATATATATCATTTAAATAAACTCAAACTCAAATATCTTCTAAAATCTTTTACTTAAACGGTTATAACCCATTTCATTAGAATCAATACCTATTGATAATTACAACTCTAATCCTGCTACTGTTTATTAATTTAATTTCACTTGGAGTTAATAATTTTTGTAAGAGCTCAATAAGGTTTTGGCCAAAATCCTAAAATTTCTGATAATTTCTTTGGAGTAACCAGACAGGATTTTGTTTGGGAGATGATAGAGGGAAAACTTAATTGGAGGATTTGGTTTAAAGCATATGCTTGTAAAGTCAGTGATGATTAAAAGTTCTTGCAAGCTTTGCTAAAGTTATGAAAAGGTTTTGTTTTGCCCAGTCATGACAACATCCTAAAATTTGGATGGTTTAATGTTTTATTTTTCTTTCTTTATTATTCTAATTGTTATTGCAGGTCACTTGTAAGCTACTATATATGGATGAGGGTATAAAGGACAAATTGATCTAAGTACTGTTAGGAAACTTTCTTTCCCCATCCAACATGTAATGGAAGGAATGAAAGTGCTAAAACATTCATAGATTGATATGAGAACCTTACCAATAGTAATGGGCAAAAAGGGAAAACTTGTACCACCAAATTAATATAAAATCTAATTGATTAATTTAAGTATATTAAAGAAGCTAAATTTTCATAAAAAAAAATCTAAATGAATTACTTATTTTATCCTTAATATAATATATAGTTGATTTTTTTTAGAGAGATTAAGAAAATTAAATAAGTTAGTTAATCATAACAGGTCAAGTTTCTCTCATAATCATTTTCTTATCGTTTCTCTTAATTTCTAAATCATGTCCGTATAATCAATATGAAATATCACAATATTACTTTGCTTTTTCTCTCGTCTTTATAGGCCCATATGAGCTTATGAGAGATTATGAGGAAAAAAAACTCATGAGAGGATCTTCTTTCAATTATAATATATGTCATGTATCATTTGATTATATGTCGGTTTATAAGTTAGACAAATTAATTTAGTATAAAAAAGATAAATATCAATACTTTAAAGTAATTTATTTAGCTTGATATCTAAAAATAAAAAACACAAAAATGTTTTATACTTGAGACTAAAGTTCACTTCTAAAATGGAGTGAGCCTTTTATAAGGATTGGATGCAGCAATATTTGGGGATTGATCATAGGAGAACTCTCAGCCTTAAAAACCACTTTGAAATTAGTGATAGTATACTCTTACTACCTCTTTATTTTACTATTATTTCACTACTATTTTCTTATCGTTAGATTTATTATTTGATTCAACAGCCCTGATTTACCCTACTTAAAACCTTATTCCTTTTCTACATTTCTTTCTCTTTCCCTTCCGTCCTCTTCTTGATCCAGCATTCATTTCTTTCTTTCTCATTATATGAATCAATGATTGTTATATAGAACAATTAATTACTTCTTCATATAATTCCCCTCAATTTTATCATTCATGAAATTCATATTTCTTTCAGTTAATGAGTTTTTTTTTATTGGACAAATTATACATTTAGTCCTTTTAACTTTCCATAATGTTTTATTTTGCTACCTTAATTTTTAAAATCACGACACCATTAATTTCATAAATAAGAAAATGTTTACACTAAAAATTTAAATGTTGAAAAAATATTTACATATTCCGATGTATTGAGTAATTTTTTAAAATGACAATGATTAGTACAAAATATTATCTTTTAAAACTATCAGTATTACGATTAGAGACCTAAAATATACTTACAACCAAATGGAACTTCTACAGTTTTTTTATTCTGATTGTTGAACTTTTCTTGAGCTATTGATTAATATTAGTTGATATTTCAATTATAGATTTAATTTAAGTAATTTTGATTTTTTTTATATAAAAAATTTTAGAAAAGGGGTTGGACTCACCCACGCTTCAAGGGCAGGGCAAAGTCTCTCTTTCTCCTAGGTGATACCATTGTTCGGCAGGGCGAGCCATCTATTACTCTCAGACGTTTACCTAGGCACCCAAGAGTTAGGATGCCTCCCACAGCGCCTTGACCAACTTCAAAATTGAACCCCCTCTCTTTGGTGAGAGTATTTGACCCTTTTACCAAGTACGATAATATCCTGCTGAATTGAGTCCATCTAGGAGTATGTGGATTAAATTACACAGACCCTTTGTTTATAGTCCACTTTCTGACAATGGTCGTTAAGTCCGTGAGCCCTTTTCTGGATAGAGAAACCCGAAGGCCTAATGGCTTTAAATTTGAAAGAAACAGTTGGGCTATTTTTCGAGTATTAGAAATGATTGGGCCATCTTTTTGGAGGTATTCAACTTTTGTTCTCCAAATATGAGGCTTCTATTCAGCGCAACACAATAAAAGATATGTTTAGAGATGCACAAATTATAGGTGGTAGTATAACTCTTGGTTGAGGTGGTAAGGGGCATTTTTTCCGATAAGAAGAAGAATATAAGTCCGAGTATCAAAATTTATTAGGAGATATGAGAACCTTTTGATATGATATGAATGAGCGCTAGTAGCCAACAAATGATTACTTTTAAGTTTCTGGGCTTGGGCCAGAAAATTTGGTAATCTCCTGGGCCCAAAAATTCATAAAGTCCATGTTATAAGCCAACTTTTAGAATGCGTATTTTTATAAAAAAAAAATTCTTTTTACTAATCTAGTCTTATTTATAAATCATTTTCAATGTGCCTCACAAGAATAAAAATATTTTAAATATCATTTATTTTGTTTTACAATTTAATAGCATTCTATTTTTACCCTTATTTAATATTAATATACATTTTACCCCAAAAGTACATAATTTACACAATAAAAAATGTAGGGTAAAAGTATCCATTAATGTAGAGACTATTTAATATGACTTATAAATAAGACAAAAAAAAATTTCCTTTCACATATAAATAGAGCCAGTGGAGTATAAGTTAATTGATAGTTTCAAGAAGTATTAAATATTTTTTTATATGCCCATAAATAAGGGTAGTTATGAGAGTAAAAATTATTATGACATTGAAGTTTAGTGCTGTTAATAAGTGTAATTTTAAAAATCACATATGACAATTTTAATACTTTTAATTGTTTTTAGGAAAAGTGTCATTTAAATACTAGATGAAATCTCAAAACCCCAAAACGTCTGTTAAAAAATTAAAAGGATATAAAGGTTAAGAGGAGGAATATGAGATTTTTAAATTTAAGTATTTTTAGTAAAATATCCCTCATCTCTCTCCTCTTAATCCTTCCTTTTCTTGGCCACTCTCTTTCTCTCTCCTCTCCCTTTTTTCATTTTCACTCTCATCTATGTCTTTCTTTTCTCATTGGCGACAGCTTCCACCTTCACTGTCACTAACGAGTTCCACCATTATCATAGAACAATGTGACTATGACTTTGGAGACCCAACCTTGGAGCCGTGATTGTGAGTTTAGAGTCCCAAGCTTGCGCTGTGATTATGAGTTTGTTTCTGGTTTGATTTCCTGAAATTTTAATTGTTTGAGATATGGTGGTTATTGGGATTGGACTCCATTATTGGAAGGGGAAGGAAGGAGAGATGAAGAAGATGGTAAATAGTAAAACGAGCTTAGTAGGCTGAAAAATCTAGTAATGGACAGTAAATGAGTTTAAAGAAGAAGGTGATCAGTAAATGTAAACTTTTAACAAAATTCGTAATGAGATTGATTAGTTCGGTAACGAGAATAACAACTTCAGTAATGAGAATAACAAGTGTATTCATCAAAGGGAACACATGTCACTGCTGAAACCAAAATCTGAGGACAATTAACAAATTTTGTAATGGAAATAACAAATTCTTTAATGGTATTAACAAGTTTAGTAATGAGAATAATAAAGGTGTTCGTCAGAGTAACATGCGTACAACTTGATGAATACACTTGTTATTCTCATTAAAGAACTTGTTAATACCATTAAAAAATTTGTTATTCCCATTACGAAATTTGTTAATTGCCCTCAAATTTTGGTTTCAGCGGTGACATGTGTTCCCCTGACGAATACACTTATTATTTCCATTATTGAACTTATTATTCTTATTACTGAACTTGTTATCCTCGTTACGAATTTTGTTAAAAGGCTACATTTACTGTTCATTTTCTTCCTCATCAAACTCATTTCCTGTTCATGACTAAATGTTTTAGCTAGCCTCCTAAGCTTATTTTACTGTTTACCTTGTTCTTCATTTATCATTCATTCCCCTTCCAATAATGGAGTCCAGCCCCAACAATCACCACATCTTATATGATTAAAATTTCAGAAAATCAAACCAGAAACAAACTCATAGTCGGGGCTTCAAGCTTGGGTCTCCAAACTTACAGTCTCTATGTTTTTTGTAACTATGTTGGAACTCACCGGCGACAGTGATAGTGGAAGCTATAACTAATGAGGAAAGAAAGGTGTAGATGAGAATGAAAATGAAAAGAGGGAGAGGAAAGAGAAAGAGAGTGGCTTGAAAGAGGAATGATTAAGAGGAGAGAGATGAGCGATATTTTAGTAAATATATTTAAATTTTAAAATCCTACATTCTTCCTCATCATCTTTATGTCATTTTCATTTTTTAACAAACGTTTTAAGGTTTTAGAATTTTATCTGATATTTAAATGACATTTTTTTTTGTTTTTATTAATATATGAAAATTAATTAAAAGTACTCATATTTACTGTCGGAGTGGTATTCATGGGATGTCGGAGCTTGCAAGTTTTGTCCGTCTTTCATGAAAACTATCCATGAAGGGTTTTTCCCCCCTAAAAATTTCTTATTTTATAAAACATTCAATTATAAACCACTTTTTCCAGTTTTGAGAAACTGGTCTGGTTTTCGAAAACATGAATAGAGACGTATGGTGATTTGACGACGGTCACGACACATTGCTCTGTTCACTCACGTTTACAAGAGAAAATCTTTTCCTGTTCAGAATGTCTCGTTTTTCGATGTTGATTGTTAGAATTTACTTAAATTCACTTCACTCAATAATCAGGACAAATACTAGCTACCTTCCATCGAATAGAAGATCGGTTAATTAATTTGGGTTGATTAAAAAAATTACTTAATATTAGTAGATGATACATGATATCTTAAAACACTTATATATATCGCGGGGGTGGAATCAGGGAGGGGCTAGAGGTGGCCCCCACTCCTCCTAAAATTATAAAAAAATATCCAACTTTTTTAGTAAATTATCTTTCAACCTATAAAAAATTTATGATTTTTACTTTAGTCCCTCAATGTCAAGTTATGTGGAGGGACTAAAATGAAAATATTGAAATATTTATAGGGCTAAAATATAATTTCATGAATATATGGGTCATATTCTATAATTTTCACTCCTTGAAATAAAATTTCATGAACATTTGAACTCTATTCTATAATTTTTGCCCCCCTAACTGCAATTCCTGACTCCGGCCCCTGATCATTAGATTATATTATTATATTAGTTTATAAATTAGAAAAAATATTCTTTAAAAAATGATAAGTATAATATTTTAAAATAATTTATTTAGTTTTTTTAATTTCCTTAAATTAGTCAAATGTGTTTTATATTAAAGATGGGTGGTAAGTCATACAAATCATTTCTTAATAATTTACAATTGAGACTCATAATTACAAGTGTATGATGAAGTGATATTTATAACTCATCATTCAACAAAGATTTTAAAATCTTACTATCAGCAAATTAACTGTTTGGTACTGAAAGCGAATCTCGTCTTTATTGAATCTAGTGGTTGCAATTTTCTTTGACAGCAATGTAACTAATTAATAATGCACGTAAGTTCCAACTATATGTATGTATGTGTGTGGGTATATGTGTGTGTGTGTGTGTGTGTGTATAACATATTTTTTTTAAAAAAATGAAGTAGCATGTTTTGCGAGTCTTTTATTTTATTTAACAATCTTCGATCTCCATGTGTTGTTATATGGAGGTGTAAGTCATACAAATCATTTCTTAATAATTTACAATTGAGACTCATAATTACAGGGTATGATCGATGAAGTGATATTTATAACTCATCATTCAACAAACATATTTTAAATATTATTATCATCAAATTAACTTTTTTTTTTTTTTTTTATAGTAGTTTAAGCGATCTCATCTTTATTGAATCTAGTGGTCTCATTTTTCTTTGACAGTAATGTAAGTAATAATGCACGTACGTTCCATATATATATTATATACATAGTTATAATCTTTTTGAAAAAAAGAAGAAGCATGTTTAGCGAGTAATTTATTTAATTTAATCATCTTCGATGTCCATATGTTGTCTCTGAAATCCTAGGCTAATTCAAGAATATCCTAACCGACTAATCCTCGTGCTATTAAGGTCATTAGTTGGTTAAGATCTTGAATTAGTTGGTGATAACTCTTTAAGTATAAAAATGGAGGGGTCTTAACAAAGTGGTTTAATTTGAAGTGATATATATGATATTGATTCCCACCAAACACGGCTAAGCAATGGGCGGGTTTGTTTTGGGCGGTCTTAATTAATTTGGTATTTGCAAATTGCTATTATTGGCTGGCTATGTATGATTAGGAAGGAGACAAATTCTAGATGTTGACAGCGTGAGAAGTCGAATAATGTACATGACATTTGAATCAAATGGCCTCAAAATTGTGTTCCCACACACAAATATCTAGTTATTATATATATATATATATAAAATACTATTTTATTACAGAAATCACTACTAATTTGTAGTTTTGTCGTAAAAAAACCAATCATAAAATTGAAATTAATCCAAGATTACTACACACACACTGTAATTTATTCTGACATATTTAAGTATAACATATATATACACTGAATTAATTTGAAATCAAGCATGAATAGAGTATAGAGAGCCACATCTCTCAGTTTTTTTTTTTTTTTAAAAATAATTTAGTTTTATCGCACGTCAAATGCATACATGAGTTAATTACAGTTCCTTTATTTTTCATTTTTTATTTATGTAAATAATACATTATTGGCCACGTTTAGTAGAACTTGATAGAGTTCTGAAACGCTAATAACTATTAAACTTTAACGTAGATCTTTGAAAAAAAAAAAAAATTAAAGTAAACATATGAAATTGAAAAATAAATGAAATTATTCTGAATAAAGAATAATTTGATCTAAAAATTATTCATACTTTTATATACATGTTATTTTTTTTTTCATGTCAATATTTTATATTCAACTTATTGAAATAATTAAGATTCTGCATGGCATGGCGTGATATGGCATGGCGTCAAGTTCCATCTTTCTAATTTTCTATTATCCCTTTTGGCAGGAGAGGGAGAGAGATGAGAGAAAACATTTTAATCAATTTGATTCTCACACACACACACACATGAGGGTTGATATAATTGTCGATCCTTAAAATTTGATTGAATTTTAATTTTGATCTATGAAATTTCAAATCATGATTTTTATCCCTATAGTTTCTTTCGTAAAAAATGTTAGTCCTCATATTTTTGTAAGGACTTGATTTGAGTTTAACAACATTAGTTTCCGTTAAATACATGAACCAAAACTAAAGCTTATTGAAAATACAGAGATCAAAAGTAAAAATGATATGGACCAGAAACAAAAGTCATTAAAAGCATATAGACCTGAACAAAAACTCATTAAAAAGTATAAATAGAAAATTTTCCCTCATTTTCCATTTTTAAAGGAAATATCGGAGAAAAGTTCCCATTTCACAATTTTTTTAGAAGGGCTGGGTGCAATTATTTTTAGCAAGTGCAACTTTTCTTTAGCTGTATGTGACATATTTTCAACTATGTCACTGCTACAAATAGTAGATTTAATGAGGCCAATTAATATTTGTTCTTTGAAAATAGAAGTTAAAAAGGAGGCGGTGACATTTTTGAAATTTTGGTATAACTTTCAACAACTGCTTCTAGATAAAAAGTCGTTGAAAGTTAATGCTGGTAGAGGTAATTATGGTGAGAATCAATTCAAGAACCAAGCTCAAGGAACAAGATCATATTCTATTAAAGGATGTGGCAAGGAGGCACGCCCTAGGAGGAAGTGCAATGGAGAACTTATAATTTGTTTCTAGTGAGATGGCAAGGGGCACAAGGCTAACTAGTGTGCTATTAGGGGATTTAATTTGCAAATAGGCTCTCAAAGAGGATAACCAAAACCAGATGGAGGATGAAATAAGAACAATAACCAAGGGGGTAGGAACAATGACAATCAACCACGCTACCAACAAAACTTTCAAAATGGAAGCGGAAGAAACCGACAATATATATGCCTCTATTGGAAACCCCAACAATAGAGCTGGAGCAAATCAAGCAACTAGTCAAAATGCTACTGTTAATCAAACTGCAAGGAATCAAGGAAGGATCTATGTCATGAACCACTCTAAGGCTGCGACAAACCCAGATGTTTTACAGGTACCTTCTTACTCCAATCTGTACTTGCTTATATTTTGTTCGACACCGGTGCATCGCTCTTTGTTATCTCATCTTCTTTTGTTGAGAAGACAAGAATGGTACCATCTTCAACCTTCTTAACCAACATTACTTTACCTTTTGGAGCTGTTGTCTCTTGCTATGATGTTTATGAAAACATTTGATTAATATAGCTAGTTTTAAGCTACCAGCTGACCTAGTCTAGTTCAACTTGGCTGATTTTGGTGTTATTTTGGGAATGGATTGGCTTCACAAGTATAAGGCTAAGCTAGATTGCAGGGAGCAGAAGATATCATTTAAAGGACCAAAGGAGAAATACCTCTCTTATAAAGTTGAGGCACCCAAACCTTCCATTTAGATAGTCTCTATTATGACTATTAAGAGTTTCCTTATAAAAGGATACCCAGTTTATTTGTGCAACTTACATGACCTAACTCTCGAGGAGAATATTGAGCAAATACTCATGGTCAAAGAGTATCCTGATGTTTTTCTCGAAGAGATTCTTGATATGCCACCTATTAGAGAAGTTGAGTTTGCTGTCAATCTTATGTTGGGCACTGCTCTAATATCAAAAGTGCCATATAGGATGGCTTCGGCAGAACTGAAGGAGTTAAAAACCCAACTTGAAGAGCTGTTGAATAAAGGGTACATAAGACCGAGTGTTTCATCGTGGTGTGCTCCAATTTTGTTTGTGCGAAAGAAAGATGGGAGTATAAGGCTGTGTATTGATTATAGAGGATTGAACATGGTGACTATAAAGAACAAATACCCATTGCCAAGGATTGAAGACTCGTTTGATCAATTGAAAGGGGCATGTATGTTCTCAAAGATCGATTTAAGGACTGTATATCATCAAGTACAAATCAAGGAAGATGACATCCTAACGATGGCTTTTCATACTAGATATAGGCACTATGAGTTTACAATCATGCCTTTTGGCTTAACAAATACGCCGGCAGTTTTTATGGATAAGATGAATAAAACCTTCAAGTAATACTTGGATCAATTCGTGGTGGTTTTCATAGACGATATTTTGGTGTATTCCACGACGAGGGAAGAGCATGAGCAACATCTGAGGATTGTGTTGGATATTCTAAGAGAAAAGAAATGATATGCAAAACTCTCAAAATGTGAGTTCTGGATAGAGAAGGTTGCCTTTTTAGGTCATGTAACATCTCAAGAGGGAGTTTCTGTTGATCTAGCAAAGATTAAAGCTATTACTGAGTGGACTAGGCCTACAAATATCGCGGAAGTGGGGAGTTTTCTTGGTTTAGTAGATTATTATAGAAGGTTTGTAAAGGATTTCTTGAAGATAGCTCAGCCAATAACAAGGTTTAAATGTAAAACGATGAAGTTTCACTAGGATGAATTTGTGAGATCTCTTTTCAAGAACTCAAGAAACGACTTACTACAGCTCCGATATTGACATTGCCATCAGGAATGAGTGGATTTGAGATCTATAGTGATGCATCAAAAAATGAACTTGGTTGTGTTCTGATGCAACATGGAAGGTGATATCGTATGCCTCAAGGCAGTTGAAGTCATATGAAGAAAATTATCCCACCCATGTTTCGAGTTGGCTGCTGTGGTTTTTGCTTTGAAAATATGGAGACATTATTTATATGGTTCGACTTGTAAGGTATACACGGATCACAAGGGCTTAAAGTATATCTTCACTTAGAAGGAGCTTAACATGAGGCAAAGGAGGTAGCTAGAACTAATTAAGGATTATGACCTCAAAATCCAATACCACAAAGGCAAGGCCAATGTAGTGGTCGATGCACTTAGTAGGAAATCGAGACACACTCTTAATGCTTTTGTGAAACCTAACGAAGTATGTGAAGAGTTTAGGAGGTTGGAGATTGAAGTACTTTTACTCACAGAGCTAAAAGTCATGCTTAATGCTCTCACCATTCAACCAATTATCTTTGATGAGATCCGCGAAGTGCAAGCATCTGATTCATTGTTGTAAGGAATTAAGGAGAAGAAAGGCCAAGGAAAAGCTATAGACTTTGAAATTGATGAAGGTAACACAATGAAGTTCAAGGGTAGATTATGCATGCCTAACAATGAAAGTATAAAGAGAAAGATTTTAGAGGAAGCTCACAATACGCCCTACTCAATTAATCCAGGAGGAGTGAAAATGTACAAAGATCTGAAGAAGAGTTTCTAGTGGCCTGGGATGAAGAGAGAAATAGCTGAATTTGTGGCAAAGTGTCTGACTTGTTAAAAGGTGAAGATCGAACACAAACGACCTGCAAGAGTGTTACAACCATTAGAAGTTTTGAGAGAGAAATGGGAGTCAATTTCTATGGATTTTGTTACGGGCTTACCTCTGACTAGAGGGGATAAGAATGTTATATGGGTCATGGTTGACAAGTTGACTAAGACTGCAAGATTTGTTGCAATGAAAAACACATGGGGTTTGAACTAGTTGGTTGATACCTATGTGCGAGAAATAGTAAGTTAGCACAGAGTCCCAAAGGACATAGTCTCTGATAGATATACAAGGCTTTTATCAAACTTCTGGATCAAGGTTTAGAAAGCTTTTGGAACCCAACTCAAATATAGTACAACCTTCCATCCTGCTACAGATGGACAAGCGGAGAAGACGATTCAAACTCTTGAGGACATGTTAAGAGCCTGTACATTGGAATTCAATCACTCATGGGCCAAGTGTTTACCTTTGGTTGAGTTCTCTTACAACAACAACTACTATATGAGTATTGATATGACATCTTATGAGGCATTGTACGGTAGGAAGTGCAGAAACCCATTATGTTGGAATGACTTTTGAGAAGTTAGGATTGTAGGTCCAGATATAATTCAAGAATCGATGGAACAAGTTAAGGTAATTCAAGAAAAGATGAAAATAGCTCAAGATCGGCAAAAGTCTTATGCATATCAATGATAACGGCCAGTAGAATTTGAGACTGGAGAAAAAGTATTGTTAAGAGTATCACCGATGAAGGGGTAATAAGATTTGGAAGGAAAGGAAAGTTGAGTCCAAAGTATATTGGCCTATACGAGATTATTGAATGAATTGGTGAAGTGTCATATAGACTAACTCTTCCAATGGAATTGGAGAATGTGCACGATGTTTTTCATGTATCTTAGCTCCAGAAATATATATCAAATTCTTCACACAAGCTTCAGCATGAGTCTATCAAGATAGATCGGAATCTCACCTATGAAGAATATCTTATAAAGATCCTTTATAGAAGTGAAAGAATGTTGAGAAACAAGTCAATCAAGCTAGTTGAAGTTTTGTGGAGGAGCCAAAAGGTAGAAGAAGCAACATGGGAGGCAGAAGACGATATGCACAATAAATATATGTTTTTATTCGAAGAATGTACACAATTAAGTTTCGGGGACAAAACTTATTTTAAGGAGGGTAAAATGTAGTACCCCAGATTAACAACAACAACAACAACAACAACAACAACAACAACAACAACAACAACATAATAATAATAATAATAATAATAATAATAATAATAATAATAATAATAATAATAATAATAAAATTTAGAATTTAATAATGTTGGTATTGTTATGTAACCTATTAATGAGTTGGCAATAGTTAAAGAGCCTAGTTTATAACTAAACCCTAATTTTAAATTATAAACAAAGGCCTAGTCTAAACCCTAATTTTAAAATATAAACAGAGGCCTAGGTTAACCCAAGCAAACGATCAATACTCCCCTACTACTTCCTCTATTAATCAAATTATTCTTCTAGGAGATTAGCAAAAAACAAAGACTCGCTAGGTAATCCTAATCTCTAGAACAATAGGAATTAATTGTTACATGTTGGTCTTGTTTTTTGTGAAAAAAACCCTTAAATGTGTCACTTGTTATAAAACTGATAAAAATAATAAGAAGAAGAGCAGAGGTTCTAGAGAGATAAAGTAGAGAGAGAGATTCTCATTACATTCAATTAATGAACAGTTACAGAAAACCTCTATTTATAGAAGAAAAATGGGACTTTAGTGTAATTTCTACCTCTGGGTCATTTGGTGTAGTTTTCCCCAAAAACCTAAACTATTCACTCACGGATTTCCTTCCCGTGAGTGATTGTATAATTATGTGCGGGTCCCACCAAATAGTAAACTACTATGCGTGGTACTATGCAAATAGTAAATCACTATGCGTGGGTCCCATATCATCTTTTAATATTTGGAAACCGGGAGTCAATGGACATCCACATAATAAGTATATTCATAACACTCCCCCTTGGATGTCCATTTATGAATGTGCCTCGTTAAAAACTTTAACTAGGAAAAACCCAGTAGGATAAAAACCTAGCCAAAGAAAAGAGTACATCATCCATTGATACACTTTCTAGTGCTGCCTCATTAAAAACCTTTCTAGGAAAAACCCAGTGGGATAAAACCTAGATAAGGGAAAAAGAGTACAGCGTGTATCGTCTCCCCCTCTTGATTACATCAATGTTGCTCCCCCTGATGACTACATTGCTTCAATGTCTTTCTGAGCATATTATACTTTCTGTCATCAAATATTCTGTTAGAAACACCCAATCTGATTGTTCATTATATACCTGCAAGATCTAAATCTGTCAAGTAAAGTCATAATAATCTTTTCATAAATATATATGTGCATATAGAAATTCAATAAATGTTTATTCAGATAATGATGCTATATGCACTATCATCTTGAGTCCTTTTGGGGCATATGTGTTTCTGGCGCCTTATGTGCTTCTAGCACATACAAATATATTGTGGCTCATGATCCTCATTATCATTCATTGCAGCATATGCTATCATAGATATTATTAACGTCGACTTCATTTTCAGTCCTATCGGATTTCATTCATAATTTATTGAGATCTCATAATGTAAATACCTGGGTCTCTTCTTGGATCACAATACACTTTTCTTGTAATATCTCTTCTGGAGATAACATCTCTTCAGGAGATGGCTCTTCTAGAGCTTTTCTTAATTATCCTCAACATGATCATCTATATTCTTATAGCTCCTTTTCTCTTTTGAGGATTTTTATCTTTATAACCGATGGACCAGCAACGCTTCAGGCGTGCTTTATAACAATTCATATAGGAGTATTTGCAGTTGGAATATGTGACTTTGTCACTTTCTTTAGGTCAGTAAATGCTTCTAGCATTCGATTAACTAAACTCTGAAATTGAATTATCATTTTGAACTTTTAGTGCACAATTCCTTGTACGATGATCATTATGAGCCAATGATAATACATTCTAGTAAATCTTTACCCAATCTGCTTATTTTTCTCCCCCTCATCAAATCATCAATTTTCTTTGTATATCCATCTATGTGCATTGAAGTAGATTAATAATCATTGCACATTTAAAACATTTTAAGATATGGAATTATTCTGGCTCCTGACCAAAAGCCAAATTTTACGGGGAGAATTTTGTTGGATTATAAGCTGCAAATATACACGTATGAACAATGTTCTCATAATCATTGATCTATCCATTCATAGATACTTTAATACATGATTTATGGATCATTCAATCTGGAAATTGCGCGCATAATATATTGCAAACATCTGGTTGCAATCATCACTGCAAACTTTGCAAATCAATAATTTCATATGTACTCTTTCAATTTAATATATTTCCAGAGATCTATTTCCAATAATATTTTCATAATCATATCTATTTGAGAACAAGCAGCACATAATATGACTCGGATGATCAAACAAGTCATGCCAACATTCCATATAATTTATCATCAAATCCAATATCAATCTTGGGGGAATCAACACACAAACATTCACAGAAAATTAACACAAAAACACTCACACTTGATATATATCAATCTCCCCCTCAAGTATGAGTCTGTAGAAATTAATTCATGTAATTTCATACAATATTCCATATATGATATCTATTTCTACAGATATCATTAAAATTCCACAAATGCATTATCAATGCATTATTCTGTTACTTCTGGTAACAAAATTTCAATTTTCCAGAAACAACAATCAAATAAATACAAAATCATTGAAATTATCAAAATACTGTGGAATCACAGATGCATTACTGTGGAATCACAGGCGCAACATGTATCACTGTGGAATTGTCGTATGCATATATAGTCAAAAAGTGTCTAAGCTCGTGCTTGACAGGGTGCAGATCTGTAAAGATTCAACAGGACTGCGCATATCTGCAGAGATTCAATAGGATTTAATTCGGCTATAAATAGAAGAAGGCAAACGAACATGCCTCACAAACATTCAAGCATCTTATAACATTCACTACCATATACTAACTTATCATTTTTCTTCTAATCACGTATATTATTGCAATGGCAGGTCCAAGTAATTTTATCCCAGTTTCTGATACATCTGACACAGCATTACTTGATGCTTTGTTGTATGATGATCAGACAAACCTGTCATTTACCTCTTTATTATCTCCTAATCCTTTTGAGATGTTTATTCCTCCGTCTACTATTCCTTCTTCTGCTTCAAATATACCTACTTCTCCCCCAAGAACAAATGTTCTTCCTCAATTTAGAAGGAATGAAGGTACAACTGAAGCAGGTTCATCAAGGAGGCCTGTTAAAAGGTGTAGAACTATGGCTGAACTAATGGAGTCTACCAGTCAAATTCAACCAATAGTCACAACAATCAATGAGCCAGCATTCATAAGCCAGCAAACAACCACCAGCCAGCCATCAACCACGATCCAGCTAGCAACAATCAGCCAACCGACAACCATTAGCCAGCCAATAACAATTAGCCAACCAACAACCACTAGCCAGCCATCAACTACAAGTCAATTAGCAACAACTAGCTTATTGGAATGTAGTTGTTGTCATGTTTTACGAGAGATCATACATACCAACGAACTCCAGTACCATAAACTTGAAGTTCACGGAAGAAGAACAGGTATGATTACCCATGCTGTTTTATTTGAAAAAGTACAGGATAAATCTTATAATACTGACAGGCTTCCAATGTTTGATTTCACAAAGAAAAATTTTGAAGAAATCAAACAATTTCTGACACAGTATTGTATAGATTTACAAGCATCAGGATATATCTTGATGCGTGATCCTGTATTAGCCTATCATGAGGTTCTCTGTGTTGGTTCGGAATGGGCTATAAATCCAAATGACCTCCATGGAAGTTCATTTCAAACCAATATTGAACACTCATTAGGCAAAGGAAAACAACCTGCAGTAAGTATACCCTATGATACTTCATCCCTTAACCAGGGTGAATTATATAGGTTATCTATGGAGCAACGAGAAAGAATAAAGAAAACAACGCTCCATGATTTAAGAAATTATTTTCACTTAACCCTTGATGAAGCGAGTAAACAATTAAATATGTCTACTCACATCATACAAAAAATCTATCAAAAAGGAGGGTTAACTGAGTGGCCACACAAGAAGCTCAAGAAACTTATGACGCAAATCTCGATATTACGAAGAGCTTTGCCTCATCTGGATCCCATCTCAAGAGAAGCAAAAGAAGAAGACATTAAATATCTTCAGAATGAGATGATTAAAGTTTGTAATGATGTTGAGCCACTCGCAATTAAACTTTGTTGAAATAATATTTCCTTTTGCTTAATTATTTTGTTTATGAATATTCTTTTCCCGTATTCACAAAAATTGTTATAATCATAGAAATCACAAAACAACCATAATAATATATTTGCTTCATTCACTTCTGGGAATGAAGTTGGATAAAAATTCATGATCCATAACTCACTTATTTGTTTGATCATGGCAAGAAATTAATCCATAATATTTCTTGACTTTACCACAATATTGCTACTACAATAGCAAATTGAATATATTTATTTATAATATCAATCATGATCATACAATCCCTTGTCTCATAATTTAAGGGAATATTTAATGCCAAATATATAATTTTGAGACCTTTATACAACTGATGGCATACAAAATTTATGGATCAAATATTGTTTCATAATTTGTCACTTGTTATCAGGCTAACTTGCCTCTTGGCTTCAGGCTATCTTGCCTCTGAAATTAAGGCTATCTTGCCTCTTGGTCTCAAGCCAATTTATGCCTCATCTCTCTATGGCATTTTGATCTCATAATATATATGACCTTTTAACAGTTTATCTTCAGGATAAATAAAATATAAACATAATAAAATAAATAGATGGAACCCACTAATATGTATATATTAGTGTCGTTGCCATAAATAATAAGAAGGGAGAGGGATATATATATATAGCAATAAATAAATAAAATAAAATAAATGATTGGAAATAAACATGCTAGATAAATAAAAAGAAGATGAGATAGGAATGGTAGTAAACTCACAGCGAGACCTATCTCATCCAAAGATAAGAAAGAAGATTCATATGCAAATGTAAATATATATATATATAATATATAGAAAACGGTAAAATAAAAAGGGAAGGGGATTTAAAGCAGTAAATAAATAATAAATAAATGGAGTCCACTATACAAGTGTTACCACCATGAAAAATAAAGTAGTAAATAATAAATGGTGCCCACTATACTAGTGTTGCTACCATGAAAGATAAATAAAGCAGTAAAGAATTAAAATAAAATAAATGGGGCCCACAAAATGTCACCACCATAAAAGATAAATAAACTCTAAATAAAATAAATAAATAGAGCCCACTAATAGATACTAGTGTGCCTCTATGAAGAATAAATAAATGTAAAATAAAATAAATAAATGGAGCCCACTAATAAATAATGTTGCCGCCATAAAAAATAAATAAATGTTAAAATAAATAAATAGAACCCACTAGTAAATATACTAATGTGCTATCATAAAAGATAAATAAATGTTAGTAACAATAAAATAAATGTTAGTGACATAAAACTAAATATTAGTAAAATCAGTATGGAGCTTAGTATAGCCACCATGAGATAAATAAATAAAGCAGTAAGTAAAGAATTACAAATGGAGCTTAATGACGCCACCATAAAATAAATGAATAGGAAGTGGGAAGAATATATAAACATAAATAAATTACTGTAAACAATAAAATATAAATTTATCGTGAATAGTAAAATTACTATTCACTATAAATAGTGAATAAAGTAAAATTACAGAAAGATTAATCTAGACTTCCATGTAGGAGTCAAATGAATAAAATGTAAAAATTACTGAAAAAGGGGTAAATTTACTGTGAATAGTAAATTACTATTTACCGTAGTAAAATAGTAAATAATCTCAAATCTTAACCATGGAACCCGATGTTAAAATAATCGGTAAGAATAGATATTTAATTCCATATAATGGTTAAGATCATCCCAGATAAATAAAATGGAAATATGAAATAGATGGTGAGAAAATCTTACCTTGGTAGAGTCTTCGTGCTGATAACGTGTTATAAAACTGATAAAAATAATAAGAAGAAGAGCAGAGGTTCTAGAGAGATAAAGTAGAGAGAGAGATTCTCATTACATTCAATTAATGAACAGTTACAGAAAACCTCTATTTATAGAAGAAAAATGGGACTTTAGTGTAATTTCTACCTCTGGGTCATTTGGTGTAGTTTTCCCCAAAAACCTAAACTATTCACTCACGAATTTCCTTCCCGTGAGTGATTGTATAATTATGTGCGGGTCCCACCAAATAGTAAACTACTATGCGTGGTACTATGCAAATAGTAAATCACTATGCGTGGGTCCCATATCATCTTTTAATATTTGGAAACCGGGAGTCAATGGACATCCACATAATAAGTATATTCATAACATCACTACATTTGTATATGTATATATATGTTTCCTTTTTTCGATCAGCTGAATTGCTTTATGAAAACAAAACGCCTCACCTTCTTGCATACATATATATTCCTCCTTCTTGATTTGCGTGATTAACTTTCTTTGCAAAACCATTTACTATTGAATATACATGTATGTAGTTTGCTTTGGGTGCTTTGGTTTTTTTGGGTGATTGAAACATATATATGTGCCTTTCATTAATATATATATATATATATATATATATATATATATATATATATGTTTATATCCTTTTTACTTTGCTCAAGGACAATGCCACCAAGGAGTCAAAGAAGAAGAAATTCAAGTGGAACCGAGGCACAAGTGAAACAAGTCACCAGACTATCCTCTTGTGACTTAGTAATCTAGATTTTTGGGTGATTTTCATGATATTGGCTGATTAAGAAAGTAATTTATTCTTAAGGAGAGGCTCTGCCCTAACCATTAAAGGAGGTTATCAAATGACTAAAGTCAAGTTCATGGGGTTAAAAGGAAGATTAAGCTAAGAAGCAAATGAATATGAAGCTAAAATGAAATTTATGGTGGTTGTTCACAATCTGTGATTTTTGTTCAGGGTTGTATACATGTTGATGTGTTGTGATTTTGGTGTTTTTGATGGTGCCAAAGTGTTTAGGACAAAATTTTAAATGGGGACACATAAGGAAAATAATTTTGGAACTCAAAAGTTAAGTTTAATAGAAATAGAAATAACTGCCAGTTTTGGAATTTTCTGGGCAATCGCACTTAACAAATGATTTTGAAATAGTAAAGGAAGTCCAATGGCCTTAAAATAGTTTGACAGTTACTCTGAGATTCAATTTGGGTCCCAGATTGATTCATAGACATAGGTGATATTAGTTGAGATAGGATGGAGAAAAGGTAAGGGCATGGAGGGGGAGGCAGAAGAAATAAGGGATGCCCTATCACATTTTGTATCTTATTTTGTGCTGGATGATTGAATAATTTATTTTAGGGTTAAGGTGCAATTTCGCCAACGAACTATTAGCTCAGGGGCAATTTCGTTAATAAACTCTCTAATGGACCAAAAATACCAAGAAACTTTTAAAAACGTAAAATCTACATAACACTGTTAATTGAGAGGCTAACGCCATTAATTTTTGCCTTCATGCAAAAATTATAGAATAGGACCTAGATATTTATGAAACTATATTTAAGCCTCAAAAAAATTTAAAAGTTTTATTTTAGTCCCTCCACGTACTTTATATGGAGGGATTGAAGGGAAAATTATAAAAAAATTTTGGGGCAGCAAGATAATTTTCTAAAACTTTGGGTGCTTTTCTGTAATTTTTGCGTGGCCATCCCTACCCCTCAAAATGCACCGCTAGTTACAGTCATTTTTTTTTCGGCGTTAGCCTGGCCTATGGCCTATTAAGGAGGCCTGTAATTTTAAAAATTTTGTAAGTAACCTAATAAACCACAGGCCTCACATCAAAACAAGTCTACTTCAAATAGGGTGAAAACATACTGACTTTAAACATGTCGAAAACAGACCTACATCTAATAGCCTGTTTGAAGTAGGTCTATTTTTGGCCTCTTTAAAGTAATTATATTTTTGCCCTATTTGAAGTAGGCTTGTTTTGAGGTGAGGTTTGTGGTTTCTTAGGTTGGTTACAAAATTTTTAAAATTACAGGCCTTCTTAATAGGCCACAGGCCAGGTTAGGCTAAGGTATAAAAAAAAGCCTGTAACCAGGGTTGGATTTTGGGGGTAGGGATGGCCCCACAAAAATTACAGAAAAGAACCTAAAATTTTAGAAAATTTTCTTCTAACCCATAAAATTTTTATAATTTTCACTTTAGTCCCTCCATATAAAGTACGTGGAGGGACTAAAATAAAATTTTTAAATTTTTTGGGGCTTAATATAGTTTCATAAACATTTGGGTACTATTCTGTAATTTTTGCATGAAGGAGAAAATGGATGTTAGGCTCAATTAACGGCGTTGTGCAGATTTTACGTTTTTAAAAATTTGTTGGTATTTTTGGTCCATTAGAGAGTTTATTGGCGAAATTGCTCCTGAGCCAATAGTTCGTAGGTGAAATTGCATCTTAACCCTTTATTTTATTGCCCAGTATTACTTTGGATTATTGTACTTGTAACCCTTTGGGGAATTTATTTTGTGCACTATTTATACTTTTACCGATGTCTAGTGGTTGTCCAAATTGGTCATATACTTTGTTGCGAATCACTTTGATATAAGCTAATAAATAATAATTAGGTAAAGTAAGGTAATAAATGGGAGGTAATCCCTCTATCCGCCACCAGAGAGGGTAAGGCCGGAGGGGGTGTAACAAAGAGACAATAATGTCCTTCCTTTATTTTTTCATAATAACATTTATAAGACAAATAAGCATATTAAAAGATAAATAAAGGCGTTTAGAAGATAAATAAAAGCATTAAGAAAATACCAATGAGTTAACAAGAATATTTTGATCATTCAGAAAAGATATAAGAGAACTTACAAGACAAATAAATGGATTTGTATGAAAAATAAATGGATTCAAAAGAATTGAGAGAGTTAAAAATATTTTGGCCATTCATAAGATAAATAAGAGAATTCATTAGACAAACAAGGGAATTAAAAAAAAAAAAAACAAAGTAATGACATTATTGATTTTTTCATTTATAAAACTTAATTTCATTTTGATCTAAGGGGGATCTAGTGAAATTTTAAAATATTTTAGGAGTTGATTGAAATAAAATTGTTTTCATGGGAACTGAGTGAAATTTTCACATTTTTCATAACACCCACACCCATCTCTTGCTTATAGGAAGAGTTCACATTAGGTGCCAAGTACCTTATGTGTCCCTTAGATGCCCATCCCTCTATTAGAGGGATGAGTATATTTTTATTTTTATTTTTATTTTTTTATATATTGTATTTACTTATATTTAAATTATATGCTGCTTTCTGGAAAAAAATTTTCACCCAGTATCTCAAAATAATTAGTTTTCAATCCTGCAATCAGTAATATTTATCTGTAATAACAATATCATGAAAACTAATTAATTTGAGATACTGGGTGAAATTTTTTTTCTAAAAAACAGCATATAATTTAAATATAAATAAATATAACATATAAAAAAATTTAAAAAAAATGTAAAAAATATGCCCATCCCTCTATTAGAGGGATGGACACCTAAGGGGCACATAAAGTGCTCGACACCTAATTTGAACCCTTATAGGAAGGACTTTCACACTCATACATACCGCTCGATATCTATTCTAGGATAATGGTGCAAGTGATGTCATCAAGCCATTAATGCTTTCGCGCCCTATTTATAATTGAATAATATTTAACTGAGTATGATGGTAGATCGTCTTGGTTTGCTGGTCAAGAACGATATCCTTTGTTTAGTGAGACTCCGTGACCTCGTGGTGATCTCTGCTGGATCCTCCTTCTTTTTATCGCTTTTGGATAAATATTAAAAAATTGAGATATCCTCTGGAACGAAAAGGAAAAGGAAGTGAGAGGCAATCCATAATATTATAAAATATTACATATAAAACATACTAACTCCTATCATTAATATAAAATTTAATTTATAATAAAAGTTGCACTACAAGTTAAGTACATCTTATGTTAAGAATTAATGGTAATATAATTTTAAAAGGAGCTTTTTATGAAGAATGAACATAAAGACTATAATTATTTAGAAATATTAAATATAAAAATTTAAATTAAAAGTACTAAAATACTTATGACAAATTTCTTTGCATTCCTTTCTACATTCTTTTCCTCATTCCATTTTAAAAACTAATATAAAATTCTCAGTTTCATTGCCATGAAAGTTTTTCTCATTTTTCAATACTTGGATATATATCTGTGGAAAAAAATTATGCATTCTTCAATTTGCAAGAATTATAATTTTTTCAAAATCAACAAAAATTTTAATTAAAAATGAAATCATATAATATTAATTAAAGTCAAGCTATTTAATAATTTATCATATATATTAAACTAAGAAATTTCTTACGATTTCTTTTTTTTTTTTTTTAGAAGCACAGGTTCAAAAATTCTTGTAATGTTTATAAAAGAAAAAAATAAACCTATTATATCCTTAAAAACATGAAATAATTTTAGTTTTTATTTTTATAAAAGGAGCTTAATTGATATCAACATTGGTGATATAAATTAGTGAAAAATAAAAATTAATATAAATGGGTTTAACCGTTGTTAGTTAAATAATAATTGAAAAAAAGACATGATGATATCATGATGTGCATTTTTTATTTTAATTTAAGTTATTTTTAAATTATGGATTTAAGAGATAATACATGAGGTTTGATTAGGGGTAATTTAATAATTTTAAATTTATATTATAATGTTTCATCCTTCTAAGTAATTACATTTTTAATAATGCTTTATAATAAATATTATTTTCTCTTTATTTTTTATTTCAATTTCCCCTTAATTTATCCTGACAGCCAGCCAATAACATAAAAAAAATATTACTAAAATCTTCTACCATATCTTCTGGCATTTTCCAAACGACTCTTCTGTCTTTCTTTTGGCCCGCCCCCAAAGAAAAAAACGTGTCCACAATACTTTCTTAGCACTTTAGCCTGGTTGATTGATCGATGAAGAAAATGGCAGCAAAAGGAAGATATGTAACATTTTGTATTATTTTTCATTCATGAGAATAAATAAATGAAAATTATCATAAATAAACTATTCCTTCATTCTATTTCTATTTTTTTTATTTCATTAAATAATGGGTATCAAAGTAGCCGTTAATCCAATAGTGTCTATGTAAGATGGCTGAATATGAAAGAAGTTGAGTTTTCACACTTATACATATATGCATATGTTTGTATCGCAAATAACGAATCTTCATTAAGTTTAAATAAGTTTTGATGATCCAATCAGTTCGAGTAATCAACTTTTTGAAAAATATTTTTTTATACTTAATAGAAAATTTAAAATATCAAGATCAATGAGATGATAAAGATTCACGCAAACAAATTATTTTTTTATCTTGATTGAGTCGAACCCCAACCAGTAAAGCTCTTACTCTATCTAGGAGTATATCTTTCTCTGACAATAAATATTAATCTCTCACGATATATGGAAGACAAAAGAGAGACTGTACTCCTCAAAACCAGATTTGCCCCATCTATAAAGGTTGAGAATTAAACTACCAGTAATTTGTTGCTGCTTACTGAGTAATGGGAATATAAAAAATATTTTATGCCAAAATAATTTATAACAAACAAATGGTGTTCTTGTGTAGCATATTTTGGCATGGTGCGTTAAGGCTGGCCTTTGTGAATTGTATGATTGCCCTTGTTTGTCATTTTTTTTGTTAATCTTGAAAAAACTCTTATGCCCCATTTGGTAATGGATATGAAAATAGAATTGATTTCCATCAGAGTTTGTTTGGTACAAAGAGAAGGTCATGGAATTGGGTTCTATTTGGAAGTCATTTCCATCAAAATTGATGGAAATGGCATACATAAAAAAGCTAATATTTGCAACACTACCAAAAAGAGAGAGAAAGAAGGAATAGTGACATGATTTAGCCACAGAATATAATGATTCTTTTGTGCTATTGAGCACTAGATACCAAGGAAACATAATCTAGTTGCAGACTGACATGCTTACGCAGCTCTGTTGAGAAGTGCTTGAAAGATTGAGTGTTGTCACCTCCTGCTCCATTGGAGTAGAGATCCTAGCTGCTTCTCTACAAATTGCTGAGAATTCTAAGTCTTGGTTTTTGGTGGTGGATTTGTTTGTTTCTTTGTTAAGCTGTCTACATTTTGCTTTTGCTTTTGCTTATGCTTTTTTCTCATCTATACTATCTCAGTCCTTATTTCTCATCATCGTTTTCCGCAATTTTTTCATTTAATATCGATAACAATGGTGAGTAGGAATTTTCTTGTAGAGCTAAAAGATTGAAATTTTGGAACATTAGAATTGGAATCGATCGATACAAAAATACCATTAGCTAGCAATTTATTTTTTCTTATTTTTTTTATATATATTTTTTTTAAACAAAAGCATATGCTAATGGAGAGAAAGATGAGCATCCATGAAGTGACAGTGTAGCACAAGTTGAAGTTAACAAGCCCTTGGTGAGAATTGGGTGATGAAGCTTACAATTTCTATGAAAACAAGAAGAGAATGATTGAGGTGCAGGTTCCTTACCTGATGCAATGTCGTGTGGATATTACAGATTTCAATAGCTAGTGAATAGTGATGAAATGTGCGCGCGCGCGCGTACGTGTGAGGAAACGTTCACACATCGCTGATTTACTCAAAGAAATAAAGGGGGAGGGAAAAGAACAGCGCGCAAAGAGTGATTAAAATTTTGAAGCCGGCTGTAAGAGCCTTTGCCCGGGGCGTGAATCAGGATGTCTGAGGAGTGAGACATAAGGAGTAGGTTTACGAATTGGACTTGGGGATTTTGTAGAAATTTAAATAATATATAACTATTTATTGTTGCCGAAAAATTCTATCAGAATTAAATTAAGCCCTTTAGTTAACTCTATAAGATAATTTTTGATATGGCGAGATTTATCATTATCTATGAAATATTTTATGGTATACACTTTATTTATTTGTTTTAATATTTAAATTTCAAAATATTAATGGGATCTTTGTCTAACAATTAAGCAATTAACTATTATTCCCTCCGGTTCTAATTATAAGACATATTTAACTGATTTTGGAGAGATTAAGGAGGAAAGTTAAATTAGTTAATTTTACTCATTTTCCTAAAATGCCCTTATATAAATTTTCAATGACATTAACATACCTCCCCAACCTAGAATCTCCCTTTTCATGTTTTCTAATTGAAATGATAATCTTACTATATATATATATATATATGTACACACACATATAGATATCTATATATGTGTATGCACACACACACACTCCCCCCCCCCCCCCCAAAAAACACACACACACACCCCCCCATAGACACACACACAAATACAAAGCCCCACATCTCCCCTCCCACACACACAATGTATACACACAAATACACACATACACACAAATATATACATATATGTGTGTGTACACACACATATAGACACACACGTACACACACACACAAATATATATATTAGTAAATTAACATCAATTCATCGGTAGACAAATTAAAATTGAACAATTTAAGAGTTTTATTGATTAGAAAATTCTATGCACCTAAATGCATATATTAACCAAAAACCAAACACATTTGAGAGAATAAAATAAGGGTGTTTTAGGAAAAAATTAACAAAAATTTAAATTTTGTCCTATAGTTAGGACCAAAACCAACTTCCAAATGTTGTCCTATAATTAGAATCGGAGGGAGTATATATCCTGAATAATTATCTATTAAGGTAAATGAATATATTGTCTTCATAAATTTATATTTTTTGAGGGTATTACTGAGGAGGTGAAAGTTATAAGATTTTGGGTTTTTGAGCCTAGTAAATCTAAATAATCATATCTTTATAAAATATTAATTATACTATTTGAAGCATTTGTTAGAATACTAGAAAAATTATATTAGATGTGGAATAGAGATCTTAATAATCATATCCTTATAATATTTTTTAGATGATATGCAATTTTTTCATAAAATTTAAAAATTTAATTTAATTTTTCAAAATTTAACCTTACTTTCAATTTTCTTTGTAATTAATTAAACCCCGACTAGACTGACCGATTCATCTCAAACACTAGCAAATTAGTCGATAAATCGGTCAAGTCTAAGCATTAACCTGTTTATTTTTATTTTTTAATTAAAAAACATGATTTTTTTAAATTTTTTTAAAATTTCATATTAATACCTTGAAATCTTCACTTTCTCACTGATTTGCCCCGAGTAGCTTCACTGTGACTCAAGTGTGATCCACTAACTCTTAACCAAGTATTCCTATGAGTTCAGTAACTGGTTCGGTTTTAATAACTTTGATTCTCTCTCTCTCTCTCCCTCTAGGTTATCATAGCCTAAGTTATACTCAATGGCGAGGGGGGCTAGGGTGGGCCCCAGCCCCCCTAATTTTTTTTAACCTAATTATTTTTTTAAAAGATTAGCACACACAAGCTTCAAATGGAATAGGGGGTGAGTATCTTGAAATAATGATATCATCCCGTAATCAATTTTAATCAATTTGCGGGCTGCATTTTATTCACTTCAAAAGTGTCGTGGCTGTGTGTAAAATAGGAAAAGTTTTACATTTTAATAATAATAATAATAATAATAATAATAATAATGGATAATAATAACAACTTTATTCTTTTTCTTTTAAAAACCTCCAATTCTTATTTATTCATTATTCTTTTATTTCCTAAAATTAATTAACATCTTATATTTTAAGTTGAAATCCCATGAATGATGCATCCAGATTGATATCTTTTAAAATCTTAAAAGATTTCCTTCATTTAGTATTGATGACTTCCTAAATATGTCAAAATATGTCTTAAATTTATTAAAATTTAAAAATCATCATACACCTTGTCTCTTGAGTCTGTGCAAATTCTTAATCACTTATTTTACCTAAAGGTTTTGACTCTTTGAAGCTCGTGTTCATCCATCAATACAAGTAAGCAACCTAGCTGTCTCTCGCATTTTATTATATATTTTTGAGGAGAGTCTTGTCTTCTCAATGATTTGTTTTATGTATTGATTTGAGAAAAATAAAGTTTAGGTTTATTTAGAAAAATTGTGATTTATGATATGAAGTTTGTGGCATGGAATTTGTGAATTAATTTATATTCTTTGTAGGTAATTCTTAAGGGTAAGAGTACTACCATCGATACTTATTTTAAGAGAAAGAATACTGAGTCTTTGCCATCATCTACTGATAATGTTGAATTGTCAAATATTGATATTCTTTCAAAGTCTCCTAAAATTGAAAATAAAGAGGCAGTTAAAGAAGTTGATCTTGCTTCATTGGAAAGAGATCATGCACTACATCCTTCAGTATGGGAATATCCTATAAATCATCAAGATGAAATTCACCGTGCTTATCTAAAACTTGGTCCATTTCAGTACAAGCTTCAAAATTATCCTTTTTCTGGGTCAGAAAAGAATCAACGTCATTTTTGCTCTTATTGGTTTGATTTATATCCATCTTGGTTAGAGTATTCTCCAAGTAAAGATGTTGCATTTTGTTTGCCTTGTTATTTATTTAGTAAACCAGGTGGTAATGGTCGTTCTGGACTTAATACATTTGTTGTTAAGGGATTTAGAAATTGGAAAAAAGGTTAATGATGGAGAAAATTGTGCTTTTTTACGCCATATTGGGAAAAATGTTATCTCAATACATAAAAATGTTGTAAGTTCATGTTGTGATCTTATGAACCAATCTCAACATATTGAGATATTGGTTGATAAACTTACTTCTCAGGAGATTGCAACTAATCGTTTGAGACTACAAGTTTCTGTAGACGTGACAAGATGGCTTGCTCTTCAAGGATGTTCTTTTAGAGGTCATGATGAAAACTTAGATTCACCTAATCGGGGTAATTTTATTGAGATGATAAAGTTTTTAGCTTCCTATAATCAATAAATTGCAGTTGTTGTTTTACAAAAAGCTCCTCAAAATGCATCATAGAGTTCCCCTCAAATTCAAAAAGAGATTCTTCATGTTTTCTCTCAAAAGATAAAGAACACAATACAAGAAGAAATTTCCAATGCCAAGTTTTGTCTTATTGTTGATGAAGCTAGTGATGTATCTAAAAAATAGCATATGGCTATTGTTTTGAGATACATTGATAAAGATGGTTTTATATGGGAAAGGTTTTTTTGGTCTTGTACATGTGGAAGATACAAGTGCTAAGACTTTGAAACAAGGAATATTCAAAACTCTTTGTCACCATAATCTTGATGTTCAAAATATTCGAGGACAAGGTTATGATAGAGCTAGCAATATGCGAGGTAAATGGAATGGATTGCAGGCTTTAATTTGCATTGAGTGCCCATATGCTTATTATGTCCATTGCTTAGCTCATCGCCTTCAACTTGCCTTGGTTGCCTCATCTCATGAGGTAAAACATGTTCATCAATTTTTTTAAAAAATGGAACTTCATAATTAATATTACTACTTCTTCTTGTAAGTATAATGATGAGTTAAGGGTTGCCCAAACCAATGAAATTTCAAGAATGATGGCTATTGATGAACTTGAATCAGGAGCTGGTCTTAATGAAATTGGTACTTTGCATCGAGTTGGAGCTACTCGTTGGAGTTCTCATTATAATTCCATATGCAGTTTGTTTAAACTGTTTCAAGCTACATGTGAAGTTCTTGACAATATTTCTAATGAAGGAAAGACATCTTCACTTCATGGAGATGTAGATGATGCACACTCATCATTGATATCTTTTGATTTTGTCATCATATTGCACCTGATGAAAGAAATTATGGGTATTACTAAAGTCCTTTGTCAAGCTTTACAACGAGAGTCTCAAGATATTTTAAATGCTTTACATCTGGTTTCAACTACAAAAGAGTTACTTCAGAAATTAAGAGATACGGGTTGGGATGCTTTCTTGGTTCATGTTCAAAAATTTTGCATAAAACATGACATTAACATTCCAGATATGAGTGCAAAATATATTGGAAGGAGAGGTCATGTTCAAAATGAACAAGATGATTTTTCTACTGAAAAATTTTATAGGGTAAATATCTTTTGTGCTACAATTGAATATCAATTGTAAGAATTAAATAGTAGGTTCAATGATAATACTGTTGAATTACTTGCTTTGAGCATGGCTTTAGATTCAAGAAACAAGTACAAGTCATTTAATAGTGATGATACTTGCAAACTTGTTGATAAATTTTATTCTAGAGATTTCACATAACAGGAAAAATTGCATTTGAAGATGGAGTTACAATATTTTTAGCTTAACATTCCTAAACATCCAGATTTAATAATTTATTAACAATATCTGAATTATGTTAAGGGCTTGCAAGAACTGGAAAGTTCATCGTTTACTATCTTATTGATAGAGTGATTAGATTTGTATACCCACTCTTTTAGTTTCTACAGCAACTACTGAAAAATCTTTCTTTGCTATGAAGATAATCAATAACAGGTTTCGAAATAGAATGGAAGACTAATTTCTTGATGATTATTTGATTACATACATTGAAAAAGAAATTGTTTTGAGTTTTAGTACGGATTCAATTATTGATGAGTTTAACAACATGAAAACACCTAGAGTAAGAGTAAAGTGAAGTGATATTAATTTTTATAATAGATTTCTTTCAATTTTTTTTAATATATATTAAGTTTGTATTATATTTTAAGTACTTTTATTTATGATGTAATATTTTTTTATTTTCGTCCTCATTAATAAAATTCCTGACTCCGCCACTAGTTATACTAAGTCAAAATATAAAGACTAAATTATAATTGAGTCAAAATTATAGAGACTAAAAGATTGATTTTTCCAAAAATGTTTTATACCCAAAAAAAAATAAAATTATGACAACTCGAATTGCTTTTCTCTTTCTGGGATATGTAGCTTTAACTTATATATAATCATTCATGTTATAAAACTAATAAAATGAATAAGAAGAAGAGAAAAATTCTAGAGAGATAAAGTAGAGAAAAGTTCTCATTTCACTGTACATTGAATAGTTACAGAAGTCCTCTATTTATAGAAGGAAAATGAGACTTAAGTGTAATTTTCATTCTGGGTCATTTGGTGTAATTTTCCCCTAGACCTTAATAATTAAACGCGCAATGCACGCGGAACGCCGAAAGAAGAAGGAGGAAAATATTGGCTGCGGGCCCCACGTAATAGTAAATACTATGCGTGGGTCCCATGTCATCTTGTAATATTTGGAAACCGTGAGTCAATGGACATCCACATAATAAGTATATTCATAACACTCCCCCTTGGATGTCCATTTATGAATGTGTCTCGTTAAAAACTTTAACTAGGAAAAACCCAGTGGGATAAAAACCTAGCTAAAGAAAAGAGTACATCATTCATCGATACACTGTCAAGTGCTGCCTCATTAAAAACCTTTCTAGGAAAACCCAGTGGGATAAAACCTAGATAAGGGAAAAAGAGTACAGCGTGTATCGTCTCCCCCTCTTGATTACATCAGATTTGCTCACCTTGATGATTACATAATTTTCAATGTCTTCTGAGCATAACTCTCTTTCTGTCATCAAGTATACTGTTGTTCACTTGTAGAACAATTACAGAAACATCCAATTTGATTATTCATTGTATACCTGCAAAATCTTTCAAGTAAAATCATAATAATCTTTTCATAAATATACATATGCATATAAATGCACACTCTAATTGCTTCTGGCAATATATGAACTTATCATCATTCTCAAAAATTTTATGCTTCTAGCATCTTGAGTCCTTCAGAGACTTATGCTTCTGGCATATTTAATCCTGCAGGGACATATGTTTCTGGCGCCTTACGTCCTTTAAGGACATGTGCTTTTAGCACACTAATATATTGTGGCTCATGATCCTCATCATCATTTATTACAACATATGCTATCATTTAAATATCATCAACGTCGACATCATTTTTTAGTCCCATCGGATTTCATTTATTGAGATCTCTTTTTATTCACATATATTAGGTACCTGGGTCTCTTCTAGGACCATAATATTCAATTCTGGTAATTACATCTCTTCTGGAGATAACATCTCTTCAGGAGATAGCTCTTTTGGAGCTTTTCTTCATCTCTTCAGGAGATGGCTCTGCTGGAGCTACTAACTTTTCATGATTATCTTCAAATTAACCATCTATATTTTTAGCTCCTTTTCTCTTTCGAGGATTTTTATCTTTAGAACCGATTGGTCTACCACGCTTCAGGCGTGTTTTAGATTCATTCACAATAGGTTTTTCTTGAGGGATATCAATTCAAATAGGAGTATTCGCAGCTGGAACATGTGACTTTGTCACTCTCTTTGGGTCAGTGAATGCTTCTGGCATTCGATTAGCTAAATCCTGCAACTGAATTATCATATTGAACTCTTAGTGTACATTTTCTTGTACGCGGATCAATATGAGCCAATGATAATCCATTCTACTTTATCTCTTTTACCCAATCTGCTTATTTTACTCCCCCTCATCTAATCATGTAGTGTGTATCCATCTGTGTGCATTATATTAGATAAATAATCATTGCACATTTCAAAACTTTTAAGATGGAATTAATCTGGTTCCTGACCAAAAGCCATTTTTACAGGGAAAATTTTGTTGGCTAATATAATAAACACTGTTCTTATAATCTCATATAATTTCTGGATCATTCAATCTGGAAATTGCACGCATAATCTGTTGCAAACTTCTGGTTGCAAACATCACTGCAAACTTATGTGATTTATAATATCACATGTATCCTATATCATTCAATTTGATACATTTCTAGAGATCCATTTCCAGTTATAATTAATAATATTCTCATAATATTCCGGAGGAATTAACACAAATATTCATGGAGAATACAAACACTCAACTTGATCAATATCATTCTCCCCCTCAAGTGTGAGTCCATCAATACATGTAACTTCCATATAATATTTCATAATAATTTCATATATGATATCTATTTCTGCAGATATCAATAAAATTTCACAGATTTCTTAATGCATTATCAATGCACAATTTTGTTACTTCTGGTAACAAAATTTTCATCCAGAATTTGCAATCAAATACATATCAATACAAAATCATCGGGATTATCAAAATCATCGATCTAATAAAAATATTCACGAGCGCAGTACTGTGGAATCACCGATGCATCATGCATCACTGTGAGATCACAAGCGTAACAACTCGGATTGTCGTATGTATATAAAGTCAAAAAGGTTCTAAGCTCGTGCTTTATAAGGAGCAGATCTGCAGAGATTTAACAGGACTGTGCAAATCTGCAGAGATTCAATAGGATTTAATTCAGCTATTAATAGAAGAAGGCAAACGAACATGCCTCACAAACACACAAGCATATGATATTAATTACTAGATACTCACGTATTTCTCTAAATTCTATTGCCATGGCAGGACCTAACAATTTTATCCCAGTTTCTGATACATCTGACACAGCATTACTTGATGCTTTATTGTATGATGATCAGACAAACATGTCATTTTCTTCTTTACTCTTTTCTGAACCTCTAGACATGTTTATTCCGCCTTCTACTATTCATCCTTCTGCTTCAAATGTACCTACTTCTCCTCCTAGAACAAATGTACCTACTTCTCCTCCTAGAACAAATGTTCTTCCTTTATCTACAAGGATTGAAGGTACAACTAAAGCAGGTTCATCAAGGAGGCCAGTTAAAAGGTGTAGAACTATGGCCGAACTGATGGAGTCTACCAATCTAGTTCAGCCAATAGTGACAACAATCAATCAGCCAGCAATCACAAGCCAGCAAGCAATCATCAGCCAGCCATCAACAATCAGCCAGCCAGTAATGACTACCCAGCTAGCAACAACCATCGAACCAACAATAACCAGCCAGCCAGCTACAACTAGTCAACTAGTGACTACCGACCAATTAGCAACTACTAGCCTATTGAATTGTAGTTGTTGTGATGTTTTACGGGAGATTATACATACCAACGGACTTCAGTGTCATAAACTAGAAGTTCACGGAAGGAGAACAGGTATGCTTTCCCACGCTGTTTTATTTGAAAATGTACAGGATAAATCTTACAATACTGACAGGCTTCCAATGTTTGATTTTAGTAATAAAAATTTTGGAGAAATCAAACATTTTCTGACACAATATTGTATAGATTTACAAGCATCAAGATATAACTTGATGCTTGATCCTGTATTAACCTTTTATGAGATCCTTTGTGTTGGTTCGGAATGGACGAAAAATCCAAATGAACCCCGCGGGAGTTCATTTCAAACCAACATCGAAAATCCATTAGATAAAGGAAAACAACCCGCGGCTAATATTCCATATGATATTTCATCCCTTAATCAGGGTGAATTATATAGATTAACAATGGAGCAACGGGAAAGAATAAAGAAAACAACGCACCATGATTTAAGTGATTATTTTCACTTAACCCTCGATGATGCGAGTAAACAATTAAATATGTCTACTCACACCATACAAAAGATCTATCAAAAAGGAGGGTTAACTGAGTGGCCACACAAAAAGCTTAAGAAACTTATGATGCAAATCTCGATATTACGAAGAGCTTTGCCTCATCTGGATCCCATCTCAAGAGAAGCAAAAGAAGAAGACATTAAATATCTTCAGAATGAGATGATTAAGGTTTGTAATGGAGTTGAGCCACTCGCTATTAAATTTTGTTGAAATAATATTGTCTTTTATTTAATCATTTTGTTTATGAATATTCTTCTTTTATATTCACAACAATTATCATAGAAAACACAAAACAATAATAATAATAAATTTGCTTCATTCACTTCTGGGAATGAAGTTGAATAAAATTCATGATCCATAACTCACTAATTTGTTTGATCATGACAAGAAATTAATCTATAATATTTCTTGATTTAATCACAAGTTTGCTACTGCAAGAGCAAATTGGATATATTTATTTACAATCAACCATGATCATACAATCCCTTGTCTCATAATTTAAGGGAGTATTAAATGCCAAATATACAATTTTGAGGCCTTATACAAATGATGACATACAAAATTTATGGATCAAAGCTTGTATCATAACTTGTCTCTTGGCTTCAGGCCAACTTGTCTCATTAGCTTCAGGCTAATTTATCACTTGACTTCTAGCCAATTTATGCCTCCACATGGTCTCAGGCCAATTTATGCCTCATATCTCCATGGCCTTTTAACAATTTATCTTTAGGATAAATAAAATATAAGAATAATAAAATAAATAAATGGAACCCACTAATAGTGTGGTTGCCATAAATAATAAAAGGGAGGGGGATATATATATAAAGCAATAAATAAAATAAAATATAAAAGGGAAGGGGAACCTAAAGCAGTAAATAAATTATAAATAAATGAAAAGGGTAATGTAAAGCAGTAAATAAATAAATGAAGTTTACTATACTAGTGTCACCATCATGAAAAATAAATAAAGCAATAAAGAATTAAAATTAGATAAAAATAAATGGAGCTCACTAATATATAGTGTTGCCACCATAAAAGATAAATAAAATAAATAAATTAAAATAAATAAATAAATGTTAGTAGTAATAAAATTAAATGTTAGTGGCATAAAAGTAAATGTTAGTTACAATAATAAAATCTTAAACAATTAAAATAAAAGATTAATTCTAGACTTCCAATCTGGAGTCAAATTAATAATAATAACATAAAAGTAAATAAGTAAAAGATTAAAAGGAAAAATTAAATCTAGACTTCCAATATGGAGTCAAATTAATGACAATAAAAATAAAGTTTAAAATTAAATTAAAACAATTAAATATCTCTTTAAAACAAAATAAATAAAAAATAAAAATAAAACTTGCTAACCTGATCGTCGGCCAAACTCCTGCTTCTTCTTTTTATTATTATTATTATTATTTTAAGATTATAATATAAAACACAAGGGTCCCACTAAATTTTTTTCAATCTGCACCTTTACGTGAAACTTCTTTTTCATTCTCTCATTTTCATTTCACTTTTTCCTCTCTCTCTCTCCTGTCTCTTCGTTTTTTCATTTTTAAAAAGTCAAGGCAATACCTACTCCATCCATCTTTGTCTCCTGTAAGTGTTGAAACCCGAACTTAGGATAAAGAAGTCGAAGCTAAAGTTTGGCGGAGCGAAGTAGTAAAGTTCGCCGGAAATAATGGAAGACTGGACAAGGACGGTGGTTGCGACTTGCAAAGAAGTGAAGGTCCGATTACATATTTCTTAGCGAGACACTTGAATTTAAGATCAATTCAAGTTCCAGATTTTCAATTGAAAAGAAGTTTGTATGTTTAGTGGCCATGGATGTAGTATTTGGATTGTGGGAGACGAAGAAGGAAAAATTAAGAGAAAATGAGGGGAGCAAAAGATGATTAACAAAGCAGAAGGCTCAGTTGATTAGAGTCTCGTGCTGATAACGTGTTATAAAACTAATAAAATGAATAAGAAGAAGAGAAAAATTCTAGAGAGATAAAGTAGAGAGAAGTTCTCATTTCACTGTACATTGAATAGTTACAGAAGTCCTCTATTTATAGAAGGAAAATGGGATTTAAGTGTAATTTTCATTTTGGGTCATTTGGTGTGATTTTCCCCTAGACCTTAATAATTAAACGCGCAATGCACGCGCAACGCCGAAAGAAGAAGGAGGAAAATATTGGCTGCGGGCCCCACGTAATAATAAATACTATGCATGGTATTATGCGTGGTACTATGCGTGGGTCCCATGTCATCTTATAATATTTAGAAAGACATCCTCGTATATTCATAACAATTCACACTTTGATGAAGACATGCTTCAATTTTTTAATTTCCCGTCTGTCTGAAAGCGCGTGGGGCACAAATCTCGATGAACGGAATAATGATATGCATGCATGTAAACTTTGCAAACTCAGTAACTTTATACAAAGCTATTTATGATCATAATTAATTTAAATTTGCGCACAAGATACACCTCCGGAAAATTATGAGTTCTGATCATATTAGGATGGGACAAAATAAAGGGAGGGATTGTGCCCTTAAATTAAAAGAAGGTCCCACACTAATTAATAATAATCAACGGTGAAAAAACAAGTTGCATGCTAAACGAGTTGTCATTTCTTTTATTTTTCGTAAAACCCTGCAGGGATCATATATAGCTGTTCAATTATCTTGTTCATCGTGGGACTATTAATTAGTGTTCCGCCAACGTTATCAGAATTCAATCTTATCTTCATCGTAATTCCTGACTTTGGACAGACATCTTAATTCCTAACTTTAATGGAGTTTCCATGGCAGAATTGGTTCTCGGATCTGGTAATAATCATTCATCCAACCTATTTCTTCTATTTCATTGTTTCATGATGAACATTATTATCTATATGCTTGTTTAATTAGTTCTCAGGGATCTCATTGTGTTTCTCTCTCTTTTTTTCGTGGTTTGATTTTTCTTTTAAGGATATGGATGAGACTGGATTCTTCAATAATCAATCACAACACAAGACTTACTCATTTGATGATGATGATAATGAGTTTCTTAAAGAGATCTTTCATCAACCCTGTTTCTCTTCTGAGAGTGACAGTACTCACTCTTCCTCTATTCAAAACAACAATTTCACCACCGCCGCCGCATCGTATGGTGGTGGCGGTGGTTTCGCCGCTGGTACTACCCCCATCACCACCATTAGCAGCTTATCTTTGGATATTGACTCCGGAGCCGGCGCTGGCCAGCTGAAACCTAACGGCTCGGGCTCATCAATCCTCTCCATACTTGGAAGCTTCCCGGACAACAAACCTGCAATAGCCACATCGTCTCCCTCGACTTATATTCTCTCTTTTGATAACTCAACAGTTCGACGAGCCACCTCCGGCGAAGGTTACCTGAGACCTGAGTGCGCCGTGAAGAGTGGTAATCGAGAGCAATTGGAGAGTAGTATGGGAGGAGGCACAATGCGCGATTCTCAAAAACGAAACCTAGAAAACCATAATAGTGATGGTCATCAGCCAAAAACTAATAATCAAGTGACTAAGAGGACTAGAAATTCATCTGAGACACTGGATCACATAATGGCTGAGAGAAAAAGGAGACAAGAACTGACTGAGAAGTTTATTGCACTCTCAGCTACAATTCCTGGTTTGAAGAAGGTCAGTTTTAATAAATTCATTTCATTAGGTCCCAGATTTCTTTGAATCTTAATTCTTCAATGCTATATGCTACGGTCCACAATATGTAGGCGTTTCTAGAAGAATAGTTTAGTTTAAGATATAAGTCAACTATAAGATCATCAATGCTCATTTTTCAGTTTTGTCCCTCTAATTAATACCCATTTCCAATTTACCAACTTATTAAATTTTCAAACACATTATTCAATGGGTCAAAGTAGAACTTTTTTCAATTTATGACATATTTAATGAGTCAATTGTCCCTTCTTCTTTCTTATGAACTAGTTAAAGTGCCCTATATTATCAAAGGAATATGCAATTATTATATACAAACTAATCTCTTTAATAATATCTTTTTGGCCTCCTGCTTTGGATTAACTTATTTTAAATAATTTTGTATTGTAAAGAAGTTTCGCCTCCTAAACTACAAAAGTTTTTTTAATTGATTTCCAAACACTTGGGCAATTCAAAACTAACACTTTTACACCAAAACCTGCATTTCAAATGAGAACTAACAAAAGTTGCTTTTTAGGGAAGTGGGTTTTCTTGTTAACCTTGTAGTCAAAACACACACGAATTGTTTCACACACACGCACACACGAGTTGTTGTTTTTTAAATGTTGAGCTGATGATTCATGATGATTTCGATGAATATTAATTTCACAACTAATGATAGATTGACAAGGCTTCTATACTAAGCGAAGCTATAACTCACGTGAAGCAACTTCAAGAGCGTGTGAAAGAGTTAGAGGAACAGAACAAGATGATGAATAGTACTGTGGAGTCATCTTCGTCATACAAGATGAAGATGAAGAAGAAAAGGAAGAAGAAGTCATCATTGTCTTCGTTGAGCAATAATAATAATGATGATGATGATGATGCTAAAACGACCTCTGATATTGATGATGATTACTTCAGAATTAATGAAGCACTTCCTGAAGTTGAAGCAAGAGTTATACACAGGGAAGTTCTCATCAGAATCCACTGCGAGAACCAGAAAGGCATTATTTTTAACTTATTGGCGCAGCTACACAGTCTTCATTTCTCCATAGTCAGTCATAGTGCCTTGCCATTTGGTAACTCCATTCTTGATGTCACCATTATTGCTGAGGTACACATTCAATCCATATATAAACATTTAACTAAAAAAAAAAGAGAGTGGTTTATCGGCTGCAATTTGATGATTTTGTCCTTAAATAGACTATCACTAATTGATTTCCGACATAATTACATCACAAAATTAATTTAGTAATGGAATTCTGTTGCTAATTCATTGTTTTCTGTAGTTACACACACACTCTCTCTCTCTCTCTCTCTCTCTCTCTCTCTCTCTCTTGTCTTAAATGTAAGAGACAAATAGCTAATTGACGTAAATTAAAAAACTTAGTTAAATCACTTATTTGTTAAAAACCAGTGTTAGTTTCCCTTAAGTATCATTTTCAATAATTTGCATTGGATACTGATAAAAAAAACCCCTTAATATGTATAATTAATATCAAAAGTTCAAAAAAAAAATAGTTATAAATTTAGGATAAAAATAAGATTAAGGGAGTACTTAATATCATCTCTGTAACATGTTTGGTTGAGCAAAATTAATTGGAGAAATTTAGATTATGTTCGTTCTTCCTCACACCTAATGAGAACAATTTCAAACCTTTAATCAATAATTATACCATGGAGAAAGGGATATATATATATATATATATATATATATATATATATATATATATATATATATATATATATATATATATATATAAAAGTTCTTGTAAGTAATCTAATCTATTCGGGCCGGTTTTTCCTACTAAGGTTACTAAGCAAAAAGCTTAGTAGGGAGAGTTAAACAAATTTAGACCATTCTAATATAATTTTAGATGATCCAGATTTGAGTTGTTATTTTTTTAACAAAAAATCTTTTTTTAAAAAAATAATAGTTAAAAGATTATTTTTAATATATATTTTATACCTAATATTTTTTTTTCTCAAATAAATGCAGGCATTTAAAAACTTAGATGTTGACCGTTCAAATCAAACCTGAGGCTTAAGTGTGCTTAGCTCTCCCTACTAACTACTAGGCTTTCTGCTTAGTGCAGAAACAGTTCCTGATCTAATGATACGAAAGAAAGAAGCATTAATTTTAAAAAATATTAAAGTTCTTTTCAAAAACAAAAGTTATTCCTCGGGATTCTCGTAGCTATCAATAACTTATGTTCACTAAAACTACAAATCAAATAAATTACTATGATTTCGAACAATATTTAACCAAAAAAATTAAACTACTTTCCTACATCTTTAATTATAAAAAAACAAATGTTTACATTTGTACTCTCTCTCGTTTTTAATATAAGGCAACAACTAACAATTATTCTTAATCATTTTCATAAGGCACTTGTAAGTTTTTAAGAAGCATTTAATTTATTTTTCCATGTAATTTAATATTAGAAATCATATGAATTTTATGACAACTTCATTGTTTTTAACTAGTTTTATTTGTTTGTGTCAGTTAGTAGTTGGTGCCTTGTAATAAAGACTAGAAAAAATATTTGGTTTTCGATAGACTTCCTGTCTACATATCATTTTTGTTCAACAAGAAAAACTCAACTCTACCCCCTCCTCGAGTTATTTCAAAATCAGCCATATATACAATTCAAAATTCTCTATCAAATCATCATTAGTTTATTCAAGAACATAATGTAGGATAATAATTAATTATGTCCCTGCAATATAATTAATGTCATATGATGGTCTAATTCGTTGTGATGGTATATCTCTGTGTACGTATAGGTTGGTGAGGAACACAAGATGCCACTGAAGGAACTTGTGAAAAAGCTGAGAATGACTCTCTTGAAGAAGTGAGTTGACCGAGAGGCGATAACCAAGAATGATCCATGCTAGAGTATCAAACTATCAACTACGTACCAGCCCCAAGTGATGATTGAATGGTCTCATGTTTAGTTTCAATATCATGTTTTTAAGAATGATTAAACTTTAAATAATATTAACATAAGTTATCATTGATGTTGCTTATCATCACAACAACAATAATAAAAAAAACAATAAGAGATTTAATTTTGTACGCATTTTGAACCCATGGCTGGCCATATGTTATAATCATGTATTGTGTGTATGTATATAATAACCCCTGATATTTCAAAGTTTAAATTTAACCTTCTAACCTTTTATTTTTTTTTTCTATTATTAACACTCTGCTATTGACTGATCGTTATCTTTTTTAATGAAAATTGTGACGTTGGATTAACAGATGATATACATATGTAAATTACTAATTTTATAAAACCCTTGAACATTAACTAGTTAACCTGTGAATTTTCATCAGTTACAAATAACCTTGGGACATTTCAAAATTTAAATTTAACTCATTTAAAATTTTAATTTATAATATTAAATCCATTATCGTTATTTTTATCATTTTAATAAATTTATTAAAATTTTTAATATGATTTTTCAATTAAAATAGTTTCTTTTGTATGTCAAAAACTAGAAGAATAATACTTAAAAATATAAAAATAAAGATTTTCATCATTTGTATAACTTTTTCTTATTTTCTTACAATAATTGAACATTGATAGTATAAAAATATCATCATTTGTGTTAAATATATTCTTGAGATAACTGAGTATTAATAGTTTAAATAATACATTCATGTTAAATATATTTTCTCTCTTTAATTCTTTATTAGTTTGGCACTTTTTTCTTAAATTAGAGGTTCAACTTTTATTTTTATCTATATTTTTTTTGAATATTATTCTTCTAGTTTTTTCCATGTGCTAAAAAGCTATTTTAATTGAAAAATTATGGTAAGAATCTTAATAAATTTATTAAAATGATAAAAGTAAGGATATGATTTTAGTATTATAGATCAAAATTTTAGAGGAGTTACAATGAAATTTTAAAATGTTAGGGGATATTTGTAAATGATCAAAATTAAGAAGGGTATTCTATAATTGGTCAAAGTTCAAGCAAGTTTTATGAAATTTGTAATTTACATAGGACGTCACATGTTATATGTTAATTTGACGTTGCCAATTTTTATTAAAAAGATAACCATTGGCAAATTGTAGGAGGATAATAATAAAAAAAAATAAAATAAAAGGTCAGGGGTGTTAAATGTAAATGATACAAAGTTCATGGATGATTTTGTATAATTTATCCATACACACATATATGTTTGACTACAATTATGTATTGCCTTGACTTTATGTGTTTGATTAAAGGGGGTTTTTGTGTGTGTGTGTCTCTCTATATAAAATATAGGTCTAGCGTGTTAGAGTTATTGCATCAATTGTCAATCAATCGCATCTAAGATTTGTCACTTACAACAAAACAGCTTAACCTATTTTAATGAACTCCTTAGTCACTTATATATAGTTAGAGTAAAATACATCAACCTCTTTTTTGTGTACTCTAAATTATAGAAACCTCTCATTTATTTTGAAAATCTATAAGGATCTCTCTTAAAATCAAAACATATGTAGCATAGACCTCATTTCTAATTTTGATATTCAATTTCAGTCTATCCAACCATTAGTTGATTGTTATATCATAGCATTGACCTATCATTTTGACCAAAATACCCCTCCTGATCATAAATAATACTTAATAATAATTTAATTACACATCTTTATCCAAAATTTAAAAAATATTTTTGTGTATTTTAAAATTTTCACATATAAACTACTTAAATTTATTTTAAATTTAGTAAAAATATTAAATAGATCATTTATAAATATTAATATTAAAAGGTAAATTAGGGATTTGACACAATGAGGGGTAAATTAGTAAACAATATTTATTCAAATGAAATTTTTTTATACAAAAAATTTAAGATTCTTTTTAGAATATTCTTTAATGGTGTTAATGATTTGAACTAAAGTATATATTTTCAAAATAGATGAGATGTTTGTATAATTAAGGTAAAATAAAAGGGTGGTAGAAAATATTTTATCATATATTTATGATTAATATTCTAATTAATATATTTATTGATATGGGACTTCATACATCAAATATGATTGCTATGTATTGTCCAGATCACTTAAGTGAACATATGGTATAAAAGCAATTAATGCATGGTCCCTCTATACATGTGTACAAAAGCGTAAAGTAGCATCCAAAACTTTAATATTATTTTTCAATTGAGGTCGGCGCCTTAATCTTATCTATGGTACATCCAATACCTTAATGTTACATTTTTGGTGTTCCTATTTATCCTGCACCATCACCCTAAACCATAAATAAGATTATGGTGTTTGAGGTAATTAGAAAATACAATTAGGGTGCTAATGCACCATAAGAAAATTAGGGTGATAAATGTTACTGGGAAATAATATCAAAGTGCTAGATGTTACTTTACCATATATGAAATAGTATTGGCATTAAATGAGGTGGATTTTTCGAATTATATACTGAAATGCAAACCACCTCTCCTAACTTTAGCTTTGTCCGCATATAACCTCCTTCATCATTAAAAATCTAAAAGTTACACCCTCAACTTTAATAGTTTGACATTTAACTCCCTACCATTAAGATTGATGGTTATATCTAACAGAATGGACGTCACATTAGATTATTCAAAGTAGGGTATTCTTGTGATTTTAGCTGTAAAAATCACATGTCAACTGTGAAATAATCTTAAATAATCTGATGTGACATCAATTCCGCTAGATTTAATGGTCATTTTATCGGTAGGGGGTTAAATGTCAAACTTTGAAAGTTGAGGGTGTCATTTTTAAACTTTTAAAGGTAGGCATGTTTAGTTGTAAAACTGATTCAACTTTAATTTGAATAATATTATTATCATTTGATGTTGTTTGTCATCATCACAACAATAGTATTGTGTTCAGATTGAACCTATGGCTGGCCAAAGTGGCCATATGTTAACATGGATTGTAATTTATGATATGTTATTTTTAGTTTTTAATATAATAGTTAGTTGGTGATTGAATTTGTTTTTAAATACCCCCTTCGATCCTAATTATAGGATAACATTTGGGAGTTGGTTTTAATTCTAATTATAGGACAAAATTTATATTTTTGTCAATTTTTTTCCTAAAACACCCCTATTTTATTCTTTCAAATGCGTTTGATTTTTAGTAAGTATATGCATTTAAGTGCATAGAATTTTCTAATCAATAAAACTCTTAAATTGTTGGATTTTAATTTGCTTATCGATGAGTTGACGTTAATTTACCAATATGTGTGTGTGTACATATTTATATAAACACACACATATAGACATACACATGCATTATATATATGTGTGTGTGTACATACTCTCTCTCTCTCTCACACACATATATATTATATTTGTGTGTGTATGTGTGTATTTATGTATTTATGTGTGTGGATGTGTATACATGTGTGTGTGTGTGGGGGGGGGGATGTGGGGGTTTGTATTTGTGTGTGTCTGTGGGGTGTGTGTGTGTGTTTTTTTGGGGGGGGGGGGTGTAGATATGTGTGTGTGTGCGCGCGCGCGCACACACACATATGTATATATAATAAGATCATTATTTCAATTAAAAAGCATGGAAAGGAAGATTATAGGCCGGGAAGGTATGTTAATGTCATTGAAAATCTATATAAGGGCATTTTAGGAAAATGAGTATAATTAACTAATTTAACTCCCCTCCTTAATCTCTTCAAAATCGGTTAAATATGTCTTATAATTAAGACCGGAAGGAGTATGAGATTTCAATTTACTTTGTCTTCTAAATTTATATTTTTTCCTATTGATTTTATTAAGAGGGATCCCACTAAGGTAGTTCTAATGTACATGTGATTAAAGAGTACATTTCAGGAAACCAACACATTTGTTACAAAATAACTAACTTAACTAATTTTCTATCTATCTATCTGAGTGTGTGTGTGTTTGACCACAATATTAATGCATTATTTAAACTAACTGTGTTTGATTACAGTGTGTGTTTGTATTGGTCTAGTATGTTAGAGCTTTTCCATCAATTAGTAATCAATATCACGTAAGACTCTGTCACTTACACCAGAATGGCTTAAGCTATTTTAGATGGACTCACCACTCTATTTTATATAATATGGTTGGGCTTCATCATTGACGATAAAGGTATCTTGAAGAGCGATAGTATAAGAGAGGTTGATCATTTACGTACTTTTATGCTCTCTAATCTATGAGAGTTGCTTTTCGGTCGTTTATATATAAAGTGAAGCAATCATTTGCTTGTAACCAACTGATTTTACATTATTGTTAAAGTAAATATATGGGCAAAGAAGCATCCAACGCTTTATTTCTCATAAGTAGCATATATGACCCTAATTTTATTTAGGGTAAAGGACATTTTGGTTTCAAAAGTTTTCACGAAAGAACTATGGACACCTAGAAGTTTTCAGGGGTAGGCAATAAAGCCCTTTAACCCTTTTATTTATGGCATATTTAACAACTTGATGTTATTTTTGTGGTGCATCCATCATCCCCTAGTGCCTAATGATATTTCTCAGTTACATTCATCACTCTAATCTTATTTATGGTTTAGGGTGTTGGATGTACTATAAATAATATTAGAATGTTGGAAGCACAAAAAAAATAACACTACCTCTGGTCCTCAATTGAAAAACTAGTTGGTTGATTTTGTTAGATTAAGGAAGTTAGTTATATTAGTTATTTGTAACAAATATACATTGGGTTTTCTAAAATTTCATATTTCATCATGATTTCCCTTGGATAAAAACTCCTTAATGTGTGTATTCAATAGGGATACTTCAAGAAAAGATTATAAATTTTGGAGACAAAGTGGGTTGGGGTATTATATTTATGACGAGATCCAGCAATCCCCCAAAAGCTTTTATATTAAGGATTTGTGGTAGTATTAGGATGCTATATGCATCATAAATTACATAAGGGTCTTGATGCTACTTTTGTCAGTAAATTATATTCTCAGGTTTGTCAAATTTATAATAGTATGCCATTGGCCATTTTTAAAAGCTTGTTTTCTTCAACCTGCATTGATGAAATCATGGCTTCCACCTTCAGAGTGGCATGGCATTGGGTTGGATTGTTAATAGTTGTGGTTGCTTCCATCTTCACTAACGATTAACGACGAGATCTGTGATTTGTTTTGGTTCTTTGTTATTGTGTCATTCCGTTTCCAATGATTTTTCTTTTTTGGTAAATAGATTTCCAGATTTGGCTTGATGTCTATTTCAACGATGAGGGTGGAAGCTCCCGTGGGGGGAGAATCCCCCCCCCACCTTTTTTTTTTTTTTTTTTTTTTTTTTTTTTCTGTTTTAGGGGTATATAGGTCATTTCATATGTTAAATACATTTTAAAATAAAAAATTATACATGTTTTCCATAGTCATACCATATATGTTTTAAAACCCCATTGCCAAGTCAGTAAAAACCATATGTTGTTGGTTTTTGGTGTTGGATTTGTTTGTTTTTTTTAAAGTTTCGCAAGCTTTCTCCAAGTTGAAAAAAATCATATACGAGTTCCTTTCTTTGTCCGATACTTCTTTATTAGGCCCCTCAACAAATAAATCGTGTGTCCAGAGATGCACTTTAGATTGCTTTAGAAAAGAAGGGTGCGTGTTGCATATATATTAAGGTCATACAAGATATGTATAAGGGGGTAACAACTAGTGTGAGAACATTTGGAGGTGAGATAACTTTGAGCCCTTATTTGTTTAACTTGATCATAGATGTTCTAATTGAGCTTGTACTTGACGAGATCCCCAAGTACACACTTTTTGCTGATTACGTTTTTTTTTGTGGCCCAGTCAAGAGAAGAAATTAATTTTGAACTTGAGTTATGGAGAAGAACCTTGGAGTCAAAGGGTTCCTGGCTGAGTAGGAGTAAACCAGACTATATGCATTGCACTTTTGATAAGAGGAGAGTAAGAAGTGAGTTGGAGGTCAAATTGGGAGATCATGTCATTCCACAAGTGACAAAGTTCAGATATTTGGGATCAATTTTACAAGAAGATGGTGAAAATGATGGAGATATTGATTATAGAATTCAAGTCGAGTGGTTTAAATAGAGAAAAGTTACCAGAGTTATTAATAATTAAAAAGGTACTTGATAAAGTAAAAGGAAAATTGTATTGTATTACTGTTTGACTAGCAATGATTTATGGTAGTGAATATTGGGCTTCAAAGTGGCAATACGAGGACAGAGTTGGGGTGGTTGAGATGATGATATTGAGATGAATGTGTGGTTATATAAGGAAACATAAGATTTGTAATAAACTTATATGAGGAAGGGTTGGAGTGGCACCTATTGAAGAAAAAATGGTAGAAAATCGTTTGAGGTGGTTTGAACATGTACAAAGAAGGCCTTTGGATGTGCCAATGAAAAGCGTATATCAAGTTGTTTGGAGCCTAATTAAAAGGGGTAGAGGAAGATTGAAGAGAACATTCAATAAGGTTATTTGAGCGAGACATCTTAATTAACAATTAGTCTTGAGATTTGGTGTTTGATCGAGCACGATGACATTGTTTGAACCATGTAGCTGACTTCACTTAGTGAAATTAAGGCTTTGTTGTTGTTTTCTAGATTTTGCTTTTGTTTTTTGTTTTTTTGTTTTTTCTGGCTTTGCTACTGATGAGCTATTAATGCTTGCAATTAGAACCAATGTTTTCATAATTGAGTTGGATATTTTAATTAGAGAGGATAGCTGGTCATGGTTTCAATGGTTGAATAGGTGGTCAGGCCAATAACATAAAATTAAATAAAAAAATAATGTATATGTGAAGTCCCACATTGGCTTAGAAGGGGAACGAAAGACAATAAGGGTTTGATATTTCCCCTCCTGACATGTTTTAAAACCGTGAGCGTTGATGAGGGCTCCAACAACCTTTGGTTCACAGGGGTGGAATGGGACTCTCAACCCCTTTTAAACAAGATGGTAAGATTGTGAAGTTATGTGTATAATATTATTAAGAGATGTATCAACAATGGCTTAGGGAAAAAAATCAATAAAGTGATGAGATTTGTCCTTTAGCTTGAAAAAGAAGAAATAATGTGATAAAATTATTTTCCATTCACACTCGATGATAGGGGCAAAATATGGAGCCTAAGACTTCGCAAGTGCATGGGCCGTATCAAGGAATAAAGTGTGAGTGAGATGTTATTCTCATGAGGACTTTGTACCAATAATGCAGTTGAGTAATGACTTTACACTTTTGCTTAAGTTGAGTCAACATAGTTTGAATCATATATAGGAATAAAGGCTAACTAAGAACAAGAGAATTAAATATAACTAAGGCTAAGGATAAAGTTTATTCTTAATCTTAAGCGATGACTTGGATTATTATAGTTTGGATTATTATAGTTTTGATTACTTCTTAGAGTCTAATTTCCTACCTTAATTGGATTTAAATTTATATAAGCTAGTCTTGGACTCTCAATTACCTAAGAATGTCTTTTGATACAGTAAAAGACATTCTAATTATATTAATCCCTATATCCTTAACCAGTTAATACTTAATTGGATTAATTTAAGTGTAAGCCTAATAAGACTGTTGGTCGGTAGGTATATGTCTATCCTATAAACAAATTAAGTTTGAAAAGTGAATCCTCCACAATTTAATTGAAGACATAGTCTAAATTCTCTATACCTAGGCTCCTTTAGAACACCAAAATATTCTCAATCAGATTTCTCTTGTTTTATGATAATCAAGCACACAATTAAATATCAACAAATATAATATTAAAGCAATTAAAAGAAGAAATTGTAATCCACTAATCCGCAGTCAAACTAAATAATCCAAAACGAATGTTTAGTTACATATATTGATCATTTCCATGAACAAAATAATAGCTAACCAAAGGCAAAAGAAAGAAGAGAAAGGAAATGAGAAACAAAAACTCAATACTGAATTTTCAGCGGCGACGATAGAACACACCGGCAACAAAAGTAAACGTTCAAAATGAAAATTCATTGATTTTGATAATCTCTATTCAATCACTACAAAAAAAAGCAAGACTTTTAGTAGTGACAAAAGTCAAAGCTAAAAGTATAAATTTCGCCGCTGAAGGGTTTTTAGTTGCAACATATTGTTGCTGCCCATATGACTGTTGCTGATACTTTGCTGAAAGTAGAGATTAGCGACGATATTTTGTCACTACTAAAAGTACATTGAAAGGTGCTAAAATGAATGTCGCCGCTAAAAATAGAGTATCAATGTCGTCGAAAAAACATGTGACAACATAATTTCACGGCCAATATATGAGAGTTGTTGTTGGCACATACTTTTGGTGGTGACATATGAGAGTTGCCACTGAAAACTCTAACTTTCAGCAGTGACAAGAAATTGTTGCTGTTGAAATTCATACCTTTAGCGGTGACAACATAATGTTACCCCCGATTGTCACACTTTTAGTAGTGACAAAATATGTCGCCGTTAAAAGCCAATACTTTCAACAATGGAGCTATTGTCGCCGCTAAAAGTTAGACTTTCAGTGGCGACATTAAAAGTCGACGCCAAATGTTCGCCGCTAAAAGTCTTTTTTTTTTTGTAGTGAATTCAATTACACACACATATTCTTTTATGCTCTAGCATTACTTGCTTCTTGCTTTTCTATATTTTCTTCTCTTTTAGCTAACATGAAATCTCCTGGATGTAACACTCCAAATTCCATGCTTGAAAATCGTGTCGGTTGACACTTAGTTTTAGGAAAATCAACAGAGTTTGAGGTGCTACAGCTTAGAGTAATGCAGAATGAAAAGCATGCGCTAATATTTGGACAATGAGTATCTGATATAAAATGCCCAGACATATGCTGATGCCCTGACATAAGCTGGTATTTTAAAAATATCCCGAAGGAATATTCATGTGATACAATATGCAGAGACTTAAATACATCTCTCTGATAAACCAATTCTTTAACTAGACCTATAGTTTAGAACCCAACGTAGTTAATCAAACATATTGGCCAGAATGGGAGTCTCCCCGTCTTTCACGGCGACTTATGACAACCCACCGACAAACTCTTTCTTAATTTAAGCACCAATTAGTTTGAAATAACTTTGTCAGATTCATGCCAGAAACTAGGCCCTAGTATTCTTCTTCTTCTTCTCCAGGCTCTCGTCTTCGACCGGTGCCTCTTCACAGCTCCGTCCACCGATACCTTCTTTACCCCAGTTCCTTTCTTGAATCTTAGACAGATCTGAGGTCCAACACCCATTGGACCTCAGGTAATAGTTAACCTCATATGCAAAGTATGATCAATATATATGATAGATATTCATAACATTTCATCATTAACAATACATAGCACACAGCAGATGTAAAGTTACCACAACACGACAATACATAGCACACAACACATGTAAAGTCTATCCCGGTCTGCACTAACCAGTGCCACGACGGCCCATCGTGTTCTCAGCGTTAGGAAAACTCAACGGTGTTATCAAGACTATAACCCATGTATAGTTGAATGTATACATAGTGACTTAAGACAGAGTCTTAATCACGATGCATGACCCAAGACCTTGTCTTGTCCCGCACTCAACATGAATTAACCAATCATATATAATCACACAAGACACATCAGAGTTAAAGTTACCCGTAAGCGAACGTACCTTTCATCGGGTAATTGTCAAACGTCTGACCTTTGAATTCGGCCCTGGACTCCCTGGATATCCTAACATATCATCATATCACTTAGAATAATATCCTAAGAGATACTTCCACCTCTATTTACCCATCTACCCTTGGTGGATTTGTTATTTACAACTTTGCCCTTACATTTATTTAAAAACGCAGTGTAGTATTTTCTGGGCAGATTTTTCGGTAACTTTGAAAAATCATAACTAATTCTACAAAAATCGAAATGAGGATCTGTAAAATTCCCCGGAACCCTTAGGATGTCTATTTTTGAGGAAAAATATTAATTTTCACCCAGAATTAGTGAGTCATTCCCAGTTTTTACGTTTCTCAACGTTGCCTAGATTTTATTCCAGTAAAAATGGCTTAACTTCAAAAATTCATATCTCCTTGACCAGAGTTCAAAACGTCACATATTTTATATATTTGGAAATCCCTACATGTATACTTTATTTCTAGAAAATTTCATGATTTTATAACTTCATTTGCTTCATAAAATCATAGCATCTTTTTCGCTGCCTGCAAAGATTTAAGAACCGAAAATTCTGCAATTTTCACAAACTTAAACCAAGGACTTCCAAACATTATTTCCTACTATGTTTTTACCTCTTTAGGCATTTTCAATGCAATGAGGCCTAAAAACAAGTATAGGAATTTATTCTCTAATTTTCTAGATTAAACTAACATTTATACTACGAACTTATAAAAACTAAAAACTAGAAATTTAAGAACTAGAACTTAACTCTTGAAGACTCTCCTTCTTGCTTCAAGATTCCTCCTCACTCTCCTACTTAGAAATCACCTTCTTGAAGTGTGATTTGGTGTGAAGAAAAATGAAGCATGAAGCCTCCTATTTATAGCCAATCCTTGGTTAACTTCCTAACAACTTTCATTCTATTTTAACCCTTAGATTAAACTTAGTTAAGAAGTTAAATTTTTAGCCTTACACCTACACCTCTTGGCTGGACGTTTTTTTTCTTCCTTGGCAAGTTGATGAGGTCATTTTGATGACACAATTGAGTGCTTAGGTGTCCCTAAGCTCCACATGTCTATACCTAATTGGTTTACCAACTAATCAAGAGCTTTTGCATGTGTTTTATTATGTAATCTTATCCAAATCTTACCCCTATATGTGCTGGACGTTTTTATGACCTTTGGGGCAGATTTAATAAGCTATAATCAACCCTCTAATTAAGTGTTTAAAGCTTCTTAAATATAGTTGTCATTGGTTAATTTAATTAATTGAAGGCTTAAGCTTAGTTAGATGAAAATATATTAAAAACACTTGGCTCACAAAGCTCCACCATGTACTAGTTGCCATTGTTGACTTTTGCGGCACAATTAATTAGCTTAATCATATGCTTAATCCCCTTCTTTATTGCTAATATGATCAATGCTAATTGGTTTGCTAATTGACTCAAGTTATTAAAGCATTATTAGCAATTTAATCTTCATCAATTAATCTCTTCAAATTTTCCTAAAATACCAACCCCTTTTCTTGATAATTTAATTATCTCAAATCATGTTGCAATTAATCTTTAATTAATCCCTTTAATCAAATTGAAAATACTTACACAAGTTAATTCACATTTGGTTAGGCATTTTTCTTTTAATAGGCTTATGCAATTTTAGCATAAATTGCCTTAATCATTATGCATTTAATTTTCTTAATTATCCATTTAATTTTTGTTGTCATCTACCTCTTGTCTTTAGGCTAAAATATAGCCCTAAATAATGTCTCATAATTAACCTTTTGGTTAATTATTCCAAAGTGAAATTTGGATAAGAATATAATCAATAGATTATAATTCTTTGAGACCACATATTCACCTTTGTATTTTACTAATTAATTTACCAAAATACAATATTACATGTATTATGAAAATTAGGGTATTACACTGGAAACTAAGATAGTATATGAGTAGATTTAATAGTAAAATTCATTTTTAGCTTGTAATTATTTATAGGATAAAAAAATACATAAAAGATAATTAAATAAATATATAATATCACTACTAGAAAATTGACATTTTGCGACGGAATAATTTCCATCACAAATTTTTGAATTTTTGCGAAGGAAATATAAAACCGTGGCAAAAAACCAGAAATTTGCGACGGAAAAAAATTTCCGTCGAAAAAAAATAAAAATAAAATAAAATAAAAACATTTTTTTAAAAAAATAGCGACGGAAACTGATTTCCGTCGCTGGCCTCGGTGGGGGGGGGGGTGGGCAGCGATGGAATCAGTTTCCGTCGCAAGTTGGTGGACATTTTGTTCGCCAACTTCCCTTCCCCCTCCCCATTTGAGCTCCCCAGTTTCAGTTCGCCCCCCTCCCCCACAAGCCCCGACCCCCACCCTCCCTTCCGGCGAACGGCGCGCACCCACGGTGCCATCCCCTCCCCGGCGCCCAGCCCCATCCTGAGCCCCCCTCCCCCGTGCGAACCAGCCCCAATCCCGACCCCCAGGCGACCCAGCCCTACCCAATCCCCCCCTAAGCCCCCAATTCTGGCAACCCTACCCCCCCACAAGCTCCCCCACCGTGGACTTCCCCCAACGGCTCTGCTCCTCCTCCTCATCGGCCTTTTTCTTCTCCTTTCTTTGACATTTTCCGGTGACTTTTTCCGGTAAGCTTCATCTTTTTCCTCTTTTCATTGTGTTCTTGAAATTCATTATATGGAAAATAAGAGGTTATCGTTTATATAAATTTAATTGTAATACTCTTATTTTATATTTAAAAAATCTTAAGTTTCTCTTGTAATTTCTAGAATTGATCTGTCTCCTAGAAATAATTATAGTAGACATGAATTGATGAAAACTGATATTTAGATATAAGAAAATTAATTAGGAGGTTTACTATTTGAGATTTGAAAGTAGAAAATATAAGTGAAAGATCTAACTCTACATTTAATTTTATAGTAATAAATATAAGCAAAAAGTTAATAATATTGATTCATAATTTGCTTATTTATTTAGATTATGGTTATTGTTTGGATAAAATTCCATGATTTTTTCAGTTATTGGGTTTTATTAATGTTTATTAATGAGATTGATGAATTGTTTTAATCTTTTATTGAATTGTTTTTTTATGGTTAAATTTTTGTAATGAAAAAATTATTTAACAAAATTATGATATGCTATTGGTTGATTATGATACATAAATCTATAAATAAGAAGATGTTGAAATGTGAAGAGTATAATGTTGATAAAAGATGTTTAAGATTAAGACAATGAAATTAATAATTGATGTAAAGTAGAAGCAGGAATGAGTGCCCTTAAAAAGTAAACAAATTTGTATGTTAAAAATTAGTAGAATTAGCTAGTTGATATAGAATATGTATTTATATAGAATATATATTCTATTAATTATAATTTTTTATTTTATTTCATAATTTCATATATATATGAATGTCATATTTTAGATTTTTTTTCTTTTTTCTTTATCAGTGAGAACATCCTCAACATGTTATAGTTATACTTGGATAATTTGTGAATTTTTTAACATTTATTATTTAAATCTACAAAGTAATTTTTATTCTTTTAGATTAAACTTTGTTTAATTTAAATCAATTGACTTAAATTAGTTAAACTTTTTATATTTAGCTTGAATTGATTGTAAATAGCATTACTTCGATATTACATTATTTATAACCAAATGCTTTAATTTAATGGCAATTGGTTGACATGAGTGGCCAGTTATATTGGCCACTTATTAATATTTGCTTCATGTTGTTTTGTCGACTGGGATATCTCCCCACTCTGTATATTTGCGTAGGGTTAAGTTGTAGAAGTATGGATGGTCATCGTGATAGGAGTTGGATGTCCAATCGTCTAACTCAGAAAAGAGAAATAACTTGAGCATTCCTGGACGGTTTGGAAGAGTTCATGCAATTTGCTTTAGCGCACTCACCTAATTCAAGTAGACACATCGCATGTCCTTGTGCCATATGCAGGTGTTTAAAATTTCAAGAGTATAACACCGTCAAAATCCATTTATGTAAAAAGGGATTTATGGACGATTATGAATGCTGGGTATACCATGGCGAAGTCCGACAGACACCGAGTGGATATTACGGGAGCAGTAGTCATCGAGGCAACCTTAATCAATACGAACAGTTGGTGATGGATGCCGCGGGACCGTCGATTGGTCAATATTTTGATCCTTTTACTCATGCTGAATCATCACACATGCAAGAGGAGACCGATACGTATAATCAACCATGTTATATGGGAGAGGATCCTAATCCAGAAGCCGAAAGGTTCTACAAGATGCTTCAAGATGCACAACGATCGTTATGGGAAGGTTGCGAACACATTGAAAGTAGTGAGCACTCATTGCTGTCGGCTACCTTAGCAACACTAAGTTTGAAGACTAATCACCATATGAGTGAGAGGAATTATAATGAAATGTTGCAGATTATGAGCAAGATTGCTCCGAAAGATAATAATTTGCTGAAGGATTTCTACCAAGCAAAAAGAAATGTTAAAGAGCTTGGGCTTAGTTGTGAAAAAATCCATTGTTGCCCCAATGGATGATTGTTGTACTACAAAGATGATGCGGAGCTGACTAAATGCAAATTCTGTGAACATAACAGATACAAACCTGTGACTAAAGAGAGGAAAACAGATTGTCAACCATTCAGCAAGATGTGGTACTTTCCCCTCGTGCCCAGGCTTTAGAGATTGTATTCTTCAGAGCAAACAGCCGCTCACATGAGATGGCACCGGGAGCATCGCATGGACGAAAAATTTGTGACGCATCCATCCAATGCCAAAGCCTGGCTTAAATTTGACGAGGTGAATCCTTTCTTTGCTTCGGATCCCCGTAATGTCCGTCTTGGATTATGTTCGGATGGGTTTGCTCCTTTCAACCAGACGGGCAGGAGGTATTCATGTTGGCCAGTGATTGTGACTCCGTACAACCTTCCACCTTCTATGTGTATGAGAAGAGAGTTCTTATTTCTCAACGTGTTAATCCCCGGGCCATCCAACCCAAAAAAGAATATAGATGTGTACCTCAGGCATTTAATAGATGAGTTGAAGATGTTATGGAGTGACGGGGTTCTCACGTACGACGTATCATTGAGCCAGAATTTTATCATGCGGGCTACCTTAATGTGGACGATAAATGATTTCCCTGCCTATGGGATGTTGAGTGGCTAGCAAACGTCGGGAAAGCTTGCATGTCCAGTGTGTCTTGAGCAGAACATGGGCTTTAGCTTACAAAATAGTCGCAAGGTTTGTTGGTTTGACAGGCACCGCCGATTCCTACCCCCTGATCATTTGCTTAGAAGAAATAGAAAAGACTTTGTACGGAATGCTGTCGAACGGGCAAATCAACCCCGTCGATTAAGTGGTCAAGAAATATGGGACAGGGTCAGGCACATTGCAAGTGTTGAAGAGGGGGTTGCATTCAACGAACCTGAGGGATTTGGGGTTGATTATCATTGGATGAAACAGAGCATCTTTTGGGAACTGACATATTGGAAAGATCACCTGTTGAGACACAACCTCGATGTCATGCATATTGAGAGGAATGTGTTCTGCAATATTTTGTACACTGTGATGGACACCAAAGGCTTGACGAAGGACACAGTCTACGCAAGACATGACATAGAAGTGATTTGCAGAAGGCCTGACTTGCATTTGGTGGTGGATTCTAGGGGGCGAACTTCTAAACCTTGAGCGCCATACACACTCAACAAAGAGTAAAATTTGGAAATCTTAAAATGGGTTTCAAATCTGAGACTCCCGGATGGTTATGCATCAAATATGGCTAGATGTGTCAAAATAGATGAGGTGAAGATATCTGATATGAAGACTCATGATTGTCACGTTTTTTCCAAAGATTGTTACCATGGGCCTTCAAAGCACTACCGAAATATATATGGAGTGTTCTGACAGAGATTTCCATTTTCTTTAGAGAAATTTGTGCTTCTGAGCTGAACGTCGACAAGTTACGACAGTTAGAGGAGAGCGTGCCTTTGACGCTATGCAAGTTAGAAACGGTGTTTCCTCCAACTTTATTCAACTCAATGGAGCAATTGCCTGTTCACTTGGCCTATGAGGCAAGGGTTGGAGGTCCGCAACAATATAGGTGGATGTATCCGTTTGAGAGGTAATATATATATATATATATATATATATATATATATATATATATATATATATATTTCTTGTTGTTATTATTTGACTCTCATGGTGGTAAAGTTTTAAATACCCTGTGATTGTCCATATAGGTTTTTACGCACTCTCAAGCACAAGATCAAAAATCAAAGGTACGTTGAAGGATCTATCGCTGAAGCGTATCTAGTGGAAGAGGCCACTAAATTTGCGTCATATTATTATCCCTCTGGAAATATATCAAGATGGAGAGGGGTAGCTCGCAACGACGATAGAGGCAGTACAAGTGATCAGATATCTATATTTAATTTTCCAGGTCGGGTCGTAGGAAAACGTGAGAGGTCAACTTTGGAGGGAAGAGACAAGCGAGTAGCGGAGTGGTACATTATAAACAACTGTGAAGAGGTCACCCCGTACTTAAGGTAAGACTTCCTGTATTTTTACTGGGTCGGTTAGTATTAAAGTATATTAATGAAAATTTTTTGTTACAACTTTTTCTCCATTGGGTTCGATCCAGAAATCCATTAATATCGGATGCCGAACTTGAACAATTCAAGATTTCTGAGTTTCCTCAATGGTTCGAAGACTTCTTCGTGGAAAATCCATCAACTCCCCATGATGTTGCGTGGAGTTTATCTTGCGAAGCTGCAATAGTTGTTACCCGGTGTTCGAAATATATAATCAATGGGTATCGTTTTGCAACAGTACAAGCGAACAAGAATACACTAAATTGCAATTACGGCGTATGTTGCCGAGGTGGCCTGGTTGATGGAGTTGAGGCCGACTACTTTGGGATGTTAACTGACATAATTCAGCTGGATTATAAGTGGGACAAGTCCGTGACTATCTTTAAATGTGAGTGGTTTGATAACTCTCCTCGTGGGACAAAAGTTGATAAATATGGGAATGTTGAGGTCCAGGGGTCGAGGAGGTACACGGTTGGTTATGACCCATTCATACTTGCTCAACAGGCGGAACAAGTTTATTATACATCGTATCCAACATCCCGTCAAGGGTGGATGGGAGTTATCAGAACCAAAGCACACAATATCATACCCAACTCGAAAGAATCAGAATCAAATGACGATATGAATGAACCGTTTCAAGCTGATGTGCAACAGGTATAGCCCGTACTTGTTGTCGATGATGAAGTACCAAGCAATCTTTTTGACGAGCCGCATGGGGAGTTAGAACTGATTCCTATCCATATTGTCGATGAGGAATCAGAAGATGAGGAGGAAGATAATTACTCTGATAGTGAGTCTGAACTTGATGACTATGAGACTGACGAGGAAGGGGAGCAAGGAGAGGTGGAGGAAACAAAATCTTCCAGTTGACTTATGTTAGTCCGCTATTTATAACCGTCCGTTCTAGTAGATATAATCTGTTACTTTGATAGTGACATTAAGTTTTCTTTTTGACATTTTGACATAATGTTTGTGGGTGTTCATAGATGGATCGTTCAGGAGGGCGTTCTGGCAGTGGTCGGAGTAGTGGTAGAGGTCGGGCGCGTCCTATCAGAGGTGGTAGGGCGACGACATCGGACCCATCTTAAGGCAGAGGGTACGGCTCTTCTCCAGAGCTTTCACCATTTCATCTGTCGTCTTTGCCGACCACTATCGACTCTATTATGGGAGGTACAGGTATGCCTTTCAATCCCCCTAATCCACACCAAGGGGCAGAGCAGGTATAGTTTACGAAATCTAATTGATTCACATCTTTTGTTTTTTATTTAAGTAACTATGTAGTAAAAATGTTGCAATATCATTTTGTCCTTCAGCACACCGCGTCTCCTCATAGCCAGTTCGGGGAAGCTAGTTCCTCCTCGCCCGCATCGGTGTGGGGAACTGTTGATCTTGAGACAGGACGGTTATGGATTTGTCCTCGTGGCGATCTAGAGTAAGTCATGTAAAGTTACTGATAATGGTACAAGGTTTTTACTTTTATTTTGTATGCTAACATTTACATCTTTTCCTCTGTATCAAGATTTGAGCCTTATAATCAGGTCATGGATTTCGTGTCGGCCCAAATATTCTGCAATTTCAATCAGCCGTGGGCTAGTTGGAAAGACATTCCTAAGAATCGTCAGGAAACTTGGTTCGAGGAGTTCTTGGTAAGTTTTGTAAATTTTGTTATGCAAATGCAAACTGATAAGGTACATTATAATTTGGAGCATCGAGATACGTTGAAAAAAGCTTACAATCACAAGGCAAGCAGATGGTTGTCTGATAGGTTTTATAAATTGCGACAAGGGCTAGGCAAGACTGATTGGATTCATCCTGAGGCTTTAGATCAATTACATCATAAATGGAACACCGATCCCAAATTTCAAGAGAAGGGTGTGAAAAATAAATCAAATAGGGCCCATATGGATAGACCATCTTATACTTGGGGCTTTATCCCATACAACGAGCATCGATGAAAAATTGCGAGCACAGTCATTTTCTATTTCAGTATTTGATATCTTGTACTTTGAATTAATTAACTGGCGGTCAAAATTTGTGATTGCAGGCAGCGTCTGGGGAAGTTCCTGCAGAAGATGTTGAGTGGGCTACCTTTGAGCGGACCCATACACAGGAGTCTACTGATGGTAGTGGGCACCACTGGATCAACGCCAGGTCGCAGCAATTTGCGGTGAGATTTTTATTACTTTTATTTTTCGTGTTAGGCAGCGACATATTTATTTCATTTCAATGTTCTTATATGTGATCTTTTTTTTTCTGCAGAAAACCTATCAGAAGCTGACGCAGGAGAGAGACACCCAGAGTCAGGGCGAGCACGCATCCTTACAGTCCGATAACGAGAGTTTATTCATTCAAGCTGCAGGAGGATTTGACAAGAAAGGGAGACTCTTTGGGATGGGTGCCTTTGCGAGCCGGCTGAAGCCTACACAGCAGCCCTTACCACGCAGTGATGGTGCTGATTCAGGTAAATATAATAACACTTTTCTACATTGTTACGTTTCCATTCCATCTTCCTTTTAAATGAAATTAGAGAAAAATAACTCACTCTGCTATTTTGTTTTTTTAGATGAGGTTAGGAGGCCGAGGGCGTTGGTGGAGGCACAAGAGGAGATGATACGGCAGCAACAAGAAGAGCAGCGGCAGTACCAAGAAGAGCAGCGGCGGTACCGAGAGGAGCAACAGCGGACAAATGATGTGGTAAGGCAGCTGCAGCTTGTACTTCAGTCTAAGGGTATTTTGCCGGCGCCTGGTGATGACGACCATCCTGGTGGTGATGACGACCATCTTGGTGACGATTATGATGATCATGCTGCTTCTTTATAGATTATGTTTCAGTATTTGTTGTTCGCAACTTTAGAACATATGTAAAAAATTCTGTATGATTTTTATTTTAAATTTTTATTATATGCAAAATTTATTTTTAATTTATTTTTAATAATTTTATTTTTTTACAAATATGTTTTACGTTTTTTTTAAAATTTAATTATTTTATATTTTTTTATTAATTAGTATTTTATTATTTTTATTTTTTTATTATTTGCGACGGAAATGAATTTCATCGCAAATTGCGACGGAAAATCATTTTTCCGTCGCAATTGCGACGAACAATTTATGTCACAAATTCTGTCGCAATTTGATTTTGCGATGGAAAATTGCCATTTTGCGACGGAATTTTTCCATCGCAAAAATCGAATTTTTTTGTAGTGTATTAATAAATTTAATCAAATATATATCAAAATCTATATTTATTTAATTATAAAATATATACTTGTCACATGACAATTAGAATAATATTATAACGTATGAATGAAATGATAGTTTAGAAAAGCATTTTACATTCACGCCATCACTTGTCCTCTCAATACTTTTGAAATCGGTGCAGCTCACCATATGCAATGGCAAAAAAGGAATCTATATGTTGCAAGGTTATTAAACCTGAACCGGTCACTGAACCGAGTGAGATATTGAGTCAAGGGTTAGTGGGTCATATCGAAGTTAAATTGGTAAAAAAAAATGAAAATTTGACGTTATTAATATAAAATTATAATAAGATGAGAAAGAAACTAAAACTTAATGTTTCTTTTGAGAAAAGTGCAACATTACCTAACCCCAGTGCTTTTTATACTCAAACCTGCTGTTGAAACTAGATGTCTATACCCTAGGCTCTTAGCTAGTAGCATCCAAGAAACAAAAATAACTTTTGTTCTCCCAAAGCCAAAAATCCAACATCCATTTTTCATTTATCTCAAAATATGTGGTGGCTTCTCTAAAAGCTTCCTTTACTTCCAATCTCTCCCTCTCTGTCACTTGCATTCTCTTCTATCTCAAAGCTGCATTTTGTCCTGCTTACAAAAAGATCACTTGAGCCTTCCACCTAACCAACACATGGCCCCTACTTGCTTGGTGTGGTCCATCCTCAACATGTTAGATTTGTTGTATGTCTAGTCTATACTTGGTGTCTCTGGATCTAGGGGGATTGGATTTGTTCATATCGGAAAGTTTCAAACTCGTGACGGCGTGTGCTGCTGACCTTGTTTACTCACTCCTTAGTCTGACACCATCGTTCTCCTCTTTCAGTGTTATCTCTTCTCATCGGATATGTTCACACCAGCTCTGTTTCTCTCAATCTCTCTCTCTTTCTATCTCTATAACTATCTTCACTCTTCAATCGACATTTTTGGGGAAAAAAATGTCTCTGACCCCAATTTTTATGACAGACCAGACTAGTTTCAAGGCTAGGAGACCAATTTCTAGTATAAACTGGCCGGTCCGATCCGGGTTTCATAATCATGAAATGTTGGTAATTGGGTATAATATCATTTTCTCTCCCCTTTTCTTAATGCTTTTATTTCTCCTACTAACGCCTTTCTTCTTCGTCTCCTGTGCTTATTTCTTGTCTCTTCGGTCTTTTTTATTTTTTTTATTTTTTATTTTTTATTGAGGCAGTCAAAAGTTTTAAGACAACTCAAGGCCGGTCTGCTATTTCTTGACTATAACTATAGTTGTTGCTACTTACTGATTAATGAAAATATAAAAAAATATTTTATGCAAAAAAAAAAAAAAAATTATGCCAACTTGAGTTGCCTTTATTTATTTATTTTACCTTTTTTTACTCCCTCTTGTCTATATTATATATTTATATGACCCACTTGTAAAAGAAAATCTTAGTCCTAAATTATAAGAGCGCCAACAGGGTCATTAATGATTTTTTCTGAGTTATTCATTAGTTACAAAATACTCCTAGCCGAACTCTAATCCCCCCCCCCCCCCCCCCCCAAAAAAAAAAAAAGAGAGTCATTAATTAATTGTCTGTACACATTATAAGAGTCTTATAAATGAAATGCTTACTACTTTACACACACAAGTTGATTGGGCATAAAATAAAGGGAAAGAGAATTATAATGCGGGTCAGAGATACTCCTCTGTTCCTTATTATAAAAGCCTTTCAACTGATTCACATAGACTAAAGAATAACAGTTAAGCTATTAGGCATATCTTAAACTGATAAATTTTATTAAATATACCCTTATTTAAAAATGTGATTAGAAAATAACAAAATTATTATTTTTAAAATATGCTTTTATTATCTCTAACTTGTTTCATCTCCCTCACGCATTTACAATTCTCTCTTCCCTTCTTTTAAGCCCTAGCAACTTGTGTGTGTAAAAGAGTAAACATAGTTCGATAAGCCACCCCAACTGTACAACAAATTTATTAATGTTTGTCGAAAAAATTAGAGTTCAAGTAGGACTAAGGGTATTTTGCAACTAAGGGTAAACTTGGAAAAATCATTAATAACCCTGTTGGACTCTTATTACTGTTATCAAATACTAAATTTTCTAATAGAAAAGGTCCTATAATAATATGGACCAGAGGGAGTAATAAAAAATAGCATATTTTTTGTCAGAATAATTTTATTATTTTTCAATTGCATTCAATAATGGTAGATTTAGAAAATTTTACTCCCACTTTTCTTTAATATAGGACATATTTAATGAGCCGATCTTGGTTCTAAATAAAAGAGGTAGTTTTAATGTTTTTTAATATTTTCCTAATTTATCTTCATTAGTACTCTCTCAATAATAATTAAAGAGAAGAGGAGAGGAAGGAAGATGACCAAAATGTTTAGAAACTATATGTCATATTAACTAACTTAATTAGCTTTCTTAATCTAATTAAGTTAGATAAATATATCTCATATTAAGAAGATGGAGTATCATATTAAGAAAGATTAAATAACTTAGTTGTCAATCCTTAGTCACAAGGAATTATTTGAAAGAGTAACACGAGGGACCGAGGGTATATATATATATATATGTTTAAGTTTTAGCTTAATATAATCATTCACACTTTGATGGAGACATGATTCAATTTTTAATTCTCTGTCTGAAACCTCATGGGCACAAATCTCGAAAGTCGAAATAATGATATGCTTGCAAGTCCTAAAGATAACTTTGCAAATTACAAAACTCTTTATTAATAATTAATTTATTTTGTGCACGAGATTCCCCTCGGTAAAATTATAAGTTCTATTATACTAGGATGGGACAAAATAAAGGAAGGAAAATTGTGCCCTTTAATTCGCAGGCCCCACATAGTGATTCATTGAGGCGAAAATCATCAACCGTGAAAATAAGCTGCATGATAAGCGAGTCGTTATTTATTGATTTTTTATTTCCATTCCATCTGATGAATTGTTGTTTATTGTCCCCAAAAACCCTTGAATTATATATAACTGTTCGATAATTCTCTTGTTCTTCGTTTTAATTGGTGATTCACAAACACTTGTCACAGTTCAATCATATCTTCATATAGATTCCTATCTTCAATGGAGGTTCCATGGCAGAATTGGTTCTCGGATCTGGTAATTACAATCAGATATATCTAACCAAATTCTTCTATTTTTGGGTTTCATGATGACCATATTTATATCCTTGTTTAATTAGTTCTCATAGATATTTGTTTCTCTCCTTTATTTATTTATTTTTTTTTTGTGGTTCAATTTTTCTTTTAAGGATATGGATGAGACTGGATTCTTGAATAATCAATCACAACACAAGACTTACTCTTTTGATGATGATGATGAGTTTCTTAAAGATATCTTTCACCAACCTTGTTTCTCTTCCGAGAGTGACAGTACTCACTCTTCCTCTGTTCAAACGAACGCCGCGTCAGATGGTGGTGGTTGCGCCGTTGTTACAACCTCCACTACCACCGTGAGTAGCTTATCTTTGGATAATGACTCCGGAGGCGGCGCCGGTCAGCTGAAACCTAATTGCTCAAGCTCAGTCCTCTCAAGACTTGGTAGCTTCTCAGACAATAAGCCTGTAGGAGCCTCATCGTCTCCGTCGACTTATATTCTGTCTTTTGATAACTCAACTGTACTACCAGCTACCTCCCGCGATGGTTACCGGAAACATGAATCCGCTGTGAAGAGTGGCAATAATGAGAAATTAGAGAATGGTACAGGACGACGAGGAGGAGGCGGCACACGCGCTTCTCAAAAACGAACCCTAGAAAACCAAAATGGTGATAATCATGAGCCAAAAGCTAATAATCAAGGGACAAAGAGGACTAGAAGTTCATCTGAGACACTGGATCACATTATGGCTGAGAGAAAAAGGAGACAAGAACTCACTGAGAAGTTTATTGCACTCTCAGCTACAATTCCTGGTTTGAAGAAGGTCAATTTACTTCATTCATTCATTTTATATTACATCCCAGATTTAATTTCTTTATATCTTAATTCTTCAATACTATATATGCAAGTACAAACTCATCTCTTCATATCCTTTTGACTTCCCACAAACCCGTAGCTTATTTTAAATGATTTTGCGACGTACATATAAGAGTTTTGCCTCCGAAAACGTAAAATAGTTAACTAACACTTTTACACAAAAACCTAAATTTTACAATTGAAAACAAAAAGTTGCTTTTTATTAGGGAACTGGGGTTTTGTTTTTAACCTTTGTAGTTAGCCAAAACACACACGAAATGTTTCGTATATGTAAGAATTTGTTTTGTTCCTTAAATGTTGAATGATAATATGTTTTGGATGACTACTGATTTCACGAATATAATGTTAGATTGACAAGGCGTCTATACTAAGCGAAGCTATCATTCACGTGAAGCAACTTCAAGAGCGTGTGAAAGAGCTAGAGGAACAGAACAAGAAGATGATAATCAGTACGATGGATCCTATGTCGTACAAGATGAAGAAGTCATTGTCATCGTCGTCGAGCAATAATAATAATAAAAATAATAATGATGAAGATGAAGACACGACGACCTCTGATATTGATGATGATTATTACTTCAGAACTAATGAAGCACTTCCTGAAGTTGAAGCAAGAGCTTTACACAGGGAAGTTATCATCCGAATCCGCTGCGAGAATCAGAAATGCGTTATTCTTAACTTGTTGGTCCAGCTACACAGTCTTCACTTCTCCAGTATCACTCATAGTGCCTTGCCATTTGGGAATTCTATTCTTGATATTACCATTATTGGTGAGGTACGTACACATCAATTCCAATACATATTAACATAAATACCCTCTTATCCTAAATGTTTGAGTTAGATAACTAATTAAACATAGGTTAAGAAAATTGGTTAAGTTAGTTATTTATAAGAAATCATGTGTTAGTTTTTTGAAGTATCCTTTTTAATTACTTGCATTGCATAGCTAATAGAAAACCCAATATGAATTTATGAGTTTAAGGGAGAAAATTATACATCTGGGATAGATAGAAGATTAATATATTATATTTATGACTAAAACAAACCCCTTATTATAGTTCTTACATTTAGGATTGGAGGGAAAACTTAGATTATGTTCCTTCTTCCTCACCCAATAAGAACATTTTTCAAACCCTTAATCAAGAATTATAGCATGGAGAAGGGAAAATATCGATAATATATATTAAGATTCTTGTAATATACTCCCTACATTCCTTTTTATATAGGGAATATTCTCTCTCATGTTATGGTCCTTAATATAAGAAACAAATCCTTTATGTCTAAAGTTTTAAACTGATTTTTCCATCTATACCCTCATTAAACATGTCACTCATTATCTCTCTACAATAAATTTGTAGTCAATATCTCTCATGCACACTCTTTTAAATAATGGTACAATTGGAAATAAAGGTACAATATTTATACATTTATTACTTTTAATCAATATTTTAATCGTGTGTGGTAGTTTCTTATTATAAAACACTAACTATAAATTCTCACCAACAAATAAAAATAGTTAAATCATTAAAATTGTCCTAAAATTATAGTTATTTTCAATATTACCCTTATTAATTACACTCAACCTAAATATCATATTAATTTTTATATTCTCCCACTACCCTTATTAAATATGAGCAATTATACTTGTTAGTTGATGCTTTGTATAAGAGCCCCCTTTGGGGGGGGGGGGGGGGACCCTTTTCCCTGCCTTTCCTTTGGGGGGAGCTCTTCTATACGGACAAGCTTCGGGCTGTCCAGATCTGGTCTGGACGGTCGAAATCAATTTTTTTTTTTAAAAAAAAAATTAATGAGTAGGAAACCTAAAATAAAGCTAATCTTTGAACTGACATTTTTTCAAAAAATGATTTTTTCATATAGAAAAAAATAAAAATGAAAAATGAAAAAAAAAAAATATGGGCCTTCCAGAACTAGATCTGAATGGCCAAGAGCTCGTTTGTACGGACAAGCTCCCCTGTCTATCCCAAGGATAGACAGGGAATCCAGATCGAGGGTAAGAATTAATTAAAAATATTAATTAAATTGTTTTTCAAGAACAAAAGCTATCGCTTGGGATTCCCAAAGCTATAATTAATTTACGGATACATTAATAAGACCCTCTGTTTATAAATCATTTTTAATTTTTTCAATAAGAAAAACTCTATCCCTCGTGGAGTTATTTCAAAATAAGCTGTACAAACAAAATTCTCTATCAAATCGTTAGTTGATTCAAGAACATAATGGAGAATAGTTAATTATGTCCCTGCAATATATATAATAATGATCTAATTTGTTGTGATGGTATCTGTGTACGTATTAGGTTGATGAGGAACACAACATACCAATGAAGGAACTTGTGAAAAAGCTGAGAATGAATCTGTTGAAGAAGAAGCCATAGTTGACAGGGAACCGATAGAGTATCAACTACGTACCAAACCCAAGTAATGATGATTGGATGATCTCATGTTTAGTTTGAATCTCATGTTTTAAAAACGATTCAACATTTGAATAATATTATTAATTATCATTTGATTTTGTGTCATCACAACAATAAATTAAAGAAAAACAACAAGATAGTTTATTATTGTATGCAGATCGAACCTATGTCTCTGCCCATATGTTATCATGGATTGTAAATTATGCATGTTTGACTACAATATTAATGTATTGTCCAAACTTTGTGTGTTTGATTACACACACACACACACACACACACACTCTCTCTCTCTCTCTCTCTCTCTCTATATATATATATATATATATATATATATATATATTATTTATTTTGGTCTAGCATGTTGGAGTTTTTTGAACTATCATCAATCAACAATCACACCTTAAAACTCGTGACTCACTTATATAGTTGTGATCAATCATCTAATATATTGCTTGATATGAGACTTCATCATACACCAAATGATTACTATATATGTATTGTCCCGACTTGCTATAAGTGATTATATGGGATAAAAAGAAACTAATGCATGGTCCTTCTCTGTGTGTGTGTGTGTGTGAATGGAAGGTAAAGTATTATCCACCATACTGATGATATTTCCTAGTTGCGTCCACAATCCTAATCTTATTTATTGTGCATCCAACACTTTGATGTTATTTTTTTTGGTACTTCTAGAATCCTAATACTACCTCCGGTTTTAAATATAAGACCTGATTGACTTTTTTAGGTAATTAAGGAAGTTAATTAAATTACTTTAAAGTATTTAAATTTATCTTTTTTCCTCTAAACTAATTTTCACCTATAAATTGATATATAATTTAATCATACTTAACATATGATATGGTTAAGTAAACTTATTTAGCTTCATTAACCTTTTCAAAAAAAGTCAACAGGATCTTATATATTTAGGACCGGAGGTAGTATTATCTATAATGCATCCTTAGGTAATTTGAAAATAACTTCAAGGTGATAGATGCCCCATAAAAACGATCCGAGTTTTGAAGAAATAAAATCAAGGTGATGGATGGAACCTTACCCTATATGTAATGGTATTGGCATCAAATGAGATGGATTGTTTGAATTATATTTAATTACCATTAAGAAGTTTGTTAACTATTGATCTAACTATGTAATATTTGTTTTATTTTGCAAATGTCGAAACATTTGTAGGTGCTGTTCCGAAACAAGATGTAAACATCACGAGGATACTTGATGCATGCCATTCGAGCCAAAAGCTCTTATGGTGAACTATATAATTGTTGAAAACCGGAAGAACTGCACACAGAAATAATTGATTCCCCTGTAATTACTTGAACAAAGAAACAAGAAGAAAACTCCATTGATACCCGTGTGTATATTGAGTGATAGAAATTAAAGAAAAAAGAAACAAAAAGGAAAAGATAAAAGTAGAACTCAAGCCAATGACATATCAAAACTCACAGCGCTAAATGAAAAAACAAAACAAGAAGAAATCTAAACTTTAGTCAAGTTTGTTCATAGGGTAGAATAATCAAGGTAATTATCAATTTCTCCCAAAAGAAAAATAAACGAAAACAGCATTATCTTCTAGAGGTGTCTATATATAATATATAATTAAATAAAGAACAGAAGCAACCTGGTTGGGCTTCATCATTGAAAATAAAGGTATCTTGAGGGAGCAATATATAATATATACATGAGAGAATAATTCAACTTTTGAATGATATTATCATTTGATAATGCTTGTCAGTCATCACAACAATAAGAAAGTTCATTGTATGAAGATTGAATCTATGGCTGGCCACATGATTGTAAACTACGATATATATGTTGTAATACCTGAAAAAAAAATTATTATAATAAAAAGAAAAATAATTATCATAATACCTATTTTAAATAGGTGAATATGGGGTCTCAATTTTTTTGTATTGTATTTATTTTTGTTTATAGGGAATTTTTCTTAGAATTTAGGAGTATGAAAATTAATTTAGCTTGTTGATATAAAAACCAATATTTTAGGGATTAAATTAGGACTTAACTCATTTATTCCTAATTTAACTTCATGAGACAAAATCTTTCTAAGTAAGAATAAATAGATTATACAATGATATTAACCCTAAATCTTAAAGTCTAAATAGACCAATAAGGGAATTGTCTTCTTGAGCATGAGAGAACAATTAAGACAAAACTTCATAATTAAAAATTAAGGGAGGGGGGACGAAATTTTTAAGGAAAATGGAAGAAAAAGAATAAATCAATTAAAGGAGTAGGAGAAGATACCTTGGTGAGCAAGTTAATTTTCTTAGGGAGCAAGTAATTGCTTAATTAGAAAAAAATTAGGAGAAAACCTATAGAAATTAAATCATAACTTGAGATTTTGAAGTTAAATATCCAAGATAAATACATATTTAGAATCAGGGAATTATGAGCTTCAACTTAGCTATTCCCAAAGATATTTTCGGTTACGTTTAAGATTCATACTTAAACATTTTGGGAATTAAAAATCACCATAAATCTAATCATAAAATTAGGATTCCAAAAGTGGAATTAGATTTTGAATTTAAACACCAACTTACACCTAACTAAATTAGGATTTGGGATTTATTAAGTTAATTTAATAAGGGAGAGGTTTTTCTTGGAGACCAAGCAACAAAATTCTAGAAGGAAAAGGGGGAAAATTTCGGCCAAGAAGGGTTGGAGGGGCAAGATCATTTCTTTCTTTCCAAGTAATGATCCAAGAGCCAAGATCAAGCAAAAGTTGCAAGATATTTAACCTCCATTTGCCTATAAATAGAGAGCCTTAGTTAGCACATCCTCCACACCAATTTCCCTTGCCTTGGCCAAAATATAGGGAGGAAGAGAGAGTGAGTAGCTGCTGGAGAAAGGGAGGCAAGAAGTCTTCAAGAGGTAAGGAAGTTCTTAGCTTCCAAGTTTAAGTTCTTAGTTTATGAAGTAGAAATGCTAGGAATGTTATTTTGATCATCAAACTTCCAATTCCAGTTTTATTTTCATGTTTTTATGGTTTCCAATAGCTTTATTTCAAAAATTTGATGAAGAAGAAGTTATAGCAAAATTTTTGGAAGATTATGATCAAAATAGCGAAGCTCTGGCGAAATTTCAGCAAATAAGAACTTCTGGAGTCAGTAGTAAAAATGCTAGCATCTTATGATGAAGATGATGTTCTAAAATTATGGGAAAATTCATGATGAAAGTAGACATTTAGGGATTTCCAAATATATAAAGAGTGTGTCAATTGAAGTTCTGTGTAAAAAGATAAAAATCCCAGAAGTTAAGCTACAATTTCTGAGCGAAATTCTGGGCAGCAGTTTGAATTCTGGAAACTGGAAATTATCCATGAGTTCTGGGTAAGTTCCGGTATTTTTCCTTGAAAGTAGACATCTCAAGGATTCCGTGAAATTTTACGGATCCTCTTTTCGATTTTTCTGGAATTAGTTATGATTTTTCGAAGTTAGACGAAATTCTGCCCAGAAATTCTGCATCAGCGTTTTTTCCGAAAATTATGTGGAAATAAATGAAAATAAATCCTTCAAGGGTAAAAATGTCAAGTATGACCAAGATGTCTCTTGAAATATTGCTTGAGAAGTAATTGAGACAATATCACCCTTTTAGGATAGACTGTGCACGCATACCGTCAACGAACGTATCCAACGACCCGTTAAACTCAGGTATGGACGCGTATTGTAACCTTTACTCTTATGCTTATGGTATGGTTATATATGATAGCTGCTTTCACATGATGATACTCTGTTTTGAAATTTGCTCATGAATGTTGAATTGTATACGGGTTATAGTCTTGATAACACCGTTGAGTTTTCCTAGCGCTGAGGACACGATGGGCCGTCGTGGCACTGGTTATGTGCAGACTGGGATAACATACATATTGCAGTGGCTGTGTTATGTTATTGCCTTACATGTGGATATTTGTTTGAAATTGTGATTATGTTGTATATCTGTGATAACTGTCATATAATGTTTCCATAAGCATGAGGTTAACCGTTACCTGAGGTTCAATGGGAATTGAACCTCAGCCTCTGCCATAGCTTCAGGATACCGGGAAGTGATCGAGGACAAGGGTAAGAAGCCGGTATGAGGACCCTGCGGAGGCATCGTCTTTTTGGGATACTTATGTTAGAAGTATTAGACTTGGATGACTGTATTATTTAACATTCAGTTAGATACACTACATACAATGTTATTCAGTTACTCTTTGTTTATTGAAATATTTTCAACTCTCAGCTCCAGAAACGTTTATGAAAAACGGGATGTTACATATGTTTGACTACAATATTAATGCATTGTCCAAACTTACACTTTGTTTGATTACAGTGTGTGTGTTGTTCTTTTTTGTTGCCCAAATATATATATTGGTCTACCATGTTAGGGTTTTTGCATCAATCACCTAAGCCTTTTCAGTTACTCCAAAATAGCTTAAGCTATTTTAGATGGACTCACCGCGTACTTTTATATAAAGATCAGTAGCAACTTGCATGGTTGGGCTTCATCATTGAGAATAAAGGTAATCTTGAAGAACCATAATATATGCAGGAGAGTTTGATCATTTACTTTTGGGTTAAGGTGCAAAAATACACATATATTTTTCCTCCAGGAGTGTCTAACACCATATGTTTTTTTTTTGTGCAAAAATACACACGCCGTTATGTTTTAGGAGCAAAAATACCACTTCCGTTAGTTGATCGTTAGTTGACCATTAGTTGACCGTTAACCATGGTGAAATTACTCTTTTGCCCTTAACCCTTTTCTTTTTTTAATTATTTTAAATTAAGGGCAAAAAGGTAATTTCACAATGGTTAACGGTCAACTAACGGTCAGTTAATGGAAGTGGTATTTTTGCTCCTAAAATCTAACAACGTGTGTATTTTTGTACAAAAAAAAAACATATGGTGTTGGGCGCTCCTGGAGGAAAAACATATGTGTATTTTTGCACCTTAACCCTTTACTTTTCTGCTATCTAATATATGAGAGTTGCTTTTCGGTTGTTTATTATATGTGTAGTGAAGCAATCATTTGCTTGTAACGAACTGATTTTACCTTGTTAGTACAGTAAAATATATGGATAAAGTAGCATCTTATGCATGATTTTATTTACTAGTAGCGTCTATTACACTAATTTGATTTAGAGTTAAAGAGCATTTTTGTCCTGGAAGTTTTAATGGAAGAACTAGGGGCACCATGAAGTTTTTGAGGGGTCAATAATGCTCCATAAGTCCTAGACTTTTTCTTGATTTATTTCATACATAGGATGATGTCATTAAGTACTACTACTGAAATCACTATATATGACAGTTATTAACTGTCATACATCACAGTTAAGAGCCGTCATATATATAGGCACTATAAAAGTTTGGTGCGGATATATTACGATTATGAATCATTATTTATTTCGAACCTATTATAATGGTTATAATATAACACTCGTTATGTATTTAGGTTTGGTGAGGCCATGATCTTTCTATTGTTGTGATAATAATTAATAGGTACACATAAACAACCAGTATCATATATAGTAATACTTGCATGATACATAACAGTCCCATTTTTTGCAATTGTTATTTATTTAGTAACATACAAAATGGTTTGTACATAAGAACCATGACTTTTAATAAAAATTAACAGTGGTATCACATAGACATTCGTTATGTGTTAAGTATATAAATCACAATTTATAAATAAGAATTGTTAAAATTTATAATACATGATGGTTTTTAGATAATAATAGTGATGTATAGATATAAGACTCTTCAAATGAAAGTTTCTAAGCTAGTTGACATCCTCTATATTTATAATAGAATAACAATACCTTTCACATTGAGTGGCTATGCAATTTGGCATGGATCAATACATTCTAGGCTTTGTGGGGAGAATCAATGGCAATTGTTGATGTATATAAGTGATAATTAATTGGTGACTAGCATATAATTGTGTCTCTTTATAAAAATTAACCCTTAGAAAGAAAAAGACTCTGGAAAACAAACACATACCCCTATCAAATAGGTCAGAGGAGTGTACAAACCCTTGAACTCAAGGGTTTGCATAATCCTTGTGCTCTTTCTGATAGGGGTATTTATTTTTTCCCTATTTTCTTTTCTTTTCCAGGCTTAATTGCTGAAGAGACACAAGATATAGATGAACACTTACATTACTATACATATAGATCATGAGGGCAATTGATTCTAGCCACAAAGCCTAGAAAATTTTGATCCATCCAAATTGCACTGCTACTCTATGTGGGAAGTACAACTCCATTATATATACAAAGACCAGACCAAGTAACTCAAAAACTCTCACATTAAAGAGTTTAGGTTTCATCATAATGTTGAATTTCATAGTGATTGAACCATATTTTTATATGATTTTAATGATTAGATTGAGATTCTTAATGCATTTTTGTCATAGTTATTGAGCTTTAAATGCTTTTCTTATGATAAATTGATATTATGAGTAAATACATGAAATTAGAATTAAAAAGGGAAAAATTGTCAAATAAATTTTGATTACTCTTAATGATTGATTTTTCTAAGAATATTTGAAAAGATTAAATTAAATTAAAAAAAAAGTTTGAATTCAAATTCTGGAAGTTTCTGAGTTTGCGTTTAGGTCCCTCTGCAAGTTTTAAATTTTTCATTTTGGTCCCTTGGTCAAAACGCACGTTTTGACCAAGGGAATTAATAGGTTTTGGGGAACAGAGGGGAGCTGGCGGCTGGGAGGATTCAAACGAAGAAAAGCGAGACGAGAAACAGAGAAAAGAGAGAGGGACGCAGAAGCTGGCGGGGGAGAAGAAAAACGGAGAAAAAAAAAACGGGAGGAACGAAAAAGGAGGAGTAGCACCGCGAGACCTTCACCCTTTACCCTCTCTTTGGCCGGCGAGCAACCTCCGTCAACCAGTCTTCACCTTCCCCTCCCACTCCACCGTCGGACTGAACCAAGAGGAGGCTGAACGAAGAACCGAAAAAAAAGGAAAGAAAGAAGAGAAGGTCCAGAGTTTCGGCGAAGAGGGAGAGAGGGGACTGGACTGAGATCATCATCATCTTCCTTCCCTTTTTCCTGCGGTTTTTGAGGATTCCGGCGAGTTTTTGAAATTTCCGGCGAGTTCTTGAATTTTCCGGCGAGAACCTTGAATTTTCCGGCAACATTCTCCAGATTCCGGTGACTTCTTCCAGCAAGCTATGAGTGGCTAATTTTTCTGATCTTGGTGATGAAGATGTGTTCTTGAGCTCATTGGACTACATTAGGGGAGTTAATTCTATCTTACTATTAGTTTAGGATTATATATTTGAATTGCTTAATTTTGATGTATGATTCTGGAACTGAGATTAATGGTAATTATCTCTGTTAGTTTGATATTTGTAGTTGAGATTGGAATTTGTGGTGTGATTTTTATATGTGCATGAATTTCTTTGTGGTGTCAATTAAGCTATGTTGATTAGCGTGGTATCGTCTAATTAATGTGGTTGATTTGCATCCTTGAAGGGCTGTTTAGCAATTCAATTTAAGAAGTCTCATATTGCATAATTCCAATTTTAATTATACATTAAGTGGGTTTAAACAATTTCTCAAGGGGTAGTAGTTAGCTATGGTTATAGGAGCTACTATTAATTGGGAATATTGGACTCAAGTGGTATCTTGAGGTTTTTCTTAAGACTTAATGAATTTTAACTCCCATAATCTTTTAAGAGCAAGGATAGTCATTTCTTCATTACCAAGAACATTAATCATTTAATCTTATTTTTATCCAAAGTATTTTTTTCTCATTATTTCCAAAAGAAAAAAAATTAGGAATAGTTTCTTTATTTTTATTTATGCATTTTATGTAGAGAAAACTCTTTTAGGAACCCCAATTTTCTAACCATGTTCATATCACTTAGTTTATCTTAGGAAATTCAAAATAAATTTGGCTCCTTGATTAAGAGAACGATCCCGAGTTAATTGCACTGTATTGCATTTAATTCGTGGTAAATAGTGATTCGACCCCGAGGCGACAGAGGGTGAGTCGAATCACATAGCATTTAATTTGGTGCCACTTACTCAATAGAAAGACGGGAGACGAACCTTCAGTCAAAGCAATAATGAGATGTCCAAGAAAAAAAAAATTCACACAACAATAAATTAAATATGTCACTTAAATTAGTTTATTCATAGAGCTTGTCTGTGTATAACTCTTGATACATCTCAACTAGTTTATTCATGTAATACCCTAAAAAATCCTACTTAGGATAAGTATCATAATTTAGTAAATAATACCTATTGGAAATAGGTGAATATGAGGTCTCAAACACCTTGTATTGAATTTATCTTATTATTAGGACAATTTGTCCTAAGATTAAATAATATGCAAATAGGTCCCTAAAATATTTATGGGTTATTAAATACCTTGAGAAAATTATGATAAAATCCTAAGAGGCAACTAAATATTTATTAAAAATTAGAAAGTATGTTTTCTCTAATTTAGGTAATTTATGAGATTATTTTCCTTGGAATATAATGAGTTAAAATTTGATATTATTTTTGGGGAACATAAGTTGCCTCATGATTTTTAATATTATGCATGGCGCATAAATTACCAATGTCAGTAAAATTGTTGTGAGAAAATAATTAGTTTTAATCAAGAAAATTATTAGAAATTATTAAGGGATTAATTAAGAAATTTTCAGGAATTTTATAAGATTATAGAAATTTAGGAAACATGAAAAATGAAGTGAATATAAGTAATTATTTTTGGGTTAATTAAATAAATAATAATGGTTAAGATGTAGTTTTAAAAAGCAAAGGTCAATGGCTTAGGATTTTTCAAGAATTTATGAAAGCCTAAATCCAAGTAATTAGTTATGGACCAATAGGAAAATTTTGGGGAAAATAAGTGCAAGATAATTGAGTAAATATATATATATATATATATATATATATATATATATATATAATATGTATATTTGTGTGTTGGCCGAATTTAGGGGGGGAGATAAGGATGAAGTTTGATTTTTATCATATAATAATAATATAAATTTAAGCATGTGTTAAATAGATAATGTTATAATAATAAGGAGTAAACATATAATGGAAATGAGAACCGATAGAAAATAATTCAAATGCGAGAATCTGGGGACAAGTTGGGAAAAACCAGAGTATAATATTAATCAATGAATTTTTGTCTCGAAGTTGGCGCCGGCCAACGTTATTTCTGTACCCGGTAGCAATTACCGAGGATTTTCGGCAGGCAACGGAATGTCCGCAATGAGAATATAAGATTAGGAGAATCCAGTATTCTCAAAGAGGAAGAAAAGACCTTCAGCGTCTTGTTCCCGGAATTTTAAGATTTTACGAAATTTCACGATCAGAATACCGAACCAGGAATTTTACCTGATAAAGCAAGATGACATAAGACTTGATGATGCAGCAGGGATGACATCATCCTTGAGAGGTGTAAGGCCAAGATCTTGCCACCTCCAAGAAGTGCGATCTAACGGCCAGAAACTGATCAGACAAAGTTCAAAGGAATTACCAAATTGCCATTGCCTTTTTCTATAAATAGCCTTCCATTCTCCTTCATTTTCTCACCAATTCCTCTTGCAAATTTCGAAATTCTAGAGTAGAGAAGGAAGGAAGAGCTCTGGAGAAAGTTGTAGCAGAGTCCTGAGTAAGTTCTTCAGTCCTTAGTCTTTAGTTCGGTAGTTCTTAGAGTTTTAGGATAGATGTTTTTTTGATCTTTAATCTCCCAGTATATTTTAGATATCATGTTTTAGGATAGATATGATATTTATTTTGGAAAATATGTTGGAGTAAGAGATATGTTAAATTCTGGAAGATTAGAGTCAAAGTAACGAAGTTATGGCGAAATTTCGCTGATTTCAGAGGTTAGGGGTAAAATGGTCATTTGTGATTAAAATGACTGTTATGATATTAGTAATTGAATACATGTGATATTATCCTTATAGGATATCCCTGAATACGTTCTGACCAACTGTCGCACCGTATTCCGCCAGAAATACCGTATAACGTCAACGAAGGTACGTTCGCGTACTGTAACACTAACTCTGATGTTTATGTTATGCATATATGTGATATGTGTGTTGTATGTATAGAGTGTTTATACCGTGAAATGCATATAAAGGTTAGAGGGTATCTGTAATGCTGGGGGCGATATGTCCATATGCTGGGAGCGATATGGCTGAATGCTGGGAGCGATATGTCTATATGCTGGGAGCGATATGGTTGCATGCTGGGAGCGATACATATGCATTAATTGTGATGGATTGTTTGTATATGTTGTTGATGTTGTGGTATATGTCATCCACATTTTGTGTATGTAAGCATGAGGTTAACCGTTACCTGGGGTCCGTATGCATGGGACCTCAGCTCTTAACATAGCATCAGGGTCAGGAGAACCAAGGACGGAGGAGAGGGGAAAGCAGCACGCTTAGAGACTCGGCTAAAGATTTCATTTTGACGTTCCGGCGGAAGCCTTCCTTTTAGTATTTACTTCACTTTTGAGCCACACCGCTATTGTATCCAGACAGACTTATGGCATTTTGAAATATAAGTATCAGTTACTCTTCCGCTCAAATGCTCTACTGTGATGATTTGAAATGATTTTAAATGATGAAAAATTTATTCCGCTTTTGGAAATTGGGATGTTACAATTCATGTATAGAGCTTGTTCATATATGACTCTCATCAGTACACCTGAACTAATTTATTTATCACATCCCTATTGATCTTTTTGAAGTAACTTCTAGAGATATTGGGTAATTACAAGAAAGGAGATGTCTTTGTTAAGGGATCCATATCTCCAGAAGTGACATTAGAAAAGATCAATAGAGCATGAACTTTTAGTCAACGCAATGGGTTGATAACTTCATGTAACTGGAAATGAACCTTTGATAAGAGCAATAATAGCTTTTTCTTAAAAAAAAAAAAACTTCACAAAAATAAGTTAATATCACCTTGAATGTTTTGTCACGTTGTGATTTCACAAAGGCACCTTAATCGAACAAGGAGAGAATAGAGAACTAAAGGAATGCAACCTAGCTAGGGCTCATGAATGAAGAAAATAAAAGTTAGGGAAATCAAAAGCAACTCGATTGGCAGTCACTAAGACAAGTGTGAAGGTATTAAGACGAAGGCTTTTTATAGTAGGGCTCGAGCGAAAATGACTCTCAATAGCTAGAAAAGACAACAAAAGTAGTAGGGTTGTGATGTTGCGAGTTTTGTTTGAACATCAGATGTATTCCTTTTCATATGCTTAAATAGAAGAGGAAGAGTATGTTTTTTTTTTTTTTTTTTTTTTTTGAGGTTGATAAGCCTAAGATTGAATGAACCATATTTTTATAAGATTTTTCATAATCAAAATGGGATTTTTGATGCATTTCCTAGGACATTTTTGAATGATCAAGAACTAATTTGAGATAGGAACATTTGTATTGAATTAAGTGTAATTAGTGAAAAAATTGTCATAATTTGTTAATTATTCATACAAATGATTTCTTAGACTTTTGACACTTAATTTTGCATCGTAGGTGTTTAAGAATAAAATCTGAGACTCTAGAGGGTCAAAATTAATATTTTAAGGATTGGGAAAAATTACAAAAAATGTGCCTATAATTTATGGAAACTACAAATCAATGAAAAAAGGGACAGGGAAATTACAAAAAGGCCTTGATGTTTTAATTATTATAGTTATGCCTTACCAATGTTTCAAAGAGTTGCTGTTTAGTCCCTCTTTGAGAACTTTTTAAAATTTTAGATAGGTCCCTTACAACGCCTCTATTTCCTAAGTGTATTATGAAGTCTAATTATGGCCCTAGGGTTCTTATTAGACTAATTCATGTGTATTTATCAGAGTGTAGGCGTTAACAGATCAAAGTAGAACACAACAGAGAGCATACTTAGGCGTTTGGACGACTGAGTAACTGATTTCATATGCGCATACATATGCTGGTTAATTAAAATTCCTGAAGGAATAAAAGCGTGATACAACTTACATTCATTGTAGTGATCTCAGTTGACGTGTTAGGTTACAGTAATCCAAAAGGTTCGACCAAACTCGTGCATATCCTTATCCCAAAATGTAACTCATTCCGAGCCTTTACGCGTGTTGCTTATCCTCGCATCCCGCTCCTGATCCTCCTGACCCTGAAGCTAGGGTAAATTCTGAGAATCAATACCCATTGAATCTCAGGTAACAGTTAACCTTATGCTCAAGTATAACAGTATGCATGATAGATATTCATTTACATTTCAGCATATAACTATACATAGCACACAGCACATGTATCAGTTCATATCTCAACAATACCTCTACATAACACACAGCCCATGTAAGGTCCACATAGTTTGCATATAAACCAGTGCCACGCCCTGGGACGTGTCCTCAGCGTTAGAAAAACATCCATACGGCATTACCAAGACTGTAACCCGTTTTCAAATCAAAGCTGAATGTATTTAAAATGGTGACCTAAAACCCAGTCTTAGCCATAATCCATGACCCAAGACCCAGTTTTATCTATGACTATATGAATCATCTCATCACATATAAAGCGTATAAGCAACATAAGAGTTAGAGTTACAGTACGCGTCCGTACCTTAGTCCTTGGCACCTTAGTCCTTGGCGCTAGTTGTACGTTCAGTTTTCGGTGTTGAATCCAACTCTTCTCGGATATCCTATAATATTATCATCGCATTATTTATCTTATGATTTAATATCCTAAGAGATGGCATTGCCACTTATGACCCTATATCCCTGGTAAGTTTTATTCCATTTATACCCCTTTAAATTTTATTAATAATAACACTTTCTATTAATTAATAATTCCTTTCATTATTTATTATTAATTCCTTTTTAATTTATCACTTATTTCCCTTTTTAACAATAATATTATTATTAAAATTATTATTATTCTTTTAGAATTAATTTAAACTCCCTGAACTATCCAATAACAAGCACAACTAATACTTTAAATCAGGGGTTTAATAAATACAAACACTAAGCAAACAGAATAAGTTTTATAAATATATATACATGGCAAATTTGAGCTTAATAAATAATGACTCATAATTAATTTAATAAATGCTACCACATGTAAATTATGTTTTATGGATACAAATTCATACACACACTATAACCCACCATAAAATAATTTAACTCTATTATCTATTAACATCTTAAATCAGGGTTCTAACAAATGCTAACTCCATATAAAATAACTTTAAAATATATATATATATAAGTAGCAATTTGAATTTAATAAATAGTAACACCAACCAAAATAGGCTTCTATATCTGTGTGTGTGTGTGTAAAAATCCACACCAAGAAACCCACGTAAACATATGCTTTGTCCTGGGTTCCATATATATATTTTTATCATGTTCCACAATTTTATTTTATTTTTTTCATTCCACATATAAAGTCAAAATCCCAGAAAAATTTCACTTTTATTTCCATAGAGGGGCCCTAGTACTAATATAAGAAGAAATAAAATGCCCAGTAGCTAAGCTAGACATATTTCGACTTTTTGGCAGAAAGTGTAAAGACAAGGAAATGGTGCAATTAATTCCCTTCATTATTTTATCAATATAAATACACACCCATGGTAGTAGTATATATATATTTATATACACATACACGCAGAAACTCCAATCTCTGAATATATGTACCGATGGAAAGAGCTTAGCATTTTATTCTTTCTTCTACATCCTTAATATACATCAGTTTTTATTTCCAGAACAGTTCACGTACGCACATATATACTCTTATTCTCATACAATCCTTTTTCTTTATTCAGTTTCAGCTTTCCTTTTCTTTCGACCTACGCAGTAACGCACCCACATACATATATATATTTTTATATGTTGACACGCACAGATCTGCATATATATATACCTACAGGCCCCTACATGCATCCTTATGAAGTAGAGTGTAACATCCCAAATTCCAAATTCCATGTTCGAAAATCGTGTCGGTCAACACTTAGTTTTAAGAAAATCAACAGAGTTTGAGATGTTACAGCTTAGAGTACTGCGGAAATGGATAGCGTGCGCTAAGATTCGGACAATAAGTATCTGATATAGAATGCCCAGATATAAGCTGATATATTAAATATCCCGAAGGAACATTCATGTGATACAAGTTACAAAGATTAAATACAATTCTCTGGTAGAGCAAGTCTTAAACGAGACTTATGGCTTGGAACCTAACATCAGTTAATCAAACAATTTGGCCAGGTCGGTGTTTAATCTAATGGGAGTCTCATCAACTCTATGGCGACTTGTGCCAACCCACCGATGAACCCTTCCTTAGTTTAAGCATCAAATAGTCCGAAATAACTATATTAAATCCGTGCTAGAATACTTTACCATAAACTAAGTCCTAATAACTTCTACCGACCTTCATCCTCGACCGCTGCCTCTTCATGGCTCTTTCTACCGGCACCTTCTCTATCCCAGTTTCTTCCCTATACTATTCATTAAAACTGAGGTCCAATGCCCATTGAACCTCAGGTAACGGTTAACCTCATGCTTATGTAAACAGTATATGACAGGTATCACAAAAATAAATACACAATGATAACTTTCAAAATCATAACAAGTAACATAACACAGCCACTGCAATATGTATGTTATCCCAGTCTGCAAATAACCAGTGCCACGATGGCCTATCGTGTCCTTAGCGCTAGGAAAACTCAACGGTATTATCAAGACTATAACCCGTATTCAATATATCATGAGCAACTTTCAAAACAGAGTTTCAACATATGAATACAACTATCATATATAACACTATAAGCATAAGAGTTAATGTTACAATACGCGTTCGTACCTTCGTTTAACGGGTTTTTGGGTACGTTCGTCGTCGGTACACATGCACAGTTTATCCTAAAAGAGTAATATCGTCTCAATTAATTCTTAAATAATATTTCATGAGACACCTTGGCCACAAATGACAGTTTTACCCTTAGTGGACTTATTTTCAATTATTTCCTCATAATTTCGGAAAAATCTCTGGTGCAGAATTTTTGGGCAGAATTTCGCCTAACTTCAAAAAATCATAACTAATTCCAGAAAAATCAAAATAAGGATCCGTAAAATTTCCCAGAATCTTTGAGATGTCTACTTTCAAGAAAAAATACTGGAACTTACCCAAAACTCATGGATAATTCCCAGTTTCCACAATTCAAACCGTTGCCCAGAATTTCGCCCAGAAAATGTAGCCTAACTTCTGGAATTTATATCTTTTTGCACAGAGCTTTAAATGACACAAACTTTATATATTTGGAAAGCCCTAGATGTCTAATTTCACCGTGAATTTTCTCAGAATTTTAGAGCATCATCTTCTTCATAAAATACTAATGTTTTTGCTACTGACTACAGAAAACACTAATCGATGAAATTTCGCCAGAGTTTCGCTATTTTGATCATAATCTTCCAGAAATTTTTGCCATACTCTTTTTCATCATTTTTTCGAAATAAAGCCATTGGAAACCATAAAAACATGAAAATAAAACTGTAATTGGAAGATTGGTGATCAAAACAACATTTCTAGCATTTCTACTTCATAACTAAGAACTTGAATTTAAAAAAAAACAAAAGCTCTCTTACCTCTTGAAGAACACTAGCTTCTTACTTCTTGAAGTTCTTCTACACTCTCTCGCTTACTCTCTAAATTTCAGCCTATGCCTTGAGGAATTGGTGAAAATTTGTGTTGGATAAAACCTCTATTTATAGCCAAAGGAGAAGTAGCTATCAAGCAATTCCTACATGATCCTAGCCCTTGGTTTTTGACTTGGTGAGGAAAGAAAAATCTTGCCCCTACACCTTTCTAAAAAAAAGCCACCTCCCCCTCCTATTTCTTGGATGTTTTGCTTCATTACTTAATTACTCCAAATGCTAATTTAGTTAGGTGTAAGTTGGTTAGGTGTAAGTTGGTGTTTTTATTCAAGATCTAATTTCACTTTTGAAAGCCTAATTTTATGACTAGGTTTATGGTGATTTTAAACTTCTTGAACACTTAGGTATAAATCCTAAAAGTATACGAAAATGACTTTGGAAATAGCCAAGTTAAAGCTCATAATTTACTGGTTTCAAATATGTACTCATATTTAATACTTAGTTCCAATATTTCAAGATATGATTTCATTCCTATGGATTCTCATCTAATTTAGTTAATTAAACAACAACTTGGTCCCCAAGTTAAACAACTTGCTCCCTAAGTTTGTCCAATCTTCTTCCACACACTACTCACTCATCTCATATGTTTATAAATAATTTTCTTGTTGCCCAAGCTTTAAAAAAAACGTCCCCCTTCACCCTTTTAATTACCAATTTTATGTTTTAATGTTCTCACATATTCTAGAAGAAAAATCTCTTATTGGTCCAATTAATTCCACAAGGATTTTGGATTAAGGGTTAATATAATTTCTTCACTCTTTAATTAGTAATTTTCGCCACTTTTATTAGTTAAAGGGAGAATTAATTAATCCTTAGTTACTATTGCTAATATAGTACTTTAGGGGCTACTAGGCTTAATTACCAAAATTTGACAAGGTTTCTAATTCAATTTTGATAATTAACAACTCCTTGTATGCTAATCAAAATTATGACCTTAAAAAACTTAATCATTAGCTAATTTTAAAAATTAATAAAGTATATCAATTATTGCAATTTCAATTGCCCAATAATTGTTGTCAATTCCCTCTAATTCATTTTATCATCCTCTGATGATTCTAATTGCTGAAATAGTATAATATACTAAATTATGATAATCTTAGGATATTTTATAATCCTTAATAAAGTTGAATTTTGGATTTATTAGAATCCAAATAACATTTCTCTAAAAATAAGAAATCAATTAAAATTTAGAGACATCATATTCTCTTATATCATGTCTCATAATTAACCTTTTGTTAATTGATTCCAAAGGAAAATTGCCTAACATTAAATTAATAATTCACATAAATTTTGAGACCACATATTCACCTATTGTAATAGGTGTTATTTATCAAAATATAATATTTACATGTATTATGAAAATTGGGTATTACATAGAGAACCAAAGCAACGTTTTCCTTCCTTTTTCTTTGTGACAGCCACCCAATGATACAGTCCCTATTTTAGGTTCAGATTTTGCTTTCCATTCAGTTTTCTGTTTTCTTTTGTATAACCAAACGCACACTCTCAGCGTGAACAAATGCAGCAATATACACATGCAAAACATCCCATGCCGAAAAAACAACAGAAGGAAAAACAATGCACACTTAATAATACAATAATCTCACATTCAGATAAATAAGACTTCCCCACGTTCAGCGTTTTTCATTCTTTCATCTTTAGCGTTTTTATGCTTCTTTTAGTTTAGTTTTCGGTTTGCTTCATCAGGTCTAGGTTTGGTTTCGGTTTCGGTTTCTTTGCATGAATATATATATTTATACATATTGGATAGTAGAGGATACGTAAGGTATGTCCTGGACACAACCCAACACCACCCTCTGTTTTTCAGTTTTCAGTTTGGTGTAACGGTTTCTTCCCATTAGCTAGAGCCCCAACTTCATGATGAAAATGATAAAGCTTTAAGGAAAAGGAGGTTCGATGATTACCTCCGAAGCTCAACCTTTCGATGAGAACAAAAGGCTACTTCTTTCCTCTGTTCTAGCAGCCGAAAACAGGGTACCCTTCGGTCTCTCCTCCCTTCGCTGAACCTCTTCTTCAAACTCTCACTCTCAGGCTCTCTCTCTCTATCGGTTTTTCTTCTCTCTCTTTTTTTTTTTTTTTTTCCTGATCACTGGACGAATGGGAAACAGATGAAACGAAGCTACAAGGTGATGGTTTTAAAGAGTTATGCAGGACCAGTTAAACACCATAACCGATGGGTAATGGCTCGAGAGGTGTGGTGGTTTCTTATCCTCTGCGCGTGTCTGGAGTAATGATGGTTTTATCCTGCTGTTAATTAATGCGATGTGTTCCTTTGGTTTTAATCTTCCTGCTGCTTCTGTTTCTTTCGGTTCTGTCTCTGTGTCTCCTGTTCGGTTTGGACGGACTGCATGGGTTGTAGTTGGTTTGTAACATGCGTTTTTGGTCCATGGCTGAAGGTGGTTGGAGTTCAAATGGGCTGATGCGTTGGGGTTAATTGAACGCCCATGGAAATTTTATTTATTATATTAAACACTATCTAACTTGCAACTAGATAGTAGTAACATAAAATCTTTAATTTTCAATAATTAATTTAATAATTATTCTAGAAAAATTTGGCAACTTAATCTTCCATAATTTTAGACTTTATTATTTGTTATCTTAATTATTCTTTTCCCCAAAACAAATTAAGGAAAAAGAGCCTAAATTCTAAATAATTATTCTCATATAATTAAGGTTAAATTACATAATTTAGTTCCATAAAATATTAAATTTTAAATTCCTAAAATTTGGGATGTTACATCCATCCCTAGTCAAATATGTTTTGACCAAGGATCTTCTTCTTCTTCAGGGACATAATATAAATGGGGAGAGTGGAGATTTGCGCCGTAGAGAGCCTTCGAGATATAAAGGGAAAAACTAGAGCTTAAGAAGCTGGGGAAAGAGACGGAGAGCCACTACCACCATTGAAGACTTCCTTCCTCACCACCGCACACTGAGTTTCTTCTCACATCTACAACTATTGTGCCTAGATTCGTTGTCACTAGAGGAAGAACCACTAGCGTTTTCTCCACTATTGGAGAGTGTGTCGCAATAGTGAAGAGAAAACCATAGAGAGAATAGATCACAGCACGGTGGGAGTTTGGACGAGGAAGCAAAACCAAGAGGAGAGATCAGAGAGGACAAAGCACCAATGTCAGACTTCTTCATCTCTGGCTACCTTCGTTGTTGTTCTTCATTGGCTTGGCCAGTCCTTCCTAATTTGTCTCCTTCATTGACTCACTAGCTGTCACCTTCCTCATCTGCCAGAAAACCTTATACCAACAACTCTCTTTCTCTCTCTCTCTCTCTCTCTCTAGTCACTCTCACTCACTATCATTGTCAACTCTCACCACAATATTCCTTCCTAAAGATCGAAAAACTCCTCTTCCTCTACTTTCAGATTCGGTTATTCTTTCATCTCTCATGGCAGATTATGAGTTTTTTTTGGTGAGTCTCTGTATTCTCCAGCGAATTTGTATTATGGATGGTTCAATTTTTTAGCTTGTGTTAGATTTCTTATGGCTGTGTGTAGCTAAATCTCTTGATTCTTGGTGGTAGATAAAGTAGCTAGAGCTTCAATGTGCTATAAAGGGGAGTTTATTGGTTTTCCATTAGCTCATTATATGTATTAATTGTGATCTATTTGGTTTGATTGTGTAGTTGGTACATATTTGTGAACTTGGATGTGTGTTCATTTGTTCTTGTTGGTTAACATTTGCATTGAATTTCGTTGTTGATGCACTTGAATTTTGTATTCAACATATTTCCTTATGTTTTAACGAGATTATGCAGTGTATATGTGATTACTATGATGTGTAATTGAGTTGATTCATATTGAGTTTCATGATTGTTCTCTCAACAAAAAGGAAGTAAGAGCATTAAAATGATTTTCAAACACACATCAAATTGTTTTTAACAATTTCTCTAAAAGATGACTATAAATGCAATCGTATGATTAGTCATCAATTAGATAAACTAGACTCAATATGATTGCTTGATGTTTTCAATTTGGCTTGATGACAATTAACTCAAAATTATTTTAAGTTAGGAAAGTCATTAACTTCACTACTAAGACTCATTTCCTCATATCCATCCCATTTATATAGAAAAGACCAGAAAATAATAATAGTTTAGCTTATAATTAGATTGCATTACTCTTTTAGTTATTAATTTGAAAAACCGAAATCAATTTTCCCTTGTTTTCATTGCATTTGTATGGCATTTAGATTACTTAGTAATCAATAAAAGGCTTCTCAAGAAGAAAGAAATGTCATAGATTTGCCTTTATACAATCCTTGGTTAATTTTATTGCGGACCCAAGACTAACATACAAAAGGCCCTAATCAAAGACTTTAGATAACAATTGTATCAATAAAACTGTTATTTATTTGTTTGTATTTATTACGGTTTTTTTTTAATAACCATAAGTTATATTATTGTTTTAACATATACATATATAATTGTTATTAGTTCATAACTGTGACGTATGTTATTATTATTTTTCAAAATTTTTTGGGTAGCTAGTGACTAGATAATTACTTTTTTATGTTTTATTTAAAAACCAAAAATATCACCTTTAGGAACTTTTGTTTCATTCAATTTGAATGAATCAAAAGTTCCATAAATATTGAGGTATGCTATGATACATTTTCTAACAAGTTTTCAACATGGCATTTCATCTTGGTAATTGAAAGAATAGAGGAGGACAATAACTATAAGGAAATTGGAAATTTATAAAGATTGGAAGTGACAGGTTCGAACCATTATTGCACATATTGGAAGTTGAAGAGGAGTAGTCGCGTGAAGTGGTGGCTAATGAAAGGGTACTTAGTTTTTGTGCTGATCATCTGAGAACAAAGAAGCATAGAGTATTCTCATCATGAGCTTGGGGAAAGGGAAAGCTTTGGGCCATTTAGTTGATGGTTATTTAAGAGAAATTGTTATGTTGTTTTTTGATATGAAGTTGCAAGACAAATATTTTGTTTGTTCATCTAATGTTTTATGATGGTTTTACAGTAAAAACTGTTATTTTGTGTGACAATATATGACTGTTACAAAGCATAACTGTATGTATTTGCATCGTATTCTAATAAGTTATGGTTATTACTCTATAACCGTAATATATGTACCTTTTTTCAAAAAAAAAAAATTAGGTGGTTGATTATGCAACCACCATTTTACAAAAAAAAAAAAAAAAGACAAAGTAAATAAAAAAACTAAAATTTATGGAGATGTTTTAAGAATCTCATGCATCATTAGATTCTTCATTCTCTAGTAACTTGTCCACCTTCTCGTTCAAAGAGCGAACGAGAGAGGTAAGTTCCTTTAAACACTGGTCCTTGCGTCCTTACTCTTACATGTAAATTTGGACCATATCATGAAGCTTGTACGTTGCATGGATGAGACCTTCGATTTGTTGCTAGATGATAAATAAGAACTTCTCTTGCATTTGCCCAAGATGTTTTGTTGAATCAGAAGTTGGCTTTTAAGAGTTTAAATGGAAGTAGAGAAGTGGAGTTCAGTTTTCAGATGTTTATGTAGAGAGGGTTTCGTGGATTATTGAGTCGTCACATCTTTTAGAATTAAATATCATTATATTTTATAAATGGTGATGGTTAATTCATAATAATAATTATGTGCGTGAAATTTTTTTATAAAATTTATTAGTGTCTACTATTAATTGCATAATCAACCCTAATATTAACTTAGAATTGTTAAGTATGTTGGCAAAAATACTTCATGGTTTTTAATTAATAACCGTGAATTATTAATTTTTAAATTCATCTCCCTCCTTTGATGATGAGAATAAGGACGGGGACAAGGATGAGGATGAGGACGAAGAAGAGGAGGATCAATAGGATGATGAAGATGGCAATGGTGGTGACTTTCGTCCTCATTGTCTTGTTCATCCTCCTCTTCCACTACGTTATCCATATTCTCATCATCAAAGGAGGGAGATGAAGGTTGGGTCAGAGTATTATCATCGGAGAAGGGGAAAGGTTTCGAACGATCAAAACTTTTGTTGTTTCATAACGATTTTTTATTTAACAACCGTCATTCTTATGAGACAAAGTATGACAGTTATTAATTACCACCACTATATATTTTCTTAGACTTCTATTAAGTGATGTATTTGAATTAATAACCATTATGTATCTCAAGTATCGAGAATCCTAACCACATCCCCCATCTGCCATAGCTAGTGCCTTTGTCTGCTCTGCCAATCCAATTATTATACCGGATCACGAGATAACACGAGAGAAAAGAACACTAGGGAAAGGTCTTGTTGTTGTCAAGAAGGTTCAAAGCAAATTATGAGAGAGGGGAGGAAACTTATTGTGAGGTGGAACAAGAAAAAACAAATTGTGAAATCTAATAAATTGTGAATTCATCATATTTCAAAATTTGACCTTTCTTGTTTCATCTATAATAAATTTCCTCCCCTTTCTCTTAATTTGCTTTATTGACCTTCATGATGATGCAACAAGAGTCTTCCCTGTGCTCTTTTCTCTTGTGCTATCTCGTCAATCGGTGTAATAGATGATTGGCGCAGGAATTAGGGTGGAGGCACTAGCTACAGCGGAGGGGGCAACATGGTTAGAATCCTCAATACTTGAGACATTTGTTTTCACCAACAAGCCTTAAGGAGGAGGACATGGTTTTTTTTTTTGGGGGGGGGGGGAGGGGGCAGCATTCCTTAGGATCATAACATGATGAAGGAGAAGGCCAATAAAGAAAAGAAGTAATAAACATGAGGAATAGTTAAGTTTAAAGAGAGGCCTAATGGATTGCGAAGGATTATGTGTTATGACTTATAAAGGTCTAACAGGATTATAAAGGGTTATGAAAGAGTTAGATAATGGTTGTTTATGAAGACTTTTATGTTTTGTTTTCACTAGCATAAGTGTTTGGAATATGAATCGTTTGTAAATGTTACATTATAATTGTTTCTTAAGGACTTTCATTTTTGTCACTAAATAAATTATGATTATTAGCTACAACTGTTATTTTTGTGTTTTCACAAATTCTGCTTCGCAATACATGACGGTGCGTATAATTAACCAGTATATTTAAGAGTTATATGTCCTTACTCAACCTCCGCCTCAATATACATGACGTTTATTATTTGTAACCATTATATATTAGATGTTATAAATGTCCAAATTTGTAGCAGCCAAGTATGAAACAATAGAAGAAATCAAAACAAAAAATCAAAGAAATTGAAAATAAAAGAAAATCGAGAACCCATAGATCAAAATCCATATATATTGGCAGAGAAACTCATAAACCATAGACCCAAAAACTCAAAATCAAAACCAAAACCAAAAATCCTCAAATCTAGAAAAAGCAATGAAGATCATAGAAGAGGAGAATTGAAGGCCACTCACTAAAAAACTCTTCACTAATGGTTGACTGTTTGAATTCGTTAGGGCATGATGACATTTCTACGATGTTGCAATTTCGGGCTGTTATTGTCCCATCAAGAACTTTCTAATGCCCACATGTCGTTTGTGGAAACTTTTAGAGGAAGAATGTCCTTTAACCATTTTATTTAAGGAGCATATAACAACTTGATGTTATTTTCTTGGTGCATCAGCATCCCCTTATGATATTTTTCAGTTATATTCCGAATTTTATTATTATTTATGGTTTAGGATGTTGGATACACTATGATTAGAATATTATAGACATAGACACACATATATGTATACACACACATATACACATGTGCACACACACATATACATTTGTGTGTGTGTGTGTGTGTGTGTGTGTGTGTAGATATAGATATGTGTGTGTACACATATGTATATGTATATGTATATACATGTATATCTATATATCTATATATCTATAAATACACAAACATATATATTATAGGATGATAGATGCATCATAAATAACATTAGGAAGCTGCATACTACTTTAGCCAATAAATATATTATCAGCTATCTCAAATTCATAATTAATTGGCCATTTAAAATCTTATTTTCTTCTATAATAATTTTAATACGCTGATGGTTTTACTCAAGTGATCACCAATTTATCTTACTAAGCGTCAGCTGACCTAAGAGCGGTAAGACTTTACATACCCTCGGCTATGCTAACTACAGTGACAAGCACTGTACTAACGAACCTTACATAAGGTTTTTTGTCACAAAGGTATGAGCGTTTTAACGCTGAGAATGCTCTCAGATAGCTGTAATACTTTTAATTCTGAATACAAGTTACTTTTGTTGAGTCATCTAAGTAATAAAGTGATAAGTAGAGTATCGTTCCTACGAGGACTTAGTATCCACAACTTTGATTAGGCATTGATTTTACACTTTCGTTTAAATTGAGCTAAAACAAAGCTTTGATGGAAAATGAGAATTTTAAAGACTATTTCTAAAAATAAAAATTAATAAAAGAAAATGATTTTTGGATTTTCAAGAATTTAATAAAAGCCTAGGATTCTTTTTCCCCTTATTGCATTTTATAATATTGAATTAACTTCCTCTCTCTTACTATTTCCATACATATATGTGTTAGTCTAAGGTTCACAAATACTTGACAAGCTCTCTCAAGTCAATATCAAGTTTCTCTTCTCATTAAAATGCACAATATCTTGCTACAATTAATGAGTATCAATATTAAGCAACAACCTTAATGTGACAATGCAAGATTGGTAAATATATCTCTATTTTACCAATAAACTATCCATTTATCAAGTAAATTTCAAGTCAAGCATGATTTTAATCAAATTCTACACTTAAATTAGCTCTTTCAAGTCAAACCTAAGTGAATAAACCAACTAAATGATGACCAATCAATTAGAAGCATTAAGCTTAGATTAAAATCAACACATATAAATATTTATTTACTAAAAGAGAGGATTATCCAAATATTAATCCATACAAAAGGTTCAAAAGAATCCTAGAATAAAATGTTTAGCTATTCATAAAATCCAGACGACGACAAATTAAATCCAAGTTTAGTGACATGAGCGAAGTGATATAAATGGAATCCAACTAGAGACAAGGGAGATAACCACACCAAGAAGAAGAACAAGAATCAGCACAGCAGCCTATACTTCAATTAATTGTCGTCAGCGTCCCTGCTCCAGGTGCTTTGTTCTTTCGTTCTGCATATTGCCTCCTCTCTGTCACTCGCCTTTTTCCTTCAGCGTTTTCGTGTCTGCTTCCCCCAATTGCCGCACGCCTCCTGTTCTTTTTCAATTCATTTCCGCGTCCTCAGCGTCTCTGTTCATTCGTCCTTTCTACAATTCCCTTTAGGTTTCATTGAATTGATTCCTCCTTAGCTCATGGGCCCGTGCAAAATATTCATTCTCCAACCCAAGTGATTGAATCCTCCATTGGCCCATTTGACGTGATCTCCCTGGTCCAATTCATTCATCCGTGGGGCCCATTTCCCATTGCCATTTAATCTCATCCGAAAAGATAATACTCCCCTGCTCCTAAATTGCCATTAAATCCAAACCCAAAGTATTCAATCCATGCTCCTAAATTGCAATGATTCTCGGGTGAACAAAAAAAAAAAAAAAAAACAAAACAAAACAAAACAAAAGAGCTATATAATAATAATAAGGGAGAAGGAGCAATTTTACACATCAAGTTTGCCCCTAGGAGCGCCCAGCACCACGAAGTTTTTTCTGGACAAAAAATGCACACGAAGTGACGTTTTGGGAGCGTCCAGCACCACGGACCATTAGTCAACGGACGTTGACCGTTAAATCTGACGGAAATGAACAGTAACTTCGCAAAAATTACAATTTTGCCCATAATTTTAAGCTGAAATTACCATTTTGTCCTTAGTTTTAAATAATGTTTTTTTAAAAAAAAAATAATAAAATAACCCCTCCCCCGATAGCCCTACCACCTCTGGCCACCCACCCCACCTCCGGCTACCACCTATGCCGCCGCGGAGGCGGCCGGCCGGCCAACTGCGGATTTTTTTTTTTAAATATGGTTTTTTTTTAAAAAAAACTAAGGGGAGTTCGGTAGGCCCCACCACCGGGCACACCACCGCCGGTGGCCGCCCTCCCCACCTCCGGCCGCCAGCGATGGCCATCTCCTCCGGCAACTTTTTTTTTTTAAAGAAAAAACTAAGTGACCTCCTCCGGTGACTTTTTAAAAAAAAAAAAACTAAGAGGTGGCTGCCGATCACTGGCGATAGACAGCGGTGGGGAGGGCGGCCGCTGGCGGTGGCGGGGCCCACCGGATTCCCCTTAGTTTTTTTTTAAAAAAACCTTAATTTTTTTATAAAAAAAAAGTCGCCGAAGGAGATCGCCGGCGGCCGGCGGTGAGGTGGGTGGCCAGAGGTGGTGGAGCCACCGAGGGGAGGGGTTATTTTATTGTTTTTTTTTAAAAAAAATATTATTTAAAACTAAGGGCAAAATGGTAATTTCAGCTTTAAATTAGGGGCAAAATTGTAATTTATGCGAAGTTATTGTTCATTTCTGTCAGACTTAACGATCAACGTCCGTTGACTAACGGTCTGTGGTGCTAGACGCTCCCAAAACGTAACTTTGTGTGCATTTTTGATTCAGAAAAAACTTTGTGGTGTTGGGCGCTGCTGGGGGCAAACTTGATATGCATTTTTGCTCCTTCTCCCTAATAATAATAATAATAATAATAATAATAATAATAATAATAATAAACAACTAAATCCTTATATCTTCTTTGTTTTCTTTATTTTATTTTTTAAAAAACTTCTAATTACTATTATTTATTTCCTAAACTCAAACTTTTATTTTAAATTGAAATCCCACAAATGATGCACCGTTTTGATTTGATCTTATGATAACATAATCTCATTGAAAATCTCCCAAAATTATTTAGATAATTCTTCAAATATCTCCAAAATGTACTTTAAATATATAAAATATAGAGAGTTATCAACTTTTTGGGTTAATCAGTAAATCCGCTCCGGAAGTATACGTTTAGGAGCAATGTTACTCTAAAAGTTTTTTCAAGTTCATTGTTGCTCTAGAAAGTCTAAAAATATAGTAATATTGTCCTTTTCTATTAAAAAACTAACGTTGACTATTAATTTTTTAACGGAAAAGAACAATATCACTATGTTTTTAGACTTTCGGGATAACATTGAGACAAAAAATAATAATAATAATAATTTCATGGCAACATTGTTTTTAGGCGTATACTTTCAAGATGAATTTGCTACTTAACCCTTACTTTTTAAATATTTCACATAAATCAATAATATTTATATCAATATTATTGTTTGAAAATTATTTTGACTTCCATCTTTGCCCATAATAAATAATATAAATTTAAAAATCATATTCTCTCTGAGATAAATACATGAAGGGCCTATTTTATATTTGGAATAAATTAATTCATACTCTATAACTTCTTGCAAAGTAATTTACATTTTGGTTAGTAATACACTTCTAAAAGGTAACTTACATAGAGGGAGTTAGGTTTAATATTTCTTGAAAAAGTTACAATAAAATATTTTCGGTATGCAAGATTTTTTTTTTTTTTTTGGTTCGTAGCTCCTCCAAACTTTTATTGGATAGGTAAAATGGTAATTTTTCTCTTTAAACTTTATAGAAGATTTTGTCCTGATGCTTAAATTTCATCAAGTGTCTTTATAGCCTTCTAACACATAAATCGTTAGTTCTATTTACAAAAAAAAAAAAAAAAATGCCATTATTAAAATTTTAAATGTAAAAAAAAAAATTTACAAATGTTAATAATTAAGTTACTTTCTTAAAAAAATAATAATGTTTGGCTAAAAAAATCATCATTTGAGACTAACGGTGTTAAACTTTGATAATTGAAAAGATACTTCATAAAATTAAGTATCAAGCTAAAAACTTATATAAAGGTTGATGACTAAACGCGCACTTTCGCTTATTATTATATATTATTCGTAGTCGATTTTTGACGCTCTGAGATGAAACCTTTTCCATCTTCACTCAACCATATATCAACGTTCTAATTTCTCCTACGGCGACATTAATTCATTTTTCATTTAGGTTTTCTTTGAATAGCCACACAATAGGGAAAATAAAACATTAAGAGGAAATTTTACTATATTGACAGTTTTTCCCTCAAAATATTCTTTTCTGCGCATTTTTCTCCTTATTCAAACGAAGGATTAATGTCAATCATATGGTCGTTGCTTCTTCAATTTTTCATTCCCTTGACTTTCTTAATTTCCTGATTTCATACCATCTGAACTCTGAATCAAATATGTACTATATATAAAATATATAATAGGAAATAATTCAGTAATTACGTTAACACCCCAAATTAAATTCTATACTACTTACTGTGTTTGATAACATGTTGTATCAAGAATATCAACAGAGTTGATGGTGTTACAGTTCAAAGTAAAGCGGAACATAGAGCATGTATTACCATTTGGACAATGATGTACTAACTGATATTATATGCCCAGACATTTGCTGATGCCTAACATATGCTAGTTATATTGAAAATTCTGAAGGAATATTTGTGTGATACGTTTATACATACTTGTATAATTAAAACTCCAACATAATAACCATACAATTAATCTTAAACCAAGCCGAACCCAACACAGTTAATCAAACCTATTGGCCAGGATGGTATTAGTCTAGTGGGAGTCTCTCCATCTTTCACAGCGACTAATTATTTTCTTAGTTTAACCATCAAACGATTTGAAACAACTCTATCATATTCATACCATTAACTAATCCCTATTAACCTTTTTTAGACTCTTGTCTCGACTGGTGCCTCTTCGTGACTCTATCTACTTCGCCTTCCTAAGTACAAATTTCCTTACTTGAATCTTTAGTCAAGTCTGAGATTGAATCAGATTGAATCTCAGGTAACAAATAATCTTATGTTTAAGTCATAACAATATATGATAGATATTTCTCAGGTAACAGATAATCTTATGTTTAAGTAATAACATTATATGATATATATTCGTTATATTTAGTACAACAATACATAGCAAACATCAAATATATGTTAATAGCAACAACTATGTCAACAGTGTTTGCCCTCACCAGTGCCATGAATCCACGTGTCCTCAGCACTAGGAAAACAAGTAGCAATATCATGACTATAATCTACTTTAAGCTGAATCCAAAGCTTAATTGAATGTAAGCAAATGATTGAATCCACAGTCTTGTCCATAACTCATGAATCAAACAATCATATATAGATATACAAGACATACAAGAGTTAAAGTTACAGTATGCCAACGTACATTCCTTCTACGTAGTTAGCAGTACGCCCAACCTTTGAATCCGATCTTAGATTTCTTGGGTATCCTATAATGTTATTTTTGGATTATTTCCTTTTCGATATTTTATATGATATTATAATCAATACTATATCACTTAAAATAATATACTAAGGGTTATTTTTACCTCCTCTGACCTTTTTACCTTTAGAGAGTTTGTTCTTCCATTTTTACCTTTACTTTTCCTTAATTTCCAAAATTCGGCATTTTTGCCTAGATTTTTCAGTAACTTTGAAAAATCATAATTAAATCTACAAAAAATCTAATTTGAGTTCCAAAAAAATACATGTGACCCTTGACATATCTATTTTCAAGAAAAAATAACTCCAGCAACTCAAAATGTATGAGTCATTTCCAGGTTTATCTTTTTCTGACACTATTCATATTATAACTCTAGAAATAAGGTATAACTTCAAAAATTCCTAACTCCTAGTCCAAATCTCAAAACATTACATATTTTATATCAATAGAAAGCTCTAGATGCATACTTTATTCATGAAAAATTTCATGATTTTTAAAACTCATTGGATATGTAAAATATTAGCCGCAACATTCGCTACTAGCACCAAATTTAAAATTGACAAGTTTCCAAACTTTCAACATATGATCTATTCATTCTAAAAATTATTCTCAAACATGTTTTCACACCATTTTTTTATTTTAAAAGCAATGGAGACTTTAAAACATGAAAGAAAATTTATTGTACAATTTTCTAGATTAAACTATAATTCTGCTAAAATATAAAAACTAAAGCTCAAGAACTTACCTCTTGAAGTTCTTACTCCTTCATCTCCTTGCTCCTATGTATTTTTCTCTAACTCAAGAAGCTTTGATTTGAGCTTGTTGTTGTGTGAAGAATGGAGAGGGTTCAAGTCCTATTTATTGAAAAAGTTCCAAGTTCATGTGAAATCTATTGCATGGAATTAATTTGCTCTTCTTCCTTCTCCACCATTGGATCAAAACTTCACTTTACAGCTCCAAATCGCCTTCCTTCAAAGCTTGGTCGACATACTCCTCTAATTCCAGCCCCTTGGATGGTTTTCCAAGTGTCATAATCTTAATGCTCAATTGCTCTCATTGGCCTATTTAATTACAAGAGGATTAAGCTTAATTACAAGACTAAATGACAACCATTCGATCTTAATACATGTGTCAAAATCTCATAGTTGGCTAGTTGCCATTGTTGACTTTTGGGGCTATTTTGTTAAGCTTGATTAATATCTTAATCAAGTGTTCATTTGCTCTCTAATCACAAGTGTCATTGTATAATTGATTTGTTACTTAATCAAGGTCATTAGTGCTTTATTATTCAAGCTTAATTTCATCCTCTTTGGCCCTTAATTTTCAAAATAAGACAGCCCTCTTTCGATGATTTTTATGTGTCTCTAATCATATTGAAGATATATGCAAAAAATCTTAATTAGCACAAGCTAATTTGTTAATTAATATTTCCTAATTTGCTTTAATTCAATTAAGTGTCCTCAACACCTTTCCGTGGCCCTTTTGGACTTAAGATAGCCATTATTTTATGTGACCTTTGTGTCACATTTTATATTCCCTAAATATAGTCTCTTAATTAACAATTTATTAATTAATTCCAAAAATGAAATTTGGATAAAAATATAATCAATAAATTATATTTCTTTGAGACACATATTCACCTTTTTTTTCTAATCATTTATAAAAAATACAAGGTTTATGAGAATTAGAAAAATTAGGGTATTAAAAGAAGTTAAGGTTTTAATAAAATAGAATCAGCTTATTTTCACTTAAAAAAAAAAAAAGAAAGGGAAATCGTCTTTAAGAATATTAATCAATACAGAATATTACAAGTAGTACCAAAATATAATGTAACATCCTATTAAAGTTAAGGGGACAAATAAAAAAAGGGGAAAAACAGAGAAAAAGAAAAATATTTCTTTTGAGCATCTTTTCACGACAACGCGAATAAATAGTTATGAAGGATGAGGAATTAAAACTTTATCCCAAAAAAGGGGTGAGGAATGAATCTTGTTCATGGCAAGAGGAAGGGGATATTGAAGAACTTTTCTTCAATAACAGAATACCTTCGTTTATACTTTTCCAAGCATTATTGTCCCCATCATAATAAAAAACTGGAAAGTATAATATTAAAAAATATAAAAAACTAAATGTAGCAAAGAAAAAGAGGTTTGAAAAAAAAAAAAAGCAATGAAACCTTTGGATTCTAAAATCCAAGCACAAGTACATGGAGCGTGGTTTCTCTCCTTTATTCTTTGCGTCCAAAGACAAGAAAACAAAATACAAAAGGGGTGTTCTTTTCATATAATTAATTTTATTGTTATCTTTTTTCATGTTAATTTTATTTTTTCTAAAAAAATATTTTTCCAATCCTTATTAATTAACTATTAGTTCATTTACTCATGACATTTTTACTATTGTTAATACCGACCCCACAAAATATAAGTTGATACAAATAAAAAATGAGGAAGAGATTTTTTTTTAAGATTAAATTATGAGGTAAAATTTATTTATTATCAATATAATAAAAAATTATTATGCCCGTAACCATCTCCTTGCACACTCACACATACATATAATGTGTATACATATAATAAACTCTAATGGCTAGAAAAGAGGATAATATAGTTAAGAAATTAAATACTCCCTCTTGCCTTTAATGTAAAGCTTAATTTGGGAGTTGATTTTGGTCTTTAATGTAATACTACATATTTCTCATTTTTTTTTTAATCTTTTTCTAATTTACCAATATTGATTTTACTCAACAATAATGAAGTAAGAAGGGGATGGAGTGAATTAAGGAATTGTGATTAGGGTGTTTTTTGGGGGAAAAAAAAGACATACAATATTAACTAACTTTGTCAATATAATCAAATTAAGAAAATATATCTTACATAAAGAATTGGATGGAGCATAATAGTTATAGTTGCTATTGATCAATCCGGCAAGCGCGTGGTGGCAGGGCTTTGAAGTTTTAACCTTAGCAACATTTTGTTTGCTGATTAACGTGTTTTGCGTTTCTAGGGCATAGCCCTAGGTTTTGATTCTAAAGCTTTGATTGCCTTTGTGATGAAAAGGGAAAAAAATATGGCTGTAACCTTTTACTTTTACTTTTACATTGTTCCCACAAAGAGAAAATGTTATGATGTCTTCGTTACCTTGCCTCAGTTAAAAGAGAAAACAAATATAAGTCCATATAACGTGATCGTATTAGTGTTGAAAAAGGTATAATATTATATTATTTCCCCACCTTGCACTAAACACGATAACTCCGAGGTCTCAAAATATAAAGGAAACACGAGTTAACTAACCTCCGAAGGACGAATAAAAAGGTCCATCTGCATGATATATATATATATATATATATATATATATATATATATATATATATAGCTACGTACAGTGGCGGAACCATTAATTATGTAATACCTGGAAAAAAAAACATTATTATTATAATAAAAAGAAAAATAATTATCATAATACCTATTTTAAATAGGTGAATATGAGGTCTCAAATCTTTTGTATTTTATTTATTTTTGTTTATAGGCAATTTTTCTTAGAATTTAGGAGTATGAAAATTTATTTTAGCTTGTTGATACAAAAACCAATATTTTAGGGATTAAATTAGGACTCAACTCATTTATTCCTAATTTAACTTCATGAAGACAAAATCTTTCCAAGTAAGAATAAATGCATTATACAATTATATTAACCTATAATATTAAAATTATGGGAACCAATGTGAAAATGTCTTTCATACAAATATGAGAAACAATTAAAAACAAAATTATATTAGTTAACCTAAGGGGGGCGAAATTTTTAATAAAAATGGAAGAAAAAGAATAAACCAATTAGAGTAAGAGAAGATAACTTGGTGAGCAAGTTAGCCTTCTTAGGGAGCAAGTAATTGTTTAATTAGAGAGAGATTAGGAGAAAACCTATAGAAATTAAATCATAACTTGAGATTTTGAAGTTAACTATCCAAGATAAATACATATTTAGAATCAGGGAATTATGAGCTTCAACTTGGCTATTCCCAAAGATAGTTTCGGTAACTTGTAAAATTCAAACATAAGCATTTTGGAAAATAAAAATCACCATAAATCTTGTCATAAAATTAGGATTTCAAAAGTGAAATTGGATTTTTAATCAAAGCACTAATTAACACTTAACCAAATTAAGTTTTGGGGATTAATTAAGTTGCTTAATGAATAAGAAGAATGCTTGGTGACCAAGCAAACAAATTCTAGAAGAGGGGGGGGGCAGATTTTCGGCCAAGAGAGCATGAGAGGCCAAGATCATGCCTTTCCCACCAAGCAAAAATCCAATGGTTGAAGCAAGAGAAGAAATTACCAAACATGCCATCACAAATTAGTATAAATAGGGGGTTTGGTCTTCACAAATTTCTCACCAAATTCCCTAGCCAAAACCGAAATTTAGGGAGAGTAAGAGAGGAAGGAGCAGCTGGAGAAAAAGATTCAAGAAGTCTTCAAGAGGTATAAGAGTTTTTAGCTTTTAAGTTTAAATTCTTAGTTTATAAGTAGAAATGCTAGAAAAGTTATTTTAATCTTCAATCTTCCATATACAGTTTTATTTTCATGTTTTTGAGGTTTCCATTGTCTTTATTTCAAAAATTTGATGAAGAAGAGGTTATATCAAAATTTTTAGAAGATTAGGATCAAAATAGCGAAGCTCTGGCAAAATCAGTAAAACCTGAGTAAGTAATAAAGATGCTAGTATCTTATGATGAAGATGATGTTCTAAAATTCTGGGAAAATTCATGATGAAAGTAGACATATAGGGCTTTCTAAATCTATAAAGAGTATGTCATTTGAAGCTCTGTGCAAAAAGATAAAAATCTTGGAAGTTGAGTTACATTTTCTGGGCGAAAATCTGGGCAACAGTTTGAATTCTGGAAACTGGGATTTATCCAGGAGTTCTGGGTAAGTTACAGTATTTTTCCTCAAAAGTATACATCTCAAGGATTCCGGGAAATTTTACGGATCCTCATTTCGATTTTTATGGAATTAGTTATGATTTTTCGAAGTTAGGCGAAATTCTGCCCAGAAATGCTGAATTAACGTTTTTTCCGAAAATTAAGTGGAAATAATTAGAAATAAATCCTTCAAGGGTAAAAATGTCAAGTGTGGCCAAGATGTCTCTTGAAGTGTTGTTGAGAATTAATTAAGACAATATTACCCTTTTAGGATAGACTGTGCTCGCATACCGACAACGAAACGTACCCAACAACCTGTTAAACTCAGGTACGGACGCGTATTGTAACCTTAACTCTTATGCTTATGGTTTGGTTATATATGATTGTTGTTTTCACATGATAATACTCTGTTTTGAAATTTACTCATGAGAGTTGAATTGTATACGGGTTATAGTCTTGATAACACCGTTGAGTTTTCCTAGCGCTGAGGACACGATGGGCCGTCGTGGCACTGGTTATGTGCAGACTAAGGTAACATACATATTGCAGTGGCTGTGTTATGTTATTGCCTTACATGTGGATATTTGTTTAAAACTGTGATTACGTTTTATATCTGTGATAACTGTCATATACTGTTTACATAAGCATGAGGTTAACCGTTACCTGAGGTTCAATGGGAATTGAACCTCAGCCTCTGCCATAGCCTCAGGATCCCGGGAAGTGATCGAGGACAAGGGTAAGAAGCCGGTATGAGGACCCTGCGGAGGCATCGTCTTTTTGATACTTATGTTAGAAGTCTTAGACTTGGATGACTGTATTAGTTAACATTCAGTTAGATTCACTACATACAATGTTATTCAGTTACTCTTTGTTTATGTACAATATTTTCCACTCTCAGCTCCAGAAACGTTTATAAAAAAATGGGATGTTACAAATTATAGCCAGGGACCAAAATTAAAAAACATATAGGATATAGTTTGTGGTGCAAAGACATTGTGAAATATGTCCTATATTTAGGAGCGACAGTAGTATATCATAAATAAAAATATTTAAAATATAATACAGACATAATATATAAAAAAAATTAAAAGAAATTTATTATAGAAATTAAGATCATTTCACTTGACTCTTACTCTACATATTTTTATATTGTTAAACTCATCTATAAGTCCGTATTAAAACTCAAAATAATTTCTTGTAAAAGTTTCAAAAACGAGCCCTTTGAGATCAAATTGGTCATCCTTATTGCGTCCAAATATCATCTTATAAATTATATCTTCTAAAAACCCATGCACTTTCTAAGTAATGTCCACAATCTCACCCATCTTAGCAGAATTATCCAAAGATTTCACCACCATTTTATGTTAGTTTTCTATGTGTTTTGATAATAGTTGTAAACTCAAGTGGAAGTTTGTCTTTAATAAGTTGAAAAACTTACTGTCAAATGCAAACTCGAGTTTTAGAAACAAAACTCGAGTTTCAACCTGACAGAAAATAGCTCAATATTAATGATCAAAGGGAAAACTGTAGTTTCCATGTGGAAACTTGAGTTTTGACCTCACAAAGAGCATTCCTAGTTTTTCATCAAGACAAACTCAAATTTTTGTTTGGAAACTCAAGTTTAGACCATATAGAGACTCTTCAATATTTTTTGAAGAAATGCAATACTCCAATTTTCATTTGGAAACTCGAGTTTTGATCATACAGAGAGTCATCCAAGTTTTTGACCTGTGAAAACTCTAGTTTTGAAGGAAAACTCTAGTTTTTAGTATTTCTAAGTTTTTCTAAGATTTGGGAAAACTCGAGTTTCAGTTTTGAAACTCGAGTTTTGACTTGACAGACAATTTTCATATTTTTAACCTCTTAAGACTAAAGTCTTGAATTGAAAACTCAAGTTTCTCACCTGGCTCAGATTTTCAAATGCTTTCATGTTTTAAATGGAAACTCGAGTTTAGTTTTGGAAACTCGAGTTTTGACCAAGCAGAGAGGATCACTATTTTCCAATGTTTTCAAAACTCCAATTTTGGTTTGGAAACTCCAGTTTTGAATTAACACAGATCTCTCTAAGTTTTAACATTTAAATGGAAACTCGAGTTTGGTTTTGGAAACTCGAGTTTTGATCAAACAAAGAGCATCGTCATTTTTCAATATTTTCAAAACTCCAGTTTTGCTTGAAAACTCCAATTTTGATGTTTTGGATTTGATCACATTAAATGTCCAAAACTCAAGTTCTGCCTTCAGTAAAAAATGCGCTCTAAGACTCAAATCGCAACATTCTCATCTGGAAGAAGGAAACTCGAGTCTTGATATGGAAACTCGAGTTTGTGCTTAAGTGCACAGTGACAAACTCCAGTTTTGATACACAAACTCAAGTTTGCGTCGCAGATTTTAAAAATTCAAATATGACGAATTTGTGAAATCTTCCATGTTTGATCTTAATGCTTCCTAACATCATTCATCAACATCACTAGATATGTTTAATCTGTTTGCTAGTGAATTTCAGTTGATTTAAAGATGATTCAAGAAATTCAAAGGTGCTGCTTCAACACAAACAAAAAGCATGTTAGAGCATTAAATGCAAAGTACAGCTAACTTGCTATATTCTGATTAAACAACATCTACACGATGCAAAATGGATAAATGTTTCTTACCTAAACTAGTCTCTGACATTCCAACGAATTAAAAGTCAAGAAGTCAAGTATAAACTTTTGTGCAATTGGATTAACCAAAGAGTAGAGAGAGAAGACGAAAGCCTCACCTAATCCTTGGCAAATGCAGGCAACGGTCATATTGAAGATTATAATGGGCATTTATATCTCTCTTAATATAAATAGGGCATCATTCAATTCTTCTCAACAACTAATCAAGCAGAAAACGAAAAAGCATTAAAAGTTCCCAGCTACTTTGAGTTTTCTTGTGTAAAGTATCTTTTGATACAATTTTTCTTCAGTGTTTACTTCTATCTACTCTTTAAGAGAGTTCATTTATTATGAATCATTTATTGTAAACAATCTCAAGTCAAGGGACTTAGAGATTGGGGTTATTGATTACAACTTATAAGGGGAGTAAGTTCTAGTGAGAGAATTACTCTTGAGTTACAGAGGTGTAATCAATTATGAATAGTGAAAAACTCAGGGAGCTTGAGGACTGGACGTAGGTTAAGGAGTTGAACCGAACCAGTATAAATCTTTGTGTCTTCTTCTTCATCCTTACCCTCTGTTATACCCTGTTTTGGTGCCTGAAAACAGAGCTTTAGAAAAGAATTTTTTAAAATCCCCAATTTACCCCCTCTCGGTGATTAGGCTCTGGTTTCATTTTAAGCTCCTCCCTCCTAAGATGACCAAACAACTCTTGATTTGAAACACCAAAAAGAGGTTGGACGCTGAGTTTCTTTATGTCACGCCAATATGAACCATACTCAAAAAGACTATGCCCTTAGAGCCGTAAAATAGGTCATTAATAGCCTGAGAGTGAGGACGATATGTGAAAACAGGGTCATTGGTCATGAGGAATAGTTCAGCTACTTCAGGGGAAGAGAACAAAATGGTAGGGACTTGTCCTAGTCGTAAAGACATGATAAGTTCATATTTGTTGACCAGAGGTTGTAGGTTATGATGTGGAAGAGTGCCAAACAAGTAGATGTTGTCAATAATAAGGACAGCCAAAAGACCTATAGATATGTAGAAAGTGAAAGAGAAACATGAAAGCAAAGTAAAATTAAAGTACATAATTCAAAAGAGAAATGCCTGGAGGATGTTTGTGAGCATATTTGCCTTGATTCTTGGAATGAAAGAAGAAGGAAACCATGTAAATGAAGATCATAAGGAGGAAAGCAGGAATAGGTACCATCGAACTTCAATGTTTTAGGGAGCGTAGGGACCACCCCTAGCCCTCCTTAGTTCCACCACTGGTTACGTAGGATATGATCACCCAATAGGAGAAGGAGGACTTCAAAATTAATTTCACACACACACACACCCCCCAACATGGATATTTTGGGAAAAACCATAAATTTGGAAGATAAAGTAGTTAGAGGTTTTATATTTAAGACTAAAGTAAACTCCTTGTCTCATAAAAAAAAAATTCTAGGGGGCAAAGCTATATGTGACAAAGGAAAACTTTGACCGGATCTAATTAGAAAAGAGGGCTTCGCCTGTAATACCCCAATTTTCATAATACATGTAAATATTAAATTTTGATAAATGACACCTATTACAATAGGTGAATTTGTGGTCTCAAAATTAGTGAAATAATTATCTTATTTTCTAAAGGTAATTTCTCATGAGATTAGAGTAAATAAAGAGCTAAAAATCCCTAAGTGAATTTGTGGGTCATAAAATACCCTGAGAATGTTATAATAAATCTTAGGAGGCAACTAGATATTTATTAACGATTAGAAAGTATGTTGTCTCTAATTTGGATAATTTATGGGATTATTTTTCCAAGGGAAATAATTAAAGTAATTAGTGAATATTAAAAACAATTATGGGGCAAGTGAATTTTTATTAATTAAGTTAATTTCATAATTATTCATAATTAGTCTTGGGACTATTTAAGATCAACAAATTGGAATATTTTAGCTTGATTAAGTATTAAAAAGGGGTCAATATAAGTATCAAATGAATTTCTAAAGATTGTAATTGGTTTGATAATCAATTATAATCTTGGCAATTAAGTCTAATAACCCCTAAAATACTATATTAATTAATTATCCCTCTCACTAATAAAAGTGGTGAAAATTACTAATTAAAGAGTGAAGAAATTATATTAATCTTTTTTTTCCTAAACCTTTGTCAAATTAATTGGACCAATGAGAAGCTTGAGTTTTAATTATTAGAGCACAAATGAAATACAATTCTTGATCCTAAAGCAAAGGAGGGCCACGTTTTTTTTTTTTAAAAAGGAAGAACGTAATTGTTTAAAATTAAAAGCTATCATATGGGTTAGTTAAGTTGGAGTATGAAGGAAGTTTTCAAACTTAAGGAGCAAGTTTCTTAAACTTGGGGAGCAAGAAGTGGTTTATTTAGATGAAATTAGATGGAAATCCATAAGAATTAAATCATAACTTGAAATCCTGGAACTAAGTATTAAAGATGAATACATATCTGAAATCAGTGAATTATAAGCTTCAACTTGGTTATTCCCAAAGCTATTTTCGTATACTTTGAGAATTCATACCTAAGTGTTTCAAGAATTAAAAATCACCATAAATCTAATCATAAAATTAGGATTCCAAAAGTGAAATTGGATTATGAATTAAAGCATCTACTTACACCTAATTAAATTAGAATTTGGGATTAAATTAGGACAACTTGTGAAGGAAGAAGAAAGACTTGGGGACAAAGCAAACATTTAAGAAGAAAGGGGGAGGAGGTGGCAGTTTTGAGGTGAGTTGTAAGGGAGAGATCAAAACTTTGTCACCAAGAAAAATCCAATGGCTTAGATCAAGTAAGAAGTGTTAGGAAGTTAAGCATGGTTTTACTATAAATAGAGGCTTAGGCAACACAAATTCTCCACCAACTTCTCAAGCTTGGTCAAAATATAGAGGGTGTGGGAGAGAGTGAAAGAGCTTCAAGAAGTAGGAAGCTATTGTTCTTCAAGAGGTAAGAGAGTTTTTAGTTCATAGTTCAAGTTCTTAGTTTATGAAGTAGAAATGCTAGAAATGTTATTTTCATCTTCAATCTTCCAAATATAGTTTTATTTTCATGTTTTTATGGTTTCCAATGGCTTTATTTCAAAAATTTGATGAAGAATAAGTTATAGCAAAATTTTTGGAAGATTATGAGCAAAATAGCGAAGCTCTGGCAAAATTTTATCGATTAGTGTTTTCTGGAGTCAGGGGTAACAACGTCAGTATCTTATGAAGAAGATGATATTCAAAAATTCTGATAAAATTCATGGAGAAAGTAGACATCTAGGGCTTTTTGAATATATAAAGAGTGTGTCATTTGAAGCTCTGTGCAAAAAAATAAAAATCTCAGAAGTTAGGCAATGTTTTCTGTGTGAAATTCTGGGCAGTGTTGGGAAACGTGAAAACTGGGAATGATATGGTTGGAACGAGTTGAAGCCGTTATTTTTCCTTAAAAATAGACTTGTTAAGGGAAATTTTGGCTTTGGTTTCACCTCAAAATGATTTTTCTATAATTAGTTATGATTTTTCAAAGTTACCAAAAAATCTACCCAGAAAATACTGCACTACGTTTTTCAAGAAATGTAAGGGCAAAATTGTAATAATAAAGCTACCAAGGGTAGAAGGGTAAATAGAGATGAAATTATCTCTTAGGATACTATTCTAAGTGATATGGTGATATATTAGGACATCCGGGAAGTCCAAAGCCGGATTCAAAGGTCGGACATTTGACGACTACACGGTAAAAGGTACGGACGCGTGTTGTAACATTAACGCTTATGCTTATGGTATGGTTATATATGATAATTGCTTTCACATGTTGATACTTTGTTTTGAAATTGCTCATGGATTTGAGTTGTATACGGATTATAGTCTTGATAACACCGTTGAGTTTTCCTAGCGCTGAGGACACGATGGGCCATCGTGGCACTGGTTATGTGCAGACTTAGGTAACATACATATTGCAGTGGCTGTGTTATGTTACTTGCTGATATGGTTTTGAAAGTTATAAATGTGATTTTATCATTGTGATATCTGTCATATACTGTTTACATAAGCATGAGATTAACCGTTACCTGAGGTCCAATGGGCATTGGACCTCAGTTTTAATGAATAGTACAGGAAAGAAACCGGGATAGAGAAGATGCCGGTGGGTAGAGCCGTGAAGAGGCAGCAGTCAAAGGCAAAGGTCGGTAGAAGTTATTAGGACTTAGCTTCTGGCTCGAATTTAACAAAGTTACTTTGAACAGTTTGGTGTCTAAAGCTAGGTTAATCTATGTGGGAAGCCAATCAGTCGCCGTATAAGTCGGTGAGGCCCCCATGATAGACCCCTACCTGGCCAATCTGTTTAATTAACTGATGTTAGGTTCCAAGTCATGGGTTTAGTTTAAAACTTTCTTTATCAGAGGATTGTATTTAACCTCTGTAAATTGTATCACATGAATATTCCTTCGGGATATTTAATATATCAGCTTATGTCGGGCATCATCATATGTCTGGGCATTTTTATATCAGATACTCGTTGTCCGGATCTTAGCGCACGCTATCAATTTCCGCAGTACTCTAAACTGTAGCATCTCAAACTCTGTTGTTTTTCTTAAAACTAAGTGTCAACCGACACAATTTTTGAACCTGGAATTTGGGATGTTACATCGCCACCTTTTGTGACAAAGATATGAGTGTCCACTCTGTTCGTACCTTGCAAGGAAGGGAAAGTGAGGAAATGCTGGAGGATGATAGAGAGAACATTAATCATTGGAAGCGAAAGGTTAGACTTGTACAAGGGAGTTTGCAGTTGATGAATCTTTAAAAGCTCGTGATGAGAAATGGATGCAACTTGATGGAAAATTTTCACCACCAAAGTCATATAGGGAAATACTGTTGAATAATGTGAATTCTAGGGTTTGTTGGTGGGACTAGTCGAAGGATGAGGACAAAGAAGAGATTAAGGACTGTGGCGTATAAGTACTAATTTTGCAAAGGTTTTGAATCTGAATGATGGAATTACTGTGGATTTTTCTAATCCGTTGTATTTGAAGTTTTTGTTGAGGGGAATGAAAGATAATGGCTTATTAAACCATTATGTAGGACACTGTTGGTGAAATTGATGGAGATATTAATCATAGAATTCAAGTCAAGTGGTTTAAATAGAGAAAAGCTACTAGAGTTATTATAATAAAAAAGGTACTTGATAAAGTAAAAGGAAAATTATATTGTACTGTTATTTGACTAGCAATGATTTATGGTAGTGAATGTTGGGCTTCAAAGTGGCAATATGAGGACAAAGTCGGGGTAGTTGAGATGATGATGTTGAGATGAATGTGCGGTCATATAAGGAAACATAAGATTTGTAATAAACTTATATGAGGAAGGGTTAGAGTGGCACCTACTAAAGAAAAAACGGTAGAAAATCGTTTGAGGTGGTTTGGACATGTACAAAGAAAGCCTTTGGATGTGCCAATGAAAAGGGTATATCAAGTTGTTAGGAGCTTAGTTAAAAGGGGTAGAGGAAGACCAAAGAGAACGCTCAATAAGGTTATTGAGCGAGACATCTTAGTTAACAATTACTCTTGAGATTTGGTGTTTGATCGAGCATAATGACATGGTTTGAACCATGTAGTTGACTCTACTTAGTGAGATTAAGGCTTTATTGTTTTCTAGATTTTGCTTTTGTTTATTTTTTCCCTTGCTTTGTTGCTTATGAGCTATTAATGCTTGCAATGAGAACCAATGTTTTCAAAATCGAGTTGGATATTTAATTAGAGAGGATAGTGGGTCATGGTTTAAATGGTTGAGTAGGTGGTCAGACTAGTAACATAAAATTAAATAAAAAATAATGTATATATGAAGTCCTACATTGGCTAAGGAGAGGAATGAAAGACACTTTATAAAGGTTTGATATTTCCCCTCTTGACATGTTTTAAAACCGTGAGGGTTGATGAGAGCTCCAACAACCCTGGTTGACAGGGGTGGAATGGGACTCTCAACCCCTTTTAAAAAAGATGGTAAGATTGTGAAGTTATATGTAGAAGATTGTTAAGTAAGAGATGTATCAACAATGGCTTGGGAAAAAATCAATGAAGTAATGAGATTTGTCCTTCAGCTTGAAAAAGAAGAAATAATGTGATAGAATTATTTTCCATTCACATGCGATGATAGGGGCAAAATATGGAGCCTAAAACTCTACAAGTGCATGAGCCGTATCAAGAAATAAAGTGTGAGTGAGATATAATCCCATGAGGACTTTGAACCAATAAAGCAGTTGAGTAACCATTTTACATTTTTGCTTAAGTTGAGTCAACACAGTTTGAATCATATATTGGAATAAAGGCTAACTAAGAATAAGAGAATCAAATATAACTAAGGCTAAGGATAAGGTTTATTCTAAATCTTAAGCAATGACTTGAATTATTATAGTCTTGATTACTTCTTAGAGTCTAATTTCCTAACTTAATTGGATTTAAATTTATATTTGCTAGTCTTGGACTCTTGATTACCTCATATTGTCTTTTGATACAATAAATGACATTCCAATTATATTAATCCCTATATCTTTAACCAATTAATACTTAATTAGATTAATTTAAGTGCAAGCCTAATAAGACTATGTAGGCTCGGTAGGTATATGTCTATCCTATAAATAAATCAAGTTTTAAAAGTGAATCCTACACAATTTAATTGAAGGTATAGTGTAAATTCTCTATATCTAGGCTCCTTTAGAATGCCAAAATAGTCTCAATCAGATTTCTCTTGTTTTAAGATAATCAAACACACAATAAAATATCATAAAATATAATATTATAACAATTAAGAGAAGAAATTGTCATCCGCTAATCCGTAGTCAAACTAAATAATCCAAAATGAATGTTTAGTTACATAAACTGAACATTTTCATGAACAAAATAATAGTTAACCAAAGACGAAAGAAAGAAGAGCAAGGAAAGGAAAAACAAAAACTCAATACCGAATTTTCATCCATGCCGTAGGTCTTTTTCATATCCAAAATTTTAATTTCTTTTTATCAAATTATGAGCTTTTGCATTTTCGTCACCAACCAAGAAAATAGAACACACCAGTGACAAAAGTCAACGCTAAATATAAAAAATCATTGAATTTGATAATCTCTATTCAATCACTATTTAAAAAAAACAAGACTTTCAGTGGTGACAAAAGTCAACGTTGAAAGTATAAATTTCACTACTGAAGGGTTTTTAGTGGCGACATATTGTCGCTGCCTATATAACTATCGCTAATACTTTGCTGAAAGTAGATAATTAGCGACAACATTTTGTCACTACTAAAAGTACATCAGAAGGCACTAAAACAAATGTCATCGCTAAAAATAGAGTCTCAATGTCGCCACTAAAACAGGTGACAACATAATTTCGCGGCTAATATATGTGAGTCGTTGCTGACACACTTTTGGCAATGACATATGAGAGTTGCCGCTAAAAAATCTAACTTTTAGCGGTGACAAGAAATTGTTGCCGCTGAAATTCATACCTTCAGTTTTGACAACATAATGTCCGCTGATTGTCACACTTTTAGTAGTAACAAAATATGTCGTCGCTAAAAGTCAATACTTTCAGCAATGAAGCTATTGTCACCGCTAAAAGTTAGACTTTCACTGGTGACATTAAAAGTCGAAGCCAAATGTCGCCACTAAAAGTCTTTTTTTTTAGTGAATTCAATTAAACACACATATTCTTTTATGCTCTAGCATTACTTGCTTCTTGCTTGTTCTATATTTTCTTCTCTTTTAGCTAACATAATATCTCCTGGAAACTAAGGTAGGATATGAGTAGATTTTATATGAAAATTCATTTTTATCTTGTAATCATTTAAAGGAAAAAAAATACATAAAAGATAATTAAATAAATATATAATATTAATAAATTTAATCATTAAACAAATATAAAAAATCATTGATTTTGATAATCTCTATTCAATCACGACCAAAAAAAAAAAGCAAGACTTTCAATGGCGACAAAAGTGAACGCTAAAAGTATAAATTTCACTACTGAAGGGTTTTTAGTGGCGACATATTGTCGCTACCTATATGACTATCGCTGATACTTTGCTGAAAGTAGATAATTAGCGACGACATTTTGTCACTACTAAAAGTACATTGGAAAGCGCTAAAACGAATGTCACCGCTAAAAATAGAGTATTAATGTCACCACAAAAACAAGTGACAACATAATTTCCTATGTATTAGGCATATAATATAAACACATTGATTGATATCCAGAGGAACATTATTAAGGACCTTGCAGATCTTGGATTAGTCAAACTACAACAGGTTATAAGATTTCTTTGCTTGATGATGAATTTCATGTTGATTTTAACTAATATATTTATTTATATATCCATCTTCCTTTTCCATTTGTTAGGGAAAGGAAAGAAAGTTGGTTTATACCTACTAAATGGGCTACTAATCTTTTAGTGAGCTTGGCTGATTCATCATCCAGAAAGCAGATTGTTTCTTTTAAATTAATTTAATTTAATTATATTGATTTTCTTTGTAGAAAATTCTTCAAATGGCCATGCTTAAATACATGGTTTCCTTTAGTGAGTAAATCCTTTTAACAGATAATGGCTTTACTGTGATGTTTTCTGTGGACTATTAGTTACATGGCAAAACGTGTTGTGGGAACTGGACCATTTGGGATTGTTTTTAGGTATCCTATTACTATAATTCATAACAGTGCAGTTTCCACCTATGTTTTCCATCTTCGTATTTTTTTTAGGGACTCGTGTGGTCTTCATGTGATTTCTTGGTTACAAATATAAGGTAGGATGGAGCAAGAGGATGAATTCACAATGCCTTTCTACTCCATGGAAGAACTATGGGAAATGAATGTCAACTTGTTGTGGTGGTTGGTCAATCATCCTAACAACATGCATCGAGCAAAAGTATGTCAATAATCGAGGACTCCCACAAGCGAAAGATGAGGTATTAGGAAACAATATTTTCATGTACATAGTGTAACATCCCACTTAAAATAGCGGATTTTTTTTTTAAAACCAACACGGTAATCAGAGTTTGAGCATTTTCATAAACTGAGTATCTGAATCCAAAAATGCATAACCATAGTGTAATTTTTTTTTTCTTATACAGTCATCCCAAAAGAAGATAGTGTTAAACAAAATATACAAAGATAAACTGATAAACTTCTTCCACCCTTCTACACCGGACACCTGCCTTTATCGTCATCCCCTTTGTACTCCTGACCCTGAAGCTACAGCTGAGATCCAATTTTCAATTGGATCTCAGGTAACGGTTAACCTTATGCTCAAATATAACAGTATATTGATAACAACATGAACATATTCACATAACAGCAGTATATCACTACATAAGCACAAAGCAGATGCATGATCACATATTGGCAAAACATAAGCACAAAGTAGTATGTAAAGCCCCACATAATGGTTGCACATATCCAGTGCCACGACGGCCCATCATGTCCTCAACGCTAGGCAAACCCAACGGCATTATCAAGACTATAATCCGTATCAAGCTGTAAGTATAACTGACAACCCTAAGCAGAGTTTCAGTATCTAAGCATGTCTATCACATATATGTATATAAGCAGCATAAGTGTTAAGGTTACAATACGCGTCCGTACCTCCGTTGACGATTTTTGACACTTCCGTCAAATTACGGCACGTTTGACAGCGGCTCAACGACGGTGACAGCGGAAACAGTGGTTCGGTGTTCCGAGTATCCTATAAGGTTAATATCACTAATATGAGTATTTAGAACCAAAACGGGCATTTTAGGTACAAATTACCATTTTGCCCTTGGTTTGACTGTTCGGCGGAATTTCACCAGAGCTTCGCTGTTTTGACTTTAATTTCTCAAAATTTTTGCTATAGCCTTTCCTCTATCATATTTCTAAAATAAATATCATATTTATTCTTAAAATATGAAGATTAAAGACTATTCTAGCATTCCTATTATAACTACCGAAAGAATTACCGAACTAAAGGCTAGGGACCGAAGACTTACTCAGAGCTTCGCTGGGACTCTTCTCCGGACTCCTCCTTCTTCCTTCTCCTCTAGATTTTGGAAAATCACAAGAGAGAATGGTGTGGAGAGAAATGAGAGCTATTTATAGAAAAAGGGAGTGGCATTTTCGTAATTTCGCTGAACTTTGTTTGGTTGAATTCTGACCGTAGGATCGCACTTTTGCTAGGTGGTTTAATCTTGGTCTTCCATGTGTCTTGGCTGTCCTCCCCCTTCCAAAAGTGATGTCATCCTTGCTGCATCATCCTCTTACTTTATCCGATAAATCCTTGATTCGGTGTCCCATTCACGAAATTCCGTAACACCTTAAAATTTCGAGAACAATACGTTGAAGGTCTTTTCTTCCTCTTTAAGAATACTGGGTTCTCCTTCCCTTATACTCCCAGTAAGGACATTCCGTTATCTGCCGAAAATCCTCGGTATTCGCGACCGGTTTCAGAAATAACTTTGGTCGGTACTAACTTCTGGATAAAAATCCACTGACCAATAATATATTCTGGTTTTTCCTAACTCATTCCCAGAATCTCACAACGGAATTACTTTCTATCCGTGATCATTTATCCTGTTCATTTTTCCTCTGATTATTATATTATTATCTAATTAACACATGTTTTAATTATATTATTATTTTATTTAAGATCTTCTTTCATATTTATCCTCCCATTTTCTATATTTTTTTTCTTTTTGGCCTAATTTTCGGCCACACACACACATATATATATATAATTATAATTTTTCCATTAATCTTAATATCCTATTTATCTTATATTTATTTCTCCCAAAATTTCCTATTGGTTCCTAATCAATCACATGGATTTAGACCTTGTAAAATTTCCAAAAATTACTTAATTACTCCTTTAATAATTCCTAATAATTTTCTTAATTAAAATTAATTATTTCCTCACAACAATTTTGTTAACATTGTTAATTCACCCTTTAAGTAAAATATTGAAAATTATGGAATCAATTTCCATTCTAGAATACTTTTTAGTTTCCCTTCTTTTTATTTTCAATGGAAATAATTTATTTAATTGTCTAAATTGAGGATAATATGTTTTCTAAATTTTTAATAATTATTTCATGCCTTTTAGAATTTTTCACAATTCTCCTTTGAAGACTAATTATATTACATTTTGAGACCTCATATTCACCTATTCTCAATAGGTATTATTTATCTAAATATATTTTTTAAGTGCATTATAAAAATTAGGGTATTACACATAGGCTAACTTGTTATTCATGGACATAAATTTTAGTGGTTGTATGGCACATTTTATTACATCAATTGTGCAGAACACTTGAGTTCATAGACATGAGAAATTTGTGTAAATTTTCTGATGTTGTTTACATGACATTTTAATATGAAAGAGAAGAACAATTGTGTCCAGCATCTATGGTCTTTGTTAGTTGTAGGTGTAGATGTAGGAAAATGAAAAATAATCAGGTACCCCTTTAACAATAATATCAGCCCCATCAACAATTATATTAGTCCCTATTAATAATTATATCAGCTCTCGTTAGCAACAATATCAACCCTCTTTAATAATTATATCAGTCACCATTAACAAATATATGAGCCTCCCTTTAACAACTATATCAGCCTCATTAACAACAATATCAACCCCCCATTAACAACAATATCAACCACCATTACAACTATATCAGCCCTCTTTAACAACTATATCAACTCCTTTAACAACAACTTGTGAATGGAGGCTGATATAGTTGTTAATGGGGCAGATATTATTGTTAATGGTGGCTGATATTGTTGTTAAAGGGGGTTATTATAGTTGTTAATAGTGGCTGATATAGTTGTTAATGAGGGATGATATTGTTGTTAATAGAGGATGATATAATTGTTAATGAGGGCTGATATTGTTATTAAACAGGGATGATATAATTGTTAAACAAGGTCAATATAGTTGTTAATAGGGGCTAATATTATTGTTAAATAGGGCTGATATAGTTATTAAAGGAGGTGATATAGTTGTTAAAAGAGGTTGTTATATTAACTTCAAAAATCAAGTAACTTCAAATGGACCTTTACACGATACCAATTTTGTTAATCGATTTTGTTGTAAACACCCACTGATTTTGTTGTAAACACACTGATTTATGTTTCCTAATGTGTTTTTTATATATGATTGTTTCACAATTGAAACACTTAAGCCAATTATTTTCCATTATTTTACTTCTTCACATAACATTAAAAAAAAGTGGCAAAAATGAATTCTTACTGTCATTGAAATTAAAATGTCAAGTAACCATCATCCGAACATTTATACAATATCAAATTGTAAAGGTAATTTTCATCAATACAATTGAAAGTGTACACAACAATTGAACATGTGCACATAAATCTGCTGATCGTTTAAGAGAAAGATCTTAATCGTACAAATTTACTACATAAAACACTAGCATACATAGGCATTGGCAACATAATTTTCAACAAAATCCGAGGCACCCTACCAACTAGACTACACTAAATATAATACAAGCTTGCACAATGACAGAAACCTAAAAAATTTCGCCTCAGGCAATGGCCACTTGAACTGTTTTGGATTTTGGGTGTGGAGGGTGCTTCTCAACAATTAGAGTTAGAACACCATTCTCACAATTTGCATTGATGGTTGCATATATGAGTACAAATAACTGCATATATGAGTACAAATATGAGATTCAAGTCTTGAGACCAAGATTGAGAGCAACAAGTCTTTATACCTGCATATATATATGAGTACAAATACTTTGATGAATGATGTGTTCATACAAATTAATGCTTTGAAAAATAGTAAGTTGTCTTCAAAATCATTTTTTATACTAAACCCTAATCTTATTATAATGTTTTAATATGTCTATCAGAATAATACTCATTTATTTGCCAACCCCATGGAGCTAATTTTTCAGTTTAACCATAACATGAAGCCAAGCCCAAAAGAAATTATCCTTATTCTTAAATTTCAAAAGCAAAAAATGCATCCCCTATTGCAAGACATGTATGAACACAAAAACTTCACAATGGACAACCTTGTCACTGAAGTTTTAATCATGATAACAAGGTGGCAGACTAAGTGTTACTATGTGATAATAAATAGAAGTATATTCATTGAGAAACTGATTGATGTAGTAATAGATATCCTCAATGCAAAAAAGAAAGTCAAAAGAGACATTAAGTTCCTAAAGAAGACAGCTATTAGCTTCTGCTAACAAAATCCATGAATTAATAATCCTTCATCAGAACCAACATAAAATTCCAAACCAAGCAATTTCTTAAGTAAAGGCTAATCTGATCGTATATAAACCTTCCAACATATTGACACTAGTGAAGAGACACTTGATGAAACAAATTCATCCTTGCTTCTTTATTTTTAAAATCTCTAGACCTGATTTAAGTACATATAATATTGATTAAGCACTTAGAAGCATAAAGCAACAAGATCCAAATTAGATTTCAGCTTCAAAATACTCCATTCCAACAAGAAATTATATTCTCTTCAAATTTTAATGTAAAACTCATTGAATTATCATATGGTCGGCTTAAGAGTAGTTTCCAATTCCAAGATTTGATCCCTACAGTCTCAATATCCTATAGTATTAACATTTAAATACCTTAAATCATAATTAAACAATTATTTGAACTATAAGGTGGCATCAAATAGCAACCAAAATAAATTTCCAGCACAATGATCTTCTTGAAACATTAGATTACATCTTACATCTGTACTAATATATATAGCCATACACCTTTGTCTTTTAATCCTCACAGAATCTAACGTCGTCATCAACAAAAATAAGATATGGTTTTGTTATAACCAAAGGCAAACCATTAATTACTTGCAATTATCCAAAACATGTATTTAAGGTGTGTAAATGATTTTCTTCAAGGTTATTATCCAAGAACCGACGCTCATGCATACAACCTCCTAATGCCCTGTTTCAGTACCCATATTTAGCACATATAAACACATATTATACTCATAAACAGTAAGCTTTTCGTTTAGCTACAACCAACCATAACAAAATACACACCTACAATAGCTTGCAAACTCATTTTATAACATATTTTGCTACTAAAATCCCCTAATACAAATTTTAGAATCAATGTTTCACTATTTTCCTAAATCCCCATTAATAGCAATTTTAGAAAAATTAGATATGGGAAGGGAATGAAGAGACTTACCTAAACCCAAATCTAAGCTCTTCTTCTTCCTCTGACTCACGCCTTCACTCTCGCGCGGTCTCTCGTCTCTCTCTCGTTCTTGGCTGTATTCGGCTGAATGATGGATATGAGAAGGGGAAGGAAGAGTAAATTTCTAATGGGCATTAATTCATTGAGCAAGAGGGTATCAATGTCATTTTACTTTATATTCACATGTCAGAAAAGGCCCTAGGGCCTTTTCTAACATGTGAATCTTTTTTTGGCCCTATTTGAAATTATCTTTGTTAATTGAGCCCTGAGATGGATTTCCCCTAGAATATTAAATACCCAACATATAGTCAATACAACAAAACCAAAGAAGATCTTGAAATACAACAAAACAGGGGAGTTTCCAAGTAAACATCATCTAGAAATAAACATTAGTAATAAAACTTGAGGAAGTAAGCATTTCCTTCATCATTTAAATTCCCTAATATCATAAACATACTTTCAGCAGCCTAAATTTGAAAATAATCCCCGGCCATAAATCAAGCAATCACATATACAACTTGAGAAGACAATGGCATAACATTCCCTAAAATATCAACTAATTAAACAAAGAACATTCAAAAGTAATTAAAATGTTCGCATGGATCCAAGTAAAAAACATAAAAGCACCTTATAGACCAGGGAAACAAGGAAAGTTTTGTCAAAATTAAACCAAACATAAACAGATAAGAAAAAGAAGAAGAAAACACCGAAATCAGTGACAGAAAACAATTCATACCCAAAATCCAACAAGGAGAAGCTTAATTGAAGCACAAATATGAGATTCAGAAGAAGAGAGAAGAGATTAGAGAGTTTAGCATCGATGGAATCATTTTAGAGGGGAGCAAGCGAAGCATAAAAGCACAAAGAGCAACATATTGCACTAAAATGCGTACATTATAAGTATCATGGTCAGATAAGGAGATTCAAAGAATGTCATGGTCAAACAAGTAGTTTTGGCGAGATCAACAATGGCACAAAGGAAAAGAAGAATAGATCCAGCGATTTATAGTTATGATTTCAACAATGATTTACGATTATGATTTCCTCTAGAGGTGAGACTCCTATATATGAACTAAATAGACTGTGTAGAGGAGAGGAGGTAGCTCACATATGAATTGAAGGGCACAAAGGATGTAGCTAGAAATTAATTGAACATTTGATAAGGTAGTTAGCTCATTGAAGATGGACTAGGAGTGTAGAGGAGGTAGCCTGGGTTCTTTAAGACCGATCTTGTGATAGGAGAGGAGGGTCATATTTCTGGAGGAATATGAGATTAATTACAATGGTCCTTTAGGACTCTTTGGAATTGACAAGATAGGAGAGGAGAGAAGAAAACGAACTTCGAAAACACAAGCCTGTGTGTGTCCTTTTTTCACCAAAAAGCCATTGTGATAGCCTGAGAAGCTCCAAAAATTAGCTTCACCCGAGAAGACACTTTTCCTAAAAGTCCACCAGAACTTTAAACCATGACAAACACACTTTTTTCATGTTCTTTCCCACTGGGCTTTTTTCATTGCCATTGGACTTTTCTTTGGTTTTACAGCTATCCCAAAAAGGCCCTTTATACGATTGTAAACTTCCAAAATTTATATCTCTTCTAGTTGTTCTTCATTGACCACAATCTTGATGTTTTTGAAACATTTTTTCAATCTATCTAGTTTCATATGCAATAAGTGTAACTTCAATTGGATATTTATTTTATGAGATACAATCAAATTACTCAACATGTTCTGAACTAACTCAAAAAATTCCAGTGTCCTATTCCAAATAACATATCTATTTTCATTTGAACTCGTTTGAGCTTTATCTTAGTGTTTGATTGTCACGTTGAGTGTCTAGTTTCAACTCAATCAGATTTGTGGTTTGAGATATATGTCCAAATTATTGTACCTTATTCACGTTAAATGAAGAACATATACTACTACAAAAATCACTTTTTAGATTGGGTGAAAATCACTTTTTAGATTGATTTTAGATCTGGTCTCAATACAGCCAGTCTAAAAAGTCTGTTACTTTTAAGATATGTTTCTCAACCGGTATTAAAAATCACTTTTTAGACCGCAATTTTAAGATATAAGGTCTAAAAGGTAAGACTTTTAAGATATAAAATAGCCGGTCTTAAAAATCTCACTTTTAAAGTCGGATGCGTACCAGTGTTAACAATATTTGTTCCAAACCAATCATGTCACAATATGCCAGGAGAAGTAATGAAATCACTATAGCAGTAGTAGGAGGGAACCTTTATGCAAATACATAAAGGTTTAAATGGAGGGGAAGGGATCAATTACAATCGAATTTGAGCCTCAGTAACAATGTCTAATCTACTTAAGTTTTAAAGCAAGACACACTGCATATAACTATAATCAACCTCATTTCATCCACAAACCAATCCAAAATTAACATCATATATGAAAAATGAAGAAAAGTTAATCAGATCTACAAAGATTCATATTAGCAAAAGCAACACATATTGAAAATTTCTTAAACCCAATCAAAAAGCCAGATTGTGTAACACCACTATCACATACCAAATCTCAAATTTGAATGGCAATAAGCATATCATGACTTTGCTCCAGACTCCTTAAACAGCTTGCATCCTCATGACTTGAGGTCTTTTAGTGACATCTTCCTCCAATGGCTTGCTAGTGGCTGCCATTATTGCTGGTGGAAGATGTCGTCGCTACCATCTAAGAAGAAAATAGGTAGACTTAGTCAAGAAGAAAGAGAGTATGAGATGGATAAAAAAAAAAAAAGAATGTCCTCTAATAGCGTATTTCTTTGTTTGGCTCGTTGGTTGTCGTCGTCGTCACTATAAAAATAGTGCTTCAAGCTCTACGAGAGGAGGAACAACCTCAAGAACAATCTCTTCATCAACACTTTCACCCTCAATTTCCCTCCCAATTTTGGGTTTCCCTTTGCCAACCAGAGATTCTCTCTTAGTTTGCTTGATTTCCTGTCATTCTCTCTTAGTCTCGTCACACCCTTGAACAAGGACAACCACAGCATTGAACCCTTTGACAAGTTGTCCTTGTCACCTCCCTTAATGATGACAACTTCTTCCTCAACTGCCTTGCTATCATCGTGGTCTGAGGAAGAGGAGAGGATGATTGCCAAGAAAGGGTTTTTTCTGCATCCATCGCCATTGACTACTCTAAGAGATTGTAGTAGTGGACGAGGCGCCGATTAAAAGAGAGTAAAGTTGTGGAATGAGAGTTATCGCTACAAGAAGAGAGGTTCGGAGAGAAGATTCATCTTTTAGACTGGTTATAAGAAATATAAGGTCTAAAAGTTCCATCTTTTAGATCAGTTATTAGTAAAAATCAGTCATAAAAGAAATAAATATATTATTCTTTTATTCGGTATATTTTAGATCAGTTATTGTTAACAACCGATCTTAAAAGTTTCATATTTTAGGTCGGTTATTAGTAAAAGCCGGTTTTAAAAGTAATAAATATATCAATTTTTTATTTCAGATATTTTACACCGGTTATTGTTAAATACCAACCTTAAAGTTTTATCTCTTAAACCAGTTAAACAAAACAACCGGTCTTAAAATCGATATTTTTCTTAACTTGTTAGACTGATTGTTTAGGAAACTGTTCTAAATAATATCTTTTAGACCTCATATTAAAGGAACCGGTCTAAACAGTTATTTGTATTTACGAGACTGTCACTTGTCATACTTTTTAGACATGTTCCTCTATATCTGGTCTAAATGTGGCGATTTAAAATCCCCTTTTTGTAGTAGTAAGAGTTGAAGAGAGTGGTTGAAATAGTGAAATCACTCGAGTTGGATCATGTGTAACTTGAGTGCACCGTGCATCAGTTGTAGAGTATTGTTGAAATCACTCGAGTGAGGTACTATAGTTGTACAATGGCACTATTCATTTTTAAGCTTGAAATAACTTATTCTAACTCTGAATTGAGCCATTCAAACTTCTATTTCTATTTTATTATAGAAACTTCCAATATTAAATCTAAGAATTTGAATATTGATATTCCCATTATATTTTACAACTTCTTTTTTTTTTTAATCTCCTTTGGGTTGTTCTCCAAAATTTTTTGATAACTTCTTACTTCTTGAATAATGTGTTCAATCTCTTTCTTATTCTTCCACTTGATCAATCCAACTCAATAACTTCTTTCTTAATCTTTTTCTTGATCATTTTCCATAATTGAACTTGATATCTTCTAATATTTGCATCTACATTAAATATAGAAATTAGTCAATATAGAAAATAAATATACCATGCAAACTTTTTGCTTTTAATATTTGACATCATCTCAAAATCTATTTCTGACTTCATCAAAACTAATCATATCTAAAATCGTTCATCCCATCATCATAGTTGTGACTTGAACAACCTTCTCTTCCTCAACTACAATGACAACGGCGCCGTCACCAGATCGATCCTCCTCTTCTCAATCTCTGGTAATCACACAAGAAGAACAGGTGTGAACTTCCTCCTCTCAATCTCCGCTAATTGCCCAAGAAGAAAAGGCACTCACAAGGTTCGATCAATCTGCCTTTCGGTTTCCGTCTCAGAAGTTTTCACTGCCTTTCGGTAATATTTCAGTCAGTTCAATCTTTCTGCATATTAAGGTACCGACGCTCTTTGTACTTTGGGGCACCGATGCTCTTCTTCTCTCAACAGGTGTTTTTCTGTTCAACTTAAGATACGGAAGCTTCTTCTGTTGTCTCTGACCACCTAAAGGGCAAGTCCAACTTCCACCATAGATTTTAATCATCATCTCTACTTTCACCCTTCAGACATTCAAGGTGTAACTCTTGTCCCACAAATGCTCACTGGGTCACATGAGTATACTGTCTGGAGCAGAGCAGTGCGTCTGGCTTTAAGTGAAAAGAACAAAATAGCTTTCGTTGATGGGAGTTATCCGCGTTAAAAGGAGACCAAATTCCCAGAATCATCTGTATCATTAGCTGAGTCAATCGAAAGAAGGGCTTCTGAATTAGCTGAGGAAACCGCCTAGCAATTCCTCTACCCGAAAAAATTGAAACGATATAACTTATGATACCGGATCCAGGCAGAATGGGAATATACACCTATGGAATGGAATGATTCCTCCCCCGAGGGTGATGCAACAAGCAACGGACTGCGCAAGGGAGTCTCAAGCCTATAGCTGCGTTAGCCAAGGAGTTTACGTGCACAACTAGTCGATATTCTTACCGAAGTCTCAAGTCGTCCTAGTGTTTGCCTATAGGTGCAACGCTGTAGTTTTATCATGGCTTTTGAACTTCGTTGACTGTGGCATTGCCAATGGTATCGTGTTTTCAGAAGATAGATATCAGGTGTGGAAAGACTTAAAACAAAGATTTCACAAAATGGATGAGGCTAACATTTTCTCACTTCATCAATCCATCTCATCTCTTACTCAGGGGACACTAAGTGTCTCTGCTTATTTCACTTAGCTGAAGAGACTCTGGGATGAGTACACCCTCTTGGTTCCTCTTCCTACCTGTAGCTGCACTTCATCAACCGCATATGTTAAGGTAGTCGAACAGCAGCATCTTCTTCAATTTTTAATGGGTCTAAATGAATCCTATCAACAAGTTCGGTTCCATATAGTTCTTGTGTCATTGCTTCCAAATGTCACTCAAGTATATTTAATGGTAAGTCAAGAGTAGGATGAACAAACCATTTCTGTCCAGGCGTTAAACAAACCTACACAGGGGCTGCCACAACTGGTAGAGGAGGACGTCAAGACCTTGGAAGGGGTCGTGGACGCTTCCAGGATATTTGTAGTCATTGAAACCGTAGAGGACATAAACGTACGAGCTGATATGAGTTCATTGGATAAGCTGAAAGAGGTAGAGGAGACTGAAAAGAAGCCAATCAAGTTAGACAGGCTATCGACATCTCACAGTCATCCACCACCTCCAATCTACAGCCACCTCTCACCTCACAGCAATATAAGAAAATCCTTGAGTTGCTGAGGAAACAACCAGAGGAGGTAGCAGTTGGGACGGCCGATTACATTGAGAAGACACTCTCAGGTTCTGTTAATGCTATTCCTAACACTGTTTCTAACTATAGTTGGATACTTGATTATAGTGCTACTTGTCATGTAGTTAGTAATCTGACTTTATTGGAGAGTGTTCAACCCTATAAAGGACCTTAGAAAAATTAAGAACCCTAATGGTGATGGGATCAAGTTAACACTAATTGGTATTGTGAGATTATTTGATGATATAGTTCTGCATTATGTCTATTGTTGTCAGGGATGTTGTTTTTATCTAATCTCTGTGTCTAAATTAACCAAACAACATAAATGATGTATTACCTTTTACCCTGACTTTTGTATCCTACAGGCTACAGGAGATGTCAATTGGGAAATCTCAGCTGATTGGTAAACTTCTTGAGGGGTTATACCTAATTGGACAGAGCCAAAAGACTGAATGTGGTTTGAATTTGCAGCATAATGACAAGAGAAAACAATTTTCAACACTATGGCATAATGGACTTGGTCACGCACTACTATATGTACTTAGGAATCTAGATATAATAAGTAAGGGAGGCATTGATTTATCCAATCCAACTATTTGTGATTTATGTTCTCAAGCAACTCGTGTACCATTTTCTTCTTCCGTACCTACACTACTATAAAAAAAATGTTTTTGACGTTCTAAATTTGGTCCAATTAACGTCCTTTTTTCTAAGGATGTCTATATGGGGGACGCCATACTTACGACATCCTCACAAAAAAAAAAAATGATGTCATAAGTGGTATTTACAGCTTCCTAAATTTTAATTTAGGATGCCGTATGTACCATTTACAGCGTCCTAAATAAAAAATAAGGAAGTCGTAAGTGGTACTTATGGCTTTCTACATTTTAATTTAGGAAGT